>CM057342.1:512520646-513766899 GCA_030015575.1 Agapanthus africanus | reverse complement strand
AGATGGGCGATGATGAACCCATATTCATTGGTGTTTGACATCAGAGATGATATACGGGTGCTCAGTGGATACTGGGTACACTGGACGGACTCGCCGAGAACTCCCAGATGGTATTATACCTCACGTCAGATGGCAGTTCTCTGGTGACACTGGTACAGAGTAGTCTGTTGACCCGAGATCGTCATAGAGTCTTGTGTGGTTCCCACTGTGCTTTGATTTCCATCTTACCACGTTCAAGAGGGCGTGCAAAACGGTGCTTTTTGGGTACAGTCCCGAGTCACATGGAGGCAATGAGCGATAGGAGGGGATTCGTCTCTCCCGGTATAGGGAGTTGATGTTGCGCTGTGTTCGATTGGCTATAACAAGAAATCCCTGGCCAGGGTTGCTGAGATTTACTGGTAAGTGTTACCAGTAGTTTCTCGAAGTGTTATAGACCTCATATCGACACGACTTATCGAGCTATTGGGGTCTGACGTTTACCACCCCTAGACGAGATATGCGACATATCAGACGATCAGACCGGACTGTACGGTAGTGTTACTGGTCGGATTCACTGGAGTGTGAGAGGGCTTGCTCGTCGATCTTCAGATCGATCAATACCCGGGTGGCCGTTACGTTTAGCAGACCGCTTGCGGCTTGTGGATGTTTGATATGATCATCATCTGCTGCCGGCGTATTGACGAGTCTTTAGAGTCCTACACAGAGGTTTCCTGGCTCAAGCGAAACGAAATAGGAGCGCATATGAGATATGTGCGGGACTGAGAATAATACCAGTATGTGATACTGTATTCGATTCTCGCGATGTGATATTGATCGGTTATATGCGATATAGCCGAGTTATCGGATCAAGTGTTGATTCGATAAGTTGTTACTGATGATACCAGTCGGTTATGTGCGACATGACCGGATCATTGAATCAAGTGTTGATTTAATGATTTAATGCATAATTATATATTTGATATATTACTTTGCATTAACTAGTATCGGTTCACTTTAAATGGATTTTCTCGCTCGGGTGTGCACATTGTATATACGATACAGTTTTGTGCACTTACTTGTATCATGTTTGATGATGCATGGTTTTTGGTTAAGTGTATAGAATAAAACTATGGTCAAGATGATGATTAGGGTTTTGCATATTCTTTTAATTATTTGCTTATTCATTTTGGAAAATAATTAAAGCATAAAAGAAGAAAAACAAAATGGTTTTCTTTCTTTATTCTTCATGAAGCTTATTGAAGCTTCATGAAACTTTGACCACTTAACCATTTTGTCTTCTTCTTTTGACCCTAACCATTGATCTAACCTAAGTTAATTCTCTACACCTAACCATGGTGAAAATTATGATAAGTTTATTATTCTTTTCTATTCTAAAGACTTATCATAACTTTTATCTTCTTCTTGCTCTTTTTCTTCTTCATGAAGAAGCTTGTCTTCATCAATGGAATATTGAGCATATGAGTGAGAAATCCAATTCTAAAGTGAACCCACTTCCTATTTCTTCATCCTCTACCTCTTGCCAAGTAGTAGAGTGTGTTTCCTTCATAAGTTTTTATGGCAAGGTGAAGGTGGAGCTTGATTTAGCGATGCCTCGACGTAGATCATCTTCGGCATGGACATCGACGACCTAGCTCGCTTTTTCTCCGACGAAGCCGACTCTAGAGCCCGGATTTCTTTTGGACAGCGGAGACGACTTCATTGCGGAGCTATGGAGGTGGAGCACCGGATTTACAAAGGTTGTATTTCCGATATCCCCTTAGTTAATTGTTAACTAGTTTACTTTTCGCCTAGAATTCTAGCCAACGATCCGTAGTCGGGTTTCTCGGCACCGTTAAAATTTTAATTTGGCATGATCGATGCCTTGTGAGACCTCACTAGGGTGCCTAGGAAAACTACAGGTATCACCTGATCAGGGAGATCGTGGATCGCCAGGAGATCGTGGTTCGGAGGGTTGCTTCAGAAGATAACACAGCAGATCCATTCACTAAGGCCTTGCCCCAGACTCAGATCGAGCGGCTGATCGAGATGATAGGTCTTCGATACGCCAGTACATGGCCTTAGTGCACGTGGGAGATTGTTAGTGTATATGCCCTAGAGGCCATTACTGTATCATACTAGTTTGTATATTACTTAATGGAAGCTTGGGATATTCACAGTTGTATATACAATCTTGCTCGAAATGGTAGTATGCTACTTGGTTTGTCTCTGCTTTAATATGTGCATGTGTTTCTTTTAGCATATTGCTGATATATATATCAGTAGAGCCCTTAGGATCTTTGCTTGATTACCAGCGTTGTGATGGCACTCACACTCGTGGGAGCTGGGTGATCTATAAGCACATCCTTATACAGGTCCCTAGTCGTTGGACTATCGAGACAGGGCATCGATACTCCGGAGTAGACTAGCGTATGCGCTTCTCATCCCAGTGTGAGAGACGGTCTGTCCCACAGCCGTCAGTACGTCGCACTTGAGATAGTATGCGGGTGCTCGTTAGGTTACGAGTACACTGGACAGGACTCGTCGGGGACTGTTGGTTGGTATTATACCTATCGTCAGTTATCAGTTCCCAGGTGACATGAGTACAGCTTAGTCCGCTGACTTGACACTGTCACTTCGCCTCAAGTTTGTTCCCACTGCACTTTGATTACTACCCTACCACGGCTCAAAGGAGTCGTGCAAACAGGTAGTTTTTTGGGTGCAGTCCCGAAGCACTTGGAGGCAGTGACGGTTAGACAGGATTCGTCTCTCCCGGTATTGGGGGTTGACATCGCGCTGTGTCCAGGAGAGCCAATACACGAGTAGTCCCTGGCCAGGGCAAGCGAGATATACTAGTAGGTTTCCAGTGTTATCTCAGGGTGTTCTGGGCTACACTCCGACACGACTTGTACCGCTATTAGGGGACTGACGTTTCACCGCCCCTCTAGGCCCGCCATGCGATGTATCAGACGAACAGACCGGACTGTACGGAGATTGTCACATACAGGCTCAGTAGGAGTTCAGATGGGGTTTACCTCGTCAGTCTTCTTATCAACATCTACCTGGGGACCGTTACGTACAGCTAGTGCCGCTTGCGGTCTGTGGTTAAACCCACTGCCAGCGTAGTGTCGAGTCTTTAGAGTCCCACACAGAGAGCTATTCTCCTTTAGGCAAAATGAGTAGAGGTCGCATGGTTTTGCGACAGGGTTCGTTCACATCCGCGCACTTGTGCACATTTGCTGTCCGGACAGCTTATACTAGCGGGCTTTGGTTTAACCCGGATCCTAGTATTTGATTTAGGATTGGTTTTTTTCATTGTATTCGTGTTCCTCGGATCACGAATACGGGTGCGTATGCACAGTTGCTTGAGACAGAGGGAGAGGACTTTGATTAGGGTTAATGACTATTGTCATTTTATTAACCCTAATGCTTATGTGTGTATTATTGTTAATTGTTATTAGTTTAATAATTGTGCATGGTTATGGTTGTTGACCATTTGACCTTCTTGACTTATTGACCTTGGTTGACACTTTGACCATCATCATTTCATTTGGAAGATGCTCTTTGATCCTTGCAATTTGCATTTAAAATGAAATGATAATGGTCATGTCTTGATTTAGCCATGACAATTATCTCACTAATTATCTAATTACAATAATTCACATATATGAGAGAATGCTTCATATTATTCTCTCATTCTATTATTCACATTCTCTCTCTTGTTCTTCCTCTCCTCAAGCTCTCCCCTCTCATGTGTTGAGAAACACATGAGCTTGAGAAAAACCCTCTCTTGATAATCTCTACTCTCATCTAGGGTTCAAGGATTAGCACTTCTTGCACCCTAGTTACTTCTAGCTTGGAGTTGAAGCCAAAGGTCAAGGCTTTCGGGTGGATCTTTCTTCGACGTGAGAAGACGACTAAGGTGACCTCCTTCCACCACTCCAAGGAGCAAGGAGAGAAGGACATAAAGCCCAAGGTATAACCTTTCTAGCACTTAGCTAGTTTCTAGTTAGCTTTAGCTTGTTTTTGTTTAGCAAAGATCCTTCATAGTCTAGTCCATGTTGCCTAAGCTCATAAAAATTCGATTTTTATTCCGTTTTCCGCCTCCCCGCAAGTACCGGGGTGGGCAACGTGGACTTACAAAAACCGTGCCCAGCATCGGCACGTAAATCCTCATATATTGGGCTCCGTCAGTCCGGATCGGCCCACAGGCTCCGTCAGTCCTGATCGGCCCTTGTCATCTCTCGACTCCGGTCGGTATCCTCAGGATATCCGCCGAGCCTAAATACTATCACCGGTAGGTAGTAGTCCCTCTGCCAAGCTCATCTTCATCTACATGAAATCTCTCTCTCGTCCCGGGGTACCATACCGGGTCCACCATGTACCCGCAATCGGCTTCATCCGCCTCCTCGAATCGGGTTTCACATGTCGCTCTCAGAACCGAGAAAACACATGGTGGACGCACTGAAATATCATATCAAGAGAAACCGGGTTTTTAGAACAACACATAATCTTTTTTAAAATGTCCACGTTTCTCAAATCCAGAAATCTCATGAAAACAGTATATCTCAATGCGTAAAATCATAGAGCATGATATATGCGACATATAATAGAAATGTAAGCATATCTGTGTATCATGCAACATGGAACAGTGATATGACATATTAAGGAAAAACCGCTCTTTTAAAATGATTCCAGTTTTTTTAAAATATAACATGAGGTTCCCAATTTTCCAATAAAACCAGTTATCTAAGTAGGCACAATATGTATATGTGCAAGTACAGAGGTACCAATGTGTATGTGCGCTAATATAGGTTTGTAATGTGCATATGCGCAAATATGGATGTATAAATGTATATGTGCACCAATATGAATATACCGTGTATTTATGAAAGCAGGTTATGCGAAGAGTCATATCATGATGCAGCAATCCTACTGTGTAGTGACATGGAAATTATCGATGATGAAGTGTGTGAGCCTACAGTCTGTGTGCATGTAACATACGCATCATCGATAATGGTGCAGGTGTACTATCACAGGTATAAGTAGTACAATGTGAATAACATGAATGCATCGTAAGGTAAATCGTCAGCTAGAAGCTATAAGGTGTACATATCTAATATGGTTGAGTCGGTGAATCTATCAATCGGAATCCATCCTAACAATAATGCGTACGGTATAATCCATCGTACGACAACCTCTAATCAAGGGTATGGATCAATCGTCAAGTCAAAGACATCAGGCACGGAAAATTATCGTACGGCGGCATTAAACCAATTGGGATCCTATCATCCTATAAGACAAATGTGGGTACGGCCTAATATCACATACGGCCTATCATCCATGATTCACAACATTCTATACATGTATATATAACTATGTACCTATGTCCCGGTTCGCATCCGCAATAATCTCATATCAGGGGACCGGCAGGGTATAAATCATCTCGATCGACTCGCATCCGTATACCAACATATCATCATATCATCATATCTTCTTTCATCGCATTTATATCTCATAACAAGTCGAGTTTACCTAAACATTCTATCTATACTATAAGTATACGTATCTAATCTAGCATACACACCTGAACCATACAAGCAGATTTTAAAAGAAGCGAATCGTAGTTTTTGAAAATAGGGGTTACAGTGTTTTTAAGGAAAAGATATCATTTGAAAATCCGTAACATCCCTCAAGGTATATATTTAAAAGATACATACGATTCTTTGGTTTAAAAAAGTATGGTTCAGATGACACATCTACATCGACTATCTAGTCCTATAGTACCCTAAACAACAATATGGTCAAACATCATTCTCAAATCCCGTCATCACATAATAGCCGTATTATATCATTTCTAACTATCCTTAGTTTCTAATATAGTATCACTAACTATCCCATAACTATAACCCTACTTTCCTAATCTAGGTTTCCTTAACCATATTCTATAATCATTTTTCCATCAAACTTTGTGGGGGTGCTATACGCCATCCACCCGACTTCCCAGTGGATATAGATCCACTCACCTTACTTCTTACTTGCCGAAGTAGATGACGCCACGCTCCGTCGCCTCGGAATCCATGCGAGGATACCTACAATAATAAACAATCGCAATACGTATTAAAATCAAGGCGGAAAACTAAAACGACACGCGCATTGCTCATAGGTTAGAACCTATAGCTTACGCGTACAAAATCAACCAAGCAACCCTTGTTGTTAGTGTACGAACATCCAACAACCAAATACAAATCCAAATGTCAAGAAATCGCATTTCAAAATACGGAAAACATAGCCTAAAACACAGCAAAATGCTCCCAGATTTTACCCTAAGCCAAATTGGTCAATTCTGCATACAGGAGGGGTCAAATTTACTGAAGATAAGGCCCTGGAACCAAACCGGGACAATTCTACCCTACTCTGGCCGCAAATTACGGCCAGATTGAATAAATCTACGGCCTGGATGTTAGGGTTTAGTCTCGGGTCTCAGTGGTAGTTTCCTTGATGCATGCACGACTCCCAGTAATTGCAAAATCATTTCCAGTGTCCCCGGGTTGCTCCAGATTCCAAAATACCACCACAATTCACACATTTATCCGATGTCGAGGATTCTAAATCCGTGTTTTGGGGTTTCTAAGCTCTGGTCTAGGTCATGAATCTTATCAAAAGTCCTATTGACAGCCACAACATCACCAATTTCCCAAACCCTTCTCTTGGGATTTTCCAAGTTCACAATCCATTATTAAACGATGTCTAAACTTAACAAAAAGCTAGGAATTCAGAACTACTCTAAAAGAAAAGAGATATACCTCATGGTTACACCCAAACAAAACCCTAGAAATCCCCAAGATGTCAAAATCCGACTTTTCTTGGTTCATAGCGATGAGAGTGAGGAGGTGATCATTTTCTTGTGAAAGGGCATAGAGTTTTGGCAAGGTTTTTAGGGTGGATCAAGAAGGTAGAAGATGGAGGGATGTGGAGTTGAGGGAGATGAAGAGGGAAAGAAAATGATGGGGGAAATCGTCAAGGCAGCAGCACCCCCTCTCTCTCACTATAATTCTCACCCACTCCCTTTCCATGTCATCATTTCGTCTCCTTTCTCTCTCTCCTCACTCATCATGACCTTTTTCTCTCTCTTTTCTCACCAAAACACATACACCCAAATAAAACAACACCATGAAATAACATGTAACATGTCATGGTGCACTAGCCATGAAAAGCTGTAGAAATACGGATTTGGCTTAATCGCGATTAGCAGTGCACTAATCGGGTTTTTATCAAAACTGCATATAATAAAATTTAAAATTGCCAAATCCTTTAAATACATTTTTAAATGAATAAATCATTTTAATTTTAATTTATTTCATAATTATTGGTATATATTTATACCCTTTTTCGAAAACCCCAATTTCGCAAATCGGTAGTTTTCAGAAAAAATATTCTTTTAATATTAAATTCCAAAAATAATATTTTATATTTTCTAAAATGTTACAGTAGTGAGATGGTATCAATCGATCCTGGGGAGAATCACTGGAAAGGTTCCACGGTGATAAAGACAACTGAATGTCAATCACAGGCATTGTCTTTATCCTCAGTGGAGGGACGGTATGTTGGAAAGGTTCCAAGCAAGATACCGTGACATACTAGACGATTAAAGGCTAGATACATCGTTACTAAGGATGCTACCAAAGAGGCAATCTGGATATATATAAGTTCATGAGATGAATTTTGTTCCTACCATTATGTGACAATGGAGTTGTGGCCTATGCCTAGGAACCCCCGTCCCATCATAAATCCAGACATATTTTTAAGCAGTATCACCTGATCATGGAGATGGTTGATCTCTAGGGAGATCAAGGTTAGGAGAATAGACACAGAGGACAACAGCGCGGATCCACTCACAAAGGCCTATTTCCCAGCAGAGACTTTTATGGGATGGTTGAGTATGAGATATTTCAACCACGAATGATTGTTGGGTATGAGATACTACAACAAATGGCCCTAGTGCAAGTGAGAGATTGTTAGTGATATGTATGCCCTAGAGGCCATTACTGTACATGCGATGTATATTGTAGTGGATGCTTGGACATATATATGGAGGACTTTCTTGCTCGACATGATAGTTTGCTATCTGGTTGCTCTTTATTTTAACACGTACTCTGATAGTCTCTATGTTACATATTAATAAAGCCCTTAGGTTGAGTACTTGACTACTAGGACTATGATGCAGATCATACTAGTGTGGACAGTGTAGTCGCTAAGTACATCCTTCAAATGTTCCTAGTCGAAGGTGTATCGAGACAGGGCATCGATATACCAGAGTAGACTAGCGTATGCTTCTTGACCCATGTAGATGAGCGATGGATGATCCCATATCCATTGATGTTTAACATCAGAGATAGTATACGGGTGCTCAGTGGCGACTGGGTACACTGGGCGGACTCGCCGAGAACTCCCGGATGGTATTATACCTCACGTCAGATGGCAGTTCTCTGCTGATACTGGTACAGGTTAGTCTGTAGACCCGAGATCGTCATAGAGTCTTGTGTGATTCCCACTGTGCTTTGATTTCCATCATACCACGTCCAAGAGGGCATGCAAAATGGTGGATTTTGGGTACAGTCTCGAATCACATGGAGGCAATGAGCGATAGGAGGGGTTTCGTCTCTCCCGGTATAGGGAGTTGATGTTGCGCTATGTTCGATTGGCTATAACTGGAAATCCCTGGCCAGGGTTGCTGAGATTTACTGGTAAGCTTTATCAGTAGTTTCTCGAACTGTTATGGACCTCATATCGATACGACTTATCGGTTACTGGGGTCCGACGTTTACCAACCCTAGACTTGATATGCGACATATCAGACGAAGAGACCGGACTGTACGGGAGTGTTACCGATTGGATTCGCAGGAGAATGTAAAGTCGTGCTTGTTGATCTTCTGATTACTCAATACCTGGATGGCTGTTACGTTTGGCTGACCGCTTGCAGCTTGTGGGTGTTTGATATGATCATCACCTACTACCGGCGTATTGATGATTGTTTAGAGTCCTACACAGAGATTTCCTGGCTCAGGCAAAACGAAGTAGGAGCACATATGTAATATGTGCGGGACCGAGAATAATACGATATGAGATACCGTATTCTATTCTCGCGATATATGATATCGGCCGGGTATATGTGATATAGCCGGGTCATCGGATCAAGTGTTGATTCGATGAATCGGTACATGTTATATTAGTCGGTTATATGCAATATAGCCGGAATGTTGGATCAAATGTTGATTCGATAATTTAATGTATAATTATATATGTGATATATTACATTACGTTAACTAATATAAGCTCGCTTTATTGATTCATTTTCTCACCGGATAATACATTGATATATATGCGATATATGTTAATTGTATTATTTTCTTTTGTTGCAAAATATATTGTATATGTTATATATAATATTGTAACAAGTTAGGGTTACAAATACAGCATGTTTTGTGGAGATTAATAAAAGTTAGGGTTTGATTTGGGTTAGCTTTTACATGAAATTTCATGAAGCTTTCTTTTGTTTTTTGCTAAGATATTTTGTAAAGATATTTCTTAACCCAACCCAAACCCTTTACCTTAGGTTTATTCTCTACATGGGTTAAGCCCTTCATTATTAACCCATGGTTGATTTGTAACCACAACAATAATTCATTATTCATCACAAATGAAATTCTTCTTCTTTTTCCTTTTGAAAAAAGCTTTCTAGCTTTTTGTGATATGATGAAATAAATTAAGAAATTGAAAACAAAAGAGAGCAATATTCCTACTTCATCATCCTCATCTATTCTAGCCACTTAGATTAGGGTGTTTGCTTTGCTAATACTTGATTAGTGATGTAAGAGCTTGGGTTTGAGTTTCTTCAAAGTAGATCATCTTAGTTGTTGATGATTGGAAGCAAGCTTGCATCTTTCTCTTCATGGAGCCTCTCTAGAGTCCGAGTACTTGATGATCGCAGCGAAGGGACCTCAACACGGAGCTTATGAAGCGAACGAACGGACTACAAAGTTTGTAATCCCTAACTCTTAGAAGTAAAGTTGTTTACTTGTAATGTTTACCCTAATTCTCTAGTTAAGATTTTGGTTAGGGTTACATACCACACCAAATTTTTATAAAATGGCATGTGTGTTGCCTTGCTAAACCTTGTTGTCCTGCTATGCAACCCTACAGGAAACTCAGCAGTGCTCATCATAGAGCGCACCATATCTAATAGGGTGCGATTTCTCCTCTCCAATATACCATTGTGCTGTGGTGTATATGGAGGAGTAAGCTGAGAGAGAATCCCATTCTCTTTTAGATAGTCCAGGAATTCATTGATCAAGTATTCTCCTTCTCGATAAGATTGAAGAATCTTAATACTTTTACCCGTTTAGTTCTCGACTTTGTGTTTACATTCTTTAAATTTCTCAAAAACTTCAGACTGTGTTTCAACAGGAACACATCTCCGTATCTTGAGAGATCGTCAGTGAATGTAATGAAGTATGAGGAACCATTCCTGTTATGTGTAGACATGAGACCGCATACATCACTATGTATAATCCCAAGAGTTCCGTAACTCTTTCTCCGTGTCCACTAAACGGATTTTTGGTCATTTTGCCTTCAAGACATGAATGACAAGTTTCATAAGATGATAATTCGAATGTATTCAAATATCCATCTAAATGTAACATAGCTAGTCGTATCGCATTGATATGACCTATTCTATAATGCCACAAGAAGGATTCGTTCATTTCTGAACTCTTCCACTTGTGTGTGTTATGTACATTAAGAACTGTAGTTTGATTTAGAACGTATATGCCATTATTTAACGAGCCTGACCCAATCAACTTTTGATTTAGGAAGATGTTCATAACATTATTATGTACTACAAAATTATATCCTTCTTTACTTAATAAAGAAACTGATATAAGATTGCATATCAGGGTCAGAATGTAATAGCATTCGTTCAGAATCAATGTATTACCATTTGGTAATACAAGGTGATATTCGACAACTGCTTTGGCTGCAACATTTGCATCATTCCCTACTCTTACGGAATGATCACCCTCTCCCAGTTCCCTACCTTTCCGTAGCCCATGTAACATATTACATATATGGGATCCTGATCCGGTATCTAATACCCAGGACGTAGAGTGAACTGAGAAACAGTTCTCGATAACTAACACACCCGAAGAATATGCATCAACATGCTTATTCTTCGTTTGGGTGGCATGAGAATCCGGATATGTCTCTATTCCCTGCTTAGTCTTATAACATTTATAAGAAAGAATGGGACCAACGTTCCCCTGCTCAGTAAAACAAGCTGGTTCGGTCAATACATCCATATTATTATCTTGATTAAAGCCTGACATGGTCGCTACCTGGAGAGAGAGAAAGAGAAGAAAACACTTTAGCGTATGCTCTTCCAAGATTAGATTGGTTATTATCTTATCTAATCAGGATGGCTCCCACTGTTTTCATCAAAACTTCCTTGAAACCCTAAAAGGTAAGGCTGACCGGAATTAATTACACCTTACAAGTTCACCAGTCTTTCGGCCAGGCCAGTGTTGGTACTTTGAAGGAGGTTCCCCGTGCTTTCGCACGGACCTAATTAGAATAAACCTCGTTTTCCCAGAGGCTTAACCCCATTAACACCTTTCTAGACACCTACCTTATCGGCTAATTGTTATGTGTAAAAACTCTCCCAGGAGTATCAAGATCCAACTATCTCATAGAAGGTACGCAATCTCATTGCAAATTTCAACACTTGAAATTCCCGATAATACTTCTACCCCTAGCGTCTTATGATCTTGACGGAGGCCAACAAACCATAGGCTGCTAGTCAAATTCAACCCGTACATTTCATGATTGAATCAAACCCACCTGTACGACCCTTGACAGAGGCCAACAAAGTCGTACGACTACCCTAATCCAATCTCATCTTATATTGCAGATAAACACTAGTTAGCTACAGCACACTACGCCTTAACAGAGGCCAACAAACGTAGCACGAATACTAAGCAACACTTATCTGAAATGACAGAGGGTTACGCAGGTTTTTAAGAAAACCATGAGCGTAATGAACTTGATATCTGTAAAATTTCAGAAAAATAAAATATTATTTTTGGGAATTTTTATAATTAAATAATATTATATTGAATATTTTTAATATTGCGGTATAAATAAATACCGATAAATTGGGAAAAATTTGGAAAATTATAGAAATTACTAAAAAGAGGGTGATTTGTGTAATTTATGCAAATTATGAAATTTTATGATTTATTATACACTATTTTAATGCTAATCGCGATTAAATATCGCTAATCGCGCATTAAGCTTGTTTTGTGCAAAACATGCACCATGTCATTTTAACACTTGTTACATTTTTATCATGGCTTTTTCTCATAGTTCATGCATGGTTTGTGTTTAATTGAGAAGAAAAAAGAAAACAAAGAAAAGAAATGAAAAGAAAAAGAATATGATAGAATATTGAGGGATGGGTAAAAGAGAGAGGGTGAGGGGTCAAACCTTGGACCAAGGCTCCCATTCCTTTCTCATTCCTTCATCATTTCCTCCCGTCATTCTCTCAAGAGCTGCTGCCCCCATCTCCATATCCACTACACACCTCAAAACACCATCAAAACAACCCCAAAACACATACTTCCCTTCACAAAAAACTTGGAAAAGCTCACAAGCTACACTTTGGACCAAGAATGTTTGCATTTTGGTACCCTAGGGGATTCATGAGTGCCCAATGAGGTAAATTCTGAACCATTAGTGTGGAATTTGGTTTACTTTAGCTTCCATGCATGTTTAGAAGTGATTAGGCAATGTTTAGTGAGGTTTGGAAATTTCTAGTTAGGGTTTGAGAAATTTTGAATTGGGATTGTGTAATTGAGGTTAGTAGAGGCTATACAACCGTTTTAGTGATCGTATATTAGACTTAACCATAAACTTAAACCACAAAACATGAACTTAGAAACCCTGATATCGGAGAATTGTGGATTCTGTGAGGGTATATTGATATTTGCTATCACCTAGGACACCTGAAAAATATTTAGCGAAGACTGAGAGATGAGTAGGAAACCTAGAACCTATACCTAAAACCCTGGACCCTAACGCCCAATCCAGGCCGCAGATTTAATGATTTGGGCCGCATCATACAGACATAGTACTTCCAAATTGGTTTGTATTGGTTCTGTGGCTTTATCTCCAGTAAATTAGACCTCCATATGTACAAAATTGGCAAATTTCACTTAGGGTAAAATCTGGGATCATTTTCTTAAGTTGCTGCATTGTTTTGCGACTTCGTTTTAATTTAGGATTTGGTATTTGATTTTGTGTTCCGTCGTCTGATGTTTGTACGTCAGTGACGGGGGTTGTTTGGTGGTTTTACAGACGTAAGCTATAGGTTTTAACCTATGAGCGAAACGTGTGCCGTTTTGGTTTTCCGACTTTATTTTAATACGCATTGCGATTGTGTTATATGTGTAGGTACCCCATGAAGACTTCGAGACGACAAGCAAGCGCATGGCGACGTCGGCATCAGACACGCGATGATCAGGTGAGTAGATTTCATCTACGGGGGAAGTCGGGTGGATGGCGTATAGCACCCCCGCAGTTCGTAGTGTAGCATAGGATATGTTATACATTTACATATGTGTTGTGATTGTGGATGATTAACAAGTAGGATCTTAGAAGATCATGGGATAAATGTGGGTGTATTTGGATGATAGTGTCATGGTTGATTTCTTAGTCGCGAACCATAGAATAGGTTTGCACACACCCCCTTGCATGCATTATTATTACTTGTGCGTATATGGGGATACGTATATATATATATACACACACACACACACACATTGGTATGGGACTATGTATATATATACGTATACCAATAGTTGGATAATGAGGATAGTGGATGATATTTGGAGATGAGTCGATGAGATTGGGCATGATGCCATGAGATTGGTGATGTGTTTTGAATCCTATTATGAGATACGACATGTGATGATAGCGGATCGGTAGGCGATGTGTTTTCATACACACGCATTCATATATGTTGATGGCATCCGTTTGTACTAGACTTAGATCAGTACCCCGTTTCATGAGATATGATGATAAGGATACCAGATAAATGATAAGATGAATGTGATATTTCGACCCGTACCCAGATTTGGGATGCCGTACGACAGATTTACCGTACGAGATAACTATGATGATAGATCCGTACTCTTGACTCGAGGATGTCATATGATATATATTGTACCGTACGTGGTACTATTGAGGAGAGATCACCGACTATTATATATTGTGTGTGTGTGTATATATATATATATATATATATATATATATATATATATCGACTCAGATTTAGGTGGTTTCCATACCGTTCCGATTAGTTTTGTTAGTTAGATCTCTAGTTTTCTTAGTAGATGTTAGACTAGATTCGAGTCATACCTATTTCAAAACTAACGAATCGTAAGTATTTTAAAGACAGGCCAAGGGATTCTACGGATATTTTCAAAAAACGCATCTTTTCTTGAAAACACCGTAGCCCTTATTTTTCTAAACATCACGATTCGTCTTATTTCAAATGGAAAAACTGTATGACATATATATATTGATGTAGATTCTGCACTGTTGCGTTTATTTTTCATTTTCCGCGTATTCTTGCTATTCGCATTGCATTGCATGTTTAAATGTGTTTATTGTTATGTTAAAACCATGCTGTCAGGACACCAGCACCACTATCGATGATGTGTATGTTCCACGTACACCTGCTTGCCGGCTCACACACTTCATCATCGATAATTGCCATGTCACTACACAGTAGGAATGTTGCATCAGGATATGACTTATTGTATGACATACTTGCGTACACATATTGTACACCCATACTCGCGTACACATATTGTACACTCATACTTGCGTACACACATATTGTACACCCATACTCGCGTACACATATTGTACACTCATACTTGCGTACACACCTATTGTACACCCATACTTGCATACATACATATTTGCACATACGTAGATGATTCTGGCTTGATTTTGGTGATTTGGGAACCGCAAGATATATTTAAAACTGGATTCATTTTATAAGAGCGGTTTTCTCTCGATATGTGCATATTACTGTTCCACGTTGCATGATATACGGATATGCTTACATTCTGTTATATGTCGCATACATCATGCTTTATAATTATACGCATTGAGATATGTTGTTTCCATGATATTTCTGGATTTGAGAACCGTAGGTATTTCAAAAGAAAGTATGTACTGTTTTAAAAACCCGGCTTCACTTGATATGATGTTTCAGCAACCACTATGAGTTTTATCGGTTCTGATATATATATATATACCCCATGCGAGGAGAAGTCGTGGGACGTGTGCGGGTACATGGTGGGGCCCGGTATGGTACCCGAGGCAAGAAAGGGATACTGTGTATACAGACGGTGAGCCTGGAAGAGAGACTACTACCTACCGGTGATAGTATTTAGGCTCGGCGGATATCCGAAGGATACCGACCGGAGTAGAGATGATACGGGCCGATCTGGACTGACGGAGCCCGATATATGAGGATTTACGTGCCGATGCTGGGGCACAGGTTTCATGATGTTTTCGAGTGTCGATGCTGGAAACTCAGGTTCCATGATTTTGTTGTGTCGCGAGGGACACACGTTGATTTATATCCTCATACTTTCATGCATATGCTTTTATGAATTTTACATGCATGATGTTGTTATGTCATTGATCGATGCGTGGATGAGATCCACATGCATACATGCATTGATTACATAGTTGGATGATATCCACACACTTAGACTTCATGATATAGTTGACAGTGATTTCATGATGATTACATTGATAATACCTCGTATTTATGATACGTGCTACCTGAGGCACTGACACGAGCACTTGGTATTACACTTATGTATAGATGCTTACCCTTGCCACTTTATCATGCTTCAGACTTTATCATATTGAGGATATATACTACTGATCATTTTGACCTAGGATTGAGTCATACATACGATTTCTGCTCTGTGATGTTTTCTACTCACGAGTTGGAAACTCACCCCCGTTGTGCCACAGTTTCTTGCAGGTTTTATCCTACAGGTTTCATTGCGCTTTGCCGGCACACTGCTTTCTTTCCGGGTGATTTGCTTTGGTAGGTGGGTTCACATACATCGTGACCACAATTGTACTTATTTGTTTTCAGTTGTATCTAGTAAAATTCCATCAACCAGACTTGTTTTATTTTTAGACTTAGAAGACCAGTTGTATTTTATTTCGACCGTAGAGTCGTGCTTGTATTATTATGGTTTTCTTATTGATTGGCTTTCCTTCTGAGTTTTGATCCTCAACCTTGGCATTGTATATTATATTGCTTGCGTTGTTGTGACCGTCAATGGACGAAGAGCTAGCTCCCGCTTGGGGATGCCTTTATTCATATTTTCATGTTGTACCCCGTTCGGGGCCAGTATTTACAAAGGAAACTCTGCCGAAATTTTCAGAAAAGACTTGATGTTTTAAAAACGCATAATTCGGCTTATGCTATTAAAACAACTTGCTTTTAAAAAAGTTTTCCTTTATTTATTATTTAAATTGGTTTTAGATTTCTGGGCTTTTGGCTTACTTTAATTAGAAAGGGTCTTATAGACTTCATATGATTCAAGAGACAGTCATGTGCCATTTCGGGTATGACAAAGTTGGTATCAGAGCGCTAGGTTAACCTTGGTTCGAGTCTAAGTTTGACTATGCGGAGCCTAGAGCATTTATATATATTCGGAACTTAGGCTTGACCTTACGGAACTTAAACTTAGTCGAGGGGGTATTAGACCCGAACTTTCGTCGCATAGGTTGACCTTGGTTGATGGAGTAGGTAACTTCAGTAGAGTGATGTACCGAGTGTATGTTCCGCGGCATACTTACGATACGCTACTCCGCTTAAGAAACCTTAGGATGTACATTTCCTTGCACAGTATTATATTCATTCCTATGATCTATCCTCATCGATATTGGTTATGATTTTGCTGCCACGATTACATGGGCAGAGAGAGCTACAGCTAGAGTTGCGTCAGCACGGGATCGTAACGGACAAGGACTGACCAGGGCATGATTCCAGGGACATACGATTGCATAGAGGCGTTGTTTTATTGTGTTTTCGCGCCATGAGCGTTTGATGGATCGCTTTTACGATATTTCTCGGACGTGCAAATCAGCACAAGAAGATTGGGCCACTGCAAGAGGCCAGCCAGAATGTGATGACCGTCGATGCACCGATTAATTGATGATTGAGGCACTGTTCAGCGTGTGGACAATTGAGCCAGTTGTTGCTGCGCATGACGAGATATCGCCCCAGATGTTTGGAGCTATTGCCGTACAAGTTGTACTTAGAGATATGATAGAAGATCGCTAGTCACCTATGGAGGAAGGACTAGGACATGTGATACGTTGCCTACCCTTATGCGAGGTCATCAGATTGATTCATTTCTGCTAGAGACGACTTCACGCAGGTACACTGGGAGTCGATAAAGACGATCGAATGTCAGAAACCCATTTTCCAACTTTAAAGTATTCAGAGACAAATGCAAGTAATGCTATGGACCCTCTAGAAGAATGAAACCCTAACTCGACATAATGACCATAAGAACGCTTTGAAAGCTTAGGTTTTGCGGCAGTTCAGCGGTGCCATTAGTGAGTCTTGGGTTTGCCCTTCTACGGTTGGTCCACAAGTGCTGTGGCATGTACTGGAACACTATTAAACTGTACCCAAGATGTTGAGCTCTTGGGGGATTATGGAACTTTGACGAATCGATCGAAAGGTTCGACATCATTCGGATATCATGTGATGGGATAACTTGCTAGGGAGACTCCAGATACGAGTATAGCCGTTGGAGCACAGTTCATGCAGCCACGAAGTGACGAGTCCGAAGCAGTCGACATTAGAGAAAAGTGTAGTAATGAGGTTCGTATGAGATCTTGATGAGATGACGTTCCACTCTGCCGACATCTCAGAGGTGATACGCATGCAGAGGCGTTGTGTATGGATATATCTTCCAGAAATAGTCACGATGAGTATGCAACCGTTCCGGAACAAGAAACAAATATAGAAAAGGGTGATAACATCCGGACCGTTTGGCAGAAATGAGATTGAGAGAGACTTTGACAGGACCTTTCTGGAAAACTATACGAGAAGATTTGGAACGAGGATCGGTCATATTACGCACACCCAGCAGACCAGAGTTCAGCATCGTCGACGAGATAGTTGGCCAGAGATCTTTAGAGGATATGCCAGAGCGGGACTGTTTCCGTCGTTATTCCCTTTTGGCCGCTGAGCCGAGGAGTTATGCACTTAGAAATCTTGAGTGAGAGACGGGAGCCTAAGGGCACCAGACGACAGGCCACGAACAGTAGGCAAGTAGATATCTTGCTCTTCTAGCATTGGATGCGCCGACACCTTCTCGACATTGAAGGAGGAAATATCGACGACGGTATTTTTGATTTGTGATTTGGTGATTCGATTATCACGTATCCGTTGTAGGGTTCCTAGGCACACTAATGAGGTCTCACAAGGCATCAACCATGCCAATTTCAAAATTTGCAAGTGCCGAGAAACCCTAATACGGATCGTTAACTAGATGTCTAGGCGAAACAATGAAACTAGTTTACAACTAAACTTAAAGAACGGAAATACAACCTTTGTAGATCCGGTCCCCCACCTCCATAGCTCCACAATGAAGTCTCCTCGCTGTCCAAATGGAAACCTGGGCTCTAGCGTCGGCTTCATCGGAGAAATGGGCGGGCAAGGTCGTCGGCTTCGTGCCGAAGATGATCTACGTCGAGGCATCACAAGATCAAGCTCCCACTTCACCAAGTCATGAAACTTGTGAAGAAAACACCCTATACTACTTGGCAAGAGGTAGAGGATGAAGAAATAGGAAGTGGGTTCACTTTTGAATTGGATTTCTCACTCATTTCATCAAGTCACCATTGATGAAGCAAGGTTTTCTTCAAGTGAAAAAGAAGAAGAAGATAATGAATATTATGATAAGTTATTTTCAAATAGAAAAGAAAATCAATACTTATCATAATACAACCATGGTCAAGTGTAGAGAATGAACTAGGGTAAAGTGGAGTGGTTAGGGTTAAGCATGAGACAAAATGGTCACTTAGTCAAAACTTCATGAAGCTTCAAGATGCAAACAAAGAAAGCCACCATTTTCTCTTTATGCTTTTTATTTTCCAAAAAGAATAAATAAATAAATAAATGAATAAGAAAATAAAACCCTAACCATCCATATAACCATGGATTAATCTTTACACAAACCCAAGTTATCATGCATCATCAAACATGATACAAACTTGTGCATAAAAATATATCACATATACAATTTGCACAAACAAGTGAGAAAAACCATTTAAAGTGAACCAATACTAGTTAATGCAAAGTAATATATTAAATATATATTTATGCATTAAATCATTAAATCAACACTTGATTTAACGATCCGGTCATATCACATATAACCGACTAATATCAAATGTATCGGCTTATCGAATCAATCCTTGATTCGATAAATAGGTTATATCGCATACAACCATATCGATACATTCATCGCGAGAACGAAATACGGTATCACATACACGCATTATTCTCGGTCCCGCACATATCTCATATGCGCTCCTATTTCGTTTCGCTTGAGCCAGGAAACCTCTGTGTAGGACTCTAAAGACTCGTCAATACGCCGGCAGCAGGTGATGATCATATCAAACATCCATAAGCCGCAAGCGGTCTGCTAAACGTAACGGCCACCCGGGTATTGAGCGATCAGAAGATCGACGAGCAAGCCCGCTCACACTCCTGTGAATCCAACCAGTAACACTTACCGTACAGTCTGGTCTGATTGTCTGATATGTCGCATATCTTTCCTAGGGGTGGTAAACGTCAGACCCCAATAGCTCGATAATTCGTGTCGATATGAGGCCTATAACAGTTCGAGAAACTACTGGTAACACTTACCAGTAAATCTCAGCAACCCTGGCCAGAGATTTCCGGTTATAGCCAATCGAACACAGCGCAACATCAACCCCCTATACCGGGAGAGACGAATCCCCTCCTATCGCTCATTGCCTCCATGTGACTCGGGACTGTACCCAAAAACCACCGTTTTGCACGCCCTCTTGGACGTGGTAAGGTGGAAATCAAAGCACAGTGGGAACCACACAAGACTCTATGACGATCTCGGGTCAACAGACTACTCTGTACCAGTGTCACCAGAGAACTGCCATCTGACGTAAGGTATAATACCATCTGGGAGTTCTCGGCGAGTCCGTCCAGTGTACCCAATCTCCACTGAGCACCCGTATATCATCTCTGATGTCAAACACCAATGGATATGGGATCATCCATCGCCCATCTGTATGGGTCGAGAAGGTATACGCTAGTCTACTCTGGTATATCGATGCCCCATCTCGATACACCCACGACTAGGGACTTTGAAGGATGTACTTATAGACTATCTGTCCCCACTAGTATGATCTGCATCATAGTCCGGGTAGTCAAGTACACATCCTAAGGGCTTTACCAACATGTAACAGAGAGACAATCAGTATACACGTTAAGGTAAAGAGCAACCAGATAGCATACTATCATGTTGAGCAAGAAAGTCCTCCCTATATATGTCCCAGCATCCACTACAATGTACATCCTATGTACAGTAATGGCCTCTAGGGCATACATATAACTAACAATCTCCCACTTGCACTAAGGCCATCTGTAGCAGTGGTTGCAGTATCTCATACTCAGCCATCCCATAAAAATCTCTCTCTGGGAATTGGCCTTCGTGAGTGGATCCGCCGTGTTGTCCTCTGAGTCTACTCTCCTAACCTCGATCACCCTGGAGATCAACCATCTCCATGATCAGGTGATACTGCCTTAGAATATGTCTGGATCACTGATGGGACGGGCGTTCCTTGGCATAAGCCACAACTCCATTGTCACACAATGGGAGGAACTAAGTTCATCTCATGAACAAATATACATCCAGACTGCCTCTTTGGTAGCATCTTAAGTAGTGATGTATCCAGCCTTTATCGTCTAGTATGCCACGGTATCTAGCTTGGAACTCTTCCAACATACCGTCCCTTTACTGAGGGTAAAGACAATGCCTGTGACTGACATTCAGTCGTCCTTATCACCCTGGAACCCTTCCAGTGATTCTCCCCAGAATCGGTTGATACCATCTCACTACAACTAGTGAGAATCCTAACATCCAATTAGATCTATCTCATAGATCCAAAATTCAGGATTTAGGAGGTATCATTTTGATCCTATATGGAGAATCAATGTGATAAGCGGAGATTGACCGAGCGTAGCATAGGAAACTCCTTCCCTATCTAGAGTATGTCATCCACGTACTTTACGAGGATCGTTACTATACTCCCTACTACCTTTTTGTTTATACAAGGTTCATCTCCCCTTTTGATGATGTCAAACTCTTTGACTAATACATCAAAATAGATGTTCCAACTCCGCGATACCTGCTTTATCCTATAAAGCATCTTGTACACGTTTCCGCTACTCCCACTGTCTACGAAGCCCTCTGGCTGTGTTCTTATAGACGTTCTCTTCTAAATCATTATTTAGAAAAGTTGTCATGGCACCCAACCGCCAGATATCGTAGTCATGGTATGTAGCCGTGGCAAGTAGGATCTGGGTGGACTTAAGCATAGCCACTTGAAAAGGTTTCATCATAATCCACGCCTGGTCGATGACGAAAAGCTTTAACAAGTCTAGCTTTGAAAGTCTCAACTTTTCCATCTACACCAAGTAATCTTCTCAAGATATACTTGCTCCTGATGGGGATTTAACCCTTCAGATATAGCAGCCAAAGTCCATACTTTGTTGGTGTACATGGATTCCATCTCAGATCGCTAAGCATCCAGCCATTCTTACAGAGTCCCTACTCTCGATGGCCTGCTCGAAACTAGTTGGGTCATCATCTCATGATGCAATCCTCGCTCCCACCGTCATAGAGAAACCGAACTATCTCTCAGGTGGGTGAGGAACCCTACTAGATCGGCGGAGAGGCTGAGGTTCGTTGGTAACTATTGAATCCTTTGGTTTTATCAAATCATCTGCTGTAGTTTGTATAGTTAGAACCTTTCCAGTTCTACATTACAGACCTTGCCTCGAGCTTGTCCGGATTTTGCTTTTCAGACATAGGCTGGACAACCCTAAATCTTAACTAACTTAAGAGATGGGCTCTTCCCTTATCATATCAAATATGAAGTGGCAGGCAACTGATTTGATTTGAACCCTATTCAATAGGTATGCAGCTTCTCAAGTGCATAACTCCCAAGAAGGAAATAGGTAACTCAGTAGTACTCATCATAGAGCACACCTTATCACATAGGGTGTGATTGCTCCGCCCCGATATACCATCGTGCTATGGTGTATACGGAGGAGTAATGCTGAGAGAGAATCTCATTCTCCTTCAGAATAGTCCAGGAATTCCGTGCTAAAGTATTCTCCTCCTTGATCACATCAAAGGACATAATACTTATACCCGTTTTTGGTTCTTTACTTCTAACTTATATTCTGTGAATATCTCAAAAGGTTCGGACTTGTGTTTCAACAAGAACATATGTCTGAATCTAAAGAGAGTATCAAAGAATGTAATGAAGTACAAGGAACCGGTCTTGGCATGTGTAGACAGGGGACCTACATACATCAACATGTATCATCCCAAGAGTTCGCTAACTCTTTCTCTGTTTTCAGTAAACGGAGCTATGGTCATCATATCTTTGTGACATGACTGGCAAGTTCCACAAGATGTAAATTCAAACTGATTTAAATATGCATCTATATGTAACTTCAGCTAGTCGGGTCGCATTGATATGACCCAGTCTACAATGCCTCAAGAAGAATTCATTCATTTCTGAACTCTCCTCTTGTGTGTGTTCCGTATACTAAGAACTGTAGTTTGATTTAGAACATCAATGCTTTTAGATAACGTGCCTGAACCGATCAACTTTTGATATAGGAAATGTTCAAAACATTATCCAACAATACAAAATTTTTATCATTTCTTTACTAATAAGGAGACTGATATGATTTTGTATATCTGGTTCGGTATCTAATAACATTCATTCAGAATCAATGTATTGGTAATACAGGGTGACAGTGACCAACAGACTTGGCTGTAACACTTGCCCCATTTTCTGCCTCATGAATCTTATCACCCGTTCTCAGTTTTTCTACCTTTTTGCAGCCCTATGTAACAAATTACATATCTGGGATCCTGATCCGGTATCATATACCCAGGATGCGGAGGATACTGAGAAACAGTTCTTTGTAATGAACACACCCGAAGATGATGCATCAGCATGCACACTCTTCGTTTGGGTGGCACGGGAATTCAGGTAATCCCCAATTTCCTGCTCTGTCTTATAACAATTATAAGTTGGAGCGGTACCAACGTTCCCCAGCTCAGTATAACAAGCGGGTTCGGTCAATACATCCGTATTATTATCTTGATTAAGGCGTGACATGGTCGCAACCTGGAGAGAGAGAGAAGAAAACACTCAGCGTATGCTCTTGCAAGATCAGACTGGTTATTATTTTATCTAATCAGGATGGCTCCCACTGCTTTTTATCAAATCTTCCTTCAAACCCTAAAAGGAAAGACTAGCCGGGATTAATTACACACTACAAGTTCGCCAATCTTTCAGCCAGGCCAGTGTCGGTACTTTGAGGGAGGTCCCCCGTGCTTTCGCACGAACCTAATTAATGTAAACCTCGTTTTCCCAGAGGTGTAACCTCGTTAACACCTTTTTAGACACCTACTTGATCGGCTAAATGTAATGTGTAAAACTCTCCCAGGAGTAACTCTTACTCGCAGCGGGTATCGGGATCCAACTATCTCATAGAAGGTATGCAATCTTATTGCAAATTTCAACACTTGAAATTCCCGATAATATTTTGCCCCCAGTGTTCTATGACCTTGACGAATGCCAAACAACCCATAGTCCACTAGTCAAGTTCAACCCGTATATTTCTTGATTGAATTAAACCCACCCGCACGACCCTTGACGAATGCCAAACAACGCCGTACGAATACCCTAATCCAATCGCATCATATGCTCAAACAGATAAATACCAGTTAGCTACCGTACACTACGCCTTGACGAATGCCAAACTACCGCAGCACGAATACTAACTAGTACATATCTGAAATGACGGAGGGCTGCGACAGGTTTTTCTGAAAACCTATAGCGTAATTAACTTGATATCGTTGTAGAATCAAATGATTTTAAAAATGGAGTGTTTTTGAGGCTTTTCTAGTTTTGCTAAAGGAGTCACTCCCGGTGAAGGGATCGTCGGTCTTTTCCTCGTCGAATGAGGTGCGGGATATATCATATATATCACCGTGCAAAGCAAAAACTCTTAAAAGCAATCAAAAGACAAACCGAGTGTGTAGCATCTGCCAGTTATTGCTAAAGGAGTCACTCCCGGTGAAGGGATCTCGGTCCTTTCCTCATCGAATAAGGTGCAGGATATATCATATATACCGCTGTGCAAAGCAAGAACTGTAGCTACCTATTTTATTTTTGAAATTCGATTCTACAACATCTTAGGTTTCTTTTATTTTCATTAATCACATTAATGAAGTCCCATCATTTTAAGTTACCTAAACATCACAGATAAATACGACGTACACTTATGCCATCCGCATTCGCCTCGATGTCCCCTCGTACACCGTTAGGTTAGGTAACTAACGGCAGAGCGGGGCAGGGCTAGCGCGGGTGTAAAACATAAGTAACGCCTATATAATATATCGTATATACTATATACAGTATCCATCACAGAACATATCACATGATCACATCACAGATATCGCAGCAGAAGAAACATATGAAATATTGGATATACTAGGACGTCCGTGTTTTCAATACGAGCCAGTATAAAACACGGATACCACGGTCGCGATGTATAGCCAAACCCATACCCCTAGACCCCTACGAGAGCGGCAAGCAACCCTACCAATTCTGGAGTTAGGAGACCCGGACTCGACTCCTCGAATTGGTCTCCCACTGGACTCCAGAACCCGGTTCCTTGTGCTCCTCTCCTTAGGTCTATCCTAGTGCGGAAAAGTAAATAATATACAAAGGGTGACATCTTCCGCAACCTGGAAGTGCCCCAATAAAAGAATATTACATACAAGTTTTTACATGAATGAAAATGAAAAACACTCATCTCACATAAAAAACCCCGGCTATTTAAACACGACGATCCAATATAACATATCCAGTAACACATAGCATCACATGTCATCAACGTAAGTAAATATGCGCATCCCAATTGTCGTTGACATATAGCAACGAAACCGGCGATATCACATATTACACTTACGGTCACAGAAAAGAAAGTGTAAAACTACAACAGTTAGAATCCGCAACCTTTTTAGACATCGCATGCCTAATCAAATGAATTCCTTAGACATCGCATGCCTAATAATTATAAACCCCGCATTTTAGTCTCGTTATCGAAAACTCTTTTCAATATCAAGTCGGGCAATTCAACAAGATTCCCGACATCCTGATCGAATGCTCGTCGCAAACTTTAGTAGACGGCCGCACCCCCGACGCCGTCGACGAAGTGCACCAAGGCGGAACACCGCTGCCGCGAGCACCCGAACGGATGCTTTCGGCGACGGGGTTCTCCTATAGTCACTTGGTCGGGGCTATGGAGCGAGGCTGCCTATTAAGTTTACCCGGCGAGTATCCGCGTACGCTACGTGATTGCGACGGACTTTTGATCACATCAAAATTCCGTGGCAACCGATAAAGTGAGACTAAACTGCTATGTTTATAACATTCACTGAGTCATCTCATAACTGCTTGTGAATTCCAATTATTGTATCACATTCCAGATAAATAGAAAATGTTAAACTTTCCGATCGAACGGTCAAACACCCAAGTTTTCCCGAAACAGATCAACACATGAAACAAGTTTAAAAATATCCAGTTCATGCCTCAGTACCAACGGTCCAGCCGTAGAAAGGTCAAGTCAACGCCTCACATGTGGCACGCCGTACTGCCCCAAACCCTAAGGTTCAAAGGGCAGTTCAAGACGGTCACATAATCGAGTTAAGGTTTGTTGTCTTCTAGAGGGTCCATCGCGTTACTTGCACTACTTAGAACGTCTTTAAACCACGGAAAAATCCAACACTTGGAAATTTCCCGACAGGGGAAAAGTTGGGTATTTATATCCGGTCGAACTTTTTAACATATTCTAAAATATCCGGAAAGCCACATAGACAAAATTAGACAATCCGATCGAAACACCGAGTCCCCAATACAACCCAGAAAACTCAACTCTTGAGTTCAGAAAAAAAATATCCCAGGAAAACCAGCACTGCAAAATAGGAATTACTGTGCAAAATTCAATGGGAGAAGAGACAAAATGGCCGCGGAACAGCCGCATTAGCACGCTAATGCCGCGGTTCCGCCGCACTTTAGACAGATCATTAGGCAATTTTTGCACCGTAATTCTTAGAATTTCCTGCTGAATTTTCTGCATATTTTTAATCTGGAAAAAACCCAATTTTTGGAAAAAGTCCAGAGAGCAAATTTGTGTTAGGGTTTCGGTTTAATCGGACTTTAAACTCCGTCTACGCATCACCTAAGGCTCTAGCTAGGCTCTGATACTACTGTAGGGTTCCTAGGCACACTAATGAGGTCTCACAAGGCATCAACCATGCCAATTTCAAAATTTGCAAGTGCCGAGAAACCCTAATACGGATCGTTAACTAGATGTCTAGGCGAAACAATGAAACTAGTTTACAACTAAACTTAAAGAACGGAAATACAACCTTTGTAGATCCAGTCCTCCACCTCCATAGCTCCGCAATGAAGTCTCCTCGCTGTCCAAATGGAAACCCGGGCTCTAGCGTCGGCTTCATCGGAGAAATGCGCGGGCAAGGTCGTCGGCTTCGTGCCGAAGATGATCTACGTCGAGGCATCACAAGATCAAGCTCTCACTTCACCAAGTCATGAAACTTGTGAAGAAAACACCCTATACTACTTGGCAAGAGGTAGAGGATGAAGAAATAGGAAGTGGGTTCACTTTTGAATTGGATTTCTCACTCATTTCATCAAGTCACCATTGATGAAGCAAGGTGTTCTTCAAGTGAAGAAGAAGAAGAAGATAATGAATATTATGATAAGTTATTTTCAAATAGAAAAGAAAATCAATACTTATCATAATACAACCATGGTCAAGTGTAGAGAATGAACTAGGGTTAAGTGGAGTGGTTAGGGTTAATCATGAGACAAAATGGTCACTTAGTCAAAGCTTCATGAAGCTTCAAGATGCAAACAAAGAAAGCCACCATTTTCTCTTTATGCTTTTTATTTTCCAAAAAGAATAAATAAATAAATAAATAAATGAATAAGAAAATAAAACCCTAACCATCCATATAACCATGGTTTAATCTTTACACAAACCCAAGTTATCATGCATCATCAAACATGATACAAACTTGTGTACAAAAATATATCACATATACAATGTGCACAAACAAGTGAGAAAAACCATTTAAAGTGAACCAATACTAGTTAATGCAAAGTAATATATTAAATATATATTTATGCATCAAATCATTAAATCAACACTTGATTTAACGATCCGGTCAAATCACATATAACCGACTAATATCAAATGTATCGGCTTATCGAATCAATCCTTGATTCGATAACTAGGTTATATCGCATACAACCATATCGATACATTCATCGTGAGAATGAAATACGGTATCACATACACACATTATTCTCGGTCCCGCACATATCTCATATGCGCTCCTATTTCGTTTCGCTTGAGCCAGGAAACCTCTGTGTAGGACTCTAAAGACTCGTCAATACGCCGGCAGCAGGTGATGATCATATCAAACACCCACAAGCCGCAAGCAGTCTGCTAAACGTAACGGCCACCCGGGTATTGAGCGATCAGAAGATCGACGAGCAAGCCCGCTCACACTCCTGTGAATCCAACCAATAACACTTACCGTACAGTCCGTTCTGATCGTCTGATATATCGCATATCTTGCCTAGGGGTGGTAAACGTCAGACCCCAATAGCTCGATAAGTCGTGTCGATATGAGGCCTATAACAGTTCGAGAAACTACTGGTAACACTTACCAGTAAATCTCAGCAACCCTGGCCAGGGATTTCCGGTTATAGCCAATCGAACACAGCGCAACATCAACCCCCTATACCGGGAGAGACGAATCCCCTCCTATCGCTCATTGCCTCCATGTGACTCGGGACTGTACCCAAAAACCACCGTTTTGCACGCCCTCTTGGACGTGGTAAGGTGGAAATCAAAGCACAGTGGGAACCACACAAGAATCTATGACGATCTCGGGTCAACAGACTACTCTGTACCAGTGTCACCAGAGAACTGCCATCTGACGTAAGGTATAATACCATCTGGGAGTTCTCGGCGAGTCCGTCCAGTGTACCCAATCTCCACTGAGCACCCGTATATCATCTCTGATGTCAAACACCAATGGATATGGGATCATCCATCGCCCATCTGTATGGGTCGAGAAGGTATACGCTAGTCTACTCTGGTATATCGATGCCCCGTCTCGATACACCCACGACTAGGGACTTTGAAGGATGTACTTATAGACTATCTGTCCCCACTAGTATGATCTGCATCATAGTCCAGGTAGTCAAGTACACATCCTAAGGGCTTTACCAACATGTAACAGAGAGACAATCAGTATACACGTTAAGGTAAAGAGCAACCAGATAGCATACTATCATGTTGAGCAAGAAAGGCCTCCCTATATATGTCCCAGCATCCACTACAATGTACATCCTATGTACAGTAATGGCCTCTAGGGCATACATATAACTAACATCCGTCACCTTGGATTTCTGTATTTTAGGCGATCTATTCACATGATTTAGTCTTGAAGACTGAGTTTCATGATATTTGTTTTCGTGCACCATGGTTGCACCTACTGGGTATTCATATTTTGTGCATAGTTATTACCCTTGAGATATGCTTTATACACCGTTGTGTTGATTTATGATTTGTGCACAGCTCTTGCACTTAATATCGTTTTTGTGCCTTGGTCGCACATGTTTATGATTTCATGGATTTCATACAGTTGGGTTGATTTTGTGCATATGGTACGCACACGATTTGGTTGTTGCACTCGGTAAAGTTCATATATGCTTGCAGTGCATTGATACGTATTTTGTGCACCACAGTTGCACCTGACTTCGTTTTGATGTCATTTGAGATATTGATTATGATTTCATGCCTAGGGCATGCATATGATTTGACTTGTGCTTTCGGCATAGTTTTCATGCACTTTTTGTATTTGATCTGCTTTTGTGCATGCTGATGCACATGGTTGTGAGATTATATACCACGGTATACCTGATTTGGATTTGGATTGAAATATGCTGTATACCGTCGATTTAGATTGTGATACTCGATATTTGTTTTGTGCACCGGATTGGATTTTGCGCATGTTCGGCGCTTTGTATTGGATTCCGCAATTTCGTGCGTGTTGAATGCACATGATTTAGATTTTATTCGTGCATGATGGATGCACCAGATTTGGATTTTCACGCATGTTGGGCGCATGTTATGAGATACGATTTTGGTGCACACCAGATGCACTAAATCGAGATTCTTCGCGCTTATCAGATGCACCTGATATTGCTGTCAGGCACATCCGTTGCCTTTGACAGATGTTTCCTGCACACCCGATGCACTTAGATATTGTTTCTGTGCACATGTATGGCACATTTATGGGTTTCAAATTCCGTGCGTACCAGACGCACGTAGCCTTATATGCACATTTTTGGATTGATCTCTTATGGAGCAGTATGTTTTTATGATATTTGCTATTTGTTTTTGTACTGAGAAGGACTAATTAGAGGACAGTACCGAGATATATTTTGCATGCTTTGATAGTTAGGGAAGGGATTTCAAAAAAGTGAGATATAGTCTCAGTATTTACCTACGTGTCTGATATGACACGAAATGTTTAAAACAAGAAAAACCTTCTAAATTATTTTCAAAAACGGCGGGACGTATATATTAAACAAAGGATAAGTATATATATAGTTATTTTCTTACAATAGACGTCCGCCACTGTGCCGCAATACGCGCATCGCACAGCAACATGAAAGGTTTGGCATGCATTTCCTTCAGATGTTTACAAGTACAGATTTGATGGTTACATGAATAGTTTTGATGTATATCATATTGGTTTCGTTTTGGATTTGACATTTGTGTCCTCACCATGACTCCGATGATTGCGGGATGCTTGACGGAGTTTTGTTTTTTTTTATTTGGAGTTATCTGCTCATTGTTCATGCGCATGCATTGCGCTATGATGCATTTTATGTATTGATGATTTCGAAGCCCCGACGACTTGGACTTTTTACTGAAATGTTTTAGTATTGAGGGGTTTAAATTTAAATTCGGGGACCGAATTTCTTTAAGGGTGGAATATTGTAACATTTAAGAAAAATAAAATATTATTTTTAGGAATTTTTATAATTAAATAATATTACATTGAATATTTTTAATATTGCTGTATAATTAAATACCGATAAATTAGCAAAAATTTGGAAAATTATAGAAATTACTAAAAATAGGGTACTTTGTGTAATTTATGCAAATTATGAAATTTTATGATTTATTATACACTATTTTAATGCTAATCGCGATTAAATATCGATAATCGGCCATTAAGCTTGTTTTGTGCAAAACATGCACCATGTCATTTTAACACTTGTCACATTTTTATCATGGATTTTTCTCATTGTTCATGCATGGTTTTTGTTTAATTGAGAAGAGAAAAGAAAATAAAGAAAAGAAATGAAAAGAAAAAGGAAATGATAGAATATTGAGGTATGGGCAAGAGAGAGAGGGTGAGGGGTCAAACCTTGCACCAAGGCTCCCATTCCTTCTTCATTCCTTCATCATTTCCTCCCCTCATTCTCTCAAGAGCTGCCGCCCCCATCTCCACCTCCATTTCACACCTCAAAACACCATCAAAACAACCTCAAAACACATACTTCCCTTCATAAAAAATTTGGAAAAGCTCACAAGCTACACTTTGGACCAAGAAAGTTTGCATTTTTGTGCCCTTGGTGATTCATGAGTGCCCAATGAGATAAATTCTGAACCATTACTCTAGAATTTGGTTTACTTTAGATTCCTTGCATGTTTAGATATGATTAGGCGATGTTTAGTGAGGTTTGGAAATTTCTAGTTAGGGTTTGAGAAATTTTGAATTGGGATTGTGTAATTGAGGTTAGTAGAGGCTATACAACCCTTTTAGTGACAGTATATTGGACTAAACCATAAACTTAAACCCCAAAACATAAAATACGAAACCCCGATATCGGAGAATTATGGATTCTGTGATGGTATATTGATATCTGCTACCACCCGGGACACCTGAAAAATGTTTAACGAAGACTGAGAGATGTGCAGTCAACCTAGAACCTATACTCAAAACCCTGGACCCTAACCCCCAATCCAGGCCGTGGATATAATGATTTGGGCCGCAAATTATGGCCTTGGTACTTCCAAATTGGTTCTTATTGGTTCTGTGGCTTTATCTCCAGTAAGTTAGACTCTCCATATATACAAAATTGGCAAATTTCACTTACGGTAAAATCTTGGACCATTTTCTTGAGTTGCTGCATTGTTTTGCAACTTTGTTTTAATTTGGGATTTGGTATTTGATTTTTTGTTCCATCATCTGATGTTTGTACGTCAGCGATGGGGGTTGTTTGCTGGTTTTGCAGGCGTAAGCTATAGGTTTTAACCTATGAGCGAAACGTGTGTCCTTTTGGTTTTCCGACTTGATTTTAATACGCATTGCGATTATGTTATATGTGTAGGTACCACAAGAAGACTTCGAGACGACAACCAAGCGCATGGTGATGTCGGCATCGGCAAGCGAAGATCAGGAGCGTAGATTTACATTTATGGGGGAAGTCGGGTGGATGACGTATAGCACCCCCGCAGTTCGTAGTGTAGCGTAGGATATATTACACATTTGCATATGTGTTGTGACTGTGGATGATTAACAAGTAGGATCTTAAAAGATCATAGGATAAATGTGGGTGTATTTGGATGATAGTGTCATAGTTGATTTCTTAGTCGCGAACCATATAATAGGTTTGCACACACGCACACGCACACCCCCTTGCATGCATTATTATTACTTGTGCGTATATGGGGATACATATATATATATATATACACACACACATTAGTATGGGACTATGTATATATATACGTATACCAATAGCTGGATAATGAGGATAGTGGATGATATTTGGAGAGGAGTCGATGAGATTAAGCATGATGCCACGAGATTGGTGATGTGTTTTGAATCGTATTATAAGATACGACATGTGATGATAGCGGATCGGTAGGCGATGTGTTTTCATACACACGCATTCATATATGTTGATGGCATCCGTTTGTACTAGACTTAGATCAGTACCCCATTTCATGAGATATGATGATAAGGATACCAGATAAATGATGAGATGAATGTGATATTTCGACCCGTGCCCAGATTTGGGATGCCGTACGACAGATTTACCGTACGAGATAACTATGATGACAGATCCGCACTCTTGACTCGAGGATGTCATATGATATATATTGTATCGTACGTAGTACTATTGAGGCGAGATCACCGACTATTATATATATATTGTGTGTGTGTGTGTGTATCGACTCAGATTTAGGTGGTTTCCATTGTTGGAGATAGTGCCCTCAAAGTCAATTATTGGATCGCAGGTATGTGATTGCTATGATTGAGACAGGACCTATACCGATATGACAGTCTTGCTCGAGATGATAGTATGCTATCCGGTTTGTCTTTATCATCGTATACATGCTTTAGTTCGCTATTGCATGATGATAGACCCCATATGATTCATGCTTGACTACCAGCAGTACGATGGCGATCACATACGTGGGAGCTGGGGTCTATAAGCATATCCTTAAAGCGTCCCTAGTCGTGGGAGTTTCGAGACAGGGCATCGATAATCCAGAGTAGACTAGTGTATACAGTCGAGACCCCGACGAGGGGCGGTGGCCGGTCTCACAAGCCACTGGTGTCAGTTGGTTCACCTAAGATGTATACAGGTGCTCATTGGGTTATGAGTACACCGGACAGGACTCGCCGGGAATATGCTAGTTGGTATTATACATATCGTCAGATAGCAGTTCCCTGGTGACATGTGTAGAGGTTAGTTCATCGACCTGAGATCGTCATTTGTCTCGTGTGAGTTCCCACTGTGCTTAGATTACTACCCTACCACGCTCAAAGGAGTTGTGCAAACAGGTTTTAGTTGGGTACAGTCCCGAGCCACATGGAGGCAAGTGAGCGGATCGGCAGGGGATTCGTCTCTCCCGGTATTGGGGGTGAGATCGCGCTGTGTCTAGGAGAACCATTACACAAAGCCCTCGGCCGAGGCAGGAGATTTACTGGTAGGTACTTCAGTAGTATCTCAGGGTGTTCTGGGCCACTCTCGGACACGACTTATACTGCTAATGGGGGGCTGACGTTACCAGCCCCCTAAGCAGATATGCGATACTCATAGACGAACGGACCGGACTTTGTGTATATTGTCACTGTTAGGCTCAGTAGGGTTTATGGACGAGTTCGCTCGTCAACTTCCCTTCCAATCAATACATAGGCAAACCGTTACGTACAGCTTGTATCTCTGACATGCAAGAGGTTATACCCAGTGCCAGTGTGTTGATGAGTCATTAGAGTCCCCCATAGACACTTTCCCAAGTTCGGGCGAAACGTTGTAGAGGCCGTATGGTATTATGGCAAGGTTCGGAAAATGCACGTGCGTTTTCGTACGTGTCATTTTTCGGGCAGATAGTACTGGTCGGCTTTGGTTTAAGCCGGATCTGAGTATTATACTGTGTAGATATAATATTTTTGTCTCAGATGCATTTGTATTCGGTCGTAATACAAATGCGGGTATGTTTATACCATTACGGGGTTATCCTGAAATTCGTTTCAGGATCACTTTTGGAAGTTGCCAGTTTTCAGTTTTCTATCAGCCGTATTTAACATTCGGTTAAATGCGGATTTATCTTTTCTTCTTGAGGGTGAGTCATGAGGTGAGTCGTGTTTCTAGAAGGTTCTAGAATGGTGACTAGGATGGTGAGGTGGATTTGTGCATTAATGGTCATTTAATGTTTTAGATGACAAGGTTAGTGATTCATCACTTGCATTAATTGTGTTCATACTATGTGTTAAGGTGACTCATTCTCTTCATGATTGATCTATATCTTGTGGTCACCTTCCCCTCTCTTACACTCACCTCCCCCCTCTACTAATATGGCCGGCCACACCTTGGTGGAAAAATATGGTTGTGATTAGAAAAAGGATATAAGTTTTGGTGCATAGAAATTAGATATGATTCATTTCTCGTTTCCATTTGATCCAAAAGGCAACTTCATTAACCGTTCGTCCGTGACTTTGGACGTAACGAGACAAAGTGTTCTACTCATTCTCTACATCATATTGGTCTTCTCTTTTAGTAAACTTGACGACCGTGTTGCCTCGGTTCAGTGGCGGGAGCCCGTTTAAAGATCCGTCGACGTGGAGCCACCTGGACGAGAAGACTGGAGATTCAAGAGATCGGAGCAGCCGCAACAAAGCGTGGGATGATGGTTGAAGATCGAAGGACTCGGATCATTCGGTGTAACTCTTCAATCCACTTTGTAGTTTGTTAGTTTAGCTTTAATGGTAGATCCGGGTTATAGTACGTGATAGCGGCAGTTGTAAAAAGTTTTTATTCTGCATTTGGCGTCTGTTAGACGGCCGGGGCGCTACCGTGGATTTACAGTGGTATCAGAGCCTCACCATTAAGCTATACAAACTTGTGCTAACGTGTTTAAAAGATCGATCGAACGGATTTTCGAAAACCGCAAAATTCCATGTTAAAGTTTCTATCGATTTTAAACAGTGTCTAAAAATTATTTTACATATCACAGAAAACAAAGCAGAGTTTTTTTAGCAAACGGAGAAATTTTGAGCACGTGATCCCACGTGACCACCGCGGATCCGTGGTCAAAACTAGGGTTTGACCGCGGAACCGTGGCAGTACTGTGGGAACAGTGCATAAAAATTCTCCAGTAGGCTTTCCTTGGGAAATTGTGGTTTTTGGTACTGTTCATTTGGGCCCAGTTTTTGTTACTGTACAGCAGATGTACGCGGGTCCCACTTCGGGAAATTTTGTCGATCGAAATTTTAAACTTGTTAGTTTGCAGTACTTACTTTATATCCTCGACCGGGAATGTCATTTGATCGGTAAACCGCGTCTAATTGCTATAGTTCTTTTAGACGGGTTTGCGAACGTGACATTCGCGTTGATGTTCTGTGTTGTGCTGTGATGTTGCGGATTTGTCATGATGGATAGCAGGGTGCAATGTTAGTGCAGTTTGGATTTATTTGTACATTTGATATTGCGGGGCGAGCGTCCAACATGTGGATTGCCGTCACTGCCTGTTGTATAATATTCTTCTGGGGCACGACCGGGTTGAGGTCGATGTACCCGTTATACATATATTTATTTCTGTGCTAGGTTTATCCCGCGAAGGAGTGCACGGATAGCCGGGATCTGGAGGGCAACGGGTCCGTATCTCATGGCTTTGAGAGGCAAGGGGACCTCACTCTAGAATTGACAGACTATTCGCCGCACTCGTAGGGGGTACAGGTTGACCCAAGAAGGGGTGCTCAATTTACCGGATTCCGTGAAGTGTCGGGTGTTCCATTCACTATGCTGTGAGGACTACCTCGCTTTAGGTTTTGGCGGGTAACTTGCCGCACCCGTAGGGGTCTAGGTTTCATTGCACAGGATGTCCACACGACCAGGGGAACGTCGGGTTTCAGCAGCGGCTCTGTGAAACCCGGGGATCCCAGATTATCTGTATTGTTCTGTGATGCTTATTACTTTTCTGTAATGTTGCATATTATCACGCCTGGAGCGATTATTGTATATTAGTATATATACTATTAGATGTTGTATATGTTTTACACCCGCGCTAGTCCAGCCCCCGCTCTGTCGTTAGTTAAGTAACCTAACGGGTGATGACGGGACCCAGTGACGAATGCGGAAGGCATATACGTACATTTTAATTTCGTTCTTTTCTGGTGTGATTGATTGATGGGACTGCATATCAATGCAAGGATAAAACAAACCTATATTTGATGTTGTTGGAATAAATTTTAAAAAGATCTTATTACAAAGACGTTTCTTTTTGTTATGCATAGCGATATTCAGTTAGAATATCCTGCACCTCATTCGACGAGGCAAGGGCAGATATCCCTTCACCGGGAGTGACCCCTTGGGCAGAAGTTTACGTCAGGGTAATAACTTCAATATAGTCGATTACAATTTGCTTTGCATCGCGGTATTCAGTTGGAATATCCTGCACCTCATTCCACGAGGAAAGAGCCGAGATCCCTTCACCGGGAGTGACCTCTTTAGCAAAGGTTTTTCGTCACTATAATTTTATAAATAGTTATCAGGTTCCTACAACGAGATCAAGTTCATTACGTTAAAGGTTTTTCGCCAAAAACCAGCCGTAGCCCTCCGTCATTTCTTATGGATAGTCAGTAGTATTCAAGCTATGTTTGTTGGCCAAAGTCAAGGCATAGTGCTTGGTAGCTGCTGAATATTCATCTATTGCATAGATAGATGCGTTGGTTTGGGATAGTCGTTCTGCCTTGTTGGCCAAAGTCAAGGGCATGTGTCGGTGGGTTCAAATTAACTTGGATAATGACGGGTAGAGCTTGACATGTGACTTATGATTTCTTGGCCAAAGTCAAGGTCATAAGAGCATGAGGCAAAAATCACATCGGGAGTTTCAAACATACAGGAAACTTGCCAAGTATGAGCATACCTTCTGGAGTGTGATAACTTGAGTGGCTTCCATCAAGTTATCATGCGATGATAGTTGGATCCCGATTCTCACTGATGAGTTAGTTTACTCTTCGGGTGATCCCGAATATTCTTCTTTCAGGTTTGGAGGAAAATTTGAGATTACAGTGGGAGGTTTCCTGATTAGATAAAGTGATAACCATTCTGATCTAGGTTAGAGTGCACGCAGAGTGTTTCTTTTCTCTCTCTCTTTGGCAGCAACATTTGACCGACCCTAGACTATGACTCAGTGACCATGTTGACCGAACCTTCTTAAAAATACAGACTTTTGGATTGTCTGAGTTGCATAAGTCATTGTCGCTCCTTCTTTTACCCTATGTATTTCTCAGAACACCCCGTATTACTACGGATATCCACTTCCATTAGATAGATCCATTGTATGGTTATATACAAACTCGAAGGTACTACTTCGAGGATGGATCCAGGTTCATGAGAAATAGAATTGGTTTATTCAGTTGTCTTTTATTATCACCTTCTCTCTGGTTGCGAGGGCTCCTTGGTTTAGGAGAGTACACCTATTACGCTTATTGGATAGTCTTCTTCCGAACCATAGGCAGGTGCCGAAAGGTAAGGAATGAAGAAAACCAATTAGCCTAAGTAGGGTGTACAGAAGGTAATATGTAAAGACAAAATAAAGGGATTCGAAAGAGGGCAAAGTAAATTGCGACTGTTATCATTCACGACCAAACCGCGTACTTCATCGCCACTCCTATTTCACCTTTAATAGAATAAGGTATTATTCAGTTGCCTTTTATCATCACCTTCTCTCAAGTTACGAGTACTCCTAGAATTAGGAGAGTACACCTATTATTCTTACTGGATAGTCTTCTTCCAAACCATAAGCTGGTGCCGAACGGTAGGGAAGGAAGAAAACCATTTAGCCTAACGATGGTGTACAGAAGGTAACGACTAAAGACAAATAAAGAGATTTGGAGAGATGGCAAAGAATTATACGGTTACAGTCATGAATTGGATTATGGAAGAGGCAATACTAGGAATACCAGGATACCCCTACGAAACATTTTTTGATGTTTCAGTGCATTGTTGAAGCAAAACTGATTTCCCGATTAGTTACTTACTCCAGGGTATGTATTTACCAGGTATGATTCTCACATCTGTATGGTTTTGTAGATGATGAGTGGGAGTAAGTTATTGGGAATTAGGTGATCATCCTCATTATATCGGAATTCGTTGTAATTGGTAATATTTGAGGAAATCGCCTGGGTACAGTTTTCAACCTACGACGCACAGGTTTTGAGTTATTCAAACTCAGCGGACGTATACAGAGTATTGTATGTTGTCCAGTGTCCATCAGGAAAAAGGGGTAGGTTCTCATACTCTGTTCTATTTACTTGTAACTTCTCTAGTTTTTAGACAAGTGTTTCGTAGAACTACAAAGTCTAAGTTTTGAGAAGTTATGGGTATAAGAATAAAGTAGAGAACCAGATGTCGCAAGTATCGGGATTCTTCAAAGAGATCGAAAATGTGGATACTTGTGATTGGTATTCAGTTGATAGTAATGGTTTTGAGAAACTTGTTTCTCTTTCAGGTTACTCATAATTGGATATATTCCTGAGTTGAGTAATGTTGATTGACCTTTCTCCATTGAGTTGATATGCACTAGAGACAGCTGCATGGTTTGAATCTGGTTCCAGTTAAATTAGTGCCTCTATTTCTATATTGTATATAGAATGGTTCATATCTTAACGATGTTAAGGTACGGGGAGTTGTCCAACTTATGCTTAAAACCAGACACGGGATAACTCAAGCCACGTTTCTGTAATGGCAGTTTGTGGGTTGACCCTTGCTTTGACGAGGGTTGATTTTCTACCATCTGGAAGATCAATAGTGATATTATTCTTGACTCGCCACAGTTTTTAGTAAAATAGATTTTTTCAGAAAACAGTAATGGGAGTATGGTAGAACTGGAAGTGATTCCAGAACTGCAAACGATTACGGAAAATTTAATAGGACCAATATATTCAATCATGTTTTGACATTCTAATAGCCACTCCGCAGAAATGGTGGGTAACCTCAGACACCCGAGAGGTACTCCGGTAGCCTCAAGGACGGTGACAGGGAGGTTCTTGTTTACCCAGACTTGACACTACGGTTGTTCCAGACTATGAGACCTGTTCAGTTGATAAAACTGCACATTTGTATTATATTTTTCCTACCATTTTCATATTAAAAAAGGACTTTATTATAATATGTTATACATATGAGGGTTTATGTGTAAAAACATTATTTTCCATGTGTTAATATATTTTAATTATCATTTGGTAGGAAAATGTATGCAAATATTATTGACCTAATCCTAGTAGAACAAAGTCTACTAAAATCTTATTTGAGTTGTTATGCAGAATATTTCCAAGTTGTTATGAAGAATTTGTCAAACAAATCAATTTGTTGAAGAAAACTTGCCAAATTAAGAAGCAAAACTTGGAGGCCAAGTCTGGAAGCAACCAAGAGAAGATTTCTGAATTCTAAAGGTGCCTAGGATTGCCACATGTCACGAGAAGAAAGCCCAAGAAATTTGATTGAGAGATCCCCACCTTTGAGCGCGGATCCGCGGCCAAACCCACCCTTGGGCCGTGGATCCGCCGCAAGTCTAGGGAGTTAAAGAACAAGATTTTTTGGGGTGAATCAAATCTATATTTTTCCAAGTTTTCAACAATAAGATTCTGGCTTTGCACTATAAAAGGGCACCGAGAGCCTCTTGGAAAAGTCATCACGCCGACGAGATCACGAAGTCCAACACGGCTCACGCATCCAGGCTGATCATCAACCGTTCATCTACCTCCTTAGGAAAAATCGAGAAGCAACTAGTTTGTAATCATTTTCTACGGAATAAAGTGTAGATTGTTCAAGTTGATTAATAAAGGTGGTTGTTTTATTTAATTCTTTTGCATTTTACATTATGTTTTCCCTCTCTATCTTTTCATCTTCTTTTCCCAACATGCGCGAGTAATTCTCCGCTTGTTAGGGTTCGTAGGATTAGGGTAGGCTAATGAACGATAAAAATCCCTAAACCCTTTTTAAGTCCTATAAAGTTTATGAACTTTATCAAAAGAATCATTAACATCCTAATCGGGTGCGCTAGCAATTCTTTGCTAGTTCCGACCGCGATTAGAGATTAGATTAATGATTGTTTTGGTAAATGCTAGATATGAACGGAGTTCCGTGTCGAGATAAGGGTTAAGAGTGGGATTCCTTTTCCCTCCAGAAACCCTAATCTACACCCATCACCGTCGTTCGAGTTTTAAATCTATTAATGGATAAAAAGGGCAACTTTTAATTAATCGTCCATAACTACTAAATCCTAACGAACCCTACAAGCCCTCTTATTATATTATCTACATCTCTAAAATAATCTAGATCTATATTTTACATTTTTGTTTAACGTAGATATAGAAACCATTCTATAAAAATTCTTTATCCCTCCTCCCTTTCTCAACACATCTAAAGTAAAAGTAAAAGGTTCCACGTTTCCCAGAGGACGACCCGTACTCATCTCGGTCTAGCTATACGCGACACCGTTCTGATTGCGGTTAACTACAAAAACACACTTTTTGGTGTCAATCAAATGGCGCCGTTGCCGGGGATACGTGCGTAATTTTTTATTTTTACTATTTGTGTTGATTTCTTAGACGAGTCATATCATTATTAACACAAAACTGCAAATTGCATATTTAACGATTTATGCGTGAATTTTTGCGAGGAAATCTGGAGTCACGGACTTGAGGAAACAGGAGATCTAGGGTTTCACATTTCTCTGGTATCTTTCTTAACTCCTTCTCTCTCCTCTCAAATCCAATAAAATCTATTTTCTGCAGGATTCTTTGCAAAATTGCGCCGCTAAAAGAAAATCTTTTTGCAAAAGTTTTGTGATTAGTTTTGTTTTGCATATTTAATACGGACTTTAAGGGGCAAAGACCAAATCAAGATTAGGTGGGGATTTCATCACCCTTCCTAAGCCCACACAATTCACAAACCGAGTATATAGATCAACCCTTCATTAATTTAAAAAATATCTAGACCAGACTCTAAGGACTGTCGCGCTCAATAAGGACAGAGGAAGGTCGTGGGTAATCTATCGTTTATCTGCATTACTTTTGTAGTGCCTAGGCAAGTGTGTCAAAGGCTAGTGGTTATTAATTAGGCCCACGACGTGGTTCCTTCCCACTTACCTTGCACTTACATGGCTACAAGGGTAGTATGGAGACGGTAGAGGATTTATCCTGCGGCTTGTCCTTTGGAAGTCTAGGAGCGGTCTAGAAACTGGACCTAGGTGACCATAGTTCTAGGGTTGCTTATGCATCTTAGGATGATTTGTATTGAGTCTCACTTTTTCAAAACAAGCCAATTTTAAAATCACACACACGCTGCCACTTGCACTAAACCCGCTTAGTGCATGCTCGGCTGGACACGGGATCCTAGTGCCCGTCTTGTCCGCGTTCCTGCTATCGACGCCGAAGTCAGTACTTCTTCATCTTCTTTTCCCCCACCACACACCACAGCGACCGTGATGGACGGCACTCCATCTAATTATAACACCACGCTGCCACCCGCCCGTAGGTGAGCAGAATCCACCGCGCATCTCTCTCCAAGAGAGATGCTATCCTATTCGTGGTCCCCTTCCTACTTGTCTATCTCTTCCACCACCTAACGGGGATAATTTCGAAATTAAACCCCACTACATCAATCTGCTGCCCAAATTTCACGGGCTTGAGTCGGAAGACGCGTACGTTTTCATCACCAAATTCGAAAACGTATGCGCAATGATGGGTACTTCACAATTGACTTTAGATGCTATGCGCTTACGTCTTCTCCCATTCACACTGTGCGACTTGGCAGAAAATGGCTTTATAATACTGCCGCACACTCTATCACTAATTGGGATGAATTTATCATAGCATTTCTTAAGAAGTTTTACCCAAACCATAAGACTGCCCATATTAGGAGCGAGATCAACCAGTTCACCCAGCTTCCCAATGAACCATTTTGGAAGTACTTTGAACGTTTCAAGGATCTGCTTGTCCAATGCCCCCATCACGGAATACAAAGATGGGATTTATGTCGGATTATATATGAGTGCATTAATCCAGCGACAAAGCAGATACTTGAAACAATGTGTCAATGCAATTTCATGTCTAAAGATGACGGTGAAGCGTGGAAATATCTGGAAGACCTCGCAGAAAGCACTTTGCAGTGGGAAAGCGTAAGACCACCTTCAACTAAGGGAGGTATTCACCAGCTCGATGTTTCTATCGCAGTAAAAGCCGAAATGGCAGCGATACAGAAGAAACTCGACGCTATTGAGAACAAATTTTCATCATTCTCCCTAAATCAGGTCACGCTTCCTAAGACCGTCTGTGGTTGCTGTTTGGATCCTTCACACTTAACGGAAGAATATCCTATGAATGCATCGTTTCAAGCTAATGCTGCTTTTCAGCAGCGACCTAGAAACGACCCTTATTCTTCCATGTACAATCAAGGATGGAGGAATCATCCAAACTTTGCTTGGAATCAAAACCAACAAAGCAATTATCAAAGACCTCCTCCACAGCAACCACAACCACAGAATCAGCCCCCCTTTCAGTCACAGAATTTCCAAAATCCGGCCAACATTTATACACCGCAAGTGGCCGGTACTGACAACTCACTTGCACAAACTTTGGATATGTTCATGAAACAATCCTTGCAAAATTCGGCTGAGATGAGGTCTTCTATTGATGCCCTAACGAAAAACTCCTCCTCCCATGGTGAGAGTATTAAATCAATAGAAAACCAAATCGCACAGTTAAACGCCGCTATGAGTGCGAGAGAGAAAGAGAAACTCCCATCTCAACCCCTACCGAATCCTGGCCATTCACAAAATCATAATGTGAATGTCGTTACTACGTTGAAATCGGGAAAAGTGCTGAATAACCGAGTGGGTGAGCAAGGTGATGATGTTAGTGACACATTTGATACCCCAGCTTCTTCTTCTTCTTCCCCTAATTCGTCTAGTCTCCCACCTTCATCCGAGCCAATTCTCCGTTTTCCCCAAGGCTCGAACCCTTCGCCCATTTCGCCAAATCTATCTAAATCGATTCCCACTCCAGTTTTGGGATCGAATCCGTCCCCACAATCCTCTCCAATGTTGGACCAAACCTTTATTGATAAAGCACCTTATCCAAACAGGCTAAGGGGCAACAGACCAAGTCCACAAATGGAGAAGATTGTAGAAATTTTTAAGCAAGTTAACATAAACATTCCTCTCCTAGATGCTATTCAACAAGTTCCGTCATATGCGAAAATCCTAAAGGACTTGTGCACTAGGAAGAGAAAAGTTCAAGTACCCAAAAAAGTTTTCCTTGCGAGTAATGTGAGCGCTACTTTTACACAACAACTACCCAAGAAACGAAAGGACCCCAGAAGTCCTACAATTTCAATTTCTATTGAGGGTAAAAATATCAATCGTGCTCTACTCGATTTAGGTGCTAGTGTTAACTTGCTTCCGTACTCTGTTTATGAACATTTAGGGATCGGAGAGTTAAAACCTGCGCATTGCACTCTTCAGATGGCCGATCGATCTATCACCCAACCAAGGGGTGAGCTAGAGGATGTGTTAATCAAAGTCGGGGAATTCATATTCCCTGTGGACTTTATCGTTATAGATACACAACCTGTGGCAAACCCACGCAATCAAATTCCGGTGATACTCGGTCGACCATTTTTGGCCACTTCCAACGCAGTAATCAATTGTAGAAACGGCTCTATGACCCTATCCTTTGGAAAGAAGTCAATTGAGCTTAACATTTACAAGTTGGGAAGTGAACCTTCCGAACCCTATGCTCATGTGTGTTCTATCGAATTAATGGATGTCGACAGCAGCGAATTTGATCAACCTCATGATACTGACTCTTTTAATATGTTGTTGTTTGACCCAACCATTTACTCTTCCACCGAGTTGTCCGGGTCAACATCTAACACTGATGAGGAACTTTTTATAGAGTCGGACGATCACCCCATTTTTTCTGATGACATTATTCTTCGGGGTATCGACGAAAGCTTTGAGAAAATTTTCGCTGATGAGCTCGCATTTTTACAAGACACGGGTGTTGAGATGAATCAACTCCAAGATGAAGAAATTGGACCTCCACCCCTTCTTTTGGACAATCATGATAATGCGAGTAATCCATCATTACTATCATTGTGTCGTCTCTCCAAATTGAGACGCAATCCTTTTCCATTACACCTCTTGTCACCTCCCCACTTCTTCACGTCAAAAGATGACATGTTCTTCCACCAACCTTGGTGCTTCATCGATAAAATTTTTGAATGATTGGTGTTGACCTTCGGTCTTTGAAAAGCTTGGCATTGACCAATAACCTTGACCCCCTCGTGTGATTTTAAAAGATTAAATATGTTTAACTCAAGTTTGGGGGGGGGTATATTTTGGGCTCTTGAAAGAAAATGATTTTTACAAAATTGTGAGCCAAAAATAAGTTTGGGGGAGGATTTTAACTTTCATATACTCTTGGCCCCATTAATAATTTCCTCCCAAGTCTACAGGTTTTTGAGCTTAACGGATGACATCAGTGAGGACACTGTTGTAAACAGGTTTGGGTGAGGTTTGTGCTTATTTACGCATCACTCTGCATCATATTTTGTATAAGCACAACATTTTCAAAAATTTTAAAAAAAAAATTTCTTTTATAACAAAAGAGTAGAAAGTGAAAAATTACATCCAAAAGATAGGAATAATTTAAGAAAACCAAGAAAATTAGAAGTTTTCTTAAACGAACTGGTAATAAGTAGTTATGAGCCGTTGTCCCAAGGGTTAGTAAGATGAAGGAAGTCACTAATCTGAGGATAGAAATAAGTCTAAAAAATAGTTTCTATTCTGGAAGCCAAATATTTGAATGTTGATACCCTACTATATGCACTTACACAAGTCTTGAAACTCGGGATAGTAGAGGATACCTTGAAATGCTCTTGTCTAAAAGCCAAAGTATGAAGGAAATGAAAAAAAAATGAAGAAAATATAAATGGTGAAAAGAAAAATGAACACTGATTTTGTATCGCCAAGGCAGCAATAAAAAAATATAGCGAGGGTGCCTATTCACCTAGTGCCCTAAGGCCAACTGGTCTGGGATTCACTGCTAAGCCTTAGGTGGTGCAAGACGAGGAAAATATTATCACCGAATCAGCAAGCACATGAGTAATCGGTCTGTTAGTATCTCAAGAAGTATTAACGGTCACATGAAAATCTGCGAGCAAATCTTAATATTAATCAAGTTAAAAAGTACTAAGGTAGATGGACAAGAGTATGATAGCTTGAATTGAATTCTCCGAGTGTAGCGATGTTCTATACACACACGTAGGGGTATATGATCAATGTTTGGAAGAAAGATAGGAATGAAGAATAAAGACGATGTTTTATTGAGGGATGATATGATTTCTAATATTTTTTCATGACTATTAAGATAGGGCTCATGACAACTGAAAAGCTAGTATAGTTGGAAACTCTTATTTTCAAAGTCTTTCTTTTATGGTTCTTATCTTTATATATAAATTTCACCATCTCTCTTTTGTTATAGGATTTTGTGGGTGTAATCCGCTGAAAACCCTCAGGAGACAACACTCCTCCTACTAGGGACACCTAGAGGTTTAACGGCTTGTTGCACGTGCTCAGTGCAATCGTGTTTGCCTACGAAAGTGTGCTTAGTTTTCTCCTTTCTTTTTCTCCTTCTCTTTAATAAACTAGTTTGCTCGGGACGATCAATGATAAGTTTGGGGGTATTTGTTCAGTTGATAAAACTGCACATTTGTATTATATTTTTCCTACCATTTTCATATTAAAAAAGGACTTTATTATAATATATTATACATATGAGGGTTTATGTGTAAAAACATTATTTTCCATGTGTTAATATATTTTAATTATCATTTGGTAGGAAAATGTATGCAAATATTATTGACCTAATCCTAGTAGAACAAAGTCTACTAAAATCTTATTTGAGTTGTTGTGCAGAATATATCCAAGTTGTTATGAAGAATTTATCAAACAAATCAATTTGTTGAAGAAAACTTGCCAAATTAAGAAGCAAAACTAGGAGGCCAAGTCTGGAAGCAACTGAGAGAAGATTTCTGAATTCTAAAGGTGCCTAGGATTGCCACATGTCACGAGAAGAAAGCCCAAGAAATTTGATTGAGAGATCCCCACCTTTGAGCGTGGATCCGCGGCCAAACCCACCCTTGGGCCGTGGATCCGCCGCAAGTCTAGGGAGTTAAAGCACAAGATTTTTTGGGGTGAATCAAATCTATATTTTTCCAAGTTTTCAACAATAAGATTCTGGCTTTGCACTATAAAAGGGCACTGAGAGCCTCTTGGAAAAGTCATCACGCCGACGAGATCACGAAGTCCAAGACGGCTCACGCATCCACGCTGATCATCAACCGTTCGTCTACCTCCTTAGGAAAGATCGAGAAGCAACTAGTTTGTAATCATTTTCTACGGAATAAAGTGTAAATTGTTCAAGTTGATTAATAAAGGTAGTTGTTTTATTTAATTCTTTTGCATTTTACATTATATTTTCCCTCTCTATCTTTTCATCTTCTTTTCTCAACATGCGCGAGTAATTCTCCGCTTGTTAGGGTTCGTAGGATTAGGGTAGGCTAATGAACGATAAAAATCCCTAAACCCTTTTTAAGTCCTATAATGTTTATGAACTTTATCAAAAGAATCATTAACATCCTAATCGGGCGCGCTAGTAATTCTTTGCTAGTTCCGACCGCGATTAGAGATTAGATTAATGATTGTTTTGGTAAAGGCTAGATATGAACGGAGTTCCGTGTCGAGATAAGGGTTAAGAGTGGGATTCCTTTTCCCTCCAGAAACCCTAATCTACACGCATCACCGTCGTTCTAGTTTTAAATCTATTAATGGATAAAAGGGGTAACTTTTAATTAATCGTCCATAACTACTAAATCCTAACGAACTCTACAAGCCCTCTTATTATATTATCTACATCTCTAAAATAATCTAGATCTGTATTTTACATTCTTTTTTAACGTAGATATAGAAACCATTCTATAAAAATTCTTTATCCCTCCTCTCTTTCTCAACACATCTAAAGTAAAAGTAAAAGGTTCCACGTTTCCCAGTGGACGACCCGTACTCATCTCGGTCTAGCTATACGCGACACCGTTCTGATTGCGGTTAACTACAAAAACACACTTTTTCGTGTCAATCAAGACCCGGCAGGAGGATACATATAGCATCATTCTAAACTAGCTTTAGAAGTGTACGTATATATATTATTCTGCCAGAGGGTTGTCGTAGTCAGTGGGAGCAGCGGAAGCATAGTTGGCAAGTAGCTTATGTCTATTTATAGACTTGAGCAGATATAATAGAGAAAGATCATCTATTTTGATGTGACAGTCATGGGATTGACTTCATCAGAATAGGGGATGGATCTGTTAAGAAGGTAGTAGGGTGTGATGTCATGGTATTTGGATGACATACATAGAGTAGGAAGTAAAATTCCTATACTACGATCGGTTGTACTGTGGTCGTCACACAGTTGTTTCTCCAGACAGGATATGGATATAATATCTGACATTCTGGTTTCTAGATCTATGGTTTTAGATCTAGATTTGGGTAGTTTCCAAATGTGGGTACTTTGACAGTATTCTGATAGATTTTAGAATAAATGACCCCTGGCATGGTGGTGTACCAGCAGATGATGGAGTCACCCTCTCTAAAGGTGTCTTACAGACTAAAGGGGAGAGGGATGTGCATGATTGGTAGATCACTTGCTTAGGAAATTGAGTCAATCATGAGATGTCAAGTACAACACCAGATGTTGTTTTTGCATTAGATACAATAAGTTTATATTGATCCAATCCTGAAGAAACATAAGGAGGCAGTTTTAGAACATAAGTGGATGTTCTACGGATTCGATGACGGCAGCCTCCTTCGGGAGACGGTTATCATTCCAGGCTTCAAAGGTGACATAGATGACAGAGTGATTGTTAGAGTTATAGTTTTCCCTCTGACGAGGGACATTATTATGGACAGGTGGTCCAAGAGGATACTGTGGGAGGCATGGTGCTGGATACTGATTAAGGTTCAGTTATCGATACTGTCTAAGAAGTTTGGATTTGGAGTTCATTTATGAACTAGGTCCCATCAGATATTCATATATATTCTAAGACGGGAATTACTCGATTTGGGGGATGGCTTTCTCCGAGAACTTGAGATTTAGAGAGACATAGAAAGAAAAATCAGGGCGGATCCACTCACCGAGGCTATTTCTCGATCACAAGAGTTTTACAAACTAGCTTTGTGAAACTGATTAGTAGAGGAGTTGGGTGTTCGGTATCACACGGGCTGTGAGTATGCGGCATCGCAATAATTAGCCTTAAGTGCAAGTGGGAGATTGTTGGAGATAGTGCCCTCAAAGTCAATTATTGAATCGCGGGTACGTGATTGCAATGATTGAGACAGGACCTATACCGATATGACAGTCTTGCTCGAGATGATAGTATGCTATGTGGATTGTCTTTATCATCGTATACATGGTTTAGTTCGCTATTGGATGATGATAGAGCCCATAGGATTCATGCTGGACTACCAGCAGTATGATGGCGATCATATACGTGGAAGCTAGGGTCTATAAGCATATCCTTAAAGCGTCCCTAGTCGTGGGAGTTTCGAGACAGGGCATCTATACTCCAGAGTAGACTAGTGTATACAGTCGAGACCCCGACGAGGGGCGGTGGCCAGTCTCACAAGCCACTGGTGTCAGTTGGTTCACCTAAGATGTATACAGGTGCTCATTGGGTTATGAGTACACCGGACAGGACTCGCCGGGAATATGCTAGTTGATATTATACATATCGTCAGATAGCAGTTCCCTGGTGACATGTGTAGAGGTAAGTTCATCGACCTGAGATCGTCATTTGTCTCGTGTGAGTTCCCACTGTGCTTAGATTACTACCCTACCACGCTCAAAGAAGTTGTGCAAACAGGTTTTAGTTGGGTACAGTCCCGAGCCACATGGAGGAAAGTGAGCGGATCGGCAGGGGATTCGTCTCTCCCGGTATTGGGGGTGAGATCGCGCTGTGTCTAGGAAAGCCATTACACAAAGCCCTCGACCGAGGCAGGAGATTTACTGGTAGGTACTCCAGTAGTATCTCAGGCTGTTCTGGGCCACACTCGGACACGACTTATACCGCTAATGGGGGTCTGACGTTACCAGCCCCCTAGGCAGATATGTGATACTCATAGACGAACGGACCGGACTTTATGTATATCGTCACTGTTAGGCTCAGTAGGGTTTATGGATGAGTTCGCTCATCAGCTTCCCTTCCAATCAATACATAGGCAAACCGTTACGTACAGCTTGTACCTCTGACGTGCTTGAGATTATACCCAGTGCCAATTTGTTGATGAGTCATTAGAGTCCCCCACAGACACTTTCCCAAGTTCGGGCGAAACGTTGTAGAGGCCGTATGGTATTATGGCAAGGTTCGGAAAATGCACGTGCGTTTTCGCACGTGTCATTTTTCGGGCAGATAGTACTGGTCGGCTTTGGTTTAAGCCGGGTTCGAGTATTATACTGTGTAGATATAATATCTTTGTCTCAGATGCATTTGTATTCGGTCGTAATACAAATGCGGGTATGTTTATACCATTACGGGGTTATCCTAAAATTCGTTTCAGGATCACTTTTGGAAGTTGCCAGTTTTCAGTTTTCTATCAGCCGTATTTAACATTCGGTTAAATGCGGATTTATCTTTTCTTCTTGAGGGTGAGTCATGAAGTGAGTCGTGTTTCTAGAAGGTTCTAGAATGGTGACTAGGATGGTGAGGTGGATTAGTGCATTAATGGTCATTTAATGTTTTAGATGACAAGGTTAGTGATTCATCACTTGCATTAATTGTGTTCATACTATGTGTTAAGGTGACTCATTCTCTTCATGATTAATCTATATCTTGTGGTCACCTTCCCCTCTCCTACACTCACCTCCCCCCTCTACTTATATGGCCGGCCACCCCTTGGTGGAAAAATATGGTTGTGATTGGAAAAAAGATATAAGTTTTGGTGCATAGAAACTAGATATGATTCATTTCCCATTTCCATTCGATCCAAAAGGCAACTTCATTAACCGTTCGTCCGTGACTTTGGACGTAACGAGACAAAGTGTTCTACTCATTCTCTACATCATCTTGATCGTCTCTTTTAGCAAACTTAATGACCGAGTTGCCTCGGTTCAGAGGCGGGAGCCCGTTTAAAGATCCGTCGACGTGGTGCAAACTGGACGAGAAGACTGGAGATTCAAGAGATCGGAGCCGCCGCAACAAAGCGTAGGATGATGGTTGAAGATCGAAGGACTCGGATCGTTCGGTATAACTCTTCTACCCACTTTGTAGTTTGTTAGTTTAGCTTTAATGGCAGATCCGGGTTATAGTACGCGATAGCGCCAGTTATAAAAAGTTTTTTTCCGCATTTGGCGTCTGTTAGACGGCCGGGGCGCTACCGTGGACTTACTTCCATACCCTTCTGATTAGTTTTGTTTGTTAGATCTCTAGTTTACTTAGTAGATGTTAGACTAGACTCGAGTCATACCTATTTCAAAACTAATGAATCATGAGTATTTTAAAGGCAGGACAAAGGATTCTATGGATATTTTTAAAAGACGCATCTTTTCTTAAAAACATCGTAGCCCTTATTTTTCTAAACACCACGATTCGTCTTATTTCAAATAGCAAAACTGTATGACATATATATATTGATGTAGATTCTGCACAGTTGCGTTTATTATTCATTTTCCGCATATTCTTGCTATTCCCATTGCATTGCATGTTTAAATGTGTTTATTGTTATGTTAAAACCATGCTGTCAGGACACCAGCACCATTATCGATGATGCGTATGTTCCACGTACACCTGCTTGCCGGCTCACATACTTCATCATCGATAATTGCCATGTCACTACACAGTAGGAATGTTGCATCAGGATATGACTTATTGTATGACATACTTGCGTGCACATATTGTACACCCATACTCGCGTACACATATTGTACACGCATACTTGCGTACACATATTGTACACTCATACTTGTGTACACACATATTGTACACCCATACTCGCGTACACATATTGTACACTCATACTTGCGTACACACCTATTGTACACCCATACTTGCATACATACATATTTGCACATACGTAGATGATTCTGGCTTGATTTTGGAAATTTGGGAACCGCAAGATATATTTTAAAACTGGATTTATTTTATAAGAGCGGTTTCCCACGATATGTGCATATTACTGTTCCAAGTTGCATGATATACGGATATGCTTACATTCTTTTATATGTCGCATACATCATGCTTTATGATTATACGCATTGAGATATGTTGTTTCCATGATATTTCTGGATTTGAGAACTCTGGGTATTTCAAAAGAAAGTATGTGCTGTTTTAAAAACCCGGTTTCTCTTTATATGATATTTCAGCCGCCACTATAAGTTTTATCAGTTCTGATATATATATACCCCATGCGAGATGGAGCCGTGGGCTGTGTGCGGGTACATTGTAGGGCACGGTATGGTATCCCGGGGCAAGAAAGGGATGCTGTGTATACAGACGGTGAGCCTGGCAGAGGGACTACTACCCACCGGTGATAGTATTTGGGCTCGGCGGATATCCGGAGGATACCGACCGGAGTAGATAGATGATACGGGCCGATCTGGACTGACGGAGCTCGATATATGAAGATTTACATGCCGATGCTGGGGCACAAGTTTCATGATGTTTTCGAGTGTCGATGCTGGACACTCAGGTTCCATGATTTTGATGTGTCGTGAGGGACATATGTTGATTTATATCCTCATACTTTCATGCATATGCTTTTATGACTTTTACACGCATGATGTTGTTATGTCATTGATCGACGCGTGGACGAGATCCACATGCATACATGCATTGATCACATAGTTGGATGATATCCATATACTTAGACTTCATGATATAGTTGACACTGATTTCATATTGATTACATTGATAATACCTCATATTTATGATACGTTGCTACCTGAGGCACTGACACGAGCACTTGGTATTACATTTATGTATAGATGTTTACCCTTGCCACTATATCATGCTTCAGACTTTATCATATTGTGGATATATACTACTGATCGTTTTGACCTAGGATGAGTCATACATACGATTTCTGCTCTGTGATGTTTTCTACTCACGAGTTGGCAACTCACCCCCGTTGTGCCACAGTTTCTTGCAGGTTTTTCCGTACAGGTTTCATTGCGGCTTTGCTGTCACACTGGTTTCATTCCGGGTGATCTGCTTTGGTAGGTGGGTTCACTTGCATCGTGACCACCATTGTACTTATTTATTTTCAGTTGTATCTAGTAAAATTCCATCAACCAGACTTGTTTTATTTTTAGACTTAGAAGACCAATTGTACTTTATTTCGGCCGTAGAGTCGCGCTTGTATTATTATGGTTTTCTTGTTCTTTGAGTTTCCTTTTGAGTTTTGATCCTCGCCCTTGGCGTTGTATATTATATTGCTTGCATGGTTGTGATCGTCAATGGACGAAGAGCTAGCTCCCGCTTGGGGATGCCTTTATTCATATTATTCATGTTGTACCTTGTTCGGCGCCAGTATTTACAAAGGAAACTCTGCCGAAATTTTCAGAAAAGACTTGGTGTTTTAAAAACGCATAATTCGGCTTATGCTATTAAAACCACTTGCTTTTAAACAAGTTTTCCTTTATTTATTATTTAAAATGGTTTTAGATTTCTGGGCTTTTGGCTTACTTGATTTAGATGGGGTCCTATAGACTTCATATGATTCAAGGGCCAGTCATGTGCCATTTCGGATCGTGAAAATATCGTTGTAGAAACAAGTGATTTTGAAAAGGAGCGTTTTTAGGCTTTTACGAGTTTCGCTAAAGAGGTCACTCCCGGTGAAGGGATCTCGGCTCTTTCATTGTCGAATAAGGTGCAGGATACTTCACAAATAGCGCTATGCAAAATAAGAACTATAGAACCAATCAAAAACAAAACCGAGTGTGTTGTAGCATCTTCTAGTTTCGCTAAAGTGGTCACTCCCGGTGAAGGGATCTCGGCTTTTTCCTTATCGAATAAGGTGCTGGATATTCTACAAGGAATACCGCTAGGCAAAGAAAAAATTAGAGCTACCCTTTTTATAAATTTTGTTCTATAATATCTTTTAGGTTTCTTTTTCTTTCATTAATCTCATTAATGAAGTCCCATCAATTATGCTTCCTAAGAATCACAGATGAAACGAAAATACAACGTACGCTTATGCCATCCGCATTCGCCACAGTGTCCTGTTATGCACCGTTAGTTTACTTAACTAACGGCATACCGGGGCGGGACTAGCGCGGATGCAGAACATAAGCAACTTTTATTATATATCATATATAGAAAAATAAAGCATTCGTATCATGCATATAAAATGATCACATCACAGAATATCAGCAGCATAAGAAAACATATGAAATATTCGATATACTAGGAGGTCTGTGTTTTATTTTGAGCATGTATAAAACACAGATTCCACGGTCGTTATGAATAACCAAACCCACATCCGTAGACCCCTATGAGAGCGACAAGCAACCTTTCCCATTCTAGGGTTAGGAGACCCGGTCTCGACTCCTCGAGATGGCCTCCCACTAGATCCTAAAACCTGGTTACTTGTGCTCCCCTCCTTGGGTCTACCCTAATGCGGAAAAGTAAATAATATACAATGGTGACATCATCCTTAACCCGGAAGTGCCCCAATAAAAGAATATTACATACAATGAATTTTACATGAATGAAAAAGAAAACCCTCATCTCATATAAAACCCCCGGCTATTCAAAACACGACGATCCAATATAAGATATCACAGCAACACATAACATCACATGTCATCAACGTAAGTAAATGTGTATCCCAATTATCGTTGATGTATAGCAACAAAACCGGCGATACACCACATATTACACTTACGGTCGCAGAAAAGAAAGTGAAAAACTACAACATTTGGAGTACACAATCACCTTAGACATCATAACCCCGAAATATTACATATTATGGATTTCATGCCTAACTATATGAATTCCATATATTGTATCACATTCCAGATAACTAGAAAATGTTAAACTTTCCGATCGAATAGACAAACACCCAAAATTTCCCAAATAGCTCAACACTTGAGCGGAGTTCAAAAGTTCCCAGAACATGCCACAGCTCCTATGAACCATTCATAGAAGGGTCAACCAATGCCTCATATGTGGCACCGCTGAACAACCACAAACCCTAGAGTTTAGTGGCGGTTCTGACGGTCACATAATCGAGTTAAGTTTTCGTTCTTCTAGAGGGTTCACAGAATCGCTTGCATGATTTTCTGAAAGTTTTAAATTAAGGAAAAATCCAACACTTGGAAAAATTTCTGGCAAGGGAAAAAGTGAGTTATTGATATCCGTTCGAACTTTTTAACATTGTCTAAATAACCCGAAAACAAACTAGAATTACGAATACGAAACAGTCCGAGTTGCCTATGCAGAAAAATAATATCATATGCAATTTGAGCAAAAACAAACAACACCTGAAACCCTAAAACCCAGAGACTGGAACACCACCAAAATTTGAAGCCAAAACTCCAAAATCCACCCGAACTCGCTGGGTTTTAGCTTATTGTGGCCGCCAAAACTACTCAAAAGCTCTCTAAATTTTGGTGATGTTCATGTTATATCACATATAACATTCTGCAGTTGTTTAAAAAAAATTTAGAGCATTTTTCAAATTCGACACAAACCATGTAATTTGGTTTCAAGATTCGGATTTATTTCGGTTTCTTAATCCAATATCCATCTAATACTCTAGGTTATCTCTGATACCATTGTAGGGTTATTTATCACGACAACAAGGTTTCGGGTGGCATCGTCCATGCCAATTTAAAATTTTATCATGTTTAAACAACCCTAACCCTAGATCTTTAACTAGAGAATCAAACTGAAATATCAAGTAAGCATCTTTACTTCTAAGTGATAGGGATTACAACCTTTATAGTCCGTTCCTTCGGTTCATAAGCTCCAAGATGTGGTCCCGTCACTGTGATCATCAAACTCCCGGACTCTAGAGAGGCTCCATGAGGTGAATGATCCATGCTAATTTGAAGTCTTCACAATCCAAGATGATCTATCTTGAGGAAACACAAACTCAAGCTATGACTTCACTAATGTAGAATTAGTGTAGCTAACACACTAATCTATATGGCTAGTATAGAAGAGGATGATGAAGTAGGAAGTGGGCTCTCTTTAGTTTTCTTTTTCTCACTTTATTTCATCACATAGAAAAAAAAGGTATCAAGCTTTTTGCGAGGAGGAAGAAGAAGAAGCTCAAGTGATGAAGAGAATCATGAGGTTAGAAATGCAACCATGGGTTAATTATGTGTCATGGCTAACTCATGTAGAGAGTAAACCATAGGCTAAGGTTAAAGTTAGGTTAATAAATAACTTGGAAAATATCAAGAGAGTGGACTTAGTCAATATGAATAAATATCTTAACAAAACTCCACAATTTGAATTAACCAAAATATAATAAATCTAACCCTAATCACTAGCCATGGTGAGAATCTCATAAAACCTAGTTGCATTTATAACCCTAGCATGTCACAATATCATATATCACATATATATAATATTTTGTAACAAAAGAAAATAATACAATTAACATATATCACATATAAATCAATGTATCATCAACTGAGAAAAAGTAATTCTTAAGTAAGCTAATATTAGTTAATGTAATTTAATATATCAAATATATAATTATACGTTAAATTATTAAATCAACACTTGATTTAGTAATCCGGCTATATTACATATAACCGACTAATATTAAATGTATCATTTTATCGAATCAACACTTGATCCGATAACACGGCTATATCACATATAACCGGCCGATATCACATATGGCGAGAATAGAATACGGTATCACATATCGTATTAATCTCGGTCCCGCACATATCACATATGTGCTCCTACTCCGTTTCGCCTGAGCCAGGAAAACTCTGTGTAGGACTCTAAAAATTCGTCAATACGCCGGAAGAAGGTGATGATCATATCAAACACCCACAAGCTGCAAGTGGTCAGCTAAACGTAACAGCCACCCGAGTATTGAGCGATCAGAAGATCAACAAGCAATCCTGTACATACTCCTGTGAATCCAATCAGTAACACTATGGTACAGTCCGGTCTTTTCGTCTGATATGTCGCATATACAGTCTAGGGGTGGTAAACATCAGACCCCAGTAACCGATAAGTCATGTCGATATGAGGCTCATAACGGGTCGAGAAACTACTAATAACACTTACCAGTAGATCTCTATATCAGCCATAGCCAGGGACTTCCGGTTATAGCCAATCGAACACAGCGCAACATCAACCCCCAATACCGGGAGAGACGAAACCCCTCCTATCGCTCATTACCTCCATGTGACTAGGGACTGTTTCCGAAATCCACTGTTTTGCACGTTCACATGAACGTGGTAAGGTGGAAATCAAAGCACGGTAGGAATCACACAAGACTCTATGACGATCTCGGGTCTACAGACTAACCTGTACCAGTGTCACTAGAGAACTGCTATCTGACGATAGGTATAATGCCATCTAGGAGTTCTCGGCGAGTCCGTTCAGTGTACCCAGTCTCCACTGAGCACCCGTATACCATCTTTGATATCAAACACCAATGGATACGGGATCATCCATCGCCCATCATAAGGGTCAAGAAGCGTATACGCTAGTCTACACTGGAGTATCGAGGCCCTGTCTCGATACACTCTCGACTAGGAACAATTGTAGGATGTACATTTGGACTACCCTGGCCCCACTAGAATGATCTGCATTATCCTAAGGGCTTTATCAACATGTGAGAGTATGAAAGTAAACCAATACAAGTCAACATGTTTAGACAAAGTGAAACCAGATAGCATACTATCATATCGAGCAAGAAAGTCCTCTCTATATATATCCAAGCATCCACCATAATATAAATCATATGTACAACAATGGCCTCTAGGGCATATACATAACTAACAGATGTCACTACTTAGGACACTTGCACCATTACCATTGGTTCATGCTGCACGTGCACTATTCATGCGAACACACACACGCCTTTGGTAATTGCTATGCCACGAACACTTTAGAACTTGCTTAAATCGGTATCTAAAATATTTGCATCATATATGATATGTAAACGGGTAGTTGTATATTCATTTCATCAGGATGGATACGTAGGATTGCTAGTCATATGTATATAACTCTTTGCATCATCATTCATACATAGTTTTCTAGTCATGCATCGCATCGCATGTTATCGATATCTTAGACATCCATCATCACCGATATGTTTAGATATTGTGATTCTTCTTGAGGGTTTCAGTACTTATGAGATTTCTGTATTTTGGGAAAAACCGCAAGAATTTTATAAACTTATTGTCCTTTTAAAAATACAATTGGCGGTTTTCTGTTGATATGATGTATGTGCCGTCCACCATGAGTTTTCCTGGTTTCTGCTGGTTTTGGAGACCCGATTCGAGAAGTAGGATGAACCCTCTTGAGTACATGGTGGGCCCGGTATGGTACCCCGGAAGAAGAAGCTCGAGTTGTAGACGATGAGCATGGCAGGGGCAGACTACCTACCAGTGATGTCTGACGCGGCGGATATCGGAGGATACCGACCGTTGTCGTGAGATTTGATGAGACAGGACGATCCGCACTGACGGAGCTCGAGACATTGAGATATTGAGACATTGAGATATTGAGACATTGAAATATCGAGATATTGAGACATTGAGATATTGAGATATACATATATTGTGTCGATGCTTGACATGTATTTTCTGTTGATTTCATTGATGATACTTCGGTTTATTGCACAGAGGTTTTTCTAACATAAAAATAAAGATTTTCTCATATCAGACATGTTCGGGTTTCGTGTTTGATTATGCATTCATGCTAGTACATCGTATCATATTGATATATGTAGGTTGTGACGCAATTGCACGCATCTTTACGATAGCCTTATTAGATATTACTTACTACTCACGAGTTGGCAACTCACCCCCGTTGTGCCACAGTATTTTTGCAGGTCCGACCCGTCAGCATAGTAGCGGCGGGTGTGTTATTTTCCTCTACTCCATTTGCATCGACCTGCGGTTTGCTTGTAGGTGGGTTGCGAGGATATTTGGTTCCCACTTTGTGTATTATTATTGTTTCTAGTATACTCCAACTACCTTATCTACCATTTTCCACCAGTTATACATTGGACTTATATGGTGAGCTTATGAGATTTGTATGTATTCTATTGCTGGTGTCGATGCTCACTTGAGCCGACGGGACGTTTTATTTCCTCGTGCTTTTATATGCTTATTTGCTCTATTATGATATATATTGCGTGTGGTTGTGATTCCGCCTTTGGCGAAGAGCTAGCTCCCGCTTGGGGATGTCTTTATTCTTTGCTTTTGCATATTTTGTGTTGTACCCGTTTTAGGGCCAGTATTTACAAAGGAGACTCTGCCGAAATTTTCGTGAAAATTTTGATTTTTTCGAAATGTTTAATGCGACTTATTTTGTTAAAATCTCCTTCTTTAAAAAAGGTTTTCCTTCACTCTATTTGTTTAACGGTTTAGATTTCTGGGCTTTGCCTTACTTAGATTACGTTACGCCTTAAGACGTCTCGTAATTTAAGTGCCAGTCACGTTCCGTACCATTGGGTCGTGACAAAGTTGGTATCAGAGAGATATGTTTTACCTTTCTAAGTGTAGGATGACCCTTGGTAGATGAAGTAGGTGACTTAAGCAGAGTGACATAGCGTGTGTATGTTCGGCGGCATACTTACGATACTGTACTCCGCCTAAGTGACCTTAGGATATATATTTGCTTGTATTTCCTTCCTTGATTCTATATGTCCTCTTGTTTCGATCGCAATGTTCCTATCAATCCTATTTCTTGTTCCAGCCACTATGTCGCCGAAGACTACGAGAGACAGAAGGCTGCCGCCAGGGATGAGATTAGAGCAGGCTCGTTTGAGACGAGGACCGATCAGGGCGGTATGCCTACCCCTTAGGGACAGAGTGATCCACCTTCTTAGGGACGGATAGCTAGGCTGGAGTCGAGTATTCAAGACTTGTGACAGATGGTTGGATTGTTAGTTGAGCTTATCCGAGCTCCAAGAGCCGATGATGTCCCTCCTACTGCGGGGACTGTGATTGTACCTGCTATTCAGGCAGCTGTTTCTGTTGTTACTGAGACTATTTCCGTTTCCTTACAGGAGTTTCGAGGCTGAAGCCTCCAGTTTTTACCAACACAGATGCATCGGAGGATCCGCAGACATTCCTCGACAGGATGGCCAGGATTTATCATTCACTGAGATGTTCTGACGAGAGATGGGTTGAGCTTGCGCGTTTTCGTCTAGAGGGTCTGGCTCAGATGTGGTGCGAGTCAGTTGAGAGAGGCCGAGCTGCAGATCTACCTCCTATGACTTGGGATGAGTTCACAGCTTTATTTCTTGCTCGTTTCCTTCCGGAGAGCATCGAGAGCCTGAGCTCGTAGTTTTGAGTCTTTGCGCAAGACTTCAGGGATGACAGTGTTTGAGTATGATATTCAGTATACTTAGTGGTCCAATATGCACCTTACCTGGTGGACACTGAAGAGAAACGCATAAAGAGGGTCGTGTGGGGACTGGATACGTAGTTATTTCTATTGGTGCCCAACCTTTCCACACTTACGTCGCTTCTATGGACGCGAACTTACTGCTAGAAGAGGGCATTTCTGAGACATCGGTCATTTCTGGACCAAAGTGAATTTGTACCGGTATGCCAGCTCAAAGGCGGTTACATAAACACCATTGTGATAGGTATTCTTTCGGTGTTTTTGTCATGACACAAAAATAGCACGTGACTAGCACTTGAATCATGTGAAGTCTATATGACCACACCTAATTCAAGTAAGCCAAAAGCCCAGAAATCTAAACCATTTTTAAGGAAAGTGAAAGAAAAACTTATTTAAAACAAGTGGTTTAAATAACATGAATGGAATTAAACGTTTAAAAGCAACTTCAAATTTTCCCGAAAATTTCGGCAGAGTCTCCTTTGTAAATAGTGGCCTCAAACGGGTACAAACATGAATAATATACATAAAGGCATCCCCAAGCGGGAGCTAGCTCTTCGTCAACTGACGGTCACAACCACGCAAGCAATATAATATACAATGCCAAGGGCGAGGATCAAAACACAAAAGGAAACTCTAAAACATCAAGTAAACCCATAATAATACAACGCGCGACTCTAAGGTCGAATAATAACAACTGGTTTTCTAAGCCTGAAAAATATACAAGTCTGGTTGATGGAGTTACTAGATACAACTGAATATAAAAAATGTATGAGGGTGATCACGATGCGAGTGAACCCACCTACCAAAGCAATCACTTGGAATGGAAGAAGTGTGCCAGAAAGCCGCAATGAAACCTATACGGCAAAACCTGCAAGAACTGTGGCACAACAGGGGTGAGTTGCAAACTCGTGAGTTGAAAACATCACAGAGCAGAAATCGTATTCATGACTCAATCCTAGGTCAAAACGATCAGTAATATATATATATATATATATATATATATATATATATCCTCAATATGATAAAGTCTGAAGTATGATAAGGTGGCAAGGGTAAACATCTATGCATAAGTGTAATACCATGTGCTCGTGTCAATGCTTCAGGTAGCAACATATCATAAATATGAGGTATGAATGCGATATAATGAAAACAGAATACATCATGAATGTGAAAACTGTTTTCCTTCATTAGTGAGATTTCTATATATATATAAATCGAGGTATCATTAATGAAATCAACATGAAATCAGTTTCAAGTATTGACACAAAACATGAATCTCAATATCTCAATATCTCAGGCTCCGGCAATCCGGACTGGCCTGTAACCTCGAATCTTAATATCTAGGGCTCCGGCTATCCGGACGGGCCCATATCATCAAATCTCAAAACCTCAGGCTTCGGCTATTTGGACTGGCCTGTACTCCAATCGGTATCCTCCGGATATCCGTCGAGTCACAATGAAATCACCGGTCAGCAATGCTCCCATGCCTCAGGTTCAACGCCATCATCTGCGACAATCTTGCCCCGGGGTACCGGACCGGGTCCACCATGCACCCATAGACGGTTCCTCCTCCTTCTTCTCGAATCGGGTGTATGATATCGCTCAAGAACCGAGAAAACTCAAGGTGGACATATCTCAAATCATATCATGAGAAAACCATACTTTTATCTTTTGAAAGTGATAATCAGTTTATAAATCTTTGCGGTTTCTCTAAATCCAAAAATCTCATAGAAATCCGAAATCATAAATCTCGATGTGGATAAATAATGAATAATGGGCTCCGGCAATCCGGACTGACCCAAATTATTGCATGGCAATGAATATATGAATGTATATGCATGATATAACGAAGTAAATAAATGCAATGTCTAAGCTATCATATAATGACAGGCTCACTAGTATCATGTTGAAACTATCAGCTAACAAGCGATATCAATGAATCAATATTCTCTAAAGTGTGCGTGACATGGCAATTACCGATGATGATGTGTGTGAGCAGGAAAGCAGGTGTACGTGGAGCATACGCATCATCGGTAATAGTGCTGGTGTTTTGACAGCATGATTTTGATAATAACTAAGAAAAAGCACAATATAAGCATGCAATGCGATGCGAACAACATGAATATGCAGAACATGAATAATAACGCAACAATAAGGAATCTGCATTTATATAAATATGAGTCATACAGTTTGCCATTTGAAATAACACGAACCGTAGTGTTTAGTAAATATGGACTACGGTGTTTTGAAGAAAAATTACGTCCTTTGAAATATCCGTAGAATCCCTTATCCTGTATTTAAAATACATACGATTCGTTAGTTTTGAAATAGGTATGACCCGAGTCTAGTCTAACATCTACAAGTAATCTACAAGACTAAACTAACAAGCTAATCGAAAAGGTAAGGAAACCACCTAAATCTGAGTCGATATATATATAACATATAATAGTCGGTGATCCCGCATCAATAGTATCACACATGATACAATATATAACATGACATCCTCGAGTCAAGAGTGCAGATCTACCATCAATATATAGCTCGTACGGTAAATCCATCGTACGACATCCCAATCTGGGTATGGGTCAATATCACATTTATCTCATTATTCATCTGGTATCCTTATCATTACATATCGTGAACTGGGGGTACTGATCTATGTCTAGTACAATACTGATACCATCTACATATATATGTGCGTGTGTATGAAACACATCACCTAAGGACCCACTAAAATATCATGTCGTATCATAATACGAACCAAGCTACATCACCGATCTCATGGCACCATGCCCAATCTCATCTACTCATCTCCAAATACCATGTACTATCCTCATCATCCATGTATATGTATACATATAGATATATACATAGTCCCATACCTATGTGTGTGTGTGTATATATACATATCCCCATATACGTACAAGAAGGTAAAATGTATGTGTGCATGTTTGCGTGTATGCAAATCACTAATCTAGGGTTCGCGACTAAGAAACTAACTAAAACACCATCTTACGAATACACTATACTAATCCAAGTCATCTAAATCATATCCAGCTACATATACACATCTCATAATACATAAGTATATATGTATATATATCTATATGTCATAACGCATACGCGTTTTATACTACGAACTGCGGGGGTGCTATACGCCATCTACCCGACTTCCCCCGTAGATATATATCTACTCACCTGATCTTTGCTTGCCGATGCCGATGTTGCCATGCTCTTGCTTGTCGTCTCGAAGTCCTCGTGAGGGCACCTACATATCATAACACATCGTATCGTATTAAAATCTGACTCATGACCAAAACGACACACGAATCTCACATAGGTCAATACCTATGGTCCGCTCATGCAAAAGAACCAAAAAACCCTCGACATCGGCGTACAAACGTCGATTGATCGAGAAAAACCCAAACGTACCAATCGTGGTTTCACAATTCACTAAAAGTTATAAGATATAGGGTGCAAGTCATCAAGCCTTAAAACTAATCAAATCGATTTATTTCCAAAAAGCCTTGTAAGCGGTCATTAACCGTTTTAATACAAATCTTGATGTTTTCGCAAAACTAGTAGTCACAATATTCACTAATTAGCTTAATTAGGCTACATAAACATTTAATAGATTTTTAATCTCGCTAAATTACATTAATCCAAAAACCTAGTTAGCACAAATTTCCATTTTAGTTCAAAAGTTGATATTTTAACCAATCTAAATATTTTAACAATTCTAGTGGCCATAATGCTCACCAAATAACTCAACTATGTCACACAACCATTTCTAAAATTTTATCTCTTCTACTTATATAAATTATAACAACCTAGTTTGCAAAAAAAAATACAATTTAGGCAAATTAAATATAACAATTTGCAAATTAGCTACTAGATTAGGTTTTACATTACCTAACATGTTAAACTACTCATTAAGACCATAATCTAAAGATAAAAACTCTCACTTAATCACAAACCCTTTTCTTGAAATTCCACTCTTGAATTTAGAACCACAATTATACATCAAAATAACTTAATTTGGAGTAATTAACCAACAATTAACCAAAGTGTTAAGATTTATACCTCCAAGACTTGTAGATCTATATGCATCTTAGCCTCCCAAATTAACTTCATACTCCAAGATCCATACTAGAATAGGCCAAGAAGAAATGGGTAAGGGTTGGATTTGGAGTTTGTGAGGTTTTATTTTGATTTTTCATGGATTTTTTTGTGAGATTTTGTGAAGAGAATGAGGTGGGAAATGAAGGGGGTTACTGCTGCAGAAGTGAGGGGGAAGTCTCGGCGAATAATTGGGGAGGTGAGAGAGGGATGAGGTGTTGAATGAGGGGAAGTCAAGGAACCATACTTCTTTGTTTATTCTTTATTGTTTTCTTTTTATCTTTTCTTTTAAACAATTAAAGTGGAGAAAACATAGGGATGGGGCTGCTGAATTCAGCCACCATGGGGGAGAGGGTTAGGGTGTGTGTGTGTATAAGGAATACCAAGTAACATGCAACCATACCCCAAGTCAACAAGCCCAAACCTCAATTCTATTTAATTTATTTTCACAATTTAAGCCTTTTTATTTTACATTTTCTAAAACCATCTTGACAACTTCTTTTTATTTCAAAAACCACATGTTATATCTTGGTTTAATATGTCATGTTGCACAAAACTTCTACTAACCCATTCCAATTTGTAATTATCTCTAATTAAATGTATTAGTGGAGACTTAAAATAATATTTTAAAAAATTAATTACGAAAAATATTTTAATAAACTAGAAATTTACAAGTGACCCATTAAATATCAAATACTAGCAATTCCATAGCTATAATATTTATTTTTATGTCTATGTCGAAAAATAATTGTATCTTGGTTTTTACGGAAAACACCAGTTATTTTACCGATTATCCGAAATTTCACCTAAACGTTTTTTTTCTCAAAACGTTACAGTCTTCCCCTCTTAAGGAAATTCGGTCCCCGAATTTAAATTAAACCTCCACCAAGTACTAAAACATTTCAGCAAAACACTCAAATCGGCGGGGCTCCGAAATCTTATATACTTAAAACATATCTTAGCGCAGTGCATGCGCATAAAAACGAGTATATAACTAAAAATCAAAACCCCGTCAAGCATCACGCAATTATCGGAGTCACGGTGAAAATACCAGTGTCAAAGTCCAACACGAAAATCAATATGATATACATCAAAACTAGAACATGTACATAGCACACATCGTTGTGAACTCGTCAAAATATCTGAAAGAAATGCATGCCAAAGCTTTTTTTTTAAAGTCTCTGTGCGATGCGCGTCTCATAGCACAAATAGCGGACGTTTATCGTAGAAAATAACTATATATATACATATATATATATATATATATACATATATATATATATATATATATATATCCTTTGTTTAACATACACGTCTCGCCGTTTTTGAAAAATAATTTAGAAGGGTTTTCTTTGTTATGTTATTTTTTTTCGTGTCATCTCGGACACGTAGATAAATACGGAGACTACAGCTCTTTTTTGAAAATCCTTTCGATAACTATCAATCCATGCAAAAATATATTCAGGTACTGTTCTCTGACTAGTCCTGCTCAGTACTAAAACAAATAATAAATATAAAAAAATGTACTGCCCCACAAGAAATCATTTCCAAAATGTGTAAAAGAATGCCGCGAGCGCCTGGTGCGCACGAAAATCGAAATCAATGAACGTTCCATACATGTGCACAGAAACAAAATCTAAGTGCAACTGGTGTGCACGAAAACATGTGTCAAGGGCAACGAGTGTGTCTGACAACAAAATCAGGTGCATCTGATATGCAGGAAGAAATCCCGATTTAGTGCATCTGGTGTGCACCGAAATCGCATCAAACGCGCTATGTATGTGCAAAATCCAACTCAAGTGCACAAGGTGCACGAAAACAAATATCGAATATCGCAATCGAAATCGACGATATACAACACATCTCAATCCAAAACAAGTATACCATGGTATATGGTCTCACAACCATGTGCATCAGCGTGCACAAAATCGAATCAAATTACTAAAAGTGCATGAAACTATGCCAAAAGCATATGTCAAATCACATGCATACCATAGGCATGAAATCAAAATCAATATCTCGAATGACATCAAATCGAAGTCAAGTGCATCTGTGGTGCACAAAATCTCAAACATGCAAATAAATCGTCCAACATATCAAAATCAAAGATGACGGAAATAGTCCCGCTCTAGCACATCCTCTAAAGATCTCTGGCCAACAGTCATAGTCACTCATAATATGTCTCATCGATGATGCCGAACTCTGGCCTACTAGGTGTGTGTAATATAACCGATCCTAGGTCCAAGTCTTCTCGTATAGTATTCCAGAATGGTTCTGTCGAAGTCTATCCTAATTCTCGTTTCTGCCGAACTGGCCGGAAGTCATCATCCTTTACTAAATCTATTTCTTATTCCGGAATGGCTGCATACTCATCGCGAGTCCTTCTGGAAGATATATCCATATACAACGCCTCTGCATGCGTATCACATCTCTGATGTCAGCGGAGTGGAACGTCATCTCATCAAGATCTTGAACGAACCCCTTACACCACTTTTCTTTAATGTTGACTGATTCGGACTTGTCTCTTCGTGGCTGCATGAACTGCGCTCCAACGGCTATACTCGTATTTGGAATCTCCTAAGCAATGTATCCCATCACATGATACCCGAATGACGTCGAACCTTTCGATCGATTTGTCAAGGTTCCATTATCCCTCATGAGCTCAACATCTTGAGTACAGTTTAATAGTATTCCAGTACATGCCACAGTACCTGTGGACCAACCGTAGAAGGGCAAACCCAAGCCTCATTAATGGCACCGATGAACTGCTGCAAACCCTAAGGTTTCCAAGCGTTCTCATAGTCATTATACCGAGTTAGGGTTTCATTCTTCTAGAGGGTCCATAGAATTACTTGCATGTTTTTCCGAATACTTTAAACTTGGAAAATGGGTTCCTGACATTCGATCGTCTCTATCGACTCTCAACGTACCTGCGTGAAGTCATCTCTAGCTGGAATCAATCAATCTGATGACCTCGCATCGGGGTATGCAACTAACCACATGTCCTAGTATTTCCTCCATGGGTGACTAGCAATCTTCTATCACATCTCTAAGTGTAACTCATGCAGCAATAGCTCTAAGCATCTGGGGCGATATCTTGTCAGTCGCATCAACAACTGGCTCACTCGTTTGCATACTAAACAGTGCCTCAATCATCAAGAATAATAGTGCATTGACGGTCATCACATTCTGGCTGGTCTCTGGCGGTAGCCCAATCCTATGGTGCTGATCTGCACGTCCGAGAAATCTTGTAAAAGCGATCCATCAAACTCTCATGGCGCGAAAACAGAATAGGACGATACATATATGAAATCGTGTGTCCCTGGAATCACGCCTTGGTCAGTCCTCGTCCGTAACGAGCTCGTGCTGACCGCAACTCTAGCCGTAGTTCTCCATGCCCGTACAACCGTGGTAACAAAACCATAAACTGATACTGATGATGATAGATGATAGGAATGAATATACTGATGTGCAAGGAAATGTACATCCTAAGGCTTCTTAAGCGGAGTAGCGTATCGTATGTATGTCGCGGAATATACACACGATACGTCACTCTCCTTAAGTCACCTACTATATCAACCAAGGTCAACCTACGCGATGAAAGTTCGGGTCTAATACCCCCTCGACCAAGTCTAAGTTCCGTAAGGTCAAGCCTAGGTTCCGAATATATATACGCCCTAGACTTCGCATAGTCAAACATAGACTCGAACCAAGGTTAACCTGGCGCTCTGATACCAACTTTGTCACGACCCAAAATGGTACGTGACTGGCATTGAATCATGTGAAGTCTATAGGACCACACCTAATTCAAGTAAGCCAAAAGCCCAGAAATCTAAACCATTTTTAAGGAAAGTGAAAGAAAAACTTATTTAAAACAAGTGGTTTAAATAACATGAATGGCATTAAACGTTTAAAAGAAACTTCAAATTTTCCCGAAAATTTCGGCAGAGTCTCCCTTGTAAATACTGCCCCCAAACGGGTACAAATATGAATAATATACAAAAAGGCATCCCCAAGCGGGACCTAGCTCTTTGTCAATTGACGGTCACAACTACGCAAGCAATATAATATACAATGCCTAAGGCAAGGATCAAAACTCAAAAGAAAACTCAAAAACATCAAGAAACCCCATAATAATACAATGCGCGACTCTAAGGTCGAATAATAACAACTGGTTTTCTAAGCCTGAAAAATATACAAGTCTGGTTGATGGATTACTAGATACAACTGAATATAAAAAATGTACGAGGGTGGTCACGATGCGAGTGAACCCACTTACCAAAGCAATCACCCGGATTGGAAGCAGTGTGCTAGAAAGACGCAATGAAAGCTGTACGGCAAAACCTGCAAGAACTGTGTCACAACGGGGGTGAGTTGCCAACTCGTGAGTTCAAAACATCACAAAGCAGAAATCGTATGCATGGCTCAATTCTAGGTCAAAACGATCAGTAATATATATATCCTTAATATGATAAAGTCTAAAGCATGATAAGGTGGCAAGGGTAAACATCAATGCATAAGTGTAATACCATGTGCTCGTGTCAGTGCCTCAGGTTGCAACATATCATAAATATGAGGTATGAATATGATATAATGAAAACAGAATACATCATGAATGTGAAAACTGTTTTCCTTCTTTAGTGAGATTTCTGTATATATATAAATCGAGGTATCATCAATGAAATCAACATGAAATCAGTGTCAATCATCGAAAAAAACATAAATCTCAATATCTCAGACTCCGGCAATCCGGACTGGCCTGTAACCTCGAATTTCAAAAGTTTTCGCCACTATACATTTGTAAAACCACTCATTCGTTCAATGATATCAAGTTCATTACATTAAAGGTTTTTAGCCAAAAACCAGTCGTAGCCCTCCGTCGTTTCAGATTATTATTGCTTAGGATTCGCGCTATGTTTGTCGTTGCTATTCGCCGAGGCATAGTATGCGGTAGCTCTGTAATGCTTTTCTATCGCATGGACATGTGGATTGGTTAGGACGGTCGTACGACTTTGTTGATTCTTCGTCAAGGGTTGTGCGGGTGGGTTTAACGCAATCAGGATAATGACGGGTCGAACTTGAGTAGGACCATTTGATTTGTTGATTATTCGTCAAGATCACTTAGGTCCTAGGGGTGAAAAATCATATCGGGAGTTTCAAATGTTAGTTATATGTATGCCCTAGAGGTCATTACTGTACATACGATGTATATTGTAGTGGATGCTTGGACATATATAGGGAGGACTTTCTTGCTCGACATGATAGTACGCTATCTACTTGCTTTTTATCTTAACATGTACTCTAATTGTCTCTATGTCACATGTTAATGTACGGTTCCTAGGCACACTAATGAGGTCTCACAAGGCATCAAACATGCCAATTTTAAATCTTACAAGTACCGAGAAACCCTAATACGGATCGTTAACTAGAGTTTAGGCGAAACTAGAAGCTAGTTAACAACTTAACTACGAGTTGAACGGAAATACAACCTTTGTAGATCCGGTCCTCCACCTACATAGCTCCGTGATGAAGTGACCTCGCTGCGATCATCGGATCCCGGGCTCTAGCGTTGGCTTCATCGGAGAAATGGGCGGGCTAGGTCATCGACTACGATGCCGAAGAAGATCTACGTCGAGGAATCACAAGATCAAGCTCCCACTTCACCAAGTCATGAAACTTGTGAAGAAAACACCCTATAGTACTTGGAAAGAGGTAGAGGATGAAGAAATAGGAAGTGGGTTCACTTTAGAATTGGATTTCTCACTCTTTTTCTTAAGATGCCATTGTTGGTAGCAAGCTTCTTCATCTTGAAGAAGAAGGAGAAGAAGAAGAAAAATCTTATGATAAGTATTTTCCAAATAGAAAATAAATGAATACTTATCATAATCCAACCATGGTCAAGTGTAGAGAATGAACTAGGGTTAAGTTAAAGGGTTAGGGTTTAGGAAAGAAACAAAATGGCTTTGACTTTCAACACTTCAAGAAGTTTCAAGAAAGAAACAAAATAAGTCACCATTTTATTTATCCTTCCAAAAAGAATAAATAAATAAATAAATAGATAATAAAATCAAAACCCTAACCATTTAAATAACCATGGTTTAATTCTTTACACAAACCCAAGTTTGCATGTATCATCAAACATGATACAAACAAGTGCACAAAAGTATATCACATATACAACTTGTGAACAACCGAGTGAGAAAATCCATCTTAAGTGAACCGATACTAGTTAATGCAAAGTAATATATCAAATATATAATTATGCATTAAATCATTAAATCAAAACTTGATTTAATGATCCGGTCATATCGCATATAACCGACTAATATCAACAGTAACAACTTATCGAATCAACACTTGATCCGATAACCCGGCTATATCGCATATAACCGATCAATGTCACAAATCGCGAGAATCGAATACAGTATCACATACTGGTATCATTCTCGGTTCCGCACATATCTCATATGCGCTCCTATTTCGTTTCGCTTGAGCCAGGAAACCTCTGTGTAGGACTCTAAAGACTCGTCAATACGCCGGTAGCAGGTGATGATCATATCAAACACCCACAAGCCGCAAGCGGTCTGCTAAACGTAACGGCCACCCGGGTATTGAGCGATCAGAAGATCGACGAGCAAGCCCGCTCACACTCCTGTGAATCCAAACAGTAACACTAACCGTACAGTCCGGTCTCGTCGTCTGATATGTCGCATATCTGGCCTAGGGGTGGTAAACGTCAGACCCCAATAGCTCGATAAGTCGTGTCGATATGAGGTCTATAACTGTTTGAGAAACTACTGGTAACACTTACCAGTAAATCTCAGTAACCCTGGCCAGGGATTTCCGGTTATAGCCAATCGAACACAGCGCAACATCAACTACCTATACCGGGAGAGACGAATCCCCTCCTATCGCTCATTGCCTCCATGTGATTCGGGACTGTACCTAAAAACCACCGTTTTGCACGCCCTCTTGGACGTGGTAAGGTGGAAATCAAAGCACAGTGAGAACCACACAAGACTCTATGACGATCTCGGGTCAACAGACTAACCTGTACCAGTGTCACCAGAGAACTGCCATCTGACGTAAGGTATAATACCATCTGGGAGTTCTCGGCGAGTCCGTCCAGTGTACCCAGTCTCCACTGAGCACCCGTATATCATCTCTGATGTCAAACACCAATGGATATGGGATCATCCATCGCCCATCTGTATGGGTCGAGAAGGTATACGCTAGTCTACTCTGGTATATCGATGCCCCGTCTCGATACACCCACGACTAGGGACCTTGAAAGATGTACTTATGGACTACCATGTCCCCACTAGTATGATCCGCATCATAGTCCAGGTAGTCAAGTACACATCCTAAGGGCTTTACCAACATGTAATAAGGAGACAATCAGTGTACACGTTAAGGTAAAGAGTAACCAGATAGCATACTATCATGTCGAGCAAGAAAGTCCTCCCTATATATGTCCAAGCATCCACTACAATATACATCCTATGTATAGTAATGGCCTCTAGGGCATACATATAACTAACAGTTAATAATGCCCTGAGGATGAGTACTTGACTACCAGGACTATGATGCAGATCATACTAGTGGGGACAGTGTAGTCGCCCAGTACATCCTTCAAATGTTCCTAGTCGTGGGAGTACCGAGACAGGGCATCGATACACCAGAGTAGACTAGCTTATGCGCTTCTTGACCTATATGATGGGCGATGGATGATCCCATATCCATTGGTGTTTGACATCAGAGAAGGTATACGGGTGCTCAGTGGAGACTGGGTACACTGGACGGACTCGCCGAGAACTCCCAGATGGTATTATACCTCACGTCAGATGGCAGTTCTCTAGTGACACTGGTACAGGTTTGTCTGTACACCCGAGATCGTCATAGAGTCTTGTGTGATTCCCACTGTGCTTTGATTTCCATCATACCACGTCCAAGAGGGCGTGCAAAAAGGTGGCTTTTGGGTACAGTCCTGAATCACATGGAGGCAATGAGCGATAGGAGGGGATTCGTCTTTCCCGGTATAGGGAGTTGATGTTGTGATGTGTTCGATTGGCTTTAATTGGAAATCCCTGGCCAGGATTGCTGAGATTTACTGGTAAGTGTTAACAGTAGTTTCTCGAACTGTTATAGACCTCATATCGACATGACTTATCAAGCTACTGGGGGCTGATGTATACCACCCTTAGGAGAGATATGCGACATATCAGACGAAGAGACCAGACTGTACGGGAGTGTTACTGATTGGATTCGCAGGAGAATGTATAGGCTTTCCTGTTGATCTTCTGATCGCTCAATACCTGGGTGGCTGTTACGTTTAGCCGACCGCTTGCAGCTTGTGGGTGTTTGATATGATCATCACCTACTGCCGGCGTATTGGCGATTCTTTAGAGTTCTACATAGTGGTTTCTTGGCTCAGGCAAAACGGAGTAGGAGCACATATATGATATGTGCGGGACCGAGAACAATACGTATATGTGATACCAAATTAGATTCTCGCGATATGAGATATCGGCCGGGTATATGTGATATAGCCGGGTCATTGGATCAAGTGTTTATTCGATGAACTGATAAAGATTATATTAGTCGGTTATTTATGAAATCGTCGGATTATCGGATCAAGTGTTGATTCGATAATTTAATGTATAATTATATATTTGATATATTAAATTACATTAACTGATATAAGCTCACTAAAAGATTCTTTTTCTCACTCGGGTTATATATTGATATATATTCGATATATGTTAATTGTATTATTTTATTTTGTTACAATAAATATTGTATATGTGATATATAATATTATAACATATTAGGGTTATAAATGCAACATGTTTTGTGGAGTTTAATTGTGGTTAGTGTTTGGATTAGGGTTAAACATTCATGAAGCGTCTTGAAGCTTTGACTTTGACTTGGATATTTTGCATAGATATTTCCTTAACCCAACCCAACCCTTTACCCTAGTTAAATCTCTACATGGGATAAATCTTCATACTTAACCCATGGTTGCAGTTCTAACCATTGACTAGAGTTTCATTATTTCATTACGAAGGATTCTTCTTCTTTTTCCTTGAGTTCTTTCATGAAAAGCTTTCTAGCTTTTTATGAGGTGATGAAAATGAGTGAGAAATAGAAAATAAATGAGAGCATAAATCCTACTTCATCATCCTAATCTATCCTAGCCATTTAGATTAGGGTGTTCACTTCATTTAGTGAGTGAGAGCTTGTGTTAAAGAAACTTCAAGGTAGATCATCTTAGTTATCGAAGATCGGAAGCAATCTTGCATCTTTCTCTTCATGGAGCCTCTCTAGAGTCCGGGAACATGATGATCGCAGCGAAGGGACCTCAACATGGAGCTTTAAAAGTGAAAGACCGGACTACAAAGGCTGTAATCCCAAACTCTTAGTGTTAAAGTGTTTAACATGCTTTAATTCGCCTAATCTCTAGTTTAAGATCTTGGTTAAGGGTTGTTCGGCACGTCTAAATTTTAAATCGGGCATGGTTGATACCTTATAGACCCTTGTGAGAGTTCTTAGTAACCCTACAGTGGTATCAGAGCTAAGCTAGAGCTTCAGGCGAAGTCTAGGCGAAGTTTAAAGTCCGATCGAATCCCGAAACCCCAAAACTTAACCCTTCTCTTGAAATTTTTAAAAATGTTGATTTTTTCGTATTTAAAATACTGAGAAAAATATGCAGGGAAATCTAAGAATTAATGCGAAGTACGATACCCTAATTCCTTCATGGGAGCGCGGAACCGCGGCCAAACCATGGGTTTGGCGGCGGTTCCGCGGCCATCATGTGGAATCATGGGCTCGTACTTCTAGGTTTGATTCTTGAGTACTTTTTCTTGCTACTGAGAATTTTTAATTCTACTCAAGTGTTGAGTTTTCTGGGTTGTTTTAGGAGCTCGTTGATTCGATCGGAAAGTATAACTTCGTTTAGTTTGGCCGGGTAATTTTTAGAACGTGTTAAATAGTTCGAACGGATATCAATAACTCACTTTTTCCACTGCCGGAAAATTTCCAAATGTTGGATTTTCCCGTAGTTTAAGAACGTTCTAAGTCGTGCAAGTAACGCGGTGGACCCTCTAGAAGAACACAAAACTTAACTCGATTATATGACCGTCTGAACTGCCTCTAAACCTTAGGGTTTGGGGCAGTACGGCTTTGCCACATGTGAGGCGTTGGCTTGACCCTTCTACGGCTGGACCATTGGTACTGTGGCATATGATGGATGATTTAAACTAATTTCAAGTGTTGAGAACTATTTGGGAAAACTTTGGTGTTTGATTATTCGATCGGAAAGTTTAACATTGTCTATTTATCTGGAATGTGATATAATATTTGGAATCCACAAGTAGTTATGAGATAACTAATTTGAATGTTATAAATCTAGCAGTTCGGTCTCAGATGATCGGTTGCCACGGAATTTGGATGTGATCAAAAGTCTTTCGCAATCACATAGCGTACGCGGATACTCGCCGGGTAAACTTAATAGATAGCCACGCCCCATAGCCCTGACCAAGTGACTGTAGGAGAACCTCGTCGCCAAAAGCATCCGTTCGGGTGCTCGCGGCAGCGGTGTTCCGCCTTAGTGCACTTCGTCGATGGCATCCGGGGGTGCGGCCGTCTACTAATGTTTGCAACGAGCATTCGATCAGGATGTTGGGAATCTTGTTGAATTGCCCGACTTGATATTGAAAAGAGTTTTCGATAAAGAGACTAAAATGCGGGGTTTATAATTGTTAGGCATGCGATGTCTAAGGAATTCATTATGTTAGGCATGCGATGTCTAAGGAGGTTGCAGATTTCAACTGTTGTAGTTTTACACTTTCTTTTCTGCGACCGTAAGCGTAGTATGTGGTGTATCGCCGACTTCGTTGCTATACATCAACGACAATCGGGATACGCATACTTGCTTACGTTGATGATATGAGATACTATGTGTTGCTGTGATATGTTATATTGGATCTTCGTGTTTTGAATAGCCGTGGGGTTTTATGTGAGATTAGAATTTTTCTTTTTCATTCATGTAAAATTCATTTGTATGTAATATTCTTTTATTGGGGCAGTTCCAGGCTGAGAATGATGTCACCATTGTATCTTATTTACTTTTCTGCATTAGGTTGACCCAAGGCGGGGAGCACAAGTAACCGGGTTCTATGGTCCAGTAGGAGACCATCTCGAGGAGTCGAGACCGGGTCTCCTAACCCTAGAATTGGCAGTGTTGCTTGCCACTCTCGTAGGGGTCTAGGGATGTGGGTTTGGCTATTCATCGCGACCGTGGAATCCGCGTTTTATACAGGCTCGCATAAAACACGGAGATCCTAGTATATCCAATATTTCATATATGTTCTTCTGCTGCAATGTTCAGTGATGAGATCATATTACTGCCTGAGAAGAATGTTTATATTGTATATATGAGATATATATTATATATATTGTTGATTTCATTTCATATCTGATACTTGTGAAGCATAATAAACTGGGACTTCATTAATGAGATTAATTAAATAAAAGAAACCTAAGATGTTGTAGAAACTTGTTTAAAAACTTATAGCTCTAGTTCTTGCTTTGCATAGCTGTGTTCCTTGTAGAACATCCAGCACCTTATTCGATAAGAAAAGAGCCGAGATCCCTTCACCGGGAGTGACCTTTTTAGTGAAACTAGAAGATGCTACAATCTCGGTTTGTATTTTGATTGTTTCTTTAGTTTTTGATTTGCATAGTGATATTTGTGAAATATCCTGCACTTTATTCGATGAGGAAAGAGCCGACGATCCCTTCACCGGGAGTGACCTCTTTAGCAAAACAAGAAAAGGCCTAAAAAGCACTCCATTTAAAATCGCTCGATTCTACAACGATATAAAGTTCATTACGCAAAGGGTTTTCTTAAAAACCTGTCGTAGCCCTCCGTCATTTCAGATAAGTAGTTTTTAGTATTTGTGCTGCGTTTGTTGACTTAGTCAAGGCGTAGTGTGCGGTAGCTGATTAGTGCTTATCTGCAAAGTATATGATGCGATTAGATTAGGGTAGTCGTGCGGCTTTGTTGACTCAGTCAAGGGTCGTGCGGGTGGGTTTAATTTAATCGGGAAATGACGGGTTGAACTTTACTTGCGGTCTATGGTCTCTTGATTTAGTCAAGGTCATAGATCGCTTGGGGCAAAATATTATTGGGAATTTCAAATGTTGAAATTTGCAATGAGATTGCATACCTTCTATGAGATAGTGGGATCCCGATAACCGCTGCGAGTAAGAGTTACTCCTGGGAGAGTTTTACACATTACAATTAGCCAATCAAGTAGGTGTCTAGAAAGGTGTAAACAAGGTTACGCCCCTGGGAAAACGAAGTTTTTTTTAATTAGGTCCGTGCGAAAGCACGGGGAACCTCCCTCAAAGTACCGGCACTGGCCTGGCTGAAAGATTGCCGAACTTATAGAGTGTAATTAATCCCGTCTAGTCTTTCCTTTTAGGGTTTGAAGGAAGATTTGACTAAAACAGTGGGAGACATCCTGATTAGATAAATTGATAACCAATCTAATCTTGTAAAAGTACACGCTGAGTATTTTCTTCTCTCTCTCTCCTGTTTGCGACTATGTAACGCCTTAATCAAGATAATAATACAGATGTATTGACCGAACACGCTTGTTATACTGCGCTAGGGAACGTTGGTCCTGCTCCAACATATAATTGTTATAAGACAGAGCAGGAAATAAGGGATTACCGGAATTCCCGTGCCGCCCAAACGAAGAAAGTGCATGTTGATGCATCTTCTTCGGGTCTGTTCATTACACAGAACTGTTTCTCAATATCCTTTACGTCCTGGGTATTTGATACCGGGTCAGGATCCCACATATGTAATTTGGTACATGGACTACAGATAGGTAGAGAGCTGAGAATGAGTGATAAGTTTCATGAGATAGAAACGGTGCAAGTGTTGCAGCCAAGTCTGTTTGTAGTTATCACCCTGTATTACCAGAATACATTGATTCTGAATGAATGTTATTAGATACCGAACCTGATATACAACATCATATCAGTCTCTTTATTAGTAAAGAAGGATATAATTTTGTATTATTGGATAATGTTTTGAACATTTCCTATATCAAGAGTTGATCAGTTCTGGCACGTTATCTAAATGCATAGACATTCTAAATCAAACCACAGTTCTTAACATACAGAACACACAGAAGAGGAAGAGTTCAGAAATGAACAAATCCTTCTTGAGGCATTGTAGACTAGGTCATATCAATGTGACCCGACTAGCTGAAGTTACATAAAGATGCATATTTAAAATAGTTTGAATTTACATCTTGTGAAACTTGCCGGTCATGTCACAGAGATAAGATGACCACAGCTCCGTTTATTGGAAATAGAGAAAGAGTTAGTGAACTCTTGGGATTGATACATGCTGATGTATGAAGGTCCCCTGTCTACACATGCCAGGACCGGTTCTTTGTACTTCATTACATTCTCTGATGATCTCTCAAGATTCAGACATATGTTCCTGTTGAAACACAAGTCCGAAACTTTTGAGATAATCACATAATATAAGTTAGAAGTAGAGAACCAAAAACGGGTATAAGTATTATGTCCTTTGATGAGATCAGGGAGGAGAATACTTGAGCACGGAATTCCTGGACTATTCTAAAGGAGAATGAGATTCTCTCTCAGTATTACTCCTCCGTATACACCATAGCATGATGGTATATCGGGGCGGAGCAATAACACCCTATTTGATATGGTGCGCTCTATGATGAGTACTACTGAGTTTCCTGTTTCCTCTTTGGAGTTATGCACTTGAGAAGTTGTACACCAATTGAATAGGGTTCCAATCAAATCAGTTGCCTACCACTTCATATGTGATATGGAATGGGAAGAGCGCATACCTTAAGTAAGTTAAGATTTGGGGTTGTCCGGCCTATGTCTAAAAGCAAAATCCGGACAAGCTCGAGGCAAAGTCAGTTCTGTAGAAGTTTTATGGATATCCCAAGCATTCCTAAGGGAATATCTTCTACCAAACCGAGGAACAAAAGATGTTTTGTTTCTCAGCATGCCACCTTTGTGAAAGGGAATTTCTTGTGAAGAAATTATTGGTTATGAGGTTGAACTGGAATAAGTTCCAGCTATACAAACTGCAGTTGATGATTTGGTAAACCCGGAGGATTCAATAGTTTCCAACGAACCTCAGCCTCTCCGCCGATCTAGTAGGGTTCCTCATCCACCTGAGAGATACTTCGGTTTCTCTATGACAGTGGGAGGAAGGATTGCATCATGAGATGATGACCCAACTAGTTTCGAGCAGGCCATCAGGAGTGGGACTCTGTAAGAATGGCTGGATGTTTAGCGATCTGAGATGGAATTCTTATACACCAACAAAGTATAGACTTTGGTTGCTTTATCAGAAGGGTTAAATCCCCATCAGGAGCAAGTATATCTTGAGAAGATTTCTTGGTGTACATAGAAAAGTTGAGACTTTTAAAGCTATGCTTAAAGTCCATCTAGATCCTATTTGCCATGGCTACCATGACTACGATATCTGGCGATTGGGTGTCATGACTACTTTTCTAAATGATGATTTGGAAGAGAGCGTCTATAAGTACACAGCTAGAGGGCTTCGTAGACAGTGGGAGCAGCGAAAACGTGAGCAGGATGTTTTATGTGATAAATCAGGCATTGCGGAGTTGAAACGTCTGTTTTGATGAGGTAGTCAAAGAGTTTGACTTCATCAAAATGGTAGATGAACCTTGTATATACAAAAAGGTAGTAGAGAGTATGGTGATGATCCTCGTAGAGTACGTGGATGACATACTCTTGATAGAGAAGGAGATTCCTATGCTATGCTCGGTCAATCTCCTATTATCACAAAGATTCTCTATAGGATCAAGGTGATACCACCTAAATCCTGGGTTATAGATCTATGAGATAGATCTATTTGGAAGTTAGGATTCTCACTAGTTGTAGTGAGATGGTATCAATCGATCCTGGGGAGAATCACTGGAAAAGTTCCAGGTTGATAAGGACGACTGAATATCAGTCGCAGGCATTGTCTTTACCCTTAGTGGAAGGACGGTATGTTGGAAGAGTTCCAAGATAGATACCGTGACATACTAGACGATTAAAGGCAAGATACGTCGTTTCCATGAATGCTACCAAAGAGGCAGTCTGGATATATATAAGTTGATGAGATGAACTTTGTTCCAACCATTGTATGATAATGGAGTTATGGCTTTGGCCTAGGAACCCCCGTCCTATCAGAAATCCAGATATAATTCTTAGGCAGTATCACCTGATCATGGAGATGGTTAATCTCCAGGGAGATCGAGGTTAGGAGATTAGATACAGAGGACAACAGCGCGGATCCACTCACAAAGGCATTTTTCCCAGTAGAGACTTTTATGGGATAGTTGAGTATGAGATACTTCAACCACAGCTAATTGTTGGATATGCGATACCACAACAGATGGCCCTGGTGAAAGTGGGAGATTGTTAGTTATATGTATGCCCTAGAGGTCATTACTGTACATACGATGTATATTGTAGTGGATGCTTGGACATATATAGGGAGGACTTTCTTGCTCGATATGATAGTACGCAATCTGGTTGCTCTTTATCTTAACATGTACTCTGATTGTCTCTATGTCGCATGTTGATAAAGCCCTTAGGATGAGTACTTGACTACCAGGACTATGATGTAGATCATACTAGTGTGGACAGTGTAGTCGCCAAGTACATCCTTCAAATGTTCCTAGTCGTGGGAGTACCGAGACAGGGCATCGATACTCCAGAGTAGACTAGCTTATGCGCTTCTTGACCCATATGATGGGTGATGGATGATCCCATATCCATTGGTGTTTGACATCAGAGAAGGTATACGGGTGCTCAGTGGAGATTGCGTATACTGGACGGACTCACCGAGAACTCCCAGATGGTATTATACCTCACGTCAGATAGAAGTTCTCTGGTGACACTGGTACAAGTTAGTTTGTAGATCCGAGATCGTCATAGAGTCATGTGTGATTCCCACTGTGCTTTGATTTCCATCATACCATGTCCAAGAGGGCGTGCAAAAAGGTGGCTTTTGGGTACAGTCCCGAATCACATGGTGGCAATGAGCGATAGGAGGGGATTCGACTCTCCCAGTATAGGGAGTTGATGTTGTGCTGTGTTCGATTGGCTATAACTGGAAATCCCTGGCCAGGGTTGCTGAGATTTACTGGTAAGTGTTATCAGTTGTTTCTCGAACTGTTATAGACCTCATATTGACATGACTTATCAAGCTACTGTTGTTTGACGTATACCACCCCTAGGCGAGATATGCGTCATATCAGACGAAGAGACCGGACTGTACAGGAGTGTTACTGATTAGATTCGCAGTAGAATGTACAGGCTTGCTTGTTGATCTTCTGATCGCTCAATACCTGGGTGGCTGTTACGTTTAGCTGACCGCTTGCAGCTTGTGGGTGTTTGATATGATCATCACCTACTGCCGCGTATTGACGATTCTCTAGAGTCCTACACAGAGGTTTCTTGGCTCAGGCTAAACGGAGTAGGAGCACATATATGATATGTGCGGAACCGAGAACAATACGTGTATGTGATACCATATTAGATTCTCGCGATATGAGATATTGGCCGGGTATATGGGATATAGCCGGGACATCGGATCAAGTGTTGATTCGATGAACTGATAAAGATTATATTAGTCGGTTATTTGTGAAATAGCCGGATTATCGGATCAAGTGTTGATTCGATAATTTAATGTTTAATTATATATTTGTTATATTAAATTGTAAGTCTACGGTAGCGCCCCGGCCGTCTACAGACGCCAAATGCGGAATAAAAACTTTTTAACTGGCGCTATCGTATACTTAAACCCGGATCTGCCATTATTGCTAAACTAACAAACTGTAAAGAGTGTAGAAAGGTTATACCGAACGATCCGAGTCCTTCGTTCTTTAACCATCATCCCACGCTCCGTTGCGGCTGCTCCGATCTTGTCGATCTCCGATCTGCTCGTCCAAGTGGCACCACGTCAACGATTCTTTAAACGGGCTCCCGCCTCTGACTCGAGGCAACTCGGTCATCAAGTTTGCTAAAAGAGACGACCAAGAATGATGTAGAGAATGAATAGATTACTTTGTCACACTTCGTCCAAAGCCGTGGACGATCGGTAAATGAAGTTGCCATTTTTATCGGGTGATGGAATGAAAGAGGCTATGAAATTTCCATGCACCATAAACCATAGTCTTTTTACCAAAAATGAAATCAATCTCTCTCTCTCTCCCAAAGGATGGCCGGCCACTATTTAACCAAGAGGGAGGTGAGTGTAGGAACCAAGTGGTGACCATAACACAAAGCTTATCATGAAGAAAAAATCTTAACAAAAACAAAATGCGTTAATGTAAATCATGACTCACTTAAACCTAGTCATCATATAATAAATGCAATCAAAGGTTCATGAACCTAGTCACCATCCTTGTCATCACATCTAGAAACTTCTAGAACACTGACTCACCTCATCTCAAGAAAAGATAAATCCGTCTTTAACCGAATGTTAAAAGACGGCTGATAGAAAACTGGAAACTGACAACTTCCAAAAGTGATCCTGAAACGACTTTCAGGATAACCCCGTAACTATATAAATATACCCGCATTTATATTACGACAGAATACAAATGCAACTGAGACAAAGATATTATATCTACTCAATACAATACTCGGATCCGGCTTAAACCAAAGCCGACCAGTATCATCTGCCCGAAAAATAACACGTGCGTAAACGCACGTGCATTTTCCGAACCCTGCCATAAAACCATACGGCATCTACAACGTTTCGCCCGAACTTGGGAAACTGTCTGTGGGGGACTCTAATGACTCGTCAGTACCCTGGCAGTGGGTTTAACCACAAACCGTCAGCGGCACTAGCTATGCGTAACGGCTGCCCATGGACTGACCTCAAGGGAGGCCGATAAGCGAACTCATCCGGAAACCCTACTAAGCCTAACAGTGATAATGTATATACAGTCCGGTCCGTTCGTCTATGAGTATCGCATATCTGCCTAAGGGGCTAGTAACGTCAGACCCCCAATAGCAGTATAAATCGTGTCGGAGTGTAGCCCAATAACACCCTGAGATACTACTGGAGTACCTACCAGTAAATCTCCTGCCACGGCCGTGGGCTGTGTGTAATGGCTCTCCTATACACAGCACGATCTCGCCCCCAATACCGGGAGAGACGAATCCCCTGCCGATCCGCTCACGTGCCTCCATATGGCTCGGGACTGTACCCAAAAACTACATGTTTGCACGACTCCTTTGAGCCGTGGTAGGGTAGAAATCAAAGTACAGTGGGAACTCACACGAGACAAATGACGACCTCAGGTCGATGAACTAACCTGTACACATGTCACCAGGGAACTGCTATCTGACGATATGTATAATACCAACTAGCAGGTTCCCGGCGAGTCCTGTCTGGTGTACTCATAACTCAATGAGCACCTGTATACATCTTAGGTGATCCAACTGACACCAGTGGCTTGTGAGACCGGCCACCGCCCCTCGTCGGGGTCTCGACTGTATACACTAGTCTACTCCGGAGTATCGATGCCCTGTCTCGAAACTCCCACGACTAGGGACCACAATTAAGGATATGCATATAAACTACCCAACTCTCACATATATGATCGCCATCATACTGTTGGTAGTAAAGCAAGATCCTAAGGGCTCTATCAAAGTGTAACATGTAATCAGTCACCTGAACATGTACACGACTGATAAAGGCAAACCAGATAGCATACTATCATCTCGAGTAAGACTGTCCTACCGGTATAGATCCTCCGCAATCATTGCAATTACGTACCTGCGATCCAATAATTGACTCTGAGGGCACTATCTCCAACAATCTCCCACTAGCACTCAAGGCTAATTATTGCGATGTCGACTACACACAGCCCGTGTGAAACCGAACATCCAACTCCTCTACTAATCAGTTTCATAAAGCCCGTTTGTAAAACTATTGTGTTCGAGAAATAGCCTCAGTGAGTGGATCCGCCTAGATGTTTCTTTCTATATCTCTCTTAACCTCAAATTTGCGGAGAAAGCCATCTCCCGAATTGAGTAATACCTGTCTTAGAATATGTCTGGATATCTGATGGAACCTAGTTCATAAATGAACTCCAAATCCAAACTTCTTAGACTGTATCGATCACTGAATCTACTCAGTATCCGGCACTATGCCACCCACAGTATCCTCTTGGACCACCTGTCCATAATACTGTCCCTCGTCAGAGGGAAAAACTAAAACTCTAACAATCTCTCTGTCATCCATGTCACCTTTGAAGCCTGGAATGATAATTGTCTCCCGAAGGAGGCTGCCGTTATCAAATCCGTAGAACATGCACCTATGTTCTAAAACTGCTTCCTTATGTTTCTCCAGGATTGGATTAATACAAACTTATTGCAACTAGTGCAAAAACAACATCAGGTGTGGTACTTGACATCTCACGATTGACTCAATTGCCTAAGCAAGTGATCTGCCAATCATGCACTTCCCTCTCCCCTTTAGTCTGTAAGACACCTTTAGAGAGGGTGACTCCATTACCTGCAGGTACACCACCATGCCAGGAGTCATCTATTCTAAAAACCATTAGAATACAGTCAAAGTACTCATATTGGGAAACTACCCAAATACAAATCTAAAACCATAGATCCAGAAACCAGAATGTCAAATATTATATCCATATCCTGTCTGGAGAAACAACTGTGTGACGACCACAGTACAACCGATCGTAGTATAGGAATTTTACTTCCTACTCTGTGTATGTCATCCATATATCATGACATCACACCCTACTACCTTCTTAACAGATCCATCCCCTATTCTGATTGAAGTCAAACACATGACTGTCACATCAAAAAAAGATGATCTATCTCTGCTATAACTGCTCAAGTCTATAAATAGACATAAGTATCTTGCCCACTATGCTTCCGATGCTCCCACTGACTACGACAACCCTCCTACCGGGTCTCATATCCTGGAACAACAGTAGTGTCAAGTCTGGGTAGATAAGAACCTTCCTGTCACCGTCCATGAGGCTACCGGAGTACCTCTCGGGTGTCTAAGGTTACCCACCATATCTGCGGAGTGGCTATTGGAATGTCAAACCTGTTTGAACCTTTAGGTCCTATTAAATTTTCCGTAATCGTTTGCGGTTCTGGAATCACTTCCAGTTCTACCATACTCCTACTACTGTTTTCTGAAAAAGTTCCATTTTTACTAAAACTGTGGCGAGTCAAGAACAATATCACTATTGATCTTCCAAATGGTAGAATATCAACCTTCGTGATAGCCAGGGTCAACCCACAAACAGCCATTACAGAAACGTGCCCTGAGTTATCCAGAGTCTGGTTTTAAGCATAAGCTGGACAACTCCCCGTACCTTAACATCTTTTAAGGTATGAACCATTCTATATCCAATATAGAAACTATGGCACTTAATTTAATTGGAACCAGATTCAAATCATGCAGCTGTCTCCAGTGCATATCACCTTAATGGAAAGAGGCTAATCAGCATTACTCAACTTAGGAATCCTTCCAATTATGAGAACCTGAAAGAGAAACAAGTTTCTCAAAATCATTACTATCATATGAATACCAATCACAAGAATCTACATCTTCGATCTCTTTGAAGAATCCCGATACTTGTGATACCTGGTTCTCTACTTTATCCTTATACCCACAACTTCTCAAAACTTAGACCTTGTATTTCTACGAAACACTTGTCTAAATACTAGAGAAGTAATAAGTAAACAGAACATAGCACGAGGACCTACCCCTTTGTCCTGATGGACACTTGGACAACATACAATACTCTGTATAAGTCCGCTAAGTTGAGCAACTCAAAACCTGTGCGTCGTAGGTTGAAAACTGTACCCTGGCGATTTCCTCAAATATCACCAATTACAACGAATTCCGATATAATGAGGATGATCACTTAATTCCCAATAACGTACTCCCACTCATCATCTGTAAAACCATACAGATATGAGAATGAAACCTGGTAAATACATACCCTTGGAGTAAGTATTTAATCGGGAAAATAGTTTTCTTTTAACAATGCACTGAAACATGGAAATATTTCGTAGGGGTATCCTGGTATTCATAGCAATGCCTTTTCCATAATCCAATTCATGACTTTAACCGTATATTTTATTGCCATCTCTCCAAATCCCTTTATTTGTCTTTAGTCGTTACCTTCTGTATACCATCGTTAGGCTAAATGGTTTTCTTCCTTCCCTACCGTTCGGCACCAGCCTATGGTTTGGAAGAAGACTATCCAGTAAGCATAATAGGTGTACCCTCCTAAACCAAGGAGTACTCATATCTTGAGAGAAGGTGATGATAAAAGACAACTGAATAATACCTTATTCCTTTAAAAGTGAAATAGGAGTGGCGATGAAGTACGCGGTTTTGGTCGTGAATGATATCAGTCGCAATTTACTTTGCCCTCTTTCTAATCCCTTTATTTTGTCTTTAGTTATTGCCTTCTGCACACCCTACTTAGGCTAATTGGTTTTCTTCATTCCCTACCTTTCGGCACCTGCCTATGGTTTGGAATAAGACTATCCAATAAGCGTAATAGGTGTACTCTCCTAAACCAAGGAGCCCTCGCAACCTGAGAGAAGGTGGTAATAAAAGACAACTGAATAAACCAATTCTATTTCTCCTGAACCTGGATCCATCCTCGAAGAAGTCCCTTCGAGTTCGTATATAACCATACGATGGATCTATCCAATGGAAGTGGATGTCCGTAGTAATACGGGGTGTTCTGAGAAATGCAAAGGGTAAATGAAGGAGTGGCAATGACTTATGCAACTCAGACAATCCAAAAGCCAGTATTTTAAGAAAGTTCGGTCAACTTGGTCACTGAGTCATAGTCTAGGGTCGGTCAAAGGTCGCTGCCAAAGAGAGAGAGAGAAAAGAAACAATCTGCGTGCACTCTAACCTAGATCAGAATGGTTATCACTTTATCTAATCCGGAAACCTCCCACTGTCCTGTCAAATTCTCCTCCAAACCTGAAAGAAGAATCAATCGGGATCACCCGAAGAGTAAACTAACTCATCAGTGGGAATCGGGATCCAACTCTCATCGCATGATAACGTGATGGAATGCATCCACGTTACTCATACTCCAGAAGGTATGCGCATACTTGGCAAGTTTCAGTTTCTTTAGAAACTCCCGATATAATTTTTGCCCCATGCTCTTATAACCTTGGCTTTGGTCAAAATGTCATAAATCATATGCCAAGTTCTACCCGTCACTATCTTGTCAATTTGAACCTACCCGCAAATGCCCCTGACTTTGGCCAATCGGCAGAACGACTGTCCCAAACTAACCCATCTATCTATGCAACAAATGAATACTCAGCAGCTACCAAACACTATGCCTTAACTTTGGCTAAAATGCATAGCTTGAATACTACTGAATACCCAAAAGAAGTGACGGAGGGCTACAGCTGGTTTTTGGCGAAAAAACCTTTAACATAACGAACTTGATATCGCTGAAGGAACCTGATAGCTTTTTAAAATATAGTGGCGAAAACCTATTGCTAAAGAGGTCACTCCCGATGAAGGGATCTCGGCTCTTTCATCGTGGAATGAGGTGCAGGATATTCCACTGAATACCGCTATGCAAAGCAACTTGTAATCGACTATAGTGAAGTTATTACCCTGACGCAAAGTTCTGCCCAAGGGCTCAGTCCCGGTGAAGGGATATCGGCCCTTGCCTCGTCGAATGAGGTGCAGGATATTCCACTGAATACCGCTATGCAAAACAAAAGGAAACGTCTTTGTAATAACACCTTTTAAATTTGTTCCAACAACTGTAAACAGGTTTGCTTTCCTTTGCATTGATCAGAATCAACGCAGTCCCATCAATCAATCATACTAGAAAAGAACGAAAATAAAATGTACGCATATGTCATCCGCATTCGTCACTGGGTCCCGTCATCACCCGTTAGGTTACTTAACTAACGACAGAGCGGGGACTGGACTAGCACGGGTGTAAAACATATACAACATCTAATAGTATATAAACCAATATACAATAATCGCTCCAGGCGTGATAATATGCGACATTACAGAAAAGTAATAAGCATCACAGAACAATACAGATAATCTGGGATCCCCGGGTTTCACAGAGCCGCTGCTGAAACCCGACGTTCCCCTGTCGTGTGGATAGCCTGTGCAATGAAACCTAGACCCCTACGGATGCGGCAAGTTACCCGCCAAAACCTGAAGCGAGGCAGCCCCCTACAGCAAAGTGAATGGACCACCCAGCACTTCATGGAATCCGGTAATCTTGGGCACCCCTCCTTGGGTCAACCTGTACCCCCTACGAGTGCGGCGAATAGTCTGCTAATTCTAGAGTGAGGCCACTCTGCCTCTCAAAGCCATGAGATGCGGACCCGTTGCCCTCCAGAACCCGGCTATCCGTGCACTCCGTCGCGGGGCAAAACCTAGTACAGTAATGAAAAATAGTACAACAGGTACATCGACCGCAACCTGGTCGTGCCCCAAAAGAATATTATACAACAGGCAGTGACGGCAGTCCACATGTTGGACGCTCGCCCCGCAATATCAAATGTACAAATAAATCCAAAACCGCACTATCATTGCACACTGCTATCCACCACGACAAATCCGCAACATCACAGCACAACACAGAACATCAATGCGAATGTCATGTTCGCAAACCTGTCTAAAAGAACTATAGCAATCAGACGCGGTTTACCGATCAAATGACATTCCCGGTCGGAGATATAATGTAAGCACTGTAAACTAACATGTTTAAATTTCGATCGACTAAATATCACAAAGTGGGCCCCACGAACAACTGGTGAACAGTATCAAAATCTGGGCCCAAAAGATATATACCAAAAACCCCAAATTGCAACAGAGAAGACACAGACCAAATTTGGTGCACTGATCCCATAGAATGGCCGCGGATGCGCGGCCAAACCATGGGTTTGGCCGCGACTCCGCGGCGGTTTGGTGGGATCACGTGCTCAAATTTGATCGGTGTACTTCTGAAACCTTGCACAACTTTCTATGATATGTGGAATAATTTTAGGACTTCATTTAAAATCGACAGAAACTGTGAAATTGAAAAAATGCGGTTTTTGATTTCCGGTTCGATCGATGTTTTAAACGTGTTAGCACAAGTTAGTAAAGCAAAATGATGAGGCTCTGATACCACTGTAAGTCTACGGTCGCGCCCCGGCCGTCTACAGACGCCAAATACGGAACAAAAACTTTTTAACTGGCGCTATCGTATACTTAAACCCGGATTTGCCATTATTGCTAAACTAACAAACTGTAAAGAGTGTAGAAAGTTTATACCGAACGATCCGAGTCCTTCGTTCTTTAACCATCATCCCACGCTCCGTTGCGGCTGCTCCGATCTTGTCGATCTCCGATCTGCTCGTCCAAGTGGCACCACGTCAACGATTCTTTAAACGGGCTCCCGCCTCTGACTCGAGGCAACTCGGTCGTCAAGTTTGCTGAAAGAGACGACCAAGAATGATGTAGAGAATGAATAGATTACTTTGTCTCACTTCGTCCAAAGCCGTGGACGATCGGTAAATGAAGTTGCCATTTTTATCGGGTGATGGAATGAAAGAGGCTATGAAATTTCCATGCACCATAAACCATAGTCTTTTTACCAAAAATGAAATCAATCTCTCTCTCTCTCCCAAAGGATGGATGGCCACTATTTAACCAAGAGGGAGGTGAGTGTAGGAACCAAGTGGTGACCATAACACAAAGCTTATCATGAAGAAAAAATCTTAACAAAAACAAAATGCATTAATGTAAATCATGACTCACTTAAACCTAGTCATCATATAATAAATGCAATCAAAGGTTCATGAACCTAGTCACCATCCTTGTCATCACATCTAGAAACTTCTAGAACACTGACTCACCTCATCTCAAGAAAAGATAAATCCGTCTTTAACCGAATGTTAAAAGACGGCTGATAGAAAACTGGAAACTGGCAACTTCCAAAAGTGATCCTGAAACGACTTTCAGGATAACCCCGTAACTGTATAAATATACCCGCATTTGTATTACGACAGAATACAAATGCAACTGAGACAAAGATATTATATCTACTCAATACAATACTTGGATCCGGTTTAAACCAAAGCCGACCAGTATCATCTGCCCGAAAAATAACACGTGCGTAAACGCACGTGCATTTTCCGAACCCTGCCATAAAACCATACGGCCTCTACAACGTTTCGTCCGAACTTGGGAAACTGTCTGTGGGGGACTCTAATGACTCGTCAGTACCCTGGCAGTGGGTTTAACCACAAACCGTCAGCGGCACTAGCTATGCGTAACGGCTGCCCATGGACTGACCTCAAGGGAGGCCGATGAGCGAACTCATCCGGAAACCCTACTGAGCCTAACAGTGACAATGTATATACAGTCCGGTCCGTTCGTCTATAAGTATCGCATATCTGCCTAAGGGGCTAGTAACGTCAGACCCCCAATAGCAGTATAAATCGTGTCGGAGTGTAGCCCAATAACACCCTGATATACTACTGGAGTACCTACCAGTAAATCTCCTGCCACGGCCGTGGGCTGTGTGTAATGGCTCTCCTATACACAGCACGATCTCGCCCCCAATACCGGGAGAGACGAATCCCCTACCGATCCGCTCACGTGCCTCCATATGGCTCGGGACTGTACCCAAAAACTACCTGTTTGCACGACTCCTTTAGCCGTGGTAGGGTAGAAATCAAAGCACAGTGGGAACTCACACAAGACAAATGACGACCTCAGGTCGATGAACTAACCTGTACACATGTCACCAGGGATCTGCTATCTGACGATATGTATAATACCAATTAGCAGGTTCCCGGCGAGTCCTGTCCGGTGTACTCATAACCCAATGAGCACCTGTATACATCTTAGGTGATCCAACTGACACCAGTGGCTTGTGAGACCGACCACCGCCCCTCGTCAGGGTCTCGACTGTATACACTAGTCTACTCCAGAGTATCGATGCCCTGTCTCGAAACTCCCACGACTAGGGACCACAATTAAGGATATGCATATAAACTACCCAACTCTCACGTATATGATCGCCATCATACTGTTGGTAGTAAAGCAAGATCCTAAAGGCTCTATCAAAGTGTAACATGTAATCAGTCACCTGAACATGTACATGACTGATAAAGGCAAACCAGATTGCATACTATCATCTCGAGTAAGACTGTCCTACCGGTATAGATCCTCCGCAATCATTGCAATCACGTACCTGCGATCCAATAATTGACTCTGAGGGCACTATCTCCAACATAAATTACATTAACTGATATAAGCTCACTAAAAGATTCATTTTCTCACTCGGGTAATACATTGATATATATGCGATATATGTTAATTGTATTATTTTATTTTGTTACAATAAATATTGTATATGTGATATATAATATTGTAACATATTAGGGTTATAAATGCAACATGTTTTGTGGAGTTTAATTATGGTTAGGGTTTTGATTAGGGTTAAACATTCATGAAGCTTTCAAGAAGCTTCTTGAAGCTTTGACTTTGACTTGGATATTTTGCATAGATATTTCCTTAACCCAACCTAACCCTTTACCCTAGTTAAATCTCTACATGGTTTAAGTCTTCATACTTAACCCATGGTTGCAATTCTAACCATTGACTAGAGTTTCATTATTTCATCATAAAGGATTCTTCTTCTTCTTCCTTGAGTTCTTTCACGAAAAGCTTTCTAGCTTTTTATGAAGTGATGAAAATGAGTGAGAAATAGAAAATAAATGAGAGAATAAATCCTACTTCATCATCCTAATCTATCCTAGCCATTTAGATTAGGGTGTTCACTTCATTTAGTGAGTGAGAGCTTGTGTTAATGAAATTTCAAGGTAGATCATCTTAGTTATCGAATATCGGAAGCAAGCTTGCATCTTTCTCTTCGTGGAGCCTCTCTAGAGTCCGGGAACATTATGATCGCAGCTTAAGGACCTCAACACGGAGCTTTAGAAGTGAAGGACCAGACTACAAAGCTTGTAATCCCAAACTCTTAATGTTAAAGTGTTTAACATGCTTTGTTTTGCCTAATCTCTAGTTTAAGATCTTGGTTAAGGGCTGTTCGGCACGTCTAAAATTTAAATCGGGCATGGTTGATGCCATATAGACCCTTGTGAGAGTGTCTAGTAACCCTACATCAAACATACAGGAAACTTTCCAGGAATGCTCATACCTTCTAGAGTGTGGTGACTTGAGTGGATTCCGTCAAGTTATCATGCGATGATAGTTGGATCCCGATTCCCACTAATGAGTTGGTTTACTCCTTAGGTGATTTTAGATGATCCCGACTAATTCTTCTTTTGGGTTTGGAGGAGAATTTGAGGATACAGTGGGAGACATCCTGATTAGATAAAGTGATTAACCATTCTGATCTAGGGTAGAGTGCACGCTGAGTGTTTCTTTTCTCTCTCTCTTTGGTAGTGACCATGGCCAGACCCTATACTAGAACTCATAAACCAATTTAACCGAATCTTCTTAAAACACACTGGCTTTTGGATTGTCAGATTTGCATACATCATTGCCACTCCTACTTTTACCCTTTGTTTTTCTCCGGAACATTCCGTATCACTACGAAGATCCACATTTATTGGATATGACCATCGTATAAAAACATACGAACTCGAAAAAACTTGTTTCATATTCGAGAATGGTTTCCGGTTCTGGAGAAATTGAATAGGACCATTCACTTGTCTTTTCCTTTTACCTTCTCGCAGGTTGTGAGGGCTCCTAGGATTAGAAGAGGGTACACCTATTGCGCTTATTGGATAGTCTTCTTCCAAACCATAGACAGGTGCCGAAAGGTGGGGAAGAAAGAAAACTAATTAGCCTAAGTAAAGTGTATAGAAGATAATAAGTAAAGACAAATAAAGGGATTAGAAAGAGGGCAAAGTAAATTGCGACTTCTATCATTCACGACCAAACCGCGTATATCATCGCCACTCCTACTTCACCTTTACATTTCTCCATAACACCCCGTATCACTATGAAGATCCACATTTATTGGATAATCCATCATATAGTTACATACGAACTCGAAGGAACTTGTTCCAGTTCGAGAATGGATTTTGTTTCAGGAGAAATAGAACAAGGATTATTCAGTTGTCTTTTATATTTACCTTCTCTCAGGTTACGAGGGCTCCTAGGATTAGGAGCGTACACCTATTACGCTTATTGGATAGTCTTCTTCCAAAGCATAGGCTGGTGTCGAACGGTAGGGAAGGAAGAAAACAATTTAGCCTAAGGATGGTGTACAGAAGGTAATGAGTAAAGACAAATAAAGGAATTTGGAAAGATGGCAAGGAAATATACGGTTACAGTCATGAATCTGGTTAATAGTAGACGCATTTCTAGGAATACCCGGCTACCCCTTCGAAACATTTTCAAGTTTCAGTTTTTCTTTGCGTTGTTAATTGAAAACTGATTTCCCAATTAGATCCTAACTCCAGGGTATGTATTTACCAGGTTTGATTCTCACATTTGCATGGTTTTACAGATGATGAGTGGTAGTAAGTTATTGGGAATTAGGTGATTATATCCTCTTAATATCGGAATTCGTTCTAGTTGGTGATATTTGAGGAAATCACTTGAGTTTTTGCCGTACGGCAAATATTTGGTTTTGAATATCCGTCGTTATGCACCAATTTCAAACTGATATATCTGTACGTTTATTTTATAAAGTGAGATATAACTTTTTGAAATTATGTCCATGACATTTACCTATATCAGTTGATGATTGGGTAAGGAGTATTAAACAACGGTGTAATTCTTCTTAACCATAGTACAGTTTTCAACCCACGACGCACAGGGTTTGAGTTATTCAACTCAGGGGACTTATACAAAGTATTGTATGTTGTCCAGTGTCCATTAGGACAAAAGGGTTGGTACTCGTACTATATTCTGTTTAGTTGTGACTTCTTTTGTTTTTATACAAGTATTTCATAGAAATACAAGGTCCAAGTTTTAAGAAGTTATAGGTACAAGAATAAAGTAGAGAACCATGTGTTGTAAGTATCGGGATTCTTCAAGGTGATAGAAGATATAGATACTTGTGTTTGGTATTCAGTTGATAGTAATGGTTTTGAGAACTTGCTTCTCTTTCAGGTTACTCATATCTGGATGCAATCCTAGTAGAGTAATGCTGATCGACCTCCTTCTATTTAGTTGACATGCACTGGAGACAGCTGCATGATTTGAATCAGGTTCCAATTAAATCAGTGCCTCTGTTTCTATATTGTATATAGAATGGTTCATACCTTAACGATGTTAAGGTATATGGAGTTGTCCGGCATATGCTTAAAACCAGACTCTGGATAACTCAAGGCATGTTTTTGTGGGTTATCCCTGGCTATGACGAGGGTTAACTTTCTACCATCTGGAAGATCAATAGTTATATTGTTCTTGACTCGCCACAGTTTTAGTAAAATGAACTTTTTCAGAAAACAGCAGTGGGAGTATGATAGAACTGGAAGTGATTGCAGAACCGCAAACGATTACTGAAAATTTAATAGAACCTAAATATTCAATCGGGTTTGACATTCCATTAGCCACTCCGCAGATATGGTGGGTAACCTCAGGCAGCCAAGAGGTACTTCGGTATCCTCAAAGACGGTGACATAGAGGTTCTTGTTTACCCGGACTTGCCATTACTGTTGTTCTAGACTATATGACCTGGCAGGAGGATGAGTATAGCGTCGTTCTAAACTGGCTTCAGAAGTGCACGGGTATATGACTCTACCAGAGGGTTGTTATAGTCAGTGGGAGCAACGGAAGCATAGTCGACAAGTAGCTTATGTCTATTTATAGACTAAAGCAAGTATAGCGGAGATAGATCATCTATTTTTGATGTGACAGTCATAGTATTTGACTTCCTCAGAATAGGAGAGGTATCTGGTAAGAAGGTAGTAGTGTGTGATGTCCTGGTATTTGGATGACATACACTCTGTAGGAAGTGAAATTCCTATACTACGATCGGTTATACTTTGGTTGTCACACAGTGGTTTCTCCACATAGGATATGGATATTATATCAGGCATTCTAGTTACTAGATCTATGGTTTTAGATCTAGATTTAGGTAGTTTCCCAATCTGGGTACTTTGACAGTATTCTAAAGGTGTTTTTAGAATGGACGACTCCTGGCATGGTGGTGTACCTGCAGGTGATGGAGTCACCCTCTCAAAAGGTGTCTTACAAACTAAAGGGGAGAGGGATGTGCATGATTAGCATATCACTAGCTTAGGCAATTGAGTTAATCATGAGATGTCAAATACCACACCAGATGTTGTTTTTGCACTAGATGCAATAATTTTATATATCAATCCAATGCTGGAGAAATGTTCGGAAGCAGTTTATGAACATAAGAGAATGGTCTTGGGATTTAGTAACGGCAGCCTCCTTCGGGAGACGGTTATCATTCCAGGCTTCCAAGGTGACCTGGATGACAGAGTGACTGTCAGAGTTATAGTTTTCCCTCATGAAGAGGGGCAGTAGTTTGGACAGGTAGTCAAAGCGGATACGCAGGGAGGTATGGCGTAGAATACTGATTAAATTCAGTGGACGATACAGTCTAAGAAGTTTGATGGATTTGGAGTTAATTTGTGAACTGGGTCCCATCAGATATCCAGACATATTCTAAGACATGTATTGCTCATTTAGAGAGATGGCTTTCTCCGTGAACTTGGGATAAAGAGAGACATAGAAAGAAACATTGGAGCGGATCCACTCAATGAGGTTATTTCTCGAATGCAATAGTTTGACAAACGAGCTTTGTGAAACTGATTAGTAAAGAAGTTGGGTGTTCGGTATCACACGGGCTGTGGGTATGCGACACCGCAATAATTAGTCTTAAGTGCAAGTGGCAGATTGTTGGCTATAGTACCTTTAAGTCAATTATTGGATCAGAGGCACGTGATTGCAATGATTGAGGGAGGACCGATACCGGTAGAACAGTCTTACTTGAGATGATAGTATGCTATCTGCTTTGTCTTTATCATCGTGTACATGCTTCAGGTGACATTACAGATCACTATTACATGTTGATAGAGCCCACAAGATTCTTTCTTGACTACCTGCAGTATGATGGCGATCATATACGTGGGAGCTGGATGGTCTATAAGCACATCCTTAAATGTCCCTAGTCGAGGGAGTTTCGAGACTGGGCATCGATACTGTAAAGTAGACTAGTGTATACTGATCGAGACCCCGACGAGGGGCGGTGGCCGGTCTCACAAGCCATTGGTGTCAGTTTGTTCACCTAAGATGTATACAGGTGCTCTTTGGATTATGCGTACACCGGACGGACTTGCCGGGAACATACTAGTTAGTATTATACCTATTGTCAGATAGCAGTTCCCTGGTGACATGTGTACAGGTTAGTCTATCGACCTGAGATCGTCATTTGTCTGGTTTGAGTTCCGACTATGCTTTTATTACTACCCTACCACGGCTCAAAGGAGTCATGCAAATAAGTTTTAGTTGGGTACAGTCGCGAGCCAAATTGAGGCAGTGAACAGATCGTCAGGGGATTCGCCTCTCCCAGTATTATGGGTTGATGTCACGGAGTGCACGGGTGGCCATCACCAGAAATCCTTGGCCAAGATAGTCGAGAATTACTGATTCGGATCAGTAGTTTCTCAGGTGGTGATGGTCTTCATACCGACACTAAATGTCGCGTTATTAGGGGTCTGACTTTATCCACCCCTCTAGACTCAATATGCGATACTCATAGATGAACGGACCGGACTGTACGGATATTGTCACTGTCAGGCTCAGTAGTGGTTTCAGGATGAGTTTGCTCGTCGGCCTCCCTTTCGCTCAATACCTGGATAGCCGTTACGTATAGCTAGTGCCGCTGACGTGCTTATGGTTAAACCCACTGCCAGCGTATTGACGAGTCTTTAGAGTCCCGCACAGAAGGTTTCCCTGCATCGGGCGAAACGATGTAGAGGCCGTATGATTTTACGGCAGGGTTCGATCACATACGTGTACTTCTGCATGCATGATGTTCGGACGGATAATACTGGTGGGCTTTGGTTTAAGCCGGATCGTAGTATTAAATTTGTTGGATTATTTTCGTTTTTTTGTATTGGTATTCTTCAGAATACGGTTGCGGGTATGTATATACGGTTGAGGGATATTCTTTTAATTTATTACAAGATTACTTTTAGAAGATTGCACCTCATCATGATTTTGAAATTTTTGGATTAAAAGGTTATTGAGGTGTAGGATGAGGAGTTTATTGCATATTTGTGGCATGGCTAATTAGTGACCCATGGTTACTATTCTAGCATGCTTAAGGTTTTGTTTATTGTGAGATTATTGTTGACTTGAGATATTATGGTTGACTCTAGAAATTTTGGTGGCATGGGATATTTTCATGGATGGCATCATTATTTATTGAATAATCTCGCAACAAACAAAATACTTAGCCATTATTTTTCTCTTGAGTTGCTCTAAACTCTCATCCTCATGGTATCTTCTTCTTCCTCTAGCTCCACCCAAACCCTCTCATGAGTTGAGAATCCTCATGTGTTGGATATATGTATGCCCTGGAGGCCATTATATGATAGTGGATGTATTTGTACATGTATATATATATATATTCAATATACATTCTTGCTCGACATGATAGTATGGTATCTGGTTTTTCTTTATCTGACATGTTGATTTGATCATGCTTTTATTCATTCATACATGCTGATAAAGCCCTGAGGATATCAGCTTGACTACTGTGATTATGATGGAGATCATACTAGTGGGACATCTGTAGTCTATAAGCATATCCTTGAAAGTCCCTAGTCGTAGGTATATCGAGACGGGGCAATGATATACCAGAGTAGACTAGCGTATATGATACAAGACCCATATGAAGGGCGATGAATGTTCCCACATTCATCGATGTTTGACATCAAGATCATATACGGGTGCTCATTGGTGACTGGGTACACTGGACGGACTCACTGAGAACTCCTATATGGAATTATATCTATCGTCGGAAAGCAGTTCTCAGGCGACTCTGGTACAGGTTAGTCTGTAGACCCGAGATCGTCATATAGTCTTGTGTGTTCCCCCATTGTACTTTGATTGCCACCCTACCACGGCTCTACTGAGTCGTGCAAACAGGTGGCCGTTGGGTACAGTCCCGAGACACACGAAGACGATGAGCGATAAGAGGGGTTTCGTCTCTCCCGGTATTGGGAGTTGATGCTGTGCTGTGCCCGACTGGTTATATCAGTAAGTCCCTGGCCAGGGCTGCTGAGATTTGTTGATAAGTGTTATCAGTAGTTTCTCGATCTGTTATAGACCATTCACCGGTACGACTTATTGAGTTATTGGGGTCGACGTGACCATCCCTTGGCTCGATATGCAGTATATCTGACGAAGAGACCGGACTGTACGGTAGTGTTGCCGGTTGGCTCGACGGGAGTTGTAGCAGGTTCGCTTGTTTTCTTCTGATCGCTCAATACCCGGGTGGCCGTTACGTTTAGCTGACCGCTTGCGGCTTGGGGGTGCTTGATATGATCATCACCCACTGCCGGCGTATTGACGAGTCTCAGAGTCCCACAAAGGAGTTACCTAGTCCAGGCGAAACGTTGTGGTGCGCGTATGCGATATGCGCATGGACCCGATTAAAATGCGCGTATAGGATACCGTATATTGATCGGGCGGCTTGCTTTTGGTAGGGTCATATATGATATGGCCGGATTGATAAATCAAGTGTTGATTTATCATTTAACCATTAGTTTTCTCACTTGAAACCTTTTCTTGTACATGATGGATGTATGCATGCATGTATGCTATCTTTCTTTTAGTTTCATGCACATATGGATGTGCATACATACATACATACATACACCATCTATCATGGTTGATTACACATTGAATATGATGGCAATATAAGAATCACACCATGGATAAATATTATTATTTGATTTTGTGTTTAAAATAAAATGGAAAAGGAAAGGATAATTCTTGACTTGTTTCTACATCCTTCTTTAACCTAACCATCCTCACCTACTCTTAACCATGGATTAAACTTTCCTTCTATGTTTTAAACTCTAATTAAATAATAACTCAAACATTTAACCATGGTTTGAGATGAGAAGAAATAAATATATAAGGATATATTTTCATTTCTTTTCCAGAGTTATCTTTTTACTCTTGGTAAAAAGAAAGCCATCATCTTCTTCCTCCTTCACCATTTGCTCTCTAGACTTTTGTAGTGAGCAATATATTCATCAAGTTAGATTTTTGAAGTAAGAAAAGCCACCACAACATCATTCTACACAAATTTAGCCCACTTGTTTAGAGTGTTCTCTTCATTTCTTCTCTTGAAAAGTGAAGTTACAAGCTTGGACTAGGAGCTTCGGGTGGATCGTCGTGGACGCTAGAAGACTTCAAGAGAACCTTCCTCCAACACTCAAGAGGCCAAAGAGTCTAGCGAACGGAGCTACAAAGGTTGTAGTCTCGAAACCCTATTCTTTGTTGCATTTATTGTTTAGAAACCCTAATTTTCTAGAATCGATCCTATGTATGCTTGCTTAGCACAATAAAAATTTGAATTTTGTGACATGTGATGCTTCCAAACTCTACATAGGGTGCTAGGTAAACCTAACATTGGTATCAGATACGACCTAGAACATTAGGCGACACTTTTATGAAGTAAAAATCCTGATCGAATCAAAATACGACTTTTCGAGACCGTCTCTGGACAAATTTTAAAATCTGACATTTTTCAGAATTAAAAATACTTAAAAAAATACAGCAGGAAAAACTAAGAGACACTGTGAAATTCGAAGCCCTGATCCGTACAAACCGCCGCGGAACCGCGGCAATTCCTTGCTTAGGCCGCGTCTCCGCGGCCATACAGAGGCATCATTGCTTCAAATTTGCACAGTAATTCTTATAACTTCTTGTATAATGTTCTAGGTATGTTTAATCTGAATACAGTACTGTATTTTTTGGAGATGGTTTTGGACTCGTCGATTCGATCGGAATTTTCATTTCGTTGCTTTTCCGGGTAAATTAGAAAGTATGAAGTGTTTGAACGAGTATCATTTGCTCACTATTCACGGGGTTTAAATATTTTGGAGATACGTGCAAGTTTTGTGGTGGACCCTCTAGAAGACAACAAACCTTAACTCGATTATGTGACCGTCTTGAACTGCCCTTTGAACCTTAGGGTTTGGGGCAGTACGGCGTGCCACATGTGAGGCGTTGGCTTGACCCTTCTACGACTGGACCACTACTACTGTGTCACACTCCGGGTTTTTGAACTCTGCTCAAGTGTTGAGCTTTAGTGAATCTTGGGTACTTGATCGTTCGTTCGAAAACTTTAATACTGTCTGTTTATCTGGAATGTGATGCAATGTGTGAAATTCATATTACTAGACATGAAATACGAAGTATGTGATATTTCGCATTTGCGATATCTAAAGAGAATGTGGATTCCAGATATTGCAGTTTTACACTTTCTTTTTCTGTGACCGTAAGTGTAGTATGTAGTGCTATTGCCGATTGTCTACGTCGACGACAATCGGTGTATGCATACTTACTTACGTTGATGATATGAGATATTATATGTTGTTGAGATATGATGTGCAGGATTATCGCGATTGAATAGCCGGGGGGTTTTATGTGAGATGAGAGTTTTATATTTTCATTCATGTAAATTCAAATGTAATGTAATATTCTTTTATTTGGGGCACTTCCGGGTTGAGGTTGTGTCACTAGTGTTGTATATTATTTACTTTTCCGTATTAGGATGGACCCAAGGAGGGGAGCACAGGTGACCGGGTTCTGGGGTTCAGTGGGAGGCCATCTCGAGGAGTCGAGACCGGGTCTCCTAAACTCCATAATTGGTAGGGTCGCTTGCCGCTCTCGTAGGGGTCCAGGGTGTGGGCTTGGCTATTCATCGCGACTGTGGAATCCGTATTTTCTATTCTGGCTAAATACTAAATACGGACGTCCTAGTATATCCCACTTTATATCTTTGTTTCTGCTGCCTGTGTTCTGTGATATCTGAGGCGAATGACATATTATATATATGATATATAGTAGACATTGCTTATGTTTTACACCCGCGCTAGTCCCGTCCCGATATGCCGTTAGTTAAGTAACCTAACGGTGCATAACGGAACATTGCGGCGAATGCAGATGGCATAAGCGTACGTGTTATTTTCGTTTCTTTTCTGTGATTGGCTTAAAGACTTAAATGATGGGATTACATTAATGTGATTAATGTAAAGAAAATAAACCTAAAAAGATGTTGTAGAATCGGATTTAAAAACCACTCAGCTATTTATGAAAAAGCTACATTTCAAAACTGCGGAGCTTAAGCCACTCCTTTTGAAAACCGTTTGATTCTACGACGATATCAAGTTCAAAGCGTTAAAGATTTTCTTAAAAATCATCCGCAACCCTCCGTCATTTTAGGATGTAGAGTACTTAGTATTCGTGCTACGTTTGTTGACTTTAGTTAAGGCGTAGTGTACGGTAGCTAAGTGATGTCTTCCTACATTGTATATGATGCAGATTTATTAGGACATCCATACGACTTTGTTGAGCATAGTTAAGGGTCATATGGGTGGGTCTAATTGATCAAGAAATGACGGGTAGAACTTGACTTGTACTTATGATTTGTTGACCATAGTTAAGGTCATAAGTACTAGGAGTAAAAATCATATCGGGAATTTCAAGTGTTGAGATTTGCAATGAGATTGCATACCTTTCATATGATGGTTGGATCCCGATCCCACTGTGGGCAATAGTTGCTCCTAGGAGAGTTTTACAGTTTACAATTAGCTAACTCATTAGATGTCTAGAAAGGTTTTAACGCGGCTCCGCCTCTGCGAAAACGAGGTTTACTTTAATTAGGTCCGTGCGAAAGCACGGGGAACCTCCCTCAAGTACCGACACAGGCCTGGCTGAACGGTTAGCGAAGTTGTAGACTATAATTAATCATGGCTAGTTTTCTTTTTAAGGTTTCAAAGAAAAACTTGATTAAAGCAGTGGGAGACATCGATTAGACAAGATAATAACCAATCTGATCTATGCAAGAACTTTCGCTGAGTGTATTCTTTTCTCTCTCTTAATGGCAGATACCAATGGCTGGACTCAAGCTTCTACTGGATAAAAACAAACTGAATGGGACCAATTATAAAGACTGGCTGAGGAATTTGAACATTGCCTTGACATATGATAAGGTATCATATGTCCTCACGGCTCCAGCCCCGCCCGTCCCAGGCCCAAAATCCTCAGTTGTGGATATTGAAGTCGGCAAGATATAGGATGCTGACTGTGCCATGGCCAAATGCCTCGCGCTTGCATCGATGGACACTACACATCAAAAGCAGCACGAGAATATGGACATTCACGCCATATTGCTCCATACAAAAGAGTTGTATGGAGAGCAATCCCGCGTATTGCGATACGAAACATCAAAGAAATTGTTTCAGATGCGAATGGCCCCCGGCACACCAGTAGGAGACCATGTTCTGAAGATGATAGCACTTATAGAAGAGTTTGAGGACCTTGGATGGACGATGGACAATGAAAAATATAAAGATATTATTCTGCAGTCCCTCCCCTCCACCTTTGCTCAATTCATAGTGAACTTCAACATGCACGGCATGGAGAAGGAACTCCCTGAACTCCTTAACATGTTAAGGAGTGCAGAGAGCACTATGAAGTCAGCAAAAACTCCCGTTATAACTGTTGGACAGTCTTCCTCTTCTCGCCCGAAAGCTAAGGCCAAGGGAAAGAAAAAGAAGAAGCCCACCAATCCTAAGGGTGGAGTTAAAAAGGTGAAGGGAAAGGAAAAGTCCAAAGCTGGAGACTCGGGGAAAGGCGAATGTTTTCATTGCCACAAGACAGGATATTAGAAGCGCAACTACACGAAGTACCTAAGTCTCAAGAAGAAGCATGGGGATGCTTCTGCTTCAGGTGCGTTTGTGACAGAAAACTATTTTTCAATAAACTCTGCTTCCTGGGTATTGGATACCGGTTCAGGTTCTCACATTTGCAATTCTATGCAGGGGCTGAGAAATAGCAAAGTTTTGAAGACAAGTGACCATACTCTCCACGTTGGAAATGGTTCCAATGTACATACAGTCGCAGTGGGAGAGTATCACTTGGGGTTGCCATCTGGATGTATTTTGGTTTTGAATCCATGTTATTTTGTACCAAGTATGCTTTGTAATATAATATCCGTTTCTTTGTTAGACAATGAAGAATATAATTTTGTATTGCAGAACAATGTTATGAACATTCACCTGAATCAAATGTTGGTTGGGTATGGTACGCTTAATAACGGAATATATATCCTAAATCAATACACAGTTTTCAGTATACAACACACTAATAAAAGAAAACTTACAGAATTAAATGAAGCTTTTCTTTGGCACTGTAGACTTGGTCATATTAACGAAACAAGACTAAACAAGTTACACAAAGATGGATATTTAAACTCTTTTGAATATAAATCTTATGCGATTTGCCAGTCTTGTATCAAGGGTAAAATGACCAAAACTCCGTTTACCGGACATGGAGAAAGAGCTATTGAGCTCCTAGGCCTCATACATAGTGATGTATGTGGGCCAATGTCTACACAGGCTAGAGGCGGTTTTTCATACTTCATTACATTCACTAACGATTTCTCAAGATTCGGTCATGTATTTTTATTAAAGCACAAATCCGAAGCTTTCGAGAAATTCATTGAATATAAACAAGAAGTAGAAAAACAAACCGGCTTGAGTATCAAGATGCTTCGATCAGATCGAGGTGGTGAGTATCTCAGTACAGAATTTGCAAACTTCCTAAAAGAGAATGGGATTCTCTCTCGGCTCACTCCTCCTTACACACCACAGCACAACGGTGTGTCAGAACGACGGAATAGGACCCTTTTAGATATGGTCCGATCCATGATGAGTGATGCTGAGTTACCCGTCTCATTTTGGGGGCATGCATTGGAGACTGCAGCATTTCTACTGAACAGGGTTCCGACCAAAACCGTGTCTACCACGCCATATGAGATATGGCATGGGAAGAGACCATCTCTTAAGAGAATTAAGATTTGGGATTGCCCGGCCTATGTTAAAAAGCAGAATCCGGACAAACTCGAGACACGGTCAGTCATGTGTAATTTTGTGGGGTATCCAAAGAATTCTTATGGATATCTATTCTACCACAAAGAGGAACAAAAGGTGTTTGTTTCTCAGTATGCCATAATCTTGGAAAAAGTGTTTTTCACAGATAAACATGATGGTAAAGTGGTGGATCTGGAAGTGGTTCTAGAGACACAAACTACAAATGACGATTTGGTTGAACCGGCTGTTGCAATAGAATCTGAGGAACCTCGGCCACTCCGAAGGTCTGGTAGGACTTCTCGCCCACCGGAGAGGTACTGCGGTTTCCTCATTGATGGTGACAGAGAAGACTGCATCATGGATGATGATGATCCTACCAGTTATCAACAAGCTATCACGAGTGGAGACTCTATGAAGTGGCTGGATGCCATGAGATCCGAAATGGAGTCTATGTACACCAACAAAGTATGGACTTTGGACATTGTACCCCCTGGGGTAAAATCTGTGGGATACAAATGGATCTTTAAAAGAAAGATTGGTGTAGATGGGCAGGTAGAGACCTATAAGGCAAGACTTGTGGCGAAGAGTTTTCGTCAAAGGCCAGGTTTGGACTATGACGAAACTTTTTCGCCCGTAGCCATGCTTAAATACATTCGGATCCTACATGCTATTGCTGCTCACTACGACTATGAAATCTGGCAGATGGACGTTAAAACAGCATTTCTAAATGGAGATTTAGATGAATGCGTTTATATGGATCAGCCAGAGGGCTTCATTGACAGTGGGAGCAGCGGGAAAGCATGTAGATTGCTTAAATCCATATATGGGTTAAAGCAGGCATCTCGGAGTTGGAACATCTGTTTCGATGATGTTATCAAAAAGTTTGATTTCATCAAAAATCCAGATGAACCTTGTGTTTATAAGAAAGCTGTAGGGAGAGCTGTCACATTCCTCGTATTGTACATGTACGACATTCCTCTGATAGGAAATGATATTCCTATGCTACAGTCAAATCTTTCTTATCACTAAGGTTCTCAATGAAGGACCTGGGTGATACTACATACATCCTAGGCATAAGGATCTATAGGGATAGATCCAAAAGGTTATTGGGATTGTCCCAAACCAGGTACATTAACACCATCCTAAAAAGGTTTACTATGGAAGACTCCAAGCGGGGTGCCTTACCCGCTTGCCATGGGGTCACTCTCTCAAAGGATTCTTGCCTAAAGACCGATGAAGAGAGAGCTCGCATGAGTGTTATACCCTATGCTTCGCCAGTAGGATCTATAATGTATGCGATGTTATGTACACGCCCAGATGTAGCTTATGCACTTAGTGTTGTAAGCAGGTATCAATCCAACCCAGGGGAGAATCACTGGACAGCTGTGAAGAACATTCTTAAGTACTTACGAAGGACTAAAGAATTGTTCTTGGTGTATGGTAATGGAGATCTCCAAATGGAGGCCTTTACCGATTCGAGTTTCCAGAGCGATAAGGACGACAGCAAATCTATCTCTGGGTTTGTATTTACCCTCAATGGAGGGGCGGTAAGTTGGAAGAGTTCCAAACAGGATACCGTTGCAGACTCTTCGATGGAAGCTGAGTACATTGCTGCGAATGATGCCGCCAAGGAAGCCGTCTGGATGAAAAAGTTCGTCTCGGAGCTAGGAGTAGTTCCAACCATTATTGATCCAATACCTTTGTATTGTGATAATAATGGGGCTATGGCGTTAGCCAAGAAGGACAGATCCCATCAGCGGTCCAGACACATCCTGAGGCGTTTTCATTTGATCCGGGAGATTGTAGATCGCCGCGAGATCGAGATTAGGAGAGTAGACACAAAGAATAACGCCGCGGATCCATTCACCAAGGCCCTTCCTCAGCCGCAGCATCAGCGACTTTTTGAGATGTTGGGTACGAGATACGCCAATAACTGGCCTTAGTGCAAGTGGGAGATTGTTGGATATATGTATGCCCTAGAGGCCATTATATGATAGTGGATGTATTTGTACATGTATATATATATATTCAGTATACATTCTTGCTCGACATGATAGTATGCTATCTGGTTTTTCTTTATCTGACATGTTGATTTGATCATGCTTTTATTCATTCATACATGCTGATAAAGCCCTGAGGTTATCGGCTTGACTACTGTGATTATGATGGAGATCATACTAGTGGGACATCTGTAGTCTATAAGCATATCCTGGAAAGTCCCTAGTCGTAGGTATATCGAGACGGGGCAATGATATACCAGAGTAGACTAGCGTATATGATACTAGACCCATATGATGGGCGATGAATGTTCCCACATTCATCGATGTTTGACATCAAGATCATATACGGGTGCTCAGTGGTGACTGGGTACACTGGACGGACTCACCGAGAACTCCTATATGGAATTATATCTATCGTCGGATAGCAGTTCTCAGGTGACACTGGTACAGGTTAGTCTGTAGACCCGAGATCGTCATAGAGTCTTGTGTGTTCTCCCACTGTACTTTGATTGCCACCCTACCACGGCTCTACCGAGTCGTGCAAACAGGTGGCCGTTGGGTACAGTCCCGAGACACACGAAGACGATGAGCGATAGGAGGGGTTTCGACTCTCCCGGTATTGGGAGTTGATGCTGTGCTGTGCCCGACTGGTTATATCAGTAAGTCCCTGGCCAGGGCTGCTGAGATTTGCTGATAAGTGTTATCAGTAGTTTCTCGATCTGTTATAGACCATTCACCGGTACGACTTATTGAGTTATTGGGATCGACGTGACCATCCCTAGGCTCGATATGCAGCATATCTGATGAAGAGACCGGTCTGTACGGTAGTGTTGCCGGTTGGCTCGACGGGAGTTGTAGCAGGTTCGCTTGTTTTCTTCTGATCGCTCAATACCCGGGTGGCCGTTACGTTTAGCTGACCGCTTGCGGCTTGGGGGTGCTTGATATGATCATCACCCACTGCCGGCATATTGACGAGTCTTAGAGTCCCACAAAGGAGTTACCTAGTCCAGGCGAAACGTTGTGGTGCGCGTATGCGATATGCGCATGGACCCGATTAAAATGCGCGTATAGGAGATACCGTATATTGATCGGACGGCTTGCTTTTGGTAGGGTCATATGTGATATGGCCGGATTGATAAATCAAGTGTTGATTTATCATTTAACCATTAGTTTTCTCACTTGAAACCTTTTCTTGTACATGATGGATGTATGCATGCATGTATGCTATCTTTCTTTTAGTTTCATGCACATATGGATGTGCATACATACATACATACACCATCTATCATGGTTGATTACACATTGAATATGATGGCAATATAAGACTCACACCATGGATAAATAGATGAATTATTATTTGATTTTGTGTTTAAAACAAAATGGAAAAGGAAAGAATAATTCTTGACTTGTTTCTACATCCTTCTTTAACCTAACCATCCTCACCTACCCTTAACCATGGATTAAACTTTCCTTCTATGTTTTAAAATCTAATTAAATAATAACTCAAACATTTAACCATGGTTTGAGATGAGATGAAATAAATATATAAGGATATATTTTCATTTCTTTTCAAGAGTTATCTTTTTACTCTTGTTAAAAAGAAAGCCATCATCTTCTTCCTCCTTCACCATTTGCTCTCTAGACTTTTGTAGTTAGCAATATATTCATCAAGTTAGGTTTTTGAAGTGAGAAAAGCCACCACAACATCATTCTACACAAGTTTAGCCCACTTGTTTGGAGTGTTCTCTTCATTTCTTCACTTGAAAAGTGAAGTTACAAGCTTGGACTAGGAGCTTCGGGTGGATCGTCGTGGACGCTAGAAGACTTCAAGAGAACCTTCCTCCAACACTCAAGAGGCCAAAGAGTCTAGCGAAGGGAGCTACAAAGGATGTAGTCTCAAAACCCTAGTCTTTGTTGCCTTTATTGTTTAGAAACCCTAATTTTCTAGAATCGATCCTATGTATGCTTGCTTAGCACCATAAAAATTTGAACTTTGTAACATGTGATGCTTCCAAACTCTACATAGGGTGCTAGGTAAACCTAACAACATGAGACAAGGGTGTATGAGACTCACACCATGCTTAACATAATGAAGGGTTTTATAATTTAAAGTAATTCAAAATTGAGTGGAAATTAGTCATGGTTGATGCTTAGTGGAAGCTTGTAGAATCATTGACTAAGTCCACCAATTTTGTTTTACTGAAGATATTTATTAACCCAACCATTAAGATTAGCCATGGTTTAGTCTCTAAATGGGTTAGTATATGATATTAACTCACCCATGGTTGCCATTCTACACTAGACTTTTTCCATGGTTGCTTTTCTTCATCTCCTTTGTCAAGGTCTCTAGCTTTTTGGGAGGTGAAGAAAATGAGTGAGAAAAATATTTCTAAAGTGAGCAAAATTCCTACTTCATCATCCTCTAGTAGATTAGCCATTTAGTTTAGGGTGTTTGCTTTACTAATTCCATATTAGTGAAGAGGTAGCTTGAGTTGGTGTCTCCTCGACGTAGATCATCTTCGGCCTCGAAGAATTCAAACAAGCTTGTTCCTTTCATCTTGTGAAGCCTTTCTAGAGTCCGGGAGTTCACTACTTGGAGCGACGAGACTACTACACGGAGCTATTGAAGTGAAGGACCGGTCTACAAAGGTTATATTTCTCGTTCACTTAGATGTAAAGATATTTACATTCTAGTTTTTTCTAATTCTCTAGTTAAGATTCTAGGTTAGCATTCTTTAGTGCTCCATTTTTTTTGAAAACGGCATGGTCGATGCCTCCCAAAACCCAGCGGCTGTAGGGTTCCTAGGCACTCTCAAGAGGTCTCACAAGGCATCAACCATGCCAATTTCAAATTTTAGGGGTGCCGAGAAACCCTAGACTACGGATCGTTAACTAGATGTCTAGGCGAAACAAGAACTAGTAAACTACTTTACTAAGAGAACGGAAATACAACCTTTGTAGATCCGGTCCTCCACCTCCATAGCTACGCAATGAAGTCTCCTCGCTGTCCAAATGGAAATCCGGGCTCTAGTGTCGGCTTCATCGGAGAAATGGGCAGGCAAGATCGTCGGCTTCGTGCCGAAGATGATCTACGTCGAAGCATCACAAGATCAAGCTCCCACTTCACCAAGTGATGAAACTTGTGAAGAAAACACACTCTACCACTTGGCAAGAGGTAGAGGATGAAGAAATAGGAAGTGGGTTCACTTTAGAATTGGATTTCTCACTCATTTTCAAGAGTTGCCATTGATGGAGGCAAGCTTGCTTCAATGTTGAAGATGAAGAAGTAGAAGAAAGAATATCATAAGTATTATCCAAAAGGAATAATCAAATGAATACTTATCATATCCTAACCTTAGTTAAGTGTAGAGAATAGACCATGGTTAGTTTAAATGGTTAGGGTTAAGCATGAGACAAAATGGTCATGTAGTCAAAGCTTTATGAAGTTTCAACTACAAACAAAGAAAGCCACCATTTTCCTCTTTTATCTTTTCCAAAATGAAAAATAAATAAAGAATGGATAAATAAATAGATGAATAACACAAAACCCTAATCATTATCATAACCATGGTTTAATTCTTTGCACAAACCCAAGTAAATATGTATCATCATACATGATACAATCAAGTGCACACAAAAACATATCATATATACAATGTGCACTTCAAGTGAGAAAATCCTTTTAAAATGAACCAATACTAGTTAATGCAAATTAATATATCAAATATACAATTATATATTAAATCATTAAATCAATACATGATTCAATGATCCGGTCATGTCGCACATAACCGACTAGTATCAATAGTAACAACTTATCGAATCAACACTTGATCCGATAACCCGGCTATAACGCATATAACCGATCAATGTTACAAATCACGAGAATGGAATACAGTATCACATACACGTATTATTCTCGGTCCCGCACATATCTCATATGCGCTCCTATTTCGTTTCGCTTGAGCCAGGAAACCTCTGTGTAGGACTCTAAAGACTCGTCAATACGCCGGCAGCAGGTGATGATCATATCAAGCACCCACAAGCCGCAAGCGGTCTGCTAAACGTAACGGCCACCCGGGTATTGAGAGATCAGAAGATCGACGAGCAAGCCCGCTCACACTCCAGTGAATCCAACCAGTAACACTACCGTACAGTCCGGTCTGATCGTCTGATATGTCGCATATCTCGCCTAGGGCTGGTAAACGTCAGACCCCAATAGCTCGATAAGTCGTGTCGATATGAGGTCTATAACAATTCGAGAAACTGCTGGTAACACTTACCAGTAAATCTCAGCAACCCTAGCCAGGGATTTCCGGTTATAGCCAATCGAACACAGCGCAACACCAACTCCCTATACCGGGAGAGACGAATCCCCTCCTATCGCTCATTGCATCCATGTGACTCTGGACTGTACCCAAAAACCACCGTTTTGCACGCCCTCTTGGACATGGTAAGATGGAAATCAAAGCACAGTGGGAACCACACAAGACTCTATGACGATCTCGGGTCAACAGACTACTCTGTACCAGTGTCACCAGAGAACTGCCATATGACGTAAGGTATAATACCATCTGGGAGTTCTCGGCGAGTCCGTCCAGTGTACCCAGTCTCCACTGAGCACCCGTATATCATCTCTGATGTCAAACACCAATGGATATGGAATCATCCATCGCCCATCTGTATGGGTCGAGAAGGTATACGCTAGTCTACTCTGGTATATCGATGCCCTGTCTCGATACACCCACGACTAGGGACCTTGAAGGATGTACTTATGGACTACCACGTCCCCACTAGTATGATCCGCATCATAGTCCAGGTAGTCAAGTACACATCCTAAGGGCTTTACCAACATGTAACAGAGAGACAATCAGTGTACACGTTAAGGTAAAGAGTAACCAGATAGCATACTATCATGTCGAGTAAGAAAGTCCTCCCTATATATGTCCCAGCATCCACTACAATATACATCATATGTATAGCAATGGCCTCTAGGGCATACATATAACTAACAATCTCCCACTTGCACTAGGGCCATCTGATAGCAGTGGTTGTAGTATCTCATACTCAACCATCCCATAAAAATCTCTCTCTGGGAACAGGCCTTTGTGAGTGGATCCGCTGTGTTGTCCTCTGAGTCTACTCTCCTAACCTCGATCCCTTGGAGATCAAGCATCTCCATGATCCGGTGACACTGCCTTAGAATATGTCTGGAACACTGTTGGGACCGGCGTTCCTTGGCATAAGCCACAACTCCATTGTCTCACAATGGTAGGAACGAAGTTCATCTCATGAACTAATATACATCCAGACTGCCTCTTTGGTAGCTTCTTAAGTAGCGTTGTATTCATCCTTAATCGTCTAGTATGTCACGGTATCTATCTTGGAACTCTTCCAACATACCGTCCCTCCACTGAGGGTAAAGACAATGCCTGTGACTGACATTCAGTCGTCTTTATCACCCTGGAACCCTTCCAGTGATTCTCCTCAGGATCGATTGATACCATCTCACTACAACTAGTGAGAATCCTAACATCCAATTAGATCTATCTCATAGATCCAAAACCCAGGATTTAGGAGGCATCACTTTGATCCTATATGGAGAATCATTGTGATAAGCGGAGATTGACCGAGCGTAGCATAGGAAACTCCTTTCTTATCAAGAGTATGTCATCCATGTACTCTACGAGGATCATCACCATACTCCCTACTACCTTTTTGTATATACAAGGTTCATCTACCATTTTGATGAAGTCGAACTTTTTGACTACTACATCAAAACAGACGTTCCAAATCCGCGATGCCGGCTTTATCCTATAAAACATCTTGCACACGTTTCCGCTGCTCCCACTGTCTACGAAGCCCTCTGGCTGTGTACTTATAGACGCTCTCTTCTAAAACATTATGTAGAAAAGCAGTCTTGACACCCAACCGCCAGATATCGTAGTCATGGTATGTAGCCGTGGCAAGTAGTATCTGGATGGACTTAAGCATAGGTACTGGAAAAGGTTTCATCATTATCCACGCCTGGTCGATGACGAAAACCTTTAACTAGTCTAGCTTTGAAAGTCTCAACTTTTCCATCTACACCAAGTAATCTTCTCAAGATTTACTTGCTCCTGATGGGGATTTAACCCTTCAGATATAGCAATCAAAGTCCATACTTTGTTGGTGTACATGGATTCCATCTCAGATCACTAAGCATCCAGCCATTCTTACAGAGTCCCTACTCTCGATGGCCTACTCGAAACTAGTTGGGTCATCATCTCATGATGCAATTCTCGCTCTTACTGTCATAGAGAAACCGAAATATCTCTCAGGTGGGTGAGGAACCCTACTAGATCGGCGGAGAGGCCGAGGTTCGTTGGAATCTACTGAATCCTTTGGTTCTTTCAAATCATCAGCTGCAGTTTGTATAGCTGAAACACTTCCATTTCTACATTACAGACCTTGCCTCGAGCTTGTCCGGATTCTGCTTTTAGACATAGGCCGGACAACCTTAAATCTTAACTAACTTAAGATATGGGCTCTTCCCTTTCCATATCACATATGAAGTGGTAGGCAATTGATTTGATTCGAACCCTTTTCAATAGGCATGCAGCTTCTCAAGTGCATAACCCCAGAAGGAAATAGGTAACTCAGCTGTGCTCATCATAGAGCGCACCATATCTAATAGGGTGCGGTTCCTCCGTTCTGATACACCGTTGTGCTGTGGTGTATATGGAGGAGTCAGCTGAGAGAGAATCCCATTCTCTTTTAGGAAGTCCAGGAATTCATTGCTCAAGTATTCACCTCCTCGATCAGATCGAAGGATTTTAATACTTTTTCCGGTTTTGTTCTCGACTTCTTGTTTATATTCTCTAAATTTCTCAAAAGCTTCAGACTTGTGTCTTGTTAAGTACACATGTCCGTATCTTGAGAGATCGTCAGTGAATGTAATGAAGTACGAAGAACCATCCCTGGCATGTGTAGACATTGGACCGTATACATCACTATGTACTAGTCCTAAGAGTTCAGTAACTCTTTCTCCATGTCCCGTAAACGGAGTTTTGGTCATCTTGCCTTTGAGACATGACTGGAAAGTGTCATAAGATGAAAATTCGAATGGTTTCAAATATCCATCCTTATGCAACTTAGCCAGTCGTGTCGCATTGATGTGACCCAGTCTACAATGCCACAAGAAGGATTCGTTCAGTTCTGAACTCTTCCTCTTGTGTGTGTTTGTTATGCTCAGAACTGTTGATTGATTTAGAACATAAATGCCATTGCACAACGTGCCTGATCCAACCAACTTTTGGTTACGGAAAATGTTCATAACATTGTCCTGTAATACAAAAATATATCCTTCTTTACTTAATAAAGAAACTGATATAATGTTGCATATCAGGTTCGGCATGTAATAGCATTCGTTCAGAACCAATGTATTACCAGTTGGTAACACAAGGTGATATTCCCCGACAGTCTTAGCTGCAACAATTGCACCATTTCCAACTCTAATGTCTTTATCACCTTCTCCAAGTTCTCTACCTTTTCTAAGCCCATGTAACTGATTACATATATGGGATCCTAACCCGGTATCTAATACCCAGGACGTAGAGCAAATGGAGAAACGGTTCTCTGTAACGAACACATCCGAAGAAAATGCATCATCATGTACTTTCTTCATTCGGGTGGCATGGGAATCCTGGTATTCCCCTATATCCTGTTCATTCCTATAACTCTTATAGGAAAAAACGGAACCAACGTTCCCCAGCTCAGTATAACAAGCGGGTTCGGTCAATAATCCGTATTATTATCTTGATTAAGGCGTGATATGGTCGCTACCTGGAGAGAGAGAGAAGAAAACACTCAGCGTGCGCTCTTGCAAGAAAAGATTGGTTATTATTTTATCTAATCAGGATGGCTCCCACTGCTTTTTATCAAATCTTCCTTCAAACCCTAAAAGGAAAGACTAGCCGGGATTAATTACACCCTACAACTTCGTCGATCTTTCAGCCAGGCCAGTGTCGGTACTTTGAGGGAGGTTCCCCGTGCTTTCGCACGGACCTAATTAATGTAAACCTCATTTTCCCAGAGGCGTAACCCCGTTGACACCTTTCTAGACACCTACTTGATCGGCTAATTGTAGTGTGTAAAACTCTCCCAGGAGTAACTCTTACTCGCAGTGGGTATCGGGATCCAACTATCTCATAGAAGGTATGCAATCTTATTGCAAATTTCAACACTTGAAATTCCCGATAATGCTTTTGCCCCTAGCGTGCTATGACCTTGACGAAAGCCAACAAAACACAGCCCGCTAGTCATGTTCAACCCATACATTTCTTGACTGAATTAAACCCACCCGCACGATCCTTGACGAAAGCCAACAAAGCCGTACGACTACCCTAATCTAGTCGCATCATATGCAGCAGATAAACAGCACATAGCTACCGCACACTACACTTTGACGAAAGCCAACAAATGTAGCACGAATACTATATGTAACTTATCTGAAATGACGGAGGGCTACGACAGGTTTTTCTGAAAACCTATTGCGTAATGAACTTGATATCGTTGTAGAATCAAATGAAGTTTTGAAATGGAGTGATTTCGAGGCTTTTCTAGTTTTGCTAAAGGGGTCACTCCCGGTGAAGGGATCGTCGGCCCTTTCCTCGTCGAATGAGGTGCGGGATATATCATATATATCACTGTGCAAAGCAGAAACTATAGAAGCTATCAAAAACAAACCGAGTGTGTAGCATCTGCCAGTTATTTCTAAAGGAGTCACTCCCGGTGAAGGGATCTCGGTCCTTTCCTCATCGAATAAGGTGCAGGGCATATCATATATACCGCTATGCAAAGCAAGAACTGTAGCTACCTGTTTTATTTAAAATTTGATTCTACAACATCATTTGGTTTCTTTTCTTTCATTAATCACATTAATGAAGTCCCATCATTTAAATACCTAAACATCACAGATAAATACGACGTACACTTGTGCCATCCGCATTCGCCTCGATATCCCCTCGTGCACCGTTAGGTTAGGTAACTAACGACAGAGCAGGGCAGGGCTAGTGCGGGTGCAAAACATAAGTAACGTCTATATAATATATCATATATACTATATACTGTATCTATCACAGAACATCACATGATCACATCACAGATATCGCAGCAGAAAATATCATATGAAATATTGGATATACTAGGACGTCCGTGTTTTTAATACGAGCCAGTATAAAACAAGAATTCCACGGTCGCGATGAATAGCCAAACCCACACCCCTAGACCCCTACGAGAGCGGCAAGCAACCCTACCAATTCTGGAGTTAGGAGACCCGGACTCGACTCCTCGAGATGGTCTCCCACTGGACCCTAGAACCCGGTTACTTGTACTCCCCTCCTTGGGTCTATCCTAGTGCAGAAAAGTAAATAATATACAAAGGGTGACAGCTTCCGCAACCTGGAAGTGCCCCAATAAAAGAATATTACATACAAGTTTTTACATGAATGAAAAAGAAAAACACTCATCTCACATAAAACCCCCCCGGCTATTCAAACACGACAATCCAATATAACATATCCAGCAACACATAACATCACATGTCATCAACGTAAGTAAACATGCGTATCCCAATTGTCGTTGACATATAGCAACGAAACCGGCGATATCACATATTACACTTACGGTCACAGAAAAGAAAGTGTAAAACTACAACAGTTGGAATCCGCAACCTCTTTAGACATCACATGCCTAATCAAATGAAATACTTAGACATCACATGCCTAACAGTTATAAACCCCGCATTTTAGTCCCATTATCAAAAACTCTTTTCAATATCAAGTGAGACTAAGCCGCTAGATTTATAACATTCATTCGGTTATCTCATAATTTATTGTGAATTCCAATTGTTGTACCACATTCCAGATAAACAGAAAATGTTAAACTTTCCGATCGAACAGTCGAACACCCAAGTTTTCCCGAAACCGTCCAACACATGAAATAGGTTCAAGGACATTCATTTCATGCCTCAGTACCAACGGTCCAGCCGTAGAAGGGTCAAGCCAACGCCTCACATGTGGCACGCCGTACTGCCCCAAACCCTAAGGTTCAAAGGGCAGTTCAAGACGGTCACATAATCGAGTTAAGGCTTGTTGTCTTCTAGAGGGTCCATCGCGTTACTTGCACTACTTAGAACGTCTTTAAACCACGGAAAAATCCAACACATGAAAATTTCCCGGCAGGGGAAAAGTTGGGTATTTATATCCGGTCGAACTTTTTAACATATTCAAAAATCATCCGGAAAGACACATAGACAGAGTTTGACAATCCGATCGAATAAACGAATCCCCAAAACAACCCCAGAAAATTCAACTTTTGAATAAATATTAAAAATTCCCAGAAAACTCAACACCTGAAAACATGAATTACTGTGCAAAAATTAAACAGTGATCACATTTATTGGCCGCGGAACCGCCGCATAAGCCAAGCTTATGCCGCGGTTCCGACGCACTGTAGCATCGTCACTCGAAAAATTTTGCATCGTAATTCTTAGTTTTTCCTGCTGAATTTTTTAAGAATTTTTAATCTGGAAAAAACCACTTTTTCAGAAAAAGTCTAGAGAGCAAATTATGGATTAGGGTTTCGATTCGTTCGGATTTCAAATTCCTTCTAGACTTCGCCTAAGGCTCTAGCTAGGCTCTGATACCACTGTAGGGTTCCTAGGCACTCTCAAGATGTCTCACAAGGCATCAACCATGCCAATTTCAAATTTTAGGGGTGCCGAGAAACCCTAGACTACGGATCGTTAACTAGATGTCTAGGCGAAACAAGAACTAGTAAACTACTTTACTAAGAGAACGGAAATACAACCTTTGTAGATCCGGTCCTCCACCTCCATAGCTCCGCAATGAAGTCTCCCCGCTGTCCAAATTGAAACCCGGGCTCTAGCGTCGGCTTCATTGGAGAAATGGGCGGGCAAGATCGTCGGCTTCGTGCCGAAGATGATCTACGTCGAAGCATCACAAGATCAAGCTCCCACTTCACCAAGTCATGAAACTTGTGAAGAAAACACACTCTACCACTTGGCAAGAGGTAGAGGATGAAGAAATAGGAAGTGGGTTCACTTTAGAATTGGATTTCTCACTCATTTTCAAGAGTTGCCATTGATGGAGGCAAGCTTGCTTCAATGTTGAAGATGAAGAAGAAGAAGAAAGAATATCATAAGTATTATCCAAAAGGAATAATCAAATGAATACTTATCATATCCTAACCTTAGTTAAGTGTAGAGAATAGACCATGGTTAGGGTTAAGCATGAGACAAAATGGTCATGTAGTCAAAGCTTCATGAAGTTTCAACTACAAACAAAGAAAGCCACCATTTTCCTCTTTTATCTTTTCCAAAATGAAAAATAAATAAAGAATGGATAAATAAATAGATGAATAACACAAAACCCTAATCATTATCATAACCATGGTTTAATTCTTTGCACAAACCCAAGTAAATATGTATCATCATACATGATACAATCAAGTGCACACAATAACATATCATATATACAATGTGCACTTCAAGTGAGAAAATCCTTTTAAAATGAACCAATACTAGTTAATGCAAATTAATATATCAAATATACAATTATACATTAAATCATTAAATCAACACTTGATTCAATGATCCGGTCATGTCGCACATAACCGACTAGAATCAATAGTAACAACTTATCGAATCAACACTTGATTCGATAACCCGGCTATAACGCATATAACCGATCAATGTTACAAATCGCGAGAATAGAATACGGTATCACATACACGTATTATTCTCGGTCCCGCACAGATCTCATATGCGCTCCTATTTCGTTTCGCTTGAGCCAGGAAACCTCTGTGTAGGACTCTAAAGACTCGTCAATACGCCAGCAGCAGGTGAAGATCATATCAAGCACCCACAAGCCACAAGCGGTCTGCTAAACGTAACGGCCACCCGGGTATTGAGCGATAAGAAGATCGACGAGCAAGCCCGCTCACACTCAAGTGAATCCAACCAGTAACACTACCGTACAGTCCGGTCTGATCGTCTCATATGTCGCATATCTCGCCTAGGGGTGGTAAACGTCAGACCCCAATAGCTCGATAAGTCGTGTCGATATGAGGTCTATAACAATTCAAGAAACTGCTGGTAACACTTACCAGTAAATCTCAGCAACCCTGGCCAGGGATTTCCGGTTATAGCCAATCGAACACAGCGCAACATCAACTCCCTATACCGGGAGAGACGAATCCCCTCCTATCGCTCATTGCCTCCATGTGACTCGGGACTGTACCCAAAAACCACCATTTTGCACGCCCTCTTGGACGTGGTAAGATGCAAATCAAAGCACAGTGGGAACCACACAAGACTCTATGACGATCTCGGGTCAACAGACTACTCTGTACCAGTGTCACCAGAGAACTGCCGTCTGACGTAAGGTATAATACCATCTGGGAGTTCTCGGCGAGTCCGTCCAGTGTACCCAGTCTCCACTGAGCACCCGTATATCATCTCTGATGTCAAACACCAATGGATATGGGATCATCCATCACCCATCTGTATGGGTCGAGAAGGTATACGCTAGTCTACTCTGGTATATCGATGCCCTATCTCGATACACCCACGACTAGGGACCTTGAAGGATGTACTTATGGACTACCACGTCCCCACTAGTATGATCCGCATCATAGTCCAGGTAGTCAAGTACACATCCTAAGGGCTTTACCAACATGTAACAGAGAGACAATCAGTGTACACGTTACGGTAAAGAGTAACCAGATAGCATACTATCATGTCGAGCAAGAAAGTCCTCCCTATATATGTCCCAGCATCCACTACAATATACATCAAATGTATAGCAATGGCCTCTAGGGCATACATATAACTAACAGCGGCGACCCTAGGGAACCCTGCATCATCAAGGAATACCACTATGCAAAACAAGAATTAGAGCTACCCTTTTTGAAAATTTGATTGTACAACATCTTTTGGATTCTTTATTTTCATTAATCACATTAACGAAGTCCCATCATTTAATGTTTCCTAAACATTACAGAACAATGAAACGAAAATAGAAAGTACGCTTATGCCATCCGCATTCTCTACGGGGCACTGTCATGCACCGTTTGGTTACTTAACTACCGGCAGAGCGGGGGCTGGACTAGAGCGGGTGCAAAACATAAGAAACGTTTATTATATATTATAGGGTTGCTTAGCACGACGGCAAGGTTTCGGGAGGCATCGTCCATGCCAAATTAAAAAAATTGCCATGCTAAACAACCCTAACCCTAGAATCTTAACTTGGGAATTAGACAATACAATATGTAAACAACTTTACATCTAAGTGAATATGGAATACAACCTTTGTAGACCGGTCCATCACTTCAAATGCTCCATGTAGAAGTCCCTTCGCTCGAAGTAGTGGTGATCCGGACTCTGCGTAGGCTCCACTAGTCGAAATGAACGAGCTTGCTCAATGATCTTCGAGGCCGAACATGATCTACTTTGAGGAGATTCTAACTCAAGCTAGCTCTTCACTAATGGATGATTTAGTGAAGCAAACAACCTACACTATATGGCTAATATGGTATAGATTGATGAAGTAGGAATTTAGCTCACTTTAGAATATTTTTCCTCACTTTCTTTTTTGCCTCAAGAAAACTCAAGTAAAGAAAAAAGATGAAGAAGATGAAGCATCAATGTGAACCATGGTTAAATAATATTTAGAGTAAAACAAAAGTTAGTAGAGATTAGGTCAAGGTTTCCACAAGCTTCTCCGAGCTTCACAACCATGCTAATTTCCACCTATTTTTGTTTTTCTCTAAATAATTAAACCTCACATTATCTTAGTTTAGATGTGAGTCTCTACACCCAAGTTCCATGTATCATCAAGCATGATACATTTATCAGAATACATTAAATATATATATAAATATATCATATATGTATATATAAAATGTAAATGATGAAAAGAAATTCTTAAGTAAGCTAATTTTAGTTAATGTAAACTAGTATATCAAATATACAATTATACATTAAATTATCAAATCAACACTTGATTTAATAATCCGGCTATATCACATATAACCGACTAATATCATATGTATCAACTTATCGAATCAACACATGATTCGATAACCGAGCTATATCACATATAGCAGACCGATACAATTATCGTGAGATTAGAATATGGTATCACATACTTGTACTAATCTTGGTCCCGCACATATCATATATGTGCTCCTACTTCCTTTCGCCTGAGCGAGGAAACCTCTATGTAGGACTCTAAAGACTCGTCAATACGCCGGTAGTAGGTGACGATCATATCAAGCACCCATAAGCCGTCAGTGGTACTAGTTGGACGTAACGGCTATCCGGGTATTGAGCGATCAGAAGATCAACAAGTAAGCCTGCTCATTCTCCAGTAACGCCTATCAGTAACACTACCGTGCAGTTCGATCTCTTCGTCTGATATTTCGCATATCCAGTCTAGGGGTGGTAAACGCCAGACACTAATAACCGATAAGTCGTCCTGATGTGAGGCTCATAACGGGTCAAGAAACTACTGATAACACATACCAATAGATCTCCATATCAGCCCTGGCCAGGGAGTTCCTTTTATTGCCAATCGAGCACAGCGCAACAACAACCCCCAATATCGGGAGAGTTGAATCCCCTCCTGTCGCTCATTGCCTCCATGTGATTCGGAACTTTACCCAAAAGCCACCGTTTTGCACGTTCTCTTGAACGTGGTTAGGTAGAAATCAAAGAACAGTGGGAATCACACAAGACTTTATGATGATCTCGGGTCTACAGACTATCCTGTACCAGTGTCACCAGAGAACTGCTATCTGACGATAGGTATAATACCAATTAGGAGTTCTCGGCCAGTCCGTTCAGTGTACCCAGTCTCCACTGAACACCCGCATGCTGATTAGTCCAAAAATTTTGTAGTTTACCGTAATCAGAAACGGCATCGCTTCGCAGCTAGCCGGTGAATACGGGTCGATCCGCAGGGATGTGTTAATTTCTGATTTTGTGTTATAACGAGTTGATTCAAATCGTTGTTGATTTTTTATCGATTTAGTTTAAGACGAATTTATGTGATGAGAAAGAACTCATTAGGGTTAGGTCGAAGGTAGGTGTGTTGAGATCAATGTGTTCACCTTTTTCAATGCCGTGATTTAAGCTTTTAGGAAAGTCACAACAATCAATAGGAAAAGGGATTAGGATGATCGGGAAGAAACAAAGTTTCTTCCTCTAGATCCTTGTCCGTCTTTTCTTATTCATTGATGTGAGCTTCATGGACATCATATAAGTCCGGCCTTTTATACTACGGAACACCGTTACCTTATAGGTAGGGTGCCGTAGGGGGCGGATCGTATATGTGTGCATGAAGGTTTCGTTTAAAAATAAGTTGACATTGAAAGAGGTGAGAGACATCCGTCTCTCACTAACTCCTTTGTTCCTAACCCTAACGAGCGAGAATTTTTACTCGCACATTAGGGAATTATAAGTAAGAAACATTTTTGTGTTTTATGTTTTAAATAGTTATCTTACGACAGATTTAGAAATTAGCTAACTAGCAATTAAATGATTCCTAGGGCAAGCAAAACAATTATACTAATGCAAGAATTAAATAAGATGAAAGACTCACGCGAAGAAGATGATGCTCTTGATTCTCCAACAAATCTCACTTTTATTGAATATAAAGAGGCATACAATTTTTTAGATCTAGATTACAATTTATAAGTAACTAGTGAAGCTAGGGTTACAGACTCTCGTAGACATGAATTTACTGATTTACCCCCTAAAAATCCCAACACATGAAACGACACACCGACACAAGAAGTCGGTGCCGACACGGGCACCACATGGCCGCGTTTCCGCGGCAAAGACATGCCTTTGGCCGCGGAAACGCGGCCATTTGGTGGGATTGGCCCACCAGCTTTCTGTGATTTGTTGCTCTTCTCTTGGGCTCTCTTTTTTTACTGTTCTTTTCTCTGTTGGGCTTTCTAGTATTCTCCAGATTCTCAGTGAACCTTGTAAGGATCTTTTTGACCGTTTCTCTTGACGTTCGTCTCGGCTTGAGTAGGATCCGTGTGCTGGTTGGTCAAAAGTCCATTTCCTGTATCATCTTTGTCTTTTTCACTGTATTTGCTTCAAAAGTCTGTATCCTGTATCATGTAACAAACGATCGTCAAAAGCACCTGTTTACTTATAAATTGCACAAAAATGGGGCGTATGAATTGCAATATTATGATGTGAACAAATACCCCCAAACTTACCTTTTGCTCGTCCTCGAGCAAATTTATTAGTTTATTCTAACCTAGCCACATTTTCGCAGGGAAACGCGATTGCACTGAGCACGTGCAACAAGCCGTTAAACCTCCAGGTGTCCCTGGTAGGAGGAGTGTTGTCTCCTGAGGGTTTTCAGCGGATTACACCCACAAAATCCTATCAATTTGGTTTCTCAACTTTTGTTCTCCAATCAGGTTTTCTAATAAGGAATTCTATTATCTTATACTTGCAAATTATCCGCCCGTATTTTTCACACTTCCTTATCATGCAACTTAAGATTATACATGTTCCATAAAATTACTTAGAATTCAGCATTTCATAAGTTTTTCTTCTAGAGTCTCATCTCCACTTAGGAATTTCTATCAACTCTTATTAAAGATACAAGTTTTATTTTTCATTCCTTTCTCTTATCTAAACTCTAATCACATATCCCCACGTGTGTGTAATTTTCACCCCTACACTTGGAAATTCAAATCAAGCAATCGTACCCTCGTCCATTGTTCAAAGCACATAACTTTCGCTTACATATCCTTCATGCGACCGTTAATACTTCTTGAGGTACCAACAGCCGATTACAAGATACGTTAGGCCTTTAAAGCATATTTCCTAGTTTTGCAACACCCAGGGCTTTTAGCAGTGACTCCCAAACCAGTTGGTCTAAGGCACTAGGTGATGAAGTACCCCCGCTAATTAATTTTCTAGCCCTAAGTAATCACAAAAACCAGTGTCCATTTTTTTATTCACACTTTTTTTTTTGTTTATGATCATTGTGCTAAGGACTTTTAGACAAGAGTAATTCAAGGTCTCTTCTACTAATCCAAGTTTCAAGGCGCGTGATTGTGCATTTTGTAGGGTATATGTTTTCAGAATCTAAACTCAAGCTAGGAACTATCTTTCGAACTTATACTTTAATAAGAGCATTAATACTCTTCCCTCGTTTTGGCTTAACCCACGAAGTGAACCCAAAATTTGCCTATTTCTAAATAACCTACAAAGACATATACTCTCTCTCGCTAAACTTTAAGGAATGTTATTTTTAGGGTTTTAATTTGCTAAGTCTAGGATCTAGTTTTTCCTACTCAGTTAACCTTTTATCAAACTCAAATCAATTAACCAAAATTGAATACAATAATTTTTATAAATTTTCAAAATTTTCAAATTTTTATGATTTTTGTATTTTCTAAATTTTTTTTTCTTTCAAATTTTTCAGATTTTTATGATTTTTGTATAAAGATGCAATGCAGAAATTAAATATGCAAAAAGGAAAACAAAATATATAGAATATGCAATGCAAGGATAACTATGTACATCACCCTCTAACACCCCCAAACTTGAGCAAAGCAGTGCCCTCACTGCCCGGCCCCACGTCGCGCTCGTGAGCGTGAACGTGATCTCTCCCCCCTAGCCAGAAGTGTCTGGATCCCTCTCTCAATCTCCGTCAACCGACGGTCGTGCTCTCGTGCCGATGCCCGAAACTCATCCCTCAAAGAGTCTAATCTCCTCACTGTTCTTCTCATTAATCGCGCATGTTCTTGGGGAGTTAACTCTTCCCCGCTCGAAGTCGAGCTCGAGCTGGGGGTGTGTGCAGGTATGTTTTCTCCCGGTTCTGTCCGTGTCCAAATATCCGTCAGTCTAGAGTAAGACGACGAGATGCCCTCTAAGAGTGGTCGAACTACAGTACCGTCTGTCAAATAAGAGTCAAATTCCTCGGCCGGGAGGAAATAACGGCAGAGTTGGGTCACGAGCATGGGACATGGATATACACTACCTCGTTTACCCGAACCTATGGAGTATAGCAAAACTGTGCACATGTCGAATCTAGGGTTTTTCGTCATTAAAGTATGAACGACATGTAAGGAAGGGGTGAAAAAGGTTGTGTTGTTAGAACTTCCAAAAATATTGTTTTGTGCCCACCGGCACACAGTTAAAACATTTGCGAAGAGGGTCCGTGCTTGGATCCCCTTGCGCGGTTCTCGCGCACAGTCATTACCCATTAAAGGAATATAATCTTCAAAGCGAAGGGGTTGTTCGTGTGCCGGTACACGTGGTATTAGTGTCACCTCGTGTATCATATCCCTATCAATGCGAATTTCATTATTTCCCCAAATCAGTTTAATATAACCTAAGTTGTCTAGGCTATTTTCTTCCATTGACTCATAAAATTGGGTAACTAAGCTAGGGACAGCAAATGCAGATCCATGGTTATAGAGGAGGTAATTCCATCCCCTCTGTGCAATTTCGTGTGGGAAGTATGATCCATAGATCTCGTGTGCGAACACCGGTGAGAAATCTCTCTCGTACTGCATTTTATGGGCCATCACAAGTTTACAGAGAAAGTCTATGCAGAAAAAGAGAGTAAGGGTTCAGGTTTACCTCCCCTGAAAATTTCAGGGGGTGACGAGGCAGATCGGCGGCGGAAGAGCGGTGGGAGACGGCAGGCGCGGCGGATGCGCAGCGGTCTGGTGGCGGCGCGTCTCGAAATTTCTGCAGAGAGCAGGGGCGGCGCCTAGGGTTTTTATGAGGAGAAAATGTTTAGGGTATGAGGGCAGGAGGGCTCGGGTTCCATTATATAGGGGGAAAGGGATGATTTACAAAAAACACCCTCAAAGGTGAGGGTTTTATTCGTAAATGCAGCTATTAATCTGTATATTTGCAATTTAGTCCAAAATAAATATTATTTTTTATTTATTTATTTATATTATGGTATTTTGGAAATGTACATACAAATGATATACACACCCCCAAACTTGTTTGAAATAGTGTCATTGGGAAACAAAGTTTGGGGGTGAAAGCGGAGGAAGATCAATCAGTGTAAAGCGGCTCCTGCAAAAACAGGAGCTCCTCCGAAGGATCCGCAGTGAAGAACGGTTTTAGTCGATGCCCATTTACCTAAAATAAGGTACCGTCTTCAGGGTTCTCAAGATCAACCGCACCGTGCGGATAAACGGTGCGGACCACAAAAGGTCCTCTCCATCTGGACCTGAGCTTACCAGGATGCAAGTGTAACCGAGTGTCATAAAGTAGAACCTGTTGACCAGGTTCAAAAGTTTTTCGTAAAAGGTGTTTATCGTGGAACACCTTGGCTCGGTTTTTAGCAGTTATGGCATTGTCATATGCCTCATCCCTTAGCTCCTCCAACTCATTCAGTTGCAGCTTTCTGTTGCTGCCCGCATCTCCTAAAGACAAATTTAGCTCTTTGATAGCCCAGAAAGCTTTGTGCTCGATCTCCACTGGGAGGTGGCAAGCCTTCCCGTACACAAGCCGGTATGGAGACATACCCAGATCGGTTTTATATGCAGTACGGAAAGCCCATAGTGCATCTATCAATTTAAGCGACCAATCCTTACGGTTTTTGGAAACCGTTTTCTCCAAAATTTGCTTTATCTGCCAATTTGAAACCTCGGCTTGCCCATATGTTTGGGGGTGATATGGCGTTGACAATTTGTGGGTGATAGAGTATTTACGCATTAAGGACTCGAAAGTCCTATTGCAGAAGTGAGAACCATTATCACTTATTATCGCTCGAGGGTGCCCGAATCGAGAAAATATGTGTTCTTTAAGGAATCGAACGACAACTTTATTATCGTTCGTTCGACTGGGCACAGCCTCGACCCACTTAGAAACGTAGTCAACCGCCAACAGAATATACACATTTCCAAAAGAGTTAGGAAATGGTCCCATAAAATCTATACCCCAAACATCAAAAATGTCCACTACCAAAATGGGTTGGAGTGGCATTTCGTTTCTCCGCGAAATCCGGCCCAAATGTTGGCACCGGGAGCAAGTTTTGCAGTATTCAAATGCATCCTTGAAGAGTCGTGGCCAATAGAAACCACACTGCAAAACTTTTTCGGCTGTCTTCTTTGGGCCAAAGTGCCCGCCACATGCTTGATCATGGCAGAAAGACAGCACGCTCTTGACCTCACTCTCGGGCACACACCGACGAATGATTTGGTCGGAACAGTATTTGAAAAGATAGGGTTCATCCCAGTAAAAATACTTTACTTGGGACAAAAATCGAAGCTTATCTTGTTACGACCAATCATTAGGAATCAGGCCGGTGGCTAAATAATTTACAATATCGGCGAACCATGGTTCGCAAGAAACGGTCAAGAGCTGCTCGTCGGGAAAAACGTCAGAGATTGGAAGATCGAGCGTGGGCGAAGAAGGAAGTCGTGATAGGTGATCAGCTACTACGTTTTCACATCCCTTTTTGTCCTTAATGACAAGGTCAAATTCTTGCAAAAAAAGGATCCAACGTATTAACCTAGACTTAGCATCCTTCTTCGCAAAGAGGTGGCGAAGAGCCGAATGATCAGTATAAACAACGACTGGAGAGCCGATTAAATAAGGCCGAAATTTTTCGAGTGCGAACACAACAGCTAAAAATTCTTTCTCTGTTGTTGTGTAATTAAGTTGGGCCTCATTTAGTGTTCGGCTGGCATAATAAATCACGTGCGGCATCTTATTAATGTGCTCTCCAAGAACAGCTCCAATTGCAAAGTCTGATGCGTCGCACATGATTTCAAAAGGGTGCGTCCAGTCGGGAAATGAGAGGATGGGTGCAGTGATGAGTGAATGTTTTAAAGACTCAAATGCTTCAGTGCATGTGGAGTCAAAAGCGAAGGTCGTGTCCTTGGCCAGTAAGAGGGTCAAGGGTCTAGCAATCTTGCTAAAGTCCTTGATAAACCGTCTGTAAAAACCGGCGTGGCCAAGGAAGGCTCTAATATCTTTGACGCATTTTGGGGGAGGTAGGTTAGAAATCACTTCGATTTTAGCCCTGTCTACCTCGATGCCGTTTTGCGAGATAACATGTCCTAAGACAATGCCCTCTCGTACCATGAAATGGCACTTTTCCCAATTTAATGTTAGGTTCTTATCCCTGCAGCGGGTAAGAACAGCGTCAAGATGGTGTAAACACTCGTCGAAGGAGTTGCCAAAGATGGAGAAATCGTCCATAAAAATCTCCAAGAACTTTTTGACCATGTCTGAAAAGATCCCCATCATACACCGCTGAAATGTAGCGGGCGCGTTGCATACCCCAAGGGCATGCGACGATAAGCAAAGGTGCCAAAGGGACAAGTAAAGGTTGTCTTGTCTTGGTCCTCTTTGGCGATGGGGACTTGATTGTAACCGGAATAGCCATCGAGAAAGCAATAGAATTCGTGCCCTGCCAATCGCTCGAGCATTTGGTCAATGAAAGGTAAAGGAAAGTGGTCTTTCCTTGTAGCGGCATTGAGTTTCCTATAGTCTATGCAGACTCGCCACCCAGTTTGGGTGCGAGTGGGAATCAACTCATTTGCCTCGTTTGCAATGACCGTAATGCCCGATTTCTTGGGCACGACGTGGATTGGGCTAACCCATTGGCTATCCGAGATAGGGTAAATGATACCGCTATCCAGACATTTGACAATTTCCTTCTTAACCGCCTCTTTCATGATGGGGTTGAGGCGCCTTTGTGGATCTCGTGCTATTTTGGCATCATCCATTAAGTGTATATGATGTTCGACTATGAGGGGACTAATCCCCTTAATGTCCGCCATAGACCAGCCGAAAGCTTGCCGATTATTGAGTAAGACCGTCAAGAGAGCCTTCTCTTGGTCAAGAGCTAGAGAAGTTGATATAATGACAGGTAAGGTCTCATTATCACCTAGATATGCATATTTTAGGTGTGTCGGCAAAAGCTTTAATTCGAGTTTAGGGGGTGAAACAATAGATGGTAACAATGGGGTAGTTGTTTCAAACTCGAATGATTCCATCAAAGGTTCGAACTGAGTGTACGCAATAGTGTCGGATGGTTCTACTAACTCATCCGCAAAAGCAAAAGACTCCAAATCAGGTGATGAGTCTTCGAAGTCGTCGACGAATGTAAAACATTCAAAATCATTATCCGCCGCGAAAACTGAGTCGGATTCTAGGAGGAACGCACTAGTGGCGTTAACATTGCTGTGGTCGAATAAAAAATTCTCGAACTCACAGTCCTCCTCCGCGATCTCATTGATCGAGCAAACGTCTAGTACGCTAGCATTGGGCTCAGCAGGCTGACTTCCCAACTTGAAAATATTGAGCTCAATTGTCATATTGCCGAAAGATAAGTTCATTGAACCGTTACGACAATTGATCACTGCGTTGGAAGTAGCCAAAAATGGTCGACCTAATATAACCGGAATTTGGTTCCGGGGGTTCGCAACAGGTTGTGTATCCATCACTATAAAGTCTACGGGGAAAATGAAATCCCCTACTCTTATTAACACATCCTCCAGCTCTCCCCTAGGATGGGTTATTGACCGGTCGGCCATTTGGAGAGTACAGTGAGTGGGCTTAAGCTCTCCAACGCCCAATTGCTCGTACACAGAATAGGGTAGCAAATTGACGCTCGCACCAAGATCTAATAGTGCTCTATTGATGTTCTTGTCCCCAATTGTTATCGAAATGGTAGGACACCCGGGGTCCTTTTTTTTTGGGGGTAAGGAATTTACAAGAGCATCGCTAATAGCACTAGCCACAAAAACTTTCTTTGGCACTTGCGACTTCCTCTTTTTGGTGCACAAGTCCTTTAAAATTTTGGCATATGAAGGAACTTGCTGAATTGCATCCAAAAGAGGGATGTTTATGCTAACCTGTTTAAACAACTCGACAATCTTCTCCATTTGAGGAGTTGGTTTATTGGATCTCAACCGATTAGGAAAAGGAACATTTTGAAAGGTGGTTGAGTCCAACTTTTGTGGATCAGATTGTCGAGTTGGAACGGTACCTCGTGTAGATGTGTTCGTGTCGTGAGAATTAGGTCCGTTCAAGCTAGTAGAGGTAGAGCCATGTGAAGGATGGAGAATAGGCTCTAAAGAAGACGATGGTGAAGAAGAAGAAGAAGAAGAAGAAGAAGAAGAAGAAGAAGAAGACCCACCGGCAGGGGTGTCATTGTTATTGCCCACATTGTTCCGCAACGCTTTTCCCGATCTCAACGTGGTCACCGCATTTACGTTATGATTTTGCTGATTCTGTGCAGCATGTGCGTGACCGGGGTTGGGCAACGGTTGAGACGGGAGTTTTCCTTTTTCGCGCTCGCTCAAAGCTGCATTAAGTTGTGCAATTTGTGCCTCGATAGATTTGATACTCTGATCGTGGGAGGCACTATTTTGCACTAAAGATTGAATAGAAGTCTCTAGTCTTGCTGTAGACTGTGTAGATTGCTTAAGAAATGCATCTAGACTTCTCTCGAGCAAGCTAACCTTATCATTATTAGGTTGAACATAATTGTTTGGCTGGTAAGCATTGTTCGGCACAAAATTGTTCACCTGATTAGGGTAAGGTTGTTGTTGAAATTGTTGCGGTTGATATTGAGTTTGCGAGGGTGCTTGTTGTTGTTGTGGAGGAGGAGGTCTTTGAAAATTATTATTATTTCCTTGGAATTGTTGATTTTGGTTCCAAGCGAAATTTGGGTGACTCCTCCACCCCGGATTATACGTCGAAGAGTACGGATCGTTCCTTTGTCGTTGCTGAAATGCAGCATTGACTTGATCCTGTCCTTGAGTGGATGCATTATAAGGACACTCTTCAGTTAAGTGCGATGGATCCGCACAACAAGCACAGACAGTTCGTGGGGGCATAGCAGGGGCAGGAGAAGACGACGAGATTTTGTTCTCGATCGCTTCTAGCTTTTTCGTCAGAGCGGCCATCTCGGCCTTCATAGCAATCGACATCTCTATTTGATGTATGCCCGCCCTAGATTGACCACTAGAAGTTGATGTGGTCTTGGTGCTCTCCCACTGTATTGTCTGCTCACTAAGATCCTCGAGAAACTGCCACGCCTCATCATTAGACTTAGAGAGAAAATGACCTTGACAGATGGTTTCTAGCAACTGCTTCGTTGCCGAGTTCAATCCTTCATATAATGTTTGGCAAAGTTGCCAACTTTCTATCCCATGGTGAGGGCATTGAACTAGTAGGTCCTTAAATCTCTCGAAGCACTTCCAGAATGGTTCGGAAGGAAGTTGTGAAAATTGAATTATTTCATTTCGAATTCTGGCAGTTTTATGGTGAGGATAGAACTTTTTCAGAAAAGCCTTCACAAACTCGTCCCAATTTCTTATGGAATGTGATGCGGTGCTATATAGCCACTTCTCGGCTAGGTCACATAAGGTGAAAGGAATGACCCTTAGCCTTATAGCGTCATCACTTAATTGGGTTGTCTTCATCATGCTGCAAACGTTTTGGAATTTATTAATGAAAATATATGCATCTTCGGATTCCAAACCATGAAACTTAGGCAGCATATTGATGAAGTGTGGTTTTATTTCAAAATTATCCCCATTCGCCGGTGGGGGTGAAAGACATGTGGGTAAAGAAGTGCGAACGGGGTAGAAGAGATCCTGGAGCGCAACTCGTGCGGGCGCTACAACAGGCGGTAGATTCGGGTTATTCGCACCTGGCGGAGGTGGAATCATTCCCGTCGGTAAGGTATCGTTGGGGTTGAATCCCGACATACCTTCGAAAGAAGAATTTGAATATGGAGGTAAGGAAGTGGACGGAAGATCGACGAAGGGTTCGTCGAAGTGTTCGTTGGTCGGTACCAACGAAACGCGGACTAATCGGGCGTTAGTATCCCTAGTCCAAAATGACATACACTAAAGGGTAGTGCAGTCAGAAAAAAGAGAAAAAAAAACAGAAGGTGGGGGTAAGATAACGTCAGTGAGAAGAAGTGGTGGAAGTGAGTTTTTTTTTAGGTTTTCTTTTTGCGACAAGTTGCAAGTTTTTGAAAAGTTTTATTTGATTTTTTTTTTATACTTTTTATTTGTGTGTGAGTTTTGCAAAGAGGTTTTTGAAAACGGACTCGTGACACAACTGTATCAACCACACATGCACAATCAGGCCTAGATCTAGGGTCGCCTAGGTCTACTAGACAGCTCCTAACTAGGGCTAGAAATAGACCTCAAACCGCCTCTTCACGGACAAATACGGCCAGGTAAGTGGGAAGGAACCACCACTACAGTGGGCCTAATTAATAACCATTAGCCTAGACACCGCAATGTCGGTTAGGATAAACGGCCGATGCCTACCCTAGTCCTTTTTCTATTGAGCTCGCCGTCCTTAGGTCTGAGTCTAATCTTTTTTAATTAATTGTGGTCGATGCAAAATGCTTAGGTGTTTTCTGGGGTCCTGGGAAGGGTGATGAAATCCCCACCCAATCTGAATTTGGTCAAATAGCCCCTTAAGTCCGATTAAAATATGCAAAACAACAATTCACTTGCAATCAATTTTTTTTAGCGCGGCGCAAAGAAACCTGCAGAAATCTATTATTTAGAAGGGGGGAGAAAGACTTTTTTACGCAAAGAACCCTGCAGAAAAGTTTACAGTGGAGATATGGAGGTTTCAGAGGGGAGAGAAAGAGATCAAACTGTGCAATTTTCAAGTGCTGACGTGGCCAATGCGCGGCGGAACCGCGGTTTTGGAGGCACTTAGGCGGCGGAAACGCGGCACTACAGTGGGTTTAGCCTCTGAAAAATTTTGTGCAGCTCCTGCTAATCAATTCTACTTTGTTCTGATGTTCCCTTTTCTGTTCTGACCCTCTGTAAAATTCCAGATCCAAAAGTTCTTGTCGTTCCTGCAAGATTCAGACGAGAAACCCTTCAAACAGATAAAAATAATGAAAAGCTAATTTTTGTATTTTGTATTTTCTGATTTTTTATAATTTTTCAAAGTTTATATCAACCCGAAATCATACAAAAAGAGAAAATTACGCCATCCCCGGCAACGGCGCCATTTGATTAGTCCAAAATTTTTGTAATTTACCGTAATCAGAAACGGCGTCGCTTCGCAGCTAGCCGGTGAATACGGGTCGATCCGCAGGGATGTGTTAATTTCTGATTTTGTGTTATAACGAGTTGATTCAAATCGTTGTTGATTTTTTATCGATTTAGTTTAAGACGAATTTATGTGATGAGACAGAACTCATTAGGGTTAGGTCGAAGGTAGGTGTGTTGAGATCAATGTGTTCACCTTTTTCAATGTCGTGATTTAAGCTTTTAGGAAAGTCACAACAATCAATAGGAAAAGGGATTAGGATGATCAGGAAGAAACAAAGTTTCTTCCTCTAGATCCTTGTCCGTCTTTTCTTATTCATTAATGTGAGCTTCATGGACATCATATAAGTCCGGCCTTTTATACTACGGAACACCGTTACCTTATAGGTAGGGTGCCGTAGGGGGCGGATCGTATATGTGTGCATGAAGGTTTCGTTTAAAAATAAGTTGACATTGAAAGAGGTGAGAGACATCCGTCTCTCACTAACTCCTTTGTTCCTAACCCTAACGAGCGAGAATTTTTACTCGCACATTAGGGAATTATAAGTAAGAAACATTTTTGTGTTTTATGTTTTAAATAGTTATCTTACGACAGATTTAGAAATTAGCTAACTAGCAATTAAATGATTCCTAGGGCAAGCAAAACAATTATACTAATGCGAGAATTAAATAAGATGAAAGACTCACGCGAAGAAGATGATGCTCTTGATTCTCCAACAAATCTCACTTTTATTGAATATAAAGAGGCATACAATTTTTTAGATCTAGATTACAATTTATAAGTAACTAGTGAAGCTAGGGTTACAGACTCTCGTAGACATGAATTTACTGATTTACCCCCTAAAAATCCCAACACATGAAACGACACACCGACACAAGAAGTCGGTGCCGACACGGGCACCACATGGCCGCGTTTCCGCGGCAAAGACATGCCTTTGGCCGCGGAAACGCGGCCATTTGGTGGGATTGGCCCACCAGCTTTCTGTGATTTGTTGCTCTTCTCTTGGGCTCTCTTTTTTTACTGTTCTTTTCTCTGTTGGGCTTTCTAGTATTCTCCAGATTCTCAGTGAACCTTGTAAGGATCTTTTTGACCGTTTCTCTTGACGTTCGTCTCGGCTTGAGTAGGATCCGTGTGCTGGTTGGTCAAAAGTCCATTTCCTGTATCATCTTTGTCTTTTTCACTGTATTTGCTTCAAAAGTCTGTATCCTGTATCATGTAACAAACGATCGTCAAAAGCACCTGTTTACTTATAAATTGCACAAAAATGGGGCGTATGAATTGCAATATTATGATGTGAACACATGCCATCTTTGATGTCAAACACCAATGGATGTAGGATCATCCATCGCCCATCTTATGGGTCAAGAAGCGTATACGCTAGTCTACTCTGGAATATCGATGCCCTGTCTCGATACACCCTCGATTAGGAACAATTAAAGGATGTACTTGTGGACTACCCTGGCTCCACTAGTATGATCTCCATCATAGTCCTAGTAGTCAAGTACTCATCCTAAGGGCTTTATCAAGATGTGAGAGCAAGACAGTATCACAATACAAGTCTACATGTTAAGACAAAGAGCAACCAGATAGCATACTATCATGTCGCAAGAAAGTCCTCTCTATATATGTCCAAGCATCCACTATAATATATCATATGTTCAATAATGGCTTCTACGGCATACACATAACTAACTATCTCCCACTTGCACTAAGGCCAGTTGCTGTAGTATCTCATACCTAACATTCCGAAGAGTCTCTCAAATTGTATCTAGGGTATGTCCTTCGTGAGTGGATCCTCTATGTTGTTCTTCGTGTCAACTCTCCTGACCTCTAACTCCCGGCGATCAATTATCTCCCGGATCAGGTGATACCGCATCAGAATATACCTTGATCACTAATGGGACCTGGGTTCTTTGGCCAAAGCCACAGCTCCATTGTTATCACAATACAAAGGTATTGGATGCTCGATGGACGGAACCACACCAAGTTCGTTTATGAACATCTTCATCCAGAAAGTCTCTTTGGCAGCATCGTTGGCAGCGATGTAGTCAGCCTCCATCGTCGAGTCTGCCACGGTTTCCAGTTTGGAACTCTTCCAACAAACCGCCCCTCCATTGTGGATAAAGACAAATCCTGAGACCGACTTAAGTCGTCCTTATCACTCTAGAAGCTCGAATCGGTAAAGGATTCCACTTGGAGTTCACCGTTACCATACACCAAGAACATCTCTTTAGTCCTTCTCAAGTACTTGAGAATGTTCTTCACAGCCGTCCATTGATTCTCTCCAGGATCTGCTTGATACCTACTCACTACACTTAGTGAGTATGCTACATCGGGTCTGGTACATAACATCGTGTACATGATAGAGCTTACTGCCGAAGCATAGGGTATCCCTTGTATGCGAGCTCTCTTCAAATCAGTCTTGGGAGACATCTCTTTGGAGAGAGTGAGTCCTGTGATCGTGGGTAAATTCCCATGCTTGGAATCTTCCATACTAAACTTCTTTAGTATGGTGTCAATGTACCTGGATTAGGACAATCCAAGTATCAGTTTAGATCTATCTATATAGATCTTAATCCCCAAGATGTAGGAGGCATCACCTAGATCTTTCATTGAGAATCTTTGTGATAAGAAGAGCTTGACCGAGTGCAGCATAGGAACATCATTTCCTATCAAGAGTATGTTATCCACGTACAACACGAGGAAGACGACCTTACTCTCTGCTACCTTCTTGTATATAGAAGGTTCATCTACGTTTTTGATGAAGTCAAACTCTTTGACTACCATATCAAAACGGATGTTCAAACTCCGCGATGCCTTCTTTAACCCGTAGATGGATTTAAGTAGCTTGCACACCTTTCCGATGCTCCCACTGTCTACGAAGCCCTCTGGCCGAATCATGTACATGCTCTATTCTAAATCACCATTTAGAAAGGCGGTCCTAACATCCATCTGCCAGATTTCGTAGTCATGGTATGCAACAATAGCAAGTAGGATCCAGATGAAGTTAAGCATTGCCACTGGAGAAAAGGTTTCATCATAATCCACACCTGGTCGTTGACAAAAACCTTTTGCAACAAGTCTAGCTTTGAAAGTCTCAACTTTTCTATCTACACCAAATTTTTTCTTGAAGATCCTCTGACTTCTGTAGGGTTCCTAGGCACTCTCAAAAGGTCTCACAAGGCATCAATCATGCCAATTTCAAATTTTATGTGTGCCGAGAAACCCTAACACGGATCGTTAACTAGAAATCTAGGCGATATACTAAACTAGTTAACAACTTAACTAAAGGAGAGAGGCTACAACCTTTGTAGATCCGGTTCTCCACTTCCTTAGCTCCACGTAGGCGTCCTCTCGCTGTCCATCTCGAATCCTAGACTCAATCGTCGGCTTTATCGGAAAAACGAGCGGAATAGGTCATCGGCTTCGTGCCGAAGATGATCTACGTCGAGGTTGCACAAGTTCAAGCTCCAACTTCACCAAGTTGAGAAACTTGTGAAGAAAACACCCAAAACCACATGGCAAGAGGTAGATGATGATGAAATAGGAGGTGGGTTCACTTTAGAATTGGATTTCTCACTTTAGAACTCAAAATGCCATTGATGGCATCAAGCTTTCTCTCTTGAAGATGAAGAAGAAGAAGTAAATAGAATATGATAAGTATCTATAAAAAGAATAATAAAATCAATACTTATCATCTTCTAACCTTGGTTAAGTGTAGAGAATAAACCATGGTCAAATGAGAATGGTTAGGGTTAAGGATGATGACAAAATGGTCACTTTAGTCAAAGTTTCATGAAGCTTCATCAAGCTTCATGAAAGAAACCATTTTTTTATCTTTTATTTATTTATCAAAAAAGAATAGATAAATAAATAAGTAAATAAATAAAAACCCTAACTATTATCATAACCATGGTTTAAGTCTTAACACAAAACCAAACTACATGCATCATCAAACATGACACAAAGATGTGCACAAAAATATATCACATATACAACATGTACATCAAGTGATAAAATCCATTTAAAGTGAACCAATACTAGTTAATGCAAAGTAATATATCAAATATATAATTATACTTTAAATCATTAAATCAACATTTGATTCAATGATCCGGTCATGTCGCACATAACCGACTAGAATCCAATGTATCGATTTATCGAATCAATGATTCGATAACTAGGTCATATCGAATATAACCAATCGAAACATATATCGCGAGAATGAAATGCGGTATCACATACACGCATTGTTCTCGGTCCTGCACATATCTCATGTGCGCTCCTATTTCGTTTCGCTTGAGCCAGGAAACCTCTGTGTAGGACTCTAAAGACTCGTCAATACGCCGGTAGCAGATGATGATCATATCAAGCATCCACAAGCCGCAAGCGGTCTGCTAAACGTAACGGCCATCCGGGTATTGAGCGATCAGAAGATCGACGAGCTAGCCCGCTCACACTCCTGTGAATCCAACCAGTAACACTTACCGTACAGTCCGGTCTGTTCGTCTGATATGTCGCATATCAAGTCTAGGGGTGGTAAACGTCAGACCCCAATAACCGATAAGTCGTGCTGATGTGAGGCTCATAACGGGTCGAGAAACTACTGGTAACACTTACCAGCAAATCTCTGATCAGCCCTGGCCAGGGACTTCCCTGTTACGGCCAATCGAGCACAGCGCAACATCAACCCCCAATACCGGAAGAGACGAAACCCCTCCTATCGCTCATTGCCTCCATGTGACTCGGGGCTGTACACAAAGACCACCGTTTTGCATGCCCTCATGGACGTGGTAAGGTGGAGATCAAAGCACAGTGGGAATCACAAAAGACTCTATGACGATCTCGGGTCTACAGACAAACCTGTACAAGTGTCACCTGAGAACTGCCATCTGACGTGAGGTATAATACCATCTGGGAGTTCTCGGCGAGTCCGTCCAGTGTACCCAGTCTCCACTGAGCACCCGTATACCATCTCTGATGTCAAACACCAATGGATATGGGATCATCCATCGCCCACTCATGGGTCGAGAAGCGTATACGCTAGTCTACTCTGGTATATCGATGCCCCGTCTCGATACACCCACGACTAGGGACCTTGAAGGATGTACTTATGTACTACCATGTCCCCACTAGTATGATCTGCATCATAGTCCAGGGAGTCAAGTACACATCCTAAGGGCTTTACCAACATGTAACTATAAGACAGTTTAAAGAGACTAGTGTACATGTTAAGATAAAGAGTAACCAGATAGCATACTATCATATCGAGCAAGAAAGTCATCTCTATATATGTCCAAGCATCCAATATAATATACATCATCTGTACAATGCTGGCCTCTAGGGCATACATACAACTAACAATCTCCCACTTGCACTAAGGCCAGCTGCTGTAGTATCGCATACCGAGCATCCCGAAGAGTCTCTCAAACTGTATCTGGGGAATGGCCTTCGTGAGTGGATCCGCCGTGTTGTTCTTCATGTCAACCCTCCTGACCTCGATCTCCCGACGATCAACAATCTCCCGGATCAGGTGATACCGCCTCAGAATATGCCTGGATCGCTGATGGGACCTGGGTTCCTTGGCCAAAGCCACCGCTCCATTGTTATCACAATACAAAGGTATTGGATGCTCAATGGATGGAACCACACCAAGTTTAGTAATGAACTTCTTGATCCAGACAGCCTCTTTGGCAGCATCGTTGGCAGCGATGTATTCAGCCTCCATCGTCGAGTCTGCCACGGTTTCCTGCTTGGAACTCTTCCAGCTAACCGCCCCTCCGTACAGGGTAAAGACAAATCCCGACTGCGACTTAGAGTCGTCCTTATCACTCTGGAAGCTCGAATCGGTAAAGGACTCTACTTGGAGTTCTCCGTTACCATACACCAAGAGCATCTCTTTAGTCCTTCGTAAGTACTTGAGAATGCTCTTCACAGCTGTCCAGTGACTCTCTCCAGGATCAGCTTGATACCTACTCACTATACTTAGTGAGTATGCAACATCGGGTCTGGTACACAGCATCGCGTACATGATACAGCCTACAGCCGAAGCATAGGGTATCCCTTGCATGCGAGCTCTCTCCAAATCAGTCTTGGGAGACATCTCTTTAGAGAGAGTGACTCCAGAGATCGTGGGCAAGTTCCCACGCTTTGATTCTTCCATACTAAACCTTTTTAGTATGGTGTCAATGTACCTAGATTGGGACAATCCCAATATCCGTTTGGATCTATCACTATAGATCCTGATTCCCAATATGCAGGAGGCATCACCAAGATCTTTCATCGAGAATCTTTGTGATAAGAAGAGCTTGACCGATTGCAGCATAGGAATATCATTTCCTATCAAGAGTATGTCGACTACGTACAATACGAGGAAGACAACCTTACTCCCTGCCACCTTCTTGTAAATACAAGGTTCATCTGGGTTTTTGACGAAATCAAACTCTTTGATAACAACATCAAAGCAGATTTTCCAACTCCGCGATACTTGCTTTAACCCATAAATGGATTTTAGCAGCTTGCACACCTTGCCGCTGCTCCCACTGCCTACGAAGCCCTCTGGCTGAGTCATGTACACGCACTCTGCTAAATCACCATTTAGAAAGGCGGTCTTAACATCCATTTGCCAGATTTCGTAATCATGATATGCAGCGATGGCAAGCATGATCCGGATGGATTTAAGCATAGCCACTGGAGAAAAGGTCTCGTCATAGTCCACACCTGGTCTTTGACGAAAACCCTTTGCTACAAGTCTAGCTTTGAAAGTCTCCACTTTCCCATCTACACCAAGTTTTTTCTTGAAGATCCACTTGCTCCCAATGGGTTTTACCCCTTCAGGAGAAACTTCCAAAGTCCATACTTTGTTGGTGTACATGGATTCCATCTCGGACCGCATAGCATCCAGCCATTTCACTGAGTCCCTACTCGTGATGGCCTGCTCGAAGCTAGTTGGGTCATCATCCTCCATGATGCAATCCTCGCTCCCTCCATCCATGAGAAAACCGTAGTATCTCTCAGGTTGGCGAGGAACCCTACTAGATCGGCGGAGTGGCTGAGATTCATTGGGAGGTACTGAATCTTCTGGTTCCACTAAATCTTCAGTTACGGTTTGTGTATCTGGAACTTCTTCCAGCTCTACCATTTCGCCACTAATTTCTTTTTCAAGAAATTCCTTTTCTAAAAAGGTGGCATATTGAGAAACAAACACCTTTTGTTCTTCAGCATGGTAGAAAAAATATCCTTGTGAATTCTTAGGATATCCAACAAACTTGCAGAGAACTGACCGTGCCTCGAGTTTGTCTGGATTTTGCCTTTTGACATAGGCCGGACAACCCCATATCTTAACTCGTTTAAAATATGGTCTCTTCCCACTCCATATCTCATATGGTGTGGTAGGTACAGATTTAGATGGAATTTGATTCAATAGGTATGCAGCCGTCTCCAGCGCATATCCCCAGAAGGAAATAGGTAACTCAGCTGTGCTCATCATAGAGTGCACCATATCTAATAGGGTGCGGTTCCTCCGTTCTGATACACCGTTGTGCTGTGGTGTATATGGAGGAGTCAGCTGAGAGAGAATCCCATTCTCTTTTAGGAAGTCCAGGAATTCATTGCTCAAGTATTCACCTCCTCGATCAGATCGAAGGATTTTAATACTTTTTCCGGTTTGGTTCTCGACTTCTTGTTTATATTCTCTAAATTTCTCAAAAGCTTCTGATTTGTGTTTCATCAGGAACACATACCCGAACCTAGAGAGATCGTCAGTGAATGTAATGAAGTATGAAGAACCATCCCTGGCATGTGTAGACATGGGATCGCATACATCACTATGTATCAGTCCCAAGAGTTCGGTAACTCTTTCTCCGTGTCCCGTAAACGGAGTTTTGGTCATCTTTCCTCTGAGACATGACTGGCAAGTGTCATAAGATGAAAATTCGAAAGGTTTCAAATATCCATCCTTATGCACTTTAGCCAGTCGTTTCACATTGATGTGACCTAGTCTACAATGCCACAAGAAGGAATCGTTCAGTTTTGAACTCTTCCTCTTGTGTGTGTTTGTTATGCTCAGAACTGTTGATTGATTTAGAACATAAATGCCATTGCACAACGTGCCTGATCCAACCAACTTTTGGTTACGGAAAATGTTCATAACATTGTCCTGTAATACAAAATTATATCCTTCTTTACTTAGCAAAGAAACCGATATAATGTTGCATATCAGGTTCGGCATGTAATAGCATTCGTTCAGAACCAATGTATTACCAGTTGGTAATACAAGGTGATATTCCCCGACAGTCTTAGCTGCAACTATTGCACCATTTCCAACTCTAATGTCTTTATCACCTTCTCCAAGTTCTCTACCTTTCCTTAGCCCATGTAACGGATTACATAAATGGGATCCTGGCCCGGTATCTAATACCCAGGACGTGGAGCAAATGGAGAAACTGTTCTCTGTAACGAACACACCCGAAGAAAATGCATCAACATGTACTTTCTTCATTCGGGTGGCATGGGAATCCTGGTATTCCCCTATATCCTGTTCAGTCCTATAACTCTTATAGGTAAGAACGGAACCAACGTTCCCCAGCACAGTATAACATGCAGGTTCGGTCAATACATCCATATTATTATCTTTATTAAGGCATGAAATGGTCGCTACCTGGAGAGAGAGAGAAGAAAACACTTTAGCGTATGCTCGTGCAAGATCAGATTGGTTATTATCTTATCTAATCAGGATGGCTCCCACTGTTTTTATCAAATCTTCCTTCAAACCCTAAAAGGAAAGACTAGCCGGGATTAATTACACACTACAAGTTCGCCAATCTTTCAGCCAGGCCAGTGTCGGTACTTTGAGGGAGGTCCCCCGTGCTTTCGCACGAACCTAATTACTGTAAACCTCGTTTTCCCAGAGGCGTAACCTCGTTAACACCTTTCTAGACACCTACTTGATCGGCTAATTGTAATGTGTAAAACTCTCCCAGGAGTAACTCTTACTCGCAGTGGGTATCGGGATCTAACTATCTCATAGAAGGTATGCAATCTCATTGTAAATTTCAGCACTTGAAATTCCCGATAATATTTTGCCCCTAGCAGCTATTGTTGGAGATAGTGCCCTCAGAGTCAATTATTAGGTCACAGGTACGTGATTGCAATGATTGAGGGAGGACCTATCCTGGTAGGACAGTCTTACTCGAGATGATAGTGTGCTATCTGGTTTACCTTTATCATCGTGTACTGTTTTAAGTGACCTGACACGTCGCTATTACACGTTGATAGAGCCCCTAGGATTCTTGCTTGACCACCAGCAGTATGAGGGCGATCATATAAGTGGGAGCTGGGGGTCTATAAGCATATCCTTAAAAGGTCCCTAGTCGTGAGAGTTTCGAGACAGGGCATCGATTCTCCATAGTAGACTAGTGTATACAGTCGAGACCCCGACGAGGGGCGGTGGCCGGTCTCACAAGCCACTGGTGTCAGTTGGATCACCTAAGATGTATACAGGTGCTCATTGGGTTATGAGTACACCGGACAGGACTCGCCGGGAACATGCTAGTTGGTCATATACCAGACGTCAGATGGCAGTTCCCTGGTGACATGTATGCAGGTTAGTTCATCGACCTGGGGATCGTCATTTGTCTCGTGTGAGTTCCCACTGTACTTTGATTACTACCCTACCACGGCTCAAAGGAGTCGTGCAAACAGGTTTTAGTTGGGTACAGTCCCGAGCCACATGGAGGCAGTGAGCGTATCTTCAGGGGTTCGTCTCTCCCGGTATTGGGGGTGAGGTCGTGCTGTGTCTAGGAGAGCCATTACATGAAGCCCTCGGCCGAGGCAAGGAGATTTACTGGTAGGTATTCCAGTAGTATCTCAGGGTGTTCTGGGCTTCACTCCGACACGACTTGTACCGCTTTTGGGGGTCTGACTTTTACCAACCCCCTAGGCCCGCCATGCGATGCTCATAGACGAACGGACCGGACTGTACGGATATTGTCACTGACAGGCTCAGTAGGGAGTCAGGCTGAGTTCGCTCACAGACGTCCCTTTTGGTCAATACCTGGTAGCCCGTTATGTATTGGCTTATACCTCTAACGTGCTAGTGGTTAAATCCACAACCAAGGTGTTGATGAGTCTTCAGAGTCCCCCACATTTCTGTTACTCAGCTTTCGGGCGAAAGGTTGTAGAAGCCGTATGGAGATATGGCAAGGTCCGATCAGATACGTGCGGTATTGCACGGATCAGGATCGGACAGTCTGTACTATAGGCCGTATGCATATATGGCAGGGTTCGATCAGATACGTGCGGTATTGCACGGATCAGGATCGAACGGATATTACTAGCCGGCTTTGGTATAAGCCGGATTCTAGTATAGTACAGTGTAGATTTTGTCTCATTGCATTTGTATTTCGGTCGAAATACAGATGCGGGTGTGTATGCACAGTATCGGGGTTTTCCTGTAATTTATTACGGGACCAGTTTTCTGGAGTTGCCAGTTTGCTTTCCGTTTCGGCCAATTTCCATTGTTCCGTTCATTGGCCGAAGATTGGTGGAGGAGGGCTTATTTGCATTGTTGCAAATAAGTATTTGTGGAGGGGGTCTTTGCTTATTGGTTGGATCATGATGGTTGCTCCATTGACCTTGACTTCTTGACTTCTTCATGATGGCTTGACCATTTGGAATCATCATGGTTGCTTTGGAGTGTTTGTTTTTGTTGGTGATGATATTGTTTTGATCATCACTCATTATTCTTCCTTGCATGATAGCTCACCCACTCCCTTGTCTTTCATTTGACTTCACTCCATTCCCACCTACCACCATCATGCTTGGCCGGCCACTAGTGAGGGTGGGGGCTTTTCTTTTGGTTGTGAGAAAAATGTCACTCGAATTTTTTTTTGCATGATACATTTTTCCTCACCTCTCTCCAAGTTTTTTTTTCCTCCACCACAAAGGCATCTCCATGAACCCCAAATGAGACTTGAGGACTACATATTCTACAGCGAACCTTGGGCACGTCGAGTAGCCGGCTTCGTGCCCGAGTTGCCTCGGCATTGAGGTGGGAGCCCGTAAAAGAAGTAGGCGATGTGGTGCACTTCCGGCGACGAGGAGGAGACGGGACATTCCGCAAGAGATCAGGACGATGATGAGAAGACCGGAGGACATGGATCGTCGGTATATCTCTATTCCCTTTCTTGTTGGTAGCTAGGACTAATTAATGGTTCGATCCGGGTTATAGTGCGCGGTGGTGCCGGTTTGCTAAGTCCGCAAAATTAAAGTTTATCACCGCTTCCGCATTTGGCCGTCGGATTGACGGCCGGGGCGCCGCCGTGCACTTACAGTGGTATCAGAGCCTCGCCATTAACTTAGTCTAGCTTGGTGTAGTGTGTTTTTCTGTTTCGATCGATCGAATGTTCCAAAACTACATTTTTGTTAGCATCAGTTTTCTGTTGGAAATTTTTGGTGTCGAAAATTTTTTCAGGTTGTAAAATATTGATGTACTGGAAAATCTAAGAACTCTGTAAAATTTCGATGAAGTGAATCCACAGTGGGAGCGCGGAACCGCCGCATATACCCCCATTCCGCCGCTCTTCCGCCGCACACTGTGGAGATCACTTCACCAATTTTTTTCAGAGGCTTTCTGGGCTTAAAATATGGGTTTTGGAATATTAAAATTGGGCCCAGGTTTTCTGTGAGTGCTACAGTTTTGATTGGGGGCCCACTTGTTAATTTTTGATCGATCGGATATTTTAAACACATTTTTCACAGTATTTACATTATATCTGCGACCGTGAATGTCACTTGATCGGTAAATCCGGTCTAACTGCTATAGCCCGGTTAGACGGATTTGCGAACGTGACTTTCACGTTGATGTTTTGTTTTTGCTGTGATGTTGCGGATCGGTCGTGGGGATAGCCTGGATGCAATGCTAGTACAGTTTTGTTGTATTATGTACATTTGATATTGCGGGGCGAGCGTCCGACATGTGGACTGCCGTCACTGCCTGTTTGTATTATTATTTTGGTGCACGACCTGGTTGCGGTCGATGTACCCGTTGTATGTATATTTTACTTTCTGTACTAGGATTGCCCCGCGGAGGGGTGCACGGATAGCCGGGTTCTGGAGGGAAACAAGCCCGCATCTCATGGCATTGAGACGGAGGGGGCTTCACTCTAGGATTGGCGGGCTATTCGCCGCACTCGTAGGGGGTATAGGTTGACCCAGGAGGGGTGCCCAAGTTACCGGATTCCATGAAGTGCTGGGTGGTCCATTCACGTTGCTGAAGGGGGCTGCCTCGCTTCAGGTTTTGGCGGGTAACTTGCCGCGCCCGTAGGGGTCTAGGTTTTCATTGCACAGGCTATCCACACGACCAGGGGAACGTCGGGTTTCAACGGCTCTGTGAAACCCGGGGATCCCAGATATCTGTATTGTTTCTGTGATGCTGTACATTTCTGTGATGTTGCATTTTATTCACGCCTTGAGCGAATATAATATATTGGTATATATATTAGTAGATGTTGTATATGTTTTACATCCGCGCTAGTCCAGTCCCCGCTCTGTCGTTAGTTAGCTAACCTAACGGGTAATGACGGGACCCAGTGGCGAATGCGGATGGCATATACGTACATCAGTATATTTTCGTTCTTTTTGGTGTGATCAATTGATGGGACTGCGTTGATTCGGATCAATGCAAGTTAAAAACAAACCTAATCTGATGTTGTTGGAACACTTTTCAAAAAGCTGTTATTGCAAGGACGTTCACTTTTGTTTTGCATCGCGGTATTCATTTGGAATATCCTGCTCCTCAGTCGACGAGGCAAGGGCCGAGATCCCTTCACCGGGAGTGACCCCTTGGACAAAAAGTTTGCGTCAGGGCATTAACTTCACTATAGCCGATTACTTTTGCTTTGCATCGTGGTATTCAGTTGGAATATCCTGCACCCCATTCTACGGGGAAAGAGCCGAGATCCCTTCACCGGGAGTGACCTCTTTAGCGAAGGTTTTCGTCACTATATTTTTAAAAGCTATCCGTTCCTTCAACGATATCAAGTTCATTACGTTAAAGGTTTTCGCCAGAAACCATTCGTAGCCCTCCGTCGTTTCATATGGTTAGTCAATAGTATTCAAGCTGTGTTTGTTGGCCATAGTCAAGGCACAGTGTTTGGTAGCTGTTGGGTGTTCATATGCTGCATAGATAGATGCGTTGGTTTGGGACAGTCGTATAGCCTTGTTGGCCCTAGTCAAGGGCTTGTACGGGTGGGTTCAAATCAACCTGGATAATGACGGGTAGAACTTGACATGTGACTTATGATTTGTTGGCCTTAGTCAAGGTCATAAGAGCATGGGGCAGAAATCACATCGGGAGTTTCAAAAGAACTGAAACTTGCCAGATATGCGCATACCTTCTGGAGTGTGACACCGTGAGCGGATTCCGTCACGTTGTCATGCGATGAGAGTTGGATCCCGATTCCCACTGATGAGTTAGTTTACTCCTCGGGTGACTCCGACTAATTCTTCTTTCAGGTTTGGAGGAGAATTTGAGGTACAGTGGGAGGATTCCAGATTAGATAAATTGGTAACCATTCTGATCTAGGTTAGAGTGCACGCTGAGTGTTTCTTTTCTCTCTCTCTTTAGTAGCGACCATTGACCCGACCCTAGACTATGACGCAGTGACCAAGTTGACCGAACCTTCTTAAACACTGACTTTTGGATTGTCAAAGTTGCAAACCTCATTGCCACTCCTACTTTTACCCTTTTCTCCAGGACACCCCGTTTTACTACGAACGTCCACTTCCATTTTACAAAACCATCGTATGGTTAGATACGAACTCGAAAGAATTTATTCGAGGATGGTTTCCGGTTCTGGAGAAAACGGATAGGATTATTCAGTTGTCTTTTCCTTTTTCCTTCTCTCAAGTTGTGAGTACTCCTTGGTTTAGGAGATAGTACACCTATTACGCAAATTGGATAGTCTTCTTCCAAACCATAGGCAGGTGCCGACCGGTAGGGAATGAAGGAAACCAATTAGCATAACGGTGGTGTGCAGAAGGTATTAAGTTAAGACAAAGCATGGGATTAGTAAGAGGGCAAAGTAAATTGCAACAGATATTCACGACCAAACCAAATATTCCTTCGCCAATCCTAAAATCACCTTTGTATTTCTCCAGGACACTCCGTATCACTACGAAGATCCACAGTTTATTGGATACTCCATCGTATGGTTATATACGAACTCGAAAGGAATTTATTCCAGTTCGGGGATGGATTCTGGTCCAGGAGAAATAGGAATAAGGTTTATTCGGTTGTCTTTTATCTTCACCCTCTCTCATTGCGAGTGTTCCTAGGATTGGGACAGTACACCCATTATGCTTATTGGATAGTCTTCTTCCAAACCATAGGCTGGTGCCGAACGGTAGGGAAGGAAGAAAACCATTTGGCCTAAAGGGGTGTGCAGAAGGTAAAGACTAAAGACATATGAAGGGATTTGGAGAGGTGGCAAAGGATTATACGGTTACAGTCGTGAATCTGGAAGATCCATTACTAGGAATACCGGGATACCCCATCGAAACATTTCAATGTTTCAGTCTCACTGTGTACTGTTAAAGGAAAACTGTTTTCCCAATTAGATACTTACTCCAGGGTATGTATTTACCAGGTACGATTCTCACATCTGTATGGTTTTACAGATGATGAGTGGGAGTAAGTTATTGGGAATTGGGTGATTATCCTCAATATATCGGGATTCGTTGTAATCGGTGATATTTGAGGAAATCACCTGGGCTGTTTGCCGGTTGGCAAATATTTGGTTTTGAATATCCGCAGTTATGCACCAATTTCAAATTGATATATCTGTACGTCTATTTTCATAGAGTGAGATATACCTTTCTGAAATTATGTCTACGACATTTACCTATATCAGTGGATGGTTAGGTAAGGAGCATTAAACAGCGGTGTAATTCTTCTTAACCATAAGTACAGTTTTCAGCCTACGACACACAGTGAATGAGTTATCAGACTCAAGGGACTTATACAGAGTATTGTATGTTGTCCAGGGTCCATCAGGACAGAGGGGTTGGTCCTCGTACTATATTCGGTTTTACGTATGACTTCTCTAGTTTTTAGACAGGTGTTTCGTAGGAAACACAGGGTCCGAATTTTGAGAAGTTATAGGTATTTGAATAGAGTAGAGAACCAGGTGTAGCAAGTATCGGGATTCTTCAAAGTGATCGAAGATGTAGATACTTGTGTATGGTATTCAGTTGATAGTAATGTCTAAGAGAACTTGCTTCTTTTTCAGGTTACTCATAATTGGAAGCATTCCTAAGTTGAGTAACGCTGATCGGCCTCCTTCCATTTAGTTGACATGCACTGGAGACAGTTGCATGATTTGAATCTGGTTCAATTAAATCAGTGCCTCTGGTCCTATATGGGATATAGAACAGTTCATATCTTAACGATGTTAAGGTACGGGGAGTTGTCCGGCTTATGCTTAAAACCAGACACTGGACAACTCAAGGCACGTTTCTGTAATGGTTGTTTGTGGGTTGACCCAGGCTATGACGCGGGTTGACTTTCTACCATCTGGATGAACAATAGCAATATTGTTCTAGACTCGCCACAGTTTTAATAAAAATGGATTTTTTCAGAAAACAGTAGTGGGAGTATGGTAGAACTGGAAGTGATTCCAGAACCACAAACGATTACTGAAGATTTGATAAGGAACCTAAAGATTCAATCTGGATTGACATTCCATTGGCCACTCCGCAGATAAGGTGGGTAACTTCAGGTACCCGAGAGGTACTACGGTAGCCTCAAGGACGGTGACAGGGAAGTTCTTGTTTACCCACAATTACCATTGCTGTTGTTCCAGGCTGCGAGACCCGGTGGGAGGATGAGTATAGCGTCGTTCTAAACTAGTTTTAGAAGTGTACGTCTATATGACTCTGCCAGAGGGTTGTCGTAGTCAGTGGGAGCAACGGAAGCATTGGTGGACAGGTAGCTTATGTCTATTTATAGACTAAAGCAGATGTAGCGGAGATAGATCATCTATTTCTGATGTGACAGTCATAGGTTTGACTTCACCAGAATAGGGGATGGATCTGTTGAGAAGGTAGTAGGGTGTGATATCCTGGTATTTGGATGACATACACAGAGTAGGAAAAGAAACTCCTATACTACGATCGGTTATACTTTGGTCGTCACACAGTGGTTTCTCCATAAAGGAAATGGACTTTATATCAGACATACTGGTTACTAGATCTATGGTTTTAGATCTAGATTTGGGTAGTTTCCCAATCAGGGTACTTGACAGCATTCTAAGAGTATTTAGGATGGACGACTCCTGGCACGGTAGTGTATCTGCAGGTGATGGAGTCACCCTCTCTAAAGGTGTCTTACAGACTAAAGGGGAGAGGGATGTGCATGATTGGCAGATCACTTGCTCAGGCAATTGAGTCAATCATCAGATGTCAAGTACCACACCAGACATTGTTCTTGTACTAGATGCAATAAGCTGACATTAATCCAATCCTGGAGAAACGGTCGGAAGCAGTTTTAGAACATAAGTGGATGTTCTAGGGATATGATAACGACAGCCTCATTCGGGAAACAGTTATCATTCCAGGCTTCCAAGGTGACCTGGACGACAGGGAGGTTGTCAGAGTTATAGTTTTTCCTTCTGACAAGGGGCAGTATTTTGGACAGGTGGTCCAAGGCAATACTGAGGGTGGCATGGCGCAGGATACTGATTAAGTTCAGTTGACGATACAGTCTAAGAAGTTTGGATTTGGAGTTCATTTATGAGCTATGTCCCATCAGACATCCACACACATTCTAAGACAGGTATTGCTCATTTCGGGAGATGGGTTTCTCCGCGAACTTGAGATATAGAGAGACATAGAAAGAAATTTCAAAGCGGATCCACTCACTAAGGCTATTCCTCGAACGCAATAGTTTCGCAAACGAGCTTTGTGAGACTGACTAGTAGAGGAGTTGGGTGTTCGGTATCACACGGGCTGTGAGTTTGCGACATCGCAATAATTAGCCTTGAGTGCAAGTGGGAGATTGTTGGAGATAGTGCCCTCAGAGTCAATTATTAGGTCATAGGTACGTGATTGCAATGATTGAGGGAGGACCTATCCCGGTAGGACAGTCTTACTCGAGATGATAGTGTGCTATCTGGTTTACCTTTATCATCGTGTACTGTTTTAAGTGACCTGACACGTCGCTATTACACGTTGATAGAGCCTCTAGGATTCTTGCTTGACCACCAGCAGTATGAGGGCGATCATATAAGTGGGAGCTGGGGGTCTATAAGCATATCCTTAAAAGGTCCCTAGTCGTGAGAGTTTCGAGACAGGGCATCGATTCTCCATAGTAGACTAGTGAATACAGTCGAGACCCCGACGAGGGGCGGTGGCCGGTCTCACAAGCCACTGGTGTCAGTTGGATCACCTAAGATGTATACAGGTGCTCATTGGGTTATGAGTACACCGGACAGGACTCGCCGGGAACATGCTAGTTGGTCATATACCAGACGTCAGATGGCAGTTCCCTGGTGACATGTGTGCAGGTTAGTTCATCGACCTGGGGATCGTCATTTGTCTCGTGTGAGTTCCCACTGTACTTTGATTACTACCCTACCACGGCTCAAAGGAGTCGTGCAAACAGGTTTTAGTTGGGTACAGTCCCGAGCCACATGGAGGCAGTGAGCGTATCTTCAGGGTTCGTCTCTCCCGGTATTGGGGGTGAGGTCATGCTGTGTCTAGGAGAGCCATTACATGAAGCCCTCGGCCGAGGCAAGGAGATTTACTGGTAGGTATTCCAGTAGTATCTCAGGGTGTTCTGGGCTTCACTCCGACACGACTTGTACCGCTTTTGGGGGTCTGACTTTTACCAACCCCCTAGGCCCGCCATGCGATGCTCATAGACGAACGGACCGGACTGTACGGATATTGTCACTGACAGGCTCAGTAGGGAGTCAGGCTGAGTTCGCTCACAGACGTCCCTTTTGGTCAATACCTGGTAGCCCGTTATGTATTGGCTTATACCTCTAACGTGCTAGTGGTTAAATCCACAACCAAGGTGTTGATGAGTCTTCAGAGTCCCCTACATTTCTGTTACTCAGCTTTCGGGCGAAAGGTTGTAGAAGCCGTATGGAGATATGGCAAGGTCCGATCAGATACGTGCGGTATTGCACGGATCAGGATCGGACAGTCTGTACTATAGGCCGTATGCATATATGGCAGGGTTCGATCAGATACGTGCGGTATTGCACGGATCAGGATCGAACGGATATTACTAGACGGCTTTGGTATAAGCCGGATTCTAGTATAGTACAGTGTAGATTTTGTCTCATTGCATTTGTATTTCGGTCGAAATACAGATGCGGGTGTGTATGCACAGTATCGGGGTTTTCCTGTAATTTATTACGGGACCAGTTTTCTGGAGTTGCCAGTTTGCTTTCCGTTTCGGCCAATTTCCATTGTTCCGTTCATTGGCCGAAGATTGGTGGAGGAGGGCTTATTTGCATTGTTGCAAATAAGTATTTGTGGAGGGGGTCTTTGCTTATTGGTTGGATCATGATGGTTGCTCCATTGACCTTGACTTCTTGACTTCTTCATGATGGCTTGACCATTTGGAATCATCATGGTTGCTTTGGAGTGTTTGTTTTTGTTGGTGATGATATTGTTTTGATCATCACTCATTATTCTTCCTTGCATGATAGCTCACCCACTCCCTTGTCTTTCATTTGACTTCACTCCATTCCCACCTACCACCATCATGCTTGGCCGGCCACTAGTGAGGGTGGGGGCTTTTCTTTTGGTTGTGAGAAAAATGTCACTCGAAATTTTTTTTGCATGATACATTTTTCCTCACCTCTCTCCAAGTTTTTTTTTCCTCCACCACAAAGGCATCTCCATGAACCCCAAATGAGACTTGAGGACTACATATTCTACAGCGAACCTTGGGCACGTCGAGTAGCCGGCTTCGTGCCCGAGTTGCCTCGGCATTGAGGTGGGAGCCCATAAAAGAAGTAGGCGATGTGGTGCACTTCCGGCGACGAGGAGGAGACGGGACATTCCGCAAGAGATCGGGACGATGATGAGAAGACCGGAGGACATGGATCGTCGGTATATCTCTATTCCCTTTCTTGTTGGTAGCTAGGACTAATTAATGGTTCGATCCGGGTTATAGTGCGCGGTGGTGCCGGTTTGCTAAGTCCGCAAAATTAAAGTTTATCACCGCTTCCGCATTTGGCCGTCGGATTGACGGCCGGGGCGCCGCCGTGCACTTACAGCTATATGACCTTAACATATTCAACAAATCATAAGTGCTAGTCAAGTTCAACCCGTCATTTCCTGATTGAATTAAACCCACCCGTACGATCCTTAACATAGTCAACAAAGTCGTACGACTACCCTAATCCTGTTAGTTGTATGTATGCCCTAGAGGCCAGTATTGTACAGATGCTGTATATTATATTGGATGCTTGGACATATATAGAGATGACTTTCTTGCTCGACATGATAGTATGCTATCTGGTTGCTCTTTATCTTAACATGTACACTAGTCTCTTTATACTGTCTTATAGTTACATGTTGGTAAAGCCCTTAGGATATGTATTTGACTACCTGGACTGTGATGCAGATCATACTAGTGGGGACATGGTAGTCCATAAGTACATCCTTCAAGGTCCCTAGTCGTTGGTGTATCGAGACGGGGCATCGATATACCAGAGTAGACTAGCGTATACGCTTCTCAACCCATGAGATGGGCGATGGATGATCCCACATCCATTGGTGTTTGACATCAGAGATGGTATACGGGTGCTCAGTGGAGACTGGGTACACTGGACAGACTCGCCGAGAACTCCCAGATGGTATTATACCTCACGTCTGATGGCAGTTCTCTGGTGACACTTGTACAGGTTAGTCTGTAGACCCGAGATCGTCATAGAGTCTTGTGTGATTCCCACTGTGCTTTGATCTCCACCTTACCACGTCCATGAGGGCGTGCAAAACGGTGGTCTTTGGGTACAGTCCCGTGTCACATGGAGGCAATGAGCGATAGGAGGGGTTTCGTCTCTCCCGGTATTGGGGGTTAATGTTGCGCAGTGCTCGATTGGCCGTAACAGGGAAGTCCCTGGCCAGGGCTGATCAGTGATTTGCTGGTAAGTGTTGCCAGTAGTTTCTCGACCCGTTACGAGCCTCACATCGGCACGACTTATCGGGTTATTGGGGTCTGACGTTTACCACCCCTAGACTTCATATGCGACATATCAGACGAAGAGACCAGACTGTACGGTAAGTGTTACTGGTCGGATTCGCAGGAGTGTGAGCGGGCTAGCTCGTCGTTCTTCTGATCGCTCAATACCCGGGTGGCCGTAACGTTTAGCAGACCGCTTGTGGCTTTTGGATGCTTGATATGATCATCATCTGCTACCGGCGTATTGACGAGTCTTTAGAGTCCTACACAGAGGTTTCCTGGCTCAAGCGAAATGAAATAGGAGCGCATATGAGATATGTGCAGGACCGAGAATAATGCGTGTATGTGATACCGCATTTCATTCTCGCGATAAATGTTTCGATTGGTTATATTCGATATGACCTAGTTATCGAATCATTGATTCGATAAATCGATACATTGGATACTAGTCGGTTATGTGCGACATGACCGGATCATTGAATCAAATGTTGATTTAATGATTTAATGTATAATTATATATTTGATATATTACTTTGCATTAGCTAGTATTGGTTCACTTTATATGGATTTTCTCACTTGATGCACATTGTATATGTGATATACTTTTGTGCACATTCTTGTATCATGTTTGATGATACTTGATCATTTAGTTAAGTGTATAGGATTAAACCATGATTAATATGATAATTAGAGTTTTGCATATCCATTTATTTATTTATTTGTTTATTTATTTATTTGGAAATGATTATGATAAGAATGGTGGCTTTCTTTGTCTTTTAGTTGAAGCTTCATGAAGCTTTGACTTCTTAACCATTCTTGTCATCATGCTTAACCCTAACCCATCCATTAACCATGGTTTATTCTCTACACTTAACCCTAGTTTAAGTTATGATAAGTATTTATTTTCTATTTTCTTTTAATAGAACTTATCATAACTAGCTCATCTTCTTCTTCTTCTTCAAGCTTGCTACATCAATGGCAACTTGAGTTTTAGTGAGAGAAATCCAAATCTAAAGTGAACCCATCTCCTATTTCTTCACCCTCTACCTCTTGCCAAGTTGTTTTGGGTGTTCTCTTCACAAGTTTCACAACTTTGTGAAGTCGGAGCTTGAACTAGTGCAACCTCGACGTAGATCGTCTTTGACACGAAGCCGACGACCTATTCCGCACGTTTTTCCGATGAAGCCGACGAATGAGTCGAGGATTCATGATGGACAGCGAGGGCATGACCACGTGGAGCTAAGGAGGTGGAAATCCGGATCTACAAAGGTTGTAGCTTCCGACCTTTAGATAATTTGCTAACTAGTTTAGTTTTTCGCCTAAAATTCTAGTCTAAGATCCGTGTTAGGGTTTCTCGGCACCATAATTTTTGTAAAATTGCATGTTCGATGCCTTGTGAGACCTCACTAGGGTGCCTAGGAACCCTACAGTGTTATCAGAGCCTAGCTAGAGCCTTAGGCGAAGTCCAGACGGAATTTGAAACCCGAACGAACCCGAAACCCACACCCGAGAATGCTCTCTGGACATTTTTGAAATATCTGGTTTTTTGTCAATTAAAAATGCCTAAAAAAATCAGCAATAAAATCTAAGAATTACTGTGCAAATCGTTTCCTGTGAACAGTATAAACGGCGGCGGAACCGCGGCAGAAGCATGGCTTCTGCGGCGGTTCCGCGGCTCGTTGATGACGTCAGCCCCACTTCTTTGCACAGTAATACATGATTTATTATTATGAGTTTTCTGGGAATTTTAATTTGACTCCAGGTTTGAGTATTCTGGGGTTGTATTGGGAATCGTCGATTCGATCGGATTATCGAACTTTGTCTAAGTGTTTTCCGGATAATTTTTGAATATGTTAAAAACTTCGACCGGATATAAATACCCAACTTTTCCCCTGTCGTAAAATATCCAAGTGTTGGATTATTGTGTGGTTTAAGGACGTTCTGAGTAGTGCAAGTAACACGATGGTCCCTCTAGAAGACAACAAACCTTAACTCGATTATGTGACCTTCTTGAACTACCCTTTGAACCTTCGGGTTTGGGGCTGTACTGCGTGCCACATGTGAGGCGTTGGCTTGACCCTTCTACGGCTGGACCGTTGGTACTGAGGCATGAAACGAATGTCTTGGAACCTATTTCATGTGTTGGACGGTTTCGGGAAAACTTGGGTATTCGAATGTTCGATCGGAAATTTTAATATATTCTATTTATCCGGAATGGGATAAAATAATTGGAATTCACAAACAGTTATGTGATAACTGAATGAATGATATAAATCTAGCGGTTTAGTTTCATTTGATATTGAAAAGAGTTTTCGATAATGAGATTAAAATGCGGGATTTATAATAATTAGGCATGTGATGTCTAAGATATTTATTGGATTAGGCATGTGATGTCTAAAGTAGTTGCGGATTCCAATTGTTGTAGTTTTACACTTTCTTTTCTGTGACCGTAAGTGTAATATGTGATATCGCCGGTTTCGTTGCTATATGTCAACGACAATTGGGATGCGCATATTTACTTACGTTGATGACATGTGATGTTATGTGTTGCTGGATATGTTATATTGGATTATCGTGTTCGAATAGCCGGGGGTTTTTATGTGAGATGAGTGTTTTTCATTTTCATTCATGTAAAAACTTGTATGTAATATTCTTTCATTTGGGGCACTTCCAGGTAGCGGAAGTTGTCACCCTTTGTATATTATTTACTTTTCCGCATTAGGATAGACCCAAGGAGGGGAGCACAAGTAACCGGGTTCTGGGGTCCAGTGGGAGACCAACTCGAGGAGTCGAGTCCGGGTCTCCTAACCCTAGAATTGGCAGGGTTGCTTGCCGCTCTCGTAGGGGTCTAGGGGTGTGGGATTGGCTATTCATCACGACCGTGGAATCCGTGTTTTATACTGGCTCGTATTGAAAACACGGACGTCCTAGTGTGTCCAATATTTCATATGTTTATTCTGCTGCGATATCTGTGTTGTGATTCTGTGATGGATGTAGTATATAGTATATATGATATATTATATAGACGTTACTTATGTTTTACACCCGCGCTAGCCCTGCCCTGCTCTGTCGTTAGTTACCTAACCTAACGGTGCACGAGGGGACATCGAGGCGAATGCGGATGGCATAAGTGTACGTCATATCTATCTGTGATGTTTAGGTATTTAAATGATGGGACTTCATTAATGTGATTAATGAAAGATAAGAAACCTAAGATGTTGTGGAATCGAATTTTAAAATAAAACAGGTAGCTACAGTTCTTGCTTTGCACAGCGGTATATATGATATATCCTGCACCTTATTCGATGAGGAAAGGACCGAGATACCTTCACCGAGAGTGACTCCTTTAGCAATAACTGGCAGATGCTACACACTCGGTTTGCTTTTGACTGCTTTTGGGTTTTTGCTTTGCACAGCGATATATATGATATATCCCTCACCTCATTCGACGAGGAAAGGACCGAGATCCCTTCGTCGGGAGTGACTCCTTTAGCAAAACTAGAAAAGCCTCAAAATCACTCCATTTCAAAACATCATTTGATTCTACAACGATATCAAGTTCATTACGCTCATGGTTTTTATGAAAAACCTGCGTAGCCCTCCGTCATTTCAGATAAGTATTAGTTAGTATTCGTGCTGCGGTAGTTTGGCCTCCGTCAAGGCGCAGTGTACGGTAGCTAACTAGTGCTTATCTGCTAGCATATGATGCGATTGGATTAGGGTATTCGTACGGCGTTGTTTGGCCTCCGTCAAGGGTCGTGCGGGTGGGTTTAATTCAATCAGGAAATGACGGGTTGAACTTGACTAGCGGACTATGGGTTGTTTGGCCTCCGTCAAGGTCATAGGACGCTAGGGGCAAAATATTATCGGGAATTTCAAGTGTTGAAATTTGCAATGAGATTGCATACCTTCTATGAGATAGTTGGATCCCGATACCCGCTGCGAGTAAGAGTTACTCCTAGGAGAGTTTTACACATTGCAATTAGCCGATCAAGTAGGTGTCTAGAAAGGTGTCAACGGGGTTACGCCTCTGGGAAAACGAGGTTTACATTAATTAGGTTCGTGCGAAAGCACGGGGGACCTCCCTCAAAGTACCGACACTGGCCTGGCTGAAAGATTGGCGAACCTGTAGTGTGTAATTAATCCCGGCTAGTCTTTCCTTTTAGGGTTTGAAGGAAGATTTGATAAAAAGCAGTGGGAGCCATCCTGATTAGATAAGATAATAACCAATCTGATCTTGCACGAGCTTACACTAAAGTGTTTTCTTCTCTCTCTCTCCAGGTAGCGACCATTTCATGCCTTAATAAAGATAATAATATGGATGTATTGACCGAACCCGCATGTTATACTGTGCTGGGGAACGTTGGTTCCGTTCTTTCCTATAAGAGTTATAGGACTGAACAGGATATAGGGGAATACCAGGATTCCCATGCCACCCGAATGAAGAAAGTACATGTTGATGCATTTTCTTCGGGTGTGTTCGTTACTGAGAACTGTTTCTCCATTTGCTCTACGTCCTGGGTATTGGATACCGGCTCAGGATCCCATATATGTAATCAGTTACATGGGCTTAAGAAAGGTAGAGAACTTGGAGAAGGTGATAAAGACATTAGAGTTGGAAATGGTGCAATTGTTGCAGCTAAGACTGTCGGGGAATATCACCTTGTATTACCAACTGGTAATATATTGGTTCTGAACGAATGTTATTACATGCCGAACCTGATATGCAACATTATATCGGTTTCTTTATTAAGTAAAGATTGATATAATTTTGTATTACAGGACAGTGTTATGAACATTTTCCTTAACCAAAAGTTGGTTGGATCAGGCACGTTGTGCAATGGCATTTATGTTCTAAATCAATCAACAGTTCTGAGCATAACAAACACACACAAGAGGAAGAGTTCTGAACTCAATGAATCCTTCTTGTGGCATTGTAGACTGGGTCACATCAATGCGACACGACTAGCTAAGTTGCATAAAGATGGATATTTAAATCCGTTTGAATTTTCATCTTATGACACTTGCCAGTCATGTCTCAAAGGCAAGATGACCAAAACTCCGTTTACGGGACACGGAGAAAGAGTTACCGAACCCTTGGGACTTATACATAGTGATGTATGTGGTCCCATGTCTACACATGCCAGGGATGGTTCTTCATACTTCATTACATTCACTGACGATCTATCTAGGTTCGGGTATGTGTTCCTGATGAAACACAAATCAGAAGCTTTTGAGAAATTTAGGGAATATAAACATGAAGTTGAGAACCAAACCGGAAAAAGTATTAAAATCCTACGATCTGATCGAGGAGGTGAATACTTGAGCAATGAATTCCGGGACTTCCTAAAATAGAATGGGATTCTCTCTCAGCTGACTCCTCCATATACACCACAGCACAACGGTGTATCGGAGCGGAGAAATCGCACCCTATTAGATATGGTGCGCTCTATGATGAGTACAGCTGAGTTACCTATCTCCTTCTGGGGTATGCACTGGAGACTGCTGCATACCTACTGAATAGAGTTCCAACCAAATCAGTGCCTACCACTCCATATGAGATATGGAATGGGAAGAGACCATGTCTTAATTTTATTCAGATATGGGGTTGTCCGGCCTATGTTAAAACACAAAATCCGGACAAGCTCGAGGCAAGGTCTGTTCTATGTAAGTTTGTTGGATATCCCAAACATTCGCGAGGGTATATCTTCTACCACTCCGAGGAACAAAAAGTGTTTGTTTCTCGACATGCCACTTTCTTAGAAAAAAGTTTTCTTATGAAACAGATAAGTGGCATTGAGGTAGAACTGGAAGAGGTTCCAGCAATACAGACTACAACAGAAGATTTGGTTGAACCAGAGGATTCCATAGTTCCCGATGAACCCCAGCCTCTCCGCCGATCTAGTAGGGTTCCTCGCCAACCTGAGAGATACTACGGTTTTCTCATTGATGGTGGCAGTGAGGATTGCATCATGGAGGATGATGACCCAACTAGCTTCGAGCAGGCCATCACGAGTGGGGACTCAGTGAAATGGCTGGACGCTATGCGGTCCGAGATGGAATCCATGTCCACCGACAAAGTATGGACTTTGGACGTTGCTCCTGAAGGGGTAAAACCCATTGGGAGCAAGTGGATCTCTAAGAAGAAACTTGGTGTAGATGGGAAAGTGGAGACTTTCAAAGCTAGACTTGTAGCAAAGGGTTTTCGTCAAAGACCAGGTGTGGACTATGACGAGACCTTTTCTCCAGTGGCTATGCTTAAATCCATCCGGATCATGCTTGCCATCGCTGCATATCATGATTACGAAATCTGGCAAATGGATGTTAAGACCGCCTTTCTAAACGGTGATTTAGAAGAGTGCGTGTACATGACTCAGCCAGAGGGCTTAGTAGACAGTGGGAGCAGCGGGAAGGTGTGCAAGCTGCTTAAATCCATTTATGGATTAAAGCAAGCATCGCGGAGTTGGAACATCTGCTTTGACGTCGTTATCAAAGAGTTTGATTTCGTAAAAAACCCAGATGAACCTTGTATCTACAAGAAGGTGGCAGAGAGTAAGGTTGTCTTCCTCGTATTGTACGTGGATGACATACTCTTGATAGGAAATGATATTCCTATGCTGCAATCGGTCAAGCTCTTCTTATCACAAAGATTCTCAATGAAAGATCTTGGTGATGCCTCCTGCATATTGGGAATTAGGATCTATAGAGATAGATCCAAACGGATTTTGGGATTGTCCCAATCCAGGTACATTGACACCATACTAAAGAGGTTTAGTATAGAAGAGTCCAAGCGTGGGAACTTACCCACGATCTCTGGAGTCACTCTCTCCAAAGAGATGTCTCCCAAGACTGATTTGGAGAGTGCTCGCATGCAAGGGATACCCTATGCTTCGGCAGTAGGCTCTATCATGTATGCGATGCTGTGTACCAGACCCGATGTGGCATACTCACTAAGTGTAGTGAGCAGGTATCAAGCTGATCCTGGAGAGAGTCACTGGACAGCTGTGAAGAGCATTCTCAAGTACTTGCGAAGGACTAGAGATATGTTCTTGGTGTATGGTAACGGAGAGCTCCAAGTGGAGTCCTTTACCGATTCGAGCTTCCAGAGTGATAAGGACGACTCTAAGTCGCAGTCGGGTTTTGTCTTTACTTTTTACGGAGGGGCAGTTAGCTGGAAGAGTTCCAAGCAGGAAACCGTGGCAGACTCGTCGATGGAGGCTGAATACATCGCTGCCAACGATGCTGCTAAAGAAGCTGTTTGGATCAAGAAGTTCATTACTGAACTTGGAGTGGTTCCATCCATTGAGCGTCCAATACCTTTGTATTACGATAACAATGGAGCGGTGGCTTTGGCCAAGGAACCCAGGTCCCATCAGCGATCCAGGCATATTCTGAGGCGGTATCACCTGATCCGGGAGATAGTTGATCGCCGGGAGATCGAGGTCAGGAGGGTTGACACGAAGAATAACACGGCGGATCCACTCACGAAGGCCATTCCCCAGATACAGTTTGAGAGACTCTTCGGGATGCTCGGTATGCGATACTACAGCAGCTGGACCTAGTGCAAGTGGGAGATTGTTAGTTGTATGTATGCCCTAGAGGCCAGTATTGTACAGATGATGTATATTATATTGGATGCTTGGACATATATAGAGATGACTTTCTTGCTCGACATGATAGTATGCTATCTGGTTGCTCTTTATCTTAACATGTACACTAGTCTCTTTATACTGTCTTATAGTTACATATTGGTAAAGCCCTTAGGATATGTACTTGACTACCTGGACTGTGATGCAGATCATACTAGTGGGGACATGGTAGTCCATAAGTACATCCTTCAAGGTCCCTAGTCGTGGGTGTATCGAGACGGGGCATCGATATACCAGAGTAGACTAGCGTATACGCTTCTCGACCCATGAGATGGGCGATGGATGATCCCACATCCATTGGTGTTTGACATCAGAGATGGTATACGGGTGCTCAGTGGAGACTGGGTACACTGGACGGACTCGCCGAGAACTCCCAGATGGTATTATACCTCACGTCAGATGGCAGTTCTCTGGTGACACTTGTACAGGTTAGTCTGTAGACCCGAGATCGTCATAGAGTCTTGTGTGATTCCCACTGTGCTTTGATCTCCACCTTACCACGTCCATGAGGGCCTGCAAAACGGTGGTCTTTGGGTACAGTCCCGAGTCACATGGAGGCAATGAGCGATAGGAGGGGTTTCGTCTCTCCCGGTATTGGGGGGTTAATGTTGCGCAGTGCTCGATTGGCCGTAACAGGGAAGTCCCTGGACAGGGCTGATCAGAGATTTGCTGGTAAGTGTTACCAGTAGTTTCTCGACCTGTTACGAGCCTCACATCGGCACGACTTATCGGGTTATTGGGGTCTGACGTTTACCACCCCTAGACTTCATATGCGACATATCAGACGAAGAGACCGGACTGTACGGTAAGTGTTACTGGTCGGATTTGCAGGAGTGTGAGCGGGCTAGCTCATCGTTCTTCTGATCGCTCAATACCCGGGTGGCCGTTACCTTTAGCAGACCGCTTGCGGCTTGTGGATGCTTGATATGATCATCATCTGCTACCGGCGTATTGACGAGTCTTTAGAGTCCTCATAAGAGGTTTCCTGGCTCAAGCGAAACGAAATAGGAGCGCATATGAGATATGTGCAGGACCGAGAATAATGCGTGTATGTGATACCGCATTTCATTCTCGCGATAAATGTTTCGATTGGTTATATTCGATATGACCTAGTTATCGAATCATTGATTCGATAAATCGATACATTGGATACTAGTCGGTTATGTGCGACATGACCGGATCATTGAATCAAATGTTGATTTAATGATTTAATGTATAATTATATATTTGATATATTACTTTGCATTAGCTAGTATTGGTTCACTTTATATGGATTTTCTCACTTGATGCACATTGTATATGTGATATACTTTTGTGCACATTCTTGTATCATGTTTGATGATACTTGATCATTTAGTTAAGTGTATAGGATTAAACCATGATTAATATGATAATTAGGGTTTTGCATATCCATTTATTTATTTATTTGTTTATTTATTTATTTGGAAATGATTATGATAAGAATGGTGGCTTTCATTGTCTTTTAGTTGAAGCTTCATGAAGCTTTGACTTCTTAACCATTCTTGTCATCATGCTTACCCTAACCCATCCATTAACCATGGTTTATTCTCTACACTTAACCTTAGTTTAAGTTATGATAAGTATTGATTTTCTATTTTCTTTTAATAGAACTTATCATAACTAGCACATCTTCTTCTTCTTCTTCAAGCTTGCTACATCAATGGCAACTTGAGTTTTAGTGAGAGAAATCCAAATCTAAAGTGAACCCATCTCCTATTTCTTCACCCTCTACCTCTTGCCAAGTTGTTTTGGGTGTTCTCTTCACAAGTTTCACAACTTTGTGAAGTCGGAGCTTGAACTAGTGCAACCTCGACGTAGATCGTCTTTGACACGAAGCCGACGACCTATTCCGCACGTTTTTCCGATGAAGCCGACGAATGAGTCGAGGATTCATGATGGACAGCGAGGGCATGACCACGTGGAGCTAAGGAGGTGGAAATCCGGATCTACAAAGGTTGTAGCTTCCGACCTTTAGATAATTTGCTAACTAGTTTAGTTTTTCACCTAGAATTCTAGTCTAAGATCCGTGTTAGGGTTTCTCGGCACCATAATTTTTGTAAAATGGCATGTTCGATGCCTTGTGAGACCTCACTAGGGTGCCTAGGAACCCTACAAATCCAATCTGCATCATATGCATAAGCAGATAAATACTGGTCAGCTACCGCACACTACGCCTTAACATAGTCAACAAACGTAGCACGAATACTAACTGGTACTTATCTGAAATGACGGAGGGCTACGACAGGTTTTTCTGAAAACCTATTGCGTAATGAACTTGATATCGTTGTAGAATCAAATGAAGTTTTTAAATAGAGTGATTTTGAGGCTTTTCTAGTTTTGCTAAAGGGGTCACTCCCGGTGAAGGGATCGTCGGCCCTTTCCTCGTCGAATGAGGTGCAGGATATATCATATATATCACTGTACAAAGCAAAACTCAAAAACAATCAAAAGCAAACCGAGTATGTAGCATCTGCCAGTTATTGCTAAAGGAGTCACTCCCGGAGAAGGGATCTCGGTCCTTTCCTCATCGAATAAGGTGCAGGGTATATCATATATACCGCTATGCAAAGCAAGAACTGTAGCTACCTGTTTTGTTTAAAATTTGATTCTACAACATCTTAGGTTTCTTTTCTTTCATTAATCACATTAATGAAGTCCCATCATTTAAATACCTAAACATCACAGATAAATACGACGTACACTTATGCCATCCGCATTCGCCTCGATGTCCCCTCGTGCACCGTTAGGTTAGGTAACTAACGACAGAGCAGGGCAGGGCTAGTGCGGGTGCAAAACATAAGTAACGTCTATATAATATATCATATATACTATATACTGTATCTATCACAGAACATCACATGATCACATCACAGATATCGCAGCAGAAGAAACATATGAAATATTGGATATACTAGGACGTCCGTGTTTTCAATACGAGCCAGTATAAAACACGGATTCCACTGTCGTGATGAATAGCCAATCCCACACCCCTAGACCCCTACGAGAGCGGCAAGCAACCCTACCAATTTAGGGTTAGGAGACCCGGACTCGACTCCTCGAGATGGTCTCCCACTGGACCCTAGAACCCGGTTACTTGTGCTCCCCTCCTTGGGTCTATCCTAGTGCAGAAAAGTAAATAATATACAAAGGGTGACAGCTTCCGCAACCAGGAAGTGCCCCAATAAAAGAATATTACATACAAGTTTTTACATGAATGAAAATGAAAAACACTCATCTCACATAAAACCCCCGGCTATTCAAACACGACAATCCAATATAACATATCCAGCAACGCATAACATCATATGTCATCAACGTAAGTAAACATGTGTATCCCAATTGTCGTTGACATATAGCAACGAAACCGGCGATATCACATATTACACTTACGGTCACAGAAAAGAAAGTGTAAAACTACAACAGTTGGAATCCACAACCTCTTTAGACATCACATGCCTAATCAAATGAAATACTTAGACATCACATGCCTAACAGTTACAAACCCCGCATTTTAGTCTCATTATCGAAAACTCTTTTCAATATCATATGGGACTAAACTGCTAGATTTATAACATTCATTCAGTTATCTCATAACTGTTTGTGAATTCCAATTATTGTATCCCATTCCGAATATATAGAATATATTAAACTTTCCGATCGAACATTCGAACACCCAAGTTTTTAGGAAAAGTCCAGAGAGCATGATGTGTTAGGGTTTCGATGCGTATTCGGGTTTCAAACGTCGTCTAGACTTCGCCTAAGGCTCTAGCTAGGCTCTGATACCACTGTAGGGTTCCTAGGCACTCTCAAGAGGTCTCACAAGGCATCAATCATGCCAATTTCAAATTTTATGTGTGCCGAGAAACCCTAACACGGATCGTTAACTAGAAATCTAGGCGATATATTAAACTAGTTAACAACTTAACTAAAGGAGAGAGGCTACAACCTTTGTAGATCCGGTTCTCCACTTCCTTAGCTCCACGTAGGCGTCCTCTCGCTGTCCATCTCGAATCCTAGACTCAATCGTCGGCTTCATCGGAAAAACGAGCGGAATAGGTCGTCGGCTTCGTGCCGAAGATGATCTACGTCGAGGTTGCACAAGTTCAAGCTCCAACTTCACCAAGTTGAGAAACTTGTGAAGAAAACACCCAAAACCACTTGGCAAGAGGTAGAGGATGAAGAAATAGGAGGTGGGTTCACTTTAGAATTGGATTTCTCACTTTAGAACTCAAGATGCCATTGATGGCATCAAGCTTTCTCTCTTGAAGATGAAGAAGAAGAAGTAAATAGAATATGATAAGTATCTATAAAAAGAATAATAAAATCAATACTTATCATCTTCTAACCTTGGTTAAGTGTAGAGAATAAACCATGGTCAAATGAGAATGGTTAGGGTTAAGGATGATGACAAAATGGTCACTTTAGTCAAAGCTTCATGAAGCTTCATCAAGCTTCATGAAAGAAACCATTTTGTTATCTTTTATTTATTTATCAAAAAAGAATAGATAAATAAATAAAAACCCTAACTATTATCATAACCATGGTTTAAGTCTTAACACAAAACCAAACTACATGCATCATCAAACATGACACAAAGATGTGCACAAAAATATATCACATATACAGCATGTACATCAAGTGAGAAAATCCATTTAAAGTGAACCAATACTAGTTAATGCAAAGTAATATATCAAATATATAATTATACATTAAATCATTAAATCAACATTTGATTCAATGATCCGGTCATGTCGCACATAACCGACTAGAATCCAATGTATCGATTTATCGAATCAATGATTCGATAACTAGGTCATATCGAATATAACCAATCGAAACATATATCGCGAGAATGAAATGCGGTATCACATACACGCATTGTTCTCGGTCCTGCACATATCTCATATGCGCTCCTATTTCGTTTCGCTTGAGCCAGGAAACCTCTGTGTAGGACTCTAAAGACTCGTCAATACGCCGGTAGCAGATGATGATCATATCAAGCATCCACAAGCCGCAAGCGGTCTGCTAAACGTAACGGCCATCCGGGTATTGAGCGATCAGAAGATCGACGAGCTAGCCCGCTCACACTCCTGTGAATCCAACCAGTAACATTTACCGTACAGTCCGGTCTGTTCGTCTGATATGTCGCATATCAAGTCTAGGGGTGGTAAACGTCAGACCCCAATAACCGATAAGTCGTGCTGATGTGAGGCTCATAACGGGTCGAGAAACTACTGGTAACACTTACCAGCAAATCTCTGATCAGCCCTGGCAAGGGACTTCCCTGTTACGGCCAATCGAGCACAGCGCAACATCAACCCCCAATACCCGAAGAGACGAAACCCCTCCTATCGCTCATTGCCTCCATGTGACTCGGGACTGTACCCAAAGACCACCGTTTTGCATGCCCTCATGGACGTGGTAAGGTGGAGATCAAAGCACAGTGGGAATCACACAAGACTCTATGACATCTCGGGTCTATAGACTAACCTGTACAAGTGTCACCTGAGAACTGCCATCTGACGTGAGGTATAATACCATCTGGGAGTTCTCGGCGAGTCCATCCAGTGTACCCAGTCTCCACTGAGCACCCGTATACCATCTCTGATGTCAAACACCAATGGATATGGGATCATCCATCGCCCATCTCATGGGTCGAGAAGCGTATACGCTAGTCTACTCTGGTATATCGATGCCCCGTCTCGATACACCCACGACTAGGGACCTTGAAGGATGTACTTATTTACTACCATGTCCCTACTAGTATGATCTGCATCATAGTCCAGGTAGTCAAGTACACATCCTAAGGGCTTTACCAACATGTAACTATAAGACAGTTTAAAGAGACTAGTGTACATGTTAAGATAAAGAGTAACCAGATAGCATACTATCATATCGAGCAAGAAAGTCATCTCTATATATGTCCAAGCATCCAATATAATATACATCATCTGTATAATACTGGCCTCTAGGGCATACATACAACTAACAACTTCCAATGGGTTTTACCCCTTCAGGGGCATCTTCCAAAGTCCATACTTTATTGGTGTACATGGGTTCCATCTCAGATCGCATTGCATCTAGCCATTTCACAGAGTCCCCACTCGTGAGGGCCTACTCGAAGCTAGTTGGGTCATCATCTTCCATGATGCAATCCTCGCTCCCACCATCAATGAGAAAACCGTAGTATCTCTCAGGTGGATGAGGAACCCTACTAGATCGGCGGAGAGGCTGAGGTTCTTTGGGAACTATCGAATCCTCTGTTTCCACCAAATCTTCCGTTGTAGTTTGAGCTGCTGGAACTTCTTCTAGTTCTACCTCAAGGCCACTAATTTCTTTCGCAAGAAATTCCTTTTCTAAAAAGGTGGCATGCCGAGAAACAAACACCTTTTGTTCCTCGGTGTGGTAGAAGATATACCCTTGTGAGTTTTTGGGATATGCTACAAACTTACACAGAACAGACCTTGCCTTGAGTTGGTCTGGATTCTGCCTTTTGAAATAGGGCGGACAACCCCATATCTTAACATAATTAAGACATGGTCTCCTCCCTTCCATATCTCATATGGAGTAGTAGGCACTGATTTAGTAGGGACCATATTCAATAGGTGTATGTCTGTCTCAAGCGCAAAACCCCAAAAGGAAATAGGTAACTTAGCGGTGCTCATCATAGAGCGCAACATATCTAATAGGGTGCGATTCCTCCGCTCCGATACACCGTTGTGCTGTGGTGTATACGGAGGAGTAAGCTGAGAGAGAATCCCATTCTCTTTTAGTTAGTGACGGAATTCCGTGCTCAAGTATTCTCCTCCCCAATCAGATCGAAGGATTTTAATACTTTTACCCGTCTGGTTCAAGACTTCCTGCTTATATTCTTTGAATTTCTCAAAAACTTCAGAATTGTGTTTCAACAGGAACATATGTCCGTATCTTGAGAGATCGTCAGTGAATGTAATGAAGTACGAGGAACCATTCCTTTCATGTGTAGACACGGGACAGCATACATCACTATGTATCAGTCCCAAGAGTTCCGTAACTCTTTCTCCGTGTCCTGTAAACGGAGTTTTGGTCATCTTGCCTTTGAGACATGACTGGCAAGTTTCATAAGATGAAAATTCGAACGGATTCAAATATCTATCCTTATGTAACTTAGCTAGTCGTGTCGCATTAATATGACCTAGTCTACAATACCACAAGAAGGATTCGTTCATTTCTGAACGCTTCCACTTGTGTGTGTTTTGTACATTAAGAACTGTGGTTTGATTTACAACGTATATGCCATTATTTAATGAACCTGATCCAATCAACTTTTCATTCAGAAAAATGTTCATAACATTATCCTTTACCACAAAATTATATTCTTTCTTTACTTAATAAAGAAACTTATATAAGATTGCATATCAGGTTCGGTATGTAATAGCATGCGTTCAGAATCAATGTATTACCATTTGGTAATACAAGGTGATATTCGCCAACTGCTTTGACTGCATCATTTGCACCATTCCCTACTCTTCAAGAATGATCACCCATTCCCAGTTCTCTACCTTTCCTTAGCCCATGCAACATATTATATATGTGGGATTCTGATCCGGTATCTAATACCCAGGACGTAAAGTGCACTAAGAAACAGTTCTCGGTAACTAACATACCTAAAGAAGATGCATCAACATGTTTATTCTTCGTTAGGGTAGCGTGGGAATCCGGATATGCCCCTATTCCCTGCTCGGACTTATAACAATTATAAGTTGGAGCAGAACCAATGTTCCCCTGCTTAGTATAACAAGTGGGTTCGGTCAATACATCCATTTTATTATCTTGATTACGGCCTGACATGGTTGCCACCTAGAGAGAGAGAAAGAGAGAAGATAACACTTAGCGTATGCTCTTCCAAGATTAGATTGGTTTTTATCTTATCTAATCAGGATGGCTCCCACTATTTTTATCAAATCTTCCTTCAAAGCCTAAAAGGTAAGACTAGCCGGGATTAATTACACCTTACAAGTTCGCCAATTTTTCATCCAGGCTAATGTCGGTACTTTGAAGGAGGTTCCCCGTGCTTTCGCACGGACCTAATTAAAATAAACATCGATTTCCCAGGGGCGTAACCCCGTTAACACATTTCTAGAAACCTACTTGATCGGCTAATTGTGATGTTTAAAAATCTCCCAGGAGTAACTCTTACTCGCAGTGGGTATCGGGATCCAACTATTTCATAGAAGGTATGCAATCTCATTGCAAATTTCAACAATGGAAATTCACGATAATACTTTTACCCCTAGCGTCCTATGACCTTGACGAAAGCCAACATACCATAGTCCGCTAGTCAAGTTCAACCCGTACATTTCATGATTGGATTAAACCCAGCCGCACGACCCTTGATGAAAGCAAAAAGAGTCATACGACTACCCTAATCCAATCGCATAATATGCAGCAAATAAGAAGTAAGTAGCTACCGTACACCACGCCTTGACGAAAGCCAACAAACGTAGCACGAATACTAAATACTTCTTATCTGAAATGACAGAGGGCAATGACAGGTTTTTATGAAAACCTTTGCGTAATGAACTTGATATCGTTGCTGAATCAAGTGATTTTGAAAAGGAGTGTTTTTGAGGCTTTTTACTAGTTTTGCTAAAGAGGTCAATCCCGGTGAAGGGATCTCGGCTCTTTCCTTATCGAATAAGGTGCAGGATATTTCAAAAATACCACTATGCAAAGCAAGAACTACAAGAAGCAATCAAAAGACAAAACCGAGTGGGTTGTAACATCTGCTAGTTTCGCTAATGTGGTCATTCCTGGTGAAGGGATCTCGGCTCTTTCCTCATCGAATGAGGTGCTGGATATTCTACAAGGAATACCGCTATGCAAAGCAAAAACTAGAGCTACTCTTTTTGAAAATTTGATTCTACAACATCTTTTTGGTTTCTTTTTTTTCATTAATATCATTAATGAAGTCCTATCATTTATGCATCCTAAGCATCACAGAAGAAACGAAAATACAACATACGCTTATGTCATCCACATTCGCCACAGTGTCCCGTTATACACCGTTAGGTAACTTAACTAACGCCGTAGGGGGGCTGGACTAGCACGGGTGCAAAACATAAGCAACGATTATTATATATCATATATATAATAATAAAGCATTCGTCTCAAGCATATAAAGTGATCACATCACATAATATCAGCATCAGAAGATAACATATGAAATATTGGATATACTAGGAATTCCGTGTTTTATATTAAGCTTATAAAAACATGGATTCCACGGTTGCGTTGAATAGACAAACCCACATCCTAGACCCCTACGAGAGCGGTAAGCAACCCTACCAATTCTAGAGTTAGGTGATCCGGACTCGACTCCTCGAGATGGTCTCCTACTGGATTTTAGAACCCGGTTACTTGTGCTCCCCGCCTTGGGTCTATCCTAATACGGAAAAGTAAATAATATATATCAATGGTGACAACATCCTCAACCCGGAAGTGCCCAAGTAAAAGAATATTACATACAATATTTTTACATGAATGAAAATGAAAAATTCTCATCTCACATAAAAACCCACAGCCATTCAAAACACGACGATCCAATATAACATATCACAGCAACACATAACATCACATGTCATCAACGTAAGTAAATATGCGTATCCCAATTGTCGTTGACATATAGCAACGAAACTGGCGATGCACCACATATTATACTTACGGTCGTAGAAAATAAAATGTCATACTACAACATTTGGAATCTACAATCACCTCTGACATCAAAAACCCGAAATATCACATACTTCGGATTTCATGCCTAACAATATGAATTCCAAATATTGTATCAAATTCCACAAACCGCTAGACGATGTTAAACATTCCGATCGAATCAACAAATACCCAAAATTTCCCAAAGAGCACAACACTTGAGCGTAGTTTAAAAATACTCAGTACATACCACAGTACTTATGGACCAACCGTAGAAGGGTCAACCCTTGCCTCACCTATGGCGTCGCGGAACTACCGCAAACCCTAGGGTTTGGCGGCGGTTCTTACGGTCATAGAATCGAGTAAGGGTTTCATTCTTCCAGAGGGTCCATCGTATTACTTGCATGATTTATGCATGTTCTTTAACTTAGAAAAATCAAACTTTTGGAAAATTTCAGCAAGGGAGAAAATTGGGTATTTGATATTCGTTCGAACCTTTAACGGCGTTTAAGTAACCCGAAACATAGATTTACGACTACGAAACACTCTGAATTGCCTTTACAGAAAGTTAACATCTCATGCAATTTCAGATAAAACAAGCAACACCTGATACACCAAAATCCAGAGACCAGAACACTAAATGAATACGAACCATAGAAAGTATTAAGGGGCCGGCCAGGCCGGAAATTTTGTCTCTGTCACCGGGTCAAAACCGGCGAAATTGGTTCGTATTTGTTCAGTGTTCATGTTACATCTCATATAACATTTTGCAGTCGATTAAAAAAAATTTCGACGACTTAAAATTTTTGACAGAAACTGGGTTTTCGATTAGAGTGTTTCGGAGTTCTTTCGGTTTCGTAATTCTACAAGCATCGTCTAATTCACTATCTCGGCTCTGATACCACTGTAGGGTTACCTAGCATGACAACAAGGTTTCGGGAGGCATCGTCCCAGCCAAATTAAAAAAAAATGCCATGCTAAACAACCCTAACCCTAGAATCTTAACGTGAGAATTTGAAAATACAATATGTAAACATCTTTACATCTAAGTGAATAAGGAATACAACCTTTGTAGACTGGTCCATCACTTCAAATGCTCCATGTAAAAGTCCCTTCGCTCCAAGTAATGGTGATCCGGACTCTCCGTAGGCTCCACTATTCGAAATGAACGAGCTTGCTCAATGATCTTCGAGGCCGAAGATGATCTACTTTGAGGAGACTCTAACTCAAACTACCTCTTCACTAATGGATGATTTAGTGAAGCAAACAACCTACACTATAAGGCTAATATGGTATAGATTGATGAAGTAGGAATTTAGCTCATTTTAGAATATTTTTCCTAGCTTTTTTTTTCACCTCAAGAAAACTCAAGTATAGAAAAAAGATGAAGAAGACGAAGCACAATTGTGAACCATGAGTGAGAAAATATCTAATATAAACTGTTGTAGAGACTTAACTAAAGCCATGGTCATGGTTAGGTGAAATAATATCTAGAGTAAAACAAAAGTTAGTGGAGATTAGGTCAAGGTTTCCACAAGCTTCTCCAAGCTTCATAACCATGCTAATTTTCACATATTTTTGTTTTTCACTAAATAATTAAAACCTCACATTATCTTAGTTTAGTTGTGAGTCTCTACACCCATGTTCCATGTATCATCAAGCATGATAAATTTATCAAAATACATTAATATATATATATATATATATATATCATATATGTATATATAAAATGTAAATGAAGAAAAGAAAATTCTTAAGTGAGCTAATTTTAGTTAATGTAAACTAGTATATCAAATATACAATTATATATTAAATTATCAAATCAACAATTGATTTAATAATCCAGCTATATCACATATAACCGACTAATATCATACGTATCAACTTATCGAATCAGCACTTGATTCGATAACCCGGCTATATCACATATAACTGACCGATACAATTATCGCGAGATTAGAATACGGTATCACATACTCGTACTAATCTCGGTCCCGTACATATCACATATGTGCTCTTACTTCATTTTGCCTGAGCCAGGAAACCTCTCTGTAGGACTCCAAAGACTCGTCAATACGCCGGCAGTAGGTGATGATCATATCAAGCACCCACAAGCTGTCAGCGATACTAGCTAGACGTAACGGCTACCCGGGTATTGAGTAATCAGAAAATCAACAAGCAAGCCTGCACATTCTCCTGTAAATCATGTCAGTAACACTACCGTACAGTCCGGTCTTTTTTTCTGATATGTGGCATATCCAGTCTAGGGGTGGTAAACGTCAGACCCCGGTAACCGATATGTCGTGCCGATGTGAGGCTCATAACGGGTCGAAAAGCTACTGATAACACTTACCAGTAGATCTCCATATCAGCCCTAACCAGGGACTTTCTTTTGTTGCCAATCGAGCGCAGCGCAACATCAAACCCCAATACCGGGAGAGACGATTACCCTCCTATCGTTCATTGCCTCCATGTGATTCAGGACTGTACCCAAAAGCCACCATTTTGCACATTCTCTTAAATGTGCTAAGATGGAAATCAAAGCACAATGGGAATCACACAAGACTCTATGACGATCTCGGGTCTACAGACTAACCTGTACCAGTGTCACCAGAGAACTGCTATCTGATGATAGGTATAATACCAACTAGGAGTTCTCGGCGAGTCCGTTCAGTGTACCCAGTCTCCACTGAGCACCCACATACCATCTTTGATGTCAAACACCAATGGATGTGGGATCATCCATCGCGCATCATATGGGTCAAGAAGCGTATACGCTAGTCTACTATGGAATATCGATGTCCTGTCTCGATACACCCTCGACTAGGAACAATTAAAGGATGTACTTGTGGACTACCCTGGCCCCACTAGTATGATCTCCATCATAGTCCTAGTAGTCAAGTACTCATCCTAAGGGCTTTATAAACATGTGAGAGCACGACAGTATCACAATACAAGTCTACATGTTAAGACAAAGAGCAACCATATTGCATACTATCATGTCGAGAAAGAAAGTCCTCTCTATATATATCCAAGCATCCACTATAAGATACATCGTATGTACAATAATAGCCTCTAGGGCTTACACATAACTAACATATATCAAATATATAATATTACACTCGTCTCACGCAGTTATATGATCAACATCACAGAATCAAGCTGCAGAAGCAACATATGAAATATTGGATATACTAGGATGGCCTTGTTTTAAATTTAGCCAATAATGTAAAACACGGATTCCACAGTTGTAATGAATAGAGAAACCCACATCTCTAGAGCCCTACGAGAGCGGCAAGTAACCCTACCAATTCTAGAGTTAGGAGACCCGGTCTAAACTCCTTGAGATGGTCTTCCACTGGATTCTAGAACTCGGTTACTTGTGCTCACCGCCTTGGTTCTATCTTAATGCGGAAAAGTAAATAATTTACAACAGAGGTGACATCATCCTCAACCTGGAAGTGCCCCAATAAAAGAATATTACTTACAGATTTTACATGAATGAAAATAAAAACTCTCATTTCACATAGAACCCCCGGCTATTCTTTCACGACGATCCAATAAATAATATCAATAGCAACACATGATATCACATATCATCAACGTAAGCAAATATGCGTATCCCTAAAACATATTGACATATATCCACGAGATAGGGATACTCCATATATTACACATACGGTCGTAGAAAAGATAACAGAAAACTACAATAATTAAAATCCGCAATATCCTTAGACATCATAAACCCGGAATATCTCATATTCTGGATTTCATGCCTAACTTATAAAACTTGCATTTTAGTCTCAAATTGAAAAATCTTCTCAATTTGTTGTCGGATAATTCAACAAGATTCCCGACTAACTGATCGCATACAATACGCAATTGCGACAGAGTTTTGATCCGAATCAAAACTTCGTGGAACTCGATCAATTGAGACTAAACGGCTAAGTTTACAATATACTAACTAGTTTTCATAAAACTAATTAATCCGGATTCTAATAATTGTATCACACATCACAAAGCTTGTAATGTAACCGCGGCATTAGAATTCCGCACGCAATTAGAAAACTAAACCAATTTTTCAAAGACATGAAAAATACAGTGAGCTAAATTTCTAAAACCAATTGTTTTAAGCCAATACGGGAGTCGAAAAGAACTCGAAACCCGCTCGAATCTTCATAGGGGAGAAGATCACAAAATTAAATATCGAATGGGAGGCCTTGAGAGGTTACCCTACCAACGAGGCCACCACGGGTGGCCAGGGGTGAGGCAGACCCGAAACTGCCTAAGGGTGGGTAGTTTCGGGTCCCCACCGCCAAGACACCCTTGTGGTGATCTTAGGGAGTGGGCCCAGCCATTCGGTCCCCCTGGAGTGTCCGCGGGGTGCACACGCTACACCCTGCGGCTTCTCGATTCAAACCGTGACCCCGTGGGGTGTGCAAAAAACTCAAAACATCATTTTGGAAACTGTTTTTATCGGCAGTTTTTGCACGACAAAAACGGCGGATTTCTAACGTCGCTACAATTTACCCTATTGTTCTAGCTTGGCTTTGATACCATGAAATTCGAGCTCAGCACCACCATGAGGTTCTAGATGCACCAAGCATGCCAAATTTTAATTTTTATTAGGTGCTACGTTAGACTAACAAGATCTTTTACTAGACTATTAGAGTTTGCCTTTGTGATGTGATGAACTAAAGAGAAGAAAAGAGCATACAACCTTTGTAGTTCGAGTCCATCTCTTCAATAGTTCCGGGTTGAAATCCACGCGACTCAATTAGGCTCCTCTTCGAGTTGAACGAATCTCCTTCATGATCTTCGCACCAAAGACGATCCACCCGAACTCCACAAGCTCAAGCTAATCCTTCACTAATCTCATTAGTGAAGGCAACACTCCACATAAAATTGCTAATCTAATGTGTGATGGTGAACTAGGGGTTTAATTTGCTCACAGCGGTTTTCACAAGTTCAATGATTCACATCACATCTGAGGGTTTCAACTTGGAAGTGTGGTGAAGAAAATTGTAGAGAACAAGAGGAAGCAAAAGCTCAAGAAAATAGCTAAGGTATGAAGAATGAAAATGATGAGTAAAATCAAAATAGCTTTCTCTTTTCTCACTTATTCAAGCATGGAATAAAATTGCAATTCTAAATTACAACCATGCTTGAATAGTGAGTCAAGACTAATATACAAATAATAAAACACATGCCTTGCCCATTCCACAAATATCTCCACAATCTACACCTCATTTTTCTATTTTCTAAAAATAGAAAAACATGCCATGCTTCATAAAATATATATATATATATATCAAATATACATTAATATATATATATATAAAACAATTAGTGAGCTAATGATATTAGTTAAGATATAATTATATCACATATAATATATATCACATTATTAAATCAACACTTGATCTAATAATCCGGTTATATCACATATAACCGACTAATATCATTAATCTGAATATCACATTATCAAACCAACACTTGATTCGATAATCCAGTTATATCTCATAAAACCTGACCGACATCAGATAACTGCCAGATTATAATACGGTATCACATATTCATATTTAATCAGGCCCACATACATATCAATATATGTGCCCTACTTCGTTTCGCTCGAGCCAGGTTACTTCTGTATGGATGTCACGACCCGGAATGGCACGTGACTAGCACTTGAATCATGTGAAGTCTATAAGACCCCACCTAATTCAAATAATCCAAAAGCCCAGAAATCTAAACCATTCAAAAAGAGAGTGAAGGAATAACTTAGTTTTAAAACAAGTGTTTTAACAAAATAAGCCGTAGAAAGCATTTTTAAAATATCAAGTCTTTTCCAAAAAATTTGGCAGAGTTTCCTTTGTAAACACTGGCCCTAAACGGGTACAAACATGAATAATATACATAATGAATAAAGGCATCCCCAAGCGGGTGCTAGCTCTTCGCCAATTGGCGGAAACAACCACGCAATGCAATATAATATACAATGCCGAAGGGCGAGGATCAAAGCTCAGAAAGGAAACCAACATCCTCAAGAAAGCCAGAAAACCATAATAATACAATCGCGCGACTCTAAGGTCGAAAGAATAAACAACTGGTTCTCTAAGTCTATCCAAATAATACAAGTCGGGTTGATGCAGTTTACTAGATACAACTGTAATAAATAAAAGTACGATGGTGGTCACGATGCAAGTGAACGCACCTACCAAAGCAATCACCCAGAAGGAAGCAGTGTACCAGCAAGCCGCAACGAAACCTGTACGGCAAAACCTACAAGAAACTGTGGCACAACGGGGGTGAGTTGCCAATTCGTGAGTAGAAAATATCACCGAGAAGAAATCGCATGTATGACTCTCTCCTAGGACATAAAATAATATTCTCATAATATATACCCTGAAATATCTAATAGTGGAGGGTAATCATCTAAACATGAGTATGATACCAAGTGCTCGTGTCAGTGCCTCAGGTAGCAACGTATCACATATATGATGTATGAATGCATGAAAATATAATACATTTTGAATGAGAAAACTGTTTTCTTATCTCAGTGAGATTTCTGTATAAAAATCAAATTATTATCAATGAAATCAACGGAGAATCCGTGTCAAGCATCGAGACAAAATATATATCCCAATATCTCAATATCTCGGGCTCTGGTAATCTGGACTGGCCCATATCATCAAATCTCAATATTTCAGGCTCTAGCAATCCGGACTGGCCCCGGGCTCCGGCAATCCGGACTGGCCCATATCATCAAATCACATGACCATGCCGGTATTCTCCGAATATCCTCCGTGTCACAAATAACCGGTCTGTAGTGCTCCCCTGCCGGGCTCAACGCCATCATCTGCGACCATCGAGCCCCGGGGTACCGCACCGGAACCACCATGCACCCGCAGACGGTTCATCCTCCTCCTAAAATCGGGTGTATGATACTGCTCAAGAGCCGAGAAAACTCATGGTGCACACCTCTCACATCATATCACGAAAAAATTGCAATTTTCTATCTTTTGAATTGAAAATAAGTTTATATAATTCGTTCGGTTTCTCCAAATCCAGAAATCTCATGGAAAATCCGAAATCCCAAACTCGAGAATAAATAAACAGTGAATTACCAGCATAAAGCCCCATTATATTGCATGACAAATGAATATACACATGCATGGATATCTAAGTAAAAGAATGCAATATCTAATTTAGCACATGAAAGCAAGCATACTAATAATATGTTGAAGCTACCAGCTAGCAGGTTATATCAATGAAGTACTATTTCTAATGTGTACGTGACATGGAAATTGTAGGGTTACTAGGCACACGCACAAGGGTCTATAAGGCATCAACCATGCCCGATTTAAAATTTAGACGTGCCAAACAACCCTAACCAAGATCTTTAAACTAGAGATTAGGCGAAACAAAGCATGTTAAACACTTTAACATCTAAGAGTTTGGGATTACAACCTTTGTAGTCCGGTCCTTCACTTTATAAGCTCCGTGTTGTGGTCTCTTCACCGCGATCTTCAAGTTCCGGACTCTCGAGAGGCACCACGAAGGGAAAGATGCAAGCTTGCTTCCGATATTCGATAACAAAGATGATCTAACTTGATGTTTCATTAACACAAGCTCTCACTCACTAAATGATGTGAACACCCTAATCTAAATGGCTAGGATATATAAGAATGATGAAGTAGGATTTTAGCTCTCATTTGTTTTCATTAACTCACTCATTTTCATCACTAATGAAAAAGCTAGAAAGCTTTTCCATCAAGAACTCAAGGAAGAAGAAGAAGAATCCTTTTGTGATGAATAATGAAACTCTAGTGTGTGGTTAGAAATACAACCATGGTAGATCATGAGAAGGCTAACCATTGTAGAGACTTAACTAGGGTTAAAGGGTTGGGTTGGGTTAAGCAAATATCACAAAATATCCAAGTCAAAGTCAAAGCTTCAAGAAGGTTCTTAAAAGCTTCATGAAGACTTAACCCTAATCCAAACCCTAACCTCAATTAAACTCCACAAAACATGTTGCATTAATAACCATATCATGTTACAATATTATATATCACATATATAATATTTATTGTAACAAAATAAAATAATACAATTAACATATATCGCATATATATCAATGTATTACCCGAGTGAGAAAAAGAATCTTTTAGTGAGCTTATATCAGTTAATGTAATTTAATATATCAAATATATAATTATACATTAAATTATCGAATCAACACTTGATCCGATAATTCGGCTATTTCACAAATAACCGACTAATATAATCTGAATCAGTTCATCGAATCAAAACTTGATCCGATGACCCGGCTATATCACATATACCCGGCCGATATCTCCTGTCGTGAGAATGTAATACGGTATCACATAAACGTATTGTTCTCTGTCCCGTACATATCACATATGTGCTCCTACTCCATTTTGTAGGGTTCCTAGGCACTCTCAAGAGGTCTCACAAGGCATCAACCATGCCAATTTCAAACTTATCCGGTGCCGAGAAACTCTAGACTAGATCGTTGACTAGAAATTTAGGCGAAAAACAAAACTAGTTAACATCTTAACTAAAGATAGGAAGCTACAACCTTTGTAGATCCGGATATCCACTTCCTTGGCTCCACGTAAGTGTCCTCTCGCTGTCCATCTCGAATCCCGGACTCATGCGTCGGCTTGATCGGAGAAATGGGCGGACTAGGTCGTCGGCTTCAAGCCGAAGATGATCTACGTCGAGGCATCACAAGTTCAAGCTCCGACTTCACAAAGTTGTGAAACTTATGAAGTAAACACCCAAAACAACTTGGCAAGAGGTAGAGGGTGAAGAAATAGGAGGTGGGTTCACTTTAGAATTGGATTTCTCTCACTTTAGCTCAAGTTGCCATTGATGGACCTTAAGCTTTTCTTGAAGAAGAAGAAGATCAAGAAGAAGAAAGAATATGATAAGTTCTTTTAAAATGAAAAGAAAAACTAAACTTATCATAATGTGAACCATAGTTAAGTGTAGAGAATTGACTAAGGTTAGAAGAATGGTTAGGGTTTAGTGTGAAGACAAAATGGTCACAAAGTCAAAGCTTCATGAAGCTTCAACAATGTTCAAGAATGAAAGCAACCATTTTGTATTCTTATCCCATTCTTTTTCCAAAAATGAATAAATAAAAGAATGGATAAATAAAAACCCTAATCACTTTCTTAACCTAGGTTTAATTCTATACACTTAACCAAATGAGCAAGCATCATCTAACATGATACAAACATGTGCACAAAAGTATATCACATATACAATTTGCACATCAAGTGAGAAAATCCATTTAAAGTGAACCAATACTAGTTAATGCAAAGTAATATATCAAATATATAATTATACATTAAATCATTAAATCAACATTTGATTTAACGATCCGGTCATATCGCATATAACCGACCAGTATCCTATGTATCGGCTCATCGAATCAATCCTTGATTCGATATCTAGGTTACATCGAATATAACCAAACGATACATTCATCGCGAGAATGAAATACGGTATCACATACACGCATTATTCTCGGTCCTGCACATATCTCATATGCGCTCTTATTTCGTTTCGCTTGAACCAGGAAACCTCTGTGTAGAACTCTAAAGACTCGTCAATACGCCGGTAGCAGATGATGATCATATCAAGCACCCACAAGCCGCAAGCGGTCTGCTAAACGTAACGGCCATCCGGGTATTGAGCGATCAGAAGATCGACGAGCTAGTCCGCTCATACTCCTGTGAATCCAACCAGTAACACTTACCGTACAGTCCGGTCTGTTCGTCTGATATGTCGCATATCAAGTCTAGGGGTGGTAAACGTCAGACCCCAATAACCGATAAGTCGTGCCGATGTGAGGCTCATAACGGGTCGAGAAACTACTGGTAACACTTAGCAGCAAATCTCTCCAGGGACTTCCCTGTTACGGCCAATCGAGCACAGCGCAACATCAACCCCCAATACCGGGAGAGACGAAACCCCTCCTATCGCTCATTGCCTCCATGTGACTCGGGACTATACCCAAAGACCACCGTTTTGCATGCCCTCATGGACGTGGTAAGGTGGAGATCAAAGCACAGTGGGAATCACACAAGACTCTATGACGATCTCGGGTTTACAGACTAACCTGTACAAGTGTCACCTGAGAACTGCCATCTGACGTGAGGTATAATACCATCTGGGAGTTCTCGGCGAGTCCGTCCAGTGTACCCAGTCTCCACTGAGCACCGGTATACCATCTCTGATGTCAAACACCAATGGATATGGGATCATCCATCGCCCATCTCATGGGTCGAGAAGCGTATACGCTAGTCTACACTGGTATATCAATGCCCTGTCTCGATACTCCCACGACTAGGGACCTTGAAGGATGTACTTATGGACTACCATGTCCCCACTAGTATGATCTGCATCATAGTCCAGGTAGTCAAGTACACATCCTAAGGGCTTTATCAACATGTAACTATAAGACAGTTTAAAGAGACAAGTGTACATATTAAGATAAAGAGTAACCAGATAGCATACTATCATATCGAGCAAGAAAGTCATCTCTATATATGTCCAAGCATCCAATATAATATACATCATCTGTATAATACTGGCCTCTAGGGCATACATACAACTAACAATCTCCCACTTACACTAGGGCCAGCTGCTATAGTATCGCATACCGACCATCCCGAAGAGTCTCTCAAACTGTATCTGGGGAATGGCCTTCGTGAGTGGATCCGCCGTGTTATTCTTCATGTCAACCCTCCTGACCTCGATCTCCCGGCGATCAACTATCTCCCGGATCAGGTGATACCGCCTCAGAATATGCCTGGATCGCTGATGGGACCTGGGTTCCTTGGCCAAAGCCACCGCTCCATTGTTATCGCAATACAAAGGTATTGGATGCTCAATGGATGGAACCACTCCAAGTTCAGTAATGAACTTCTTGATCCAGACAGCCTCTTTGGCAGCATCGTTGGCAGTGATGTATTCAGCCTCCATCGTCGATCTGCCACGGTTTCCTGATTGGAACTCTTCCAGCTAACCGCCCCTCCGTAAAGGGTAAAGACAAATCCCGACTATGACTTAGAGTCGTCCTTATCACTCTGGAAGCTCGAATCGGTAAAGGACTCCACTTGGAGTTCTCCGTTACCATACACCAAGAGCATCTCTTTAGTCCTTCGTAAGTACTTGAGAATGCTCTTCACAGCTGTCCAGTGACTCTCTACAGGATCAGCTTGATACCTGCTCACTACACTTAGTGAGTATGCTACATCGGGTCTGGTACATAGCATCGCATACATGATAGAGCCTACAGCCGAAGCATAGGGTATCCCTTGCATGCGAGCTCTCTCCAAATCAGTCTTGGGAGACATCTCTTTGGAGAGAGTGACTCCAGAGATCGTGGGCAAGTTCCCACGCTTGGATTCTTCCATACTAAATCTCTTTAGTATGGTGTCAATGTACCTGGATTGGGACAATCCCAGTATCCGTTTGGATCTATCTCTATTGATCCTGATCCCCAATATGCAGGAGGCATCACCAAGATCTTTCATTGAGAATCTTTGTGATAAGAAGAGCTTGACCGATTGCAGCATAGGAATATCATTTCCTATCAAGAGTATGTCGTCCACGTACAATACGAGGAAGACAACCTTACTCTCTGCCACCTTCTTGTAAATACAAGGTTCATCTGGGTTTTTGACGAAATCAAACTCTTTGATAACGACGTCAAAGCATATGTTCCAACTCCACGATGCTTGCTTTAATCCGTAAATGGATTTAAGCAGCTTGCACACCTTCCCGCTGCTCCCACTGTCTACGAAGCCCTCTGGCTGAGTCATGTACACGCACTCTTCTAAATCACCATTTAGAAAGGCGGTCTTAACATCCATTTTCCAGATTTCGTAATCATGATATGCAGCGATGGCAAGCATGATCCGGATGGATTTAAGCATAGCCACTGGAGAAAAGGTTTCGTCATAGTCCACACCTGGTCTTTGACGAAAACCATTTGCAACAAGTCTAGCTTTGAAAGTCTCCACTTTCCCATCTACACCAAGTTTCTTCTTGAAGATCCACTTGCTCCCGATGGGTTTTACCCCTTCAGGAGCAACATCCAAAGTCCATACTTTGTTGGTGTACATGGATTCCATCTCGGACCGCATAGCATCCAGCTATTTCACTGAGTCCCTACTCGTGATGGCCTGCTCGAAGCTAGTTGGGTCATCATCCTCCATGATGCAATCCTCGCTCCCACCATCCATGAGAAAACCGTAGCATCTCTCAGGTTAGCGAGGAACCCTACTAGATCGGCGGAGAGGCTGGGGTTCATTGGGTGCTACTGAATCTTCTGGTTCTACTAAATCTTCAGTTACGGTTTGTGTATCTGGAACCTCTTCCAGCTCTACCACTTTGCCACTAATTTCTTTTTCAAGGAATTCCTTTTCTAAAAAGGTGGCATGTCGAGAAACAAACACTTTTTGTTCCTCTGCATGGTAGAAAAGATATCCATGTGAATGTTTAGGATATCCCACAAACTTGCATAGAACTGACCGTGCCTCGAGCTTGTTCGGATTTTGCCTTTTGACATAGGCCGGGCAACCCCATATCTTAACTCGTTTAAGACATGGTCTCTTCCCACTCCATATCTCATATGGTGTGGTAGGTACAGATTTAGATGGAACTTGATTCAATAGGTATGCTGCTGTCTCCAGTGCATATCCCCAGAAGGAAATAGGTAACTCAGCTGTGCTCATCATAGAGCGCACCATATCCAATAGGGTGCGGTTCCTCCGTTCAGATACACCGTTGTGCTGTGGTGTATATGGAGGAGTCAGCTGAGAGAGAATCCCATTCTCTTTTAGGAAGTCTAGGAATTCATTGCTCAAGTATTCACCTCCTCGATCAGATCGTAGGATTTTAATACTTTTTCCGGTTTGGTTCTCTACTTCTTGTTTATATTCTCTAAATTTCTCAAAAGCTTCTCATTTGTGTTTCATCAGGAACACATATCCGAACCTAGAGAGATCGTCAGTGAATGTAATGAAGTATGAAGAACCATCCCTGGCATGTGTAGACATAGGACCGCATACATCACTATGTATCAGTCATAAGAGTTCGGTAACTCTTTCTCCGTGTCCTGTAAACAGAGTTTTGGTCATCTTGCCTTTGAGACATGACTGGCAAGTGTCATAAGATGAAAATTCAAACGGATTCAAATATCCATCCTTATGCAACTTAGCCAGTCGTGTCGCATTGATGTGACCCAGTCTATAATGCCACAAGAAGGATTCGTTCAGTTCAGAACTCTTCCTCTTGTGTGTGTTAGTTATGCTCAGAACTGCTGATTGATTTAGAACATAAATGCCATTGCACAACGTGCCTGATCCAACCAACTTTTGGTTACGGAAAATGTTCATAACATTGTCCTGTAATACAAAATTATATCCCTCTTTACTCAATAAAGAAACCGATATAATGTTGCATATCAGGTTCGGCATGTAATAGCATTCGTTCAGAACCAATGTATTACCAGTTGGTAATACAAGGTGATATTCCCCGACAGTCTTAGCTGCAATAATTGCACCATTTCCAACTCTAATGTCTTTATCACCTTCTCCAAGTTCCCTACCTTTTCTAAGCCCATGTAACTGATTACATATATGGGATCCTGACCCGGTATCTAATACCCAGGACGTAGGGCAAATGGAGAAACAGTTCTCTGTAACGAACACACCCGAAGAAAATGCATCATCATGTACTTTCTTCATTCGGGTGGCATGGGAATCCTGGTATTCCCCTATATCTTGTTCTGTCCTATAACTCTTATAGGAAAGAACGGAACCAACGTTCCCCAGCACAGTATATCATGCGGGTTCGGTCAATACATCCATATTATTATCTTTATTAGGGCATGAAATGGTCGCTACCTGGAGAGAGAAAGAAGAAAACACTTTAGCGTATGCTCGTGCAAGATCAGATTGGTTATTATCTTATCTAATCAGGATGGCTCCCTCTGCTTTTTATCAAATCTTCCTTCAATCCCTAAAAGGAAAGACTAGCCGGGATTAATTACACACTACAAGTTTGCCAATCTTTCAGCCAGTCCAGTGTCGGTACTTTGAGGGAGGTCCCCCGTGCTTTCGCACGAACCTAATTAATGTAAACCTCGTTTTCCCAGAGGCGTAACCTCGTTAACACCTTTCTAGACACCTACTTGATCGGCTAATTGTAATGTGTAAAACTCTCCCAGGAGTAACTCTTACTCGCAGCGGGTATCGGGATCCAACTATCTCATAGACGGTATGCAATCTCATTGCAAATTTCAACACTTGAAATTCCCGATAATATTTTGCCCCTAGCGTCCTATGACCTTGACAAAGGCCAACAAATCATAGCATGCTAGTCAAGTTCAACCCGTCATTTCTTGATTGAATCAAACCCACCCGCACGGCCCTTGACAAAGGCCAACAAGGTCGTACGACTACCCTGAAACAATCTGCATCATATGCATAAGCAGATAATCACTATTCAGCTACCGCACACTACGCCTTGACAAAGGCCAACAAACGCAGCACGAATACTAAACAGTTCTTATCTGAAATGACGGAGGGCTGCGTCAGGTTTTTCTGAAAACCTATTGGGTAATGAACTTGATATCGTTGTAGAATCAAATGAAGTTTTGAAATGGAGTGATTTTGAGGCTTTTCTAGTTTTGCTAAAGGGGTCACTCCCGGTGAAGGGATTGTCGGCCCTTTCCTCGTCGAATGAGGTGCGGGATATATCATATATATCACTGTGCAAAGCAGAAACTATAGAAGCAATCAAAAATAGACCGAGTTTGTAGCATCTGCCAGCTATTGCTAAAGGAGTCACTCCCGGTGAAGGGATCTCGGTCCTTTCCTCATCGAATAAGGTGCGGGGTATATCATATATACCGCTATGCAAAGCAAGAACTGTAGCTACCTGTTTTGTTTAAAATTTGATCCTACAACATCTTAGGTTTCTTTTCTTTCATTAATCACATGTATGAAGTCCCATCATTTAAGGACCTAAACATCACAGATAAATACGACGTACACTTATGCCATCCGCATTCGCCTCGATGTCCCCTCGTGCACCGTTAGGTTCGGTAACTAACGACAGAGCAGGGCAGGGCTAGTGCGGGTGCAAAACATAAGTAACGTCTATATAATATATCATATGTACTATATAAAGTATCTATCACAGAACATCACATGATCACATCACAGATATCACAGCAGAAGAAACATATGAAATATTTGATATACTAGGACGTCCGTGTTTTCAATACGAGCCAGTATAAAACACGGATTCCACGGTCGTGATGAATAGCCAATCCCATACCCCTAGACTCCTACGAGAGCGGCAAGCAACCCTGCCAATCCTAGGGTTAGGAGACCCGGACTCGACTCCTCGAGTTGGTCTCCCACTGGACCCCAGAACCCGGTTACTTGTGCTCCCCTCCTTGGGTCTATCCTAATGCGGAAAAGTAAATAATATACAAAAGGTGACGACTTCCGCTACCTGGAAGTGCCCTAAATAAAAGAATATTACATACAAGTTTTTACATGAATGAAAATGAAAAACACTCATCTCACATAAAAACCCCCGGCTATTCAAACACGACAATCCAATATAACATATCCAGCAACAAATAACATCACATGTCATCAACGTAAGTAAATATGTCCATCCGAATTGTCGTTGACATATAGCAACGAAACCGGCGATATCACATGTTACACTTACGGTCACAGAAAAGAAAGTGTAAAACTACAACAGTTGGAATCCGCAACCTCTTTAGACATCACATGCCTAATCAAATGAAATACTTAGACATCACATGCCTAACAGATATAAATCCCGCATTTTAGTCTCATTATCGAAAACTCTTTTCAATATCATGTGGGACTAAAGTGCTAGATTTATAACATTCATTCAGTTATCTCATAACTGTTTATGAATTCCAATTATTGTATCATATTCCAGATAAACAGAAAATGTTAAACTTTCCGATCGAACAGTCGAATACCCAAGTTTTCCCGATACAGCTCAACACATGAAATAAGTCTAACAACATTCAGTTCGTGCCTCAGTACCAACGGTCCAGCCGTAGAAGGATCAAGCCAACGCCTCACATGTGGCACGCCGTACTGCCCCAAACCCGAAGGTTCAAAGGGCAGTTCAAAACGGTCACATAATCGAGTTAAGGTTTGTTGTCTTCTAGAGGGTCCATCGCGTTACTTGCACTACTTAGAACGTCGTTAAACTACGGAAAAATCCAACACTTGCAAATTTCCCGACAGGGGAAAAATTGGGTATTTGTGTCCGGTCGAACTTTTTAACATATTCTAAAATTTATCCGGAAAGCCACATAGACAAAATCTGATACTCCGATCGAAACACCGAATCCCCAAAACAATTCCAGAAAATTCAACTCTTGAATAAATATTAAAAATTCCCATAAAACTCAGCACCAGAAAAGAGGAATTACTATGCAAAACTTATTGCGCATTGTGAACAGTAGGCGGCGGAACCGCGACAGAAGCCAGGCTTCTGCCGCGTTTCCGCGGCGGTTTAGACGTATCATGAGCACGTGTTGCACCATAATTCTTAGATCTTCCTGCTGAATTTTTTAGGCATTTTTAATATGGAAAAATCCCAGATTTTAGAAAAAGTCCAGAGAGCAATATTTGAGTTGGGGTTTCGGGTCGATCGGACTTCAAACTCCGTCTAGACATCGCCTAAGGTTCTAGCTAGGCTCTGATACCACTGTAGGGTTCCTAGGCACTCTCAAGAGGTCTCATAAGGCATCAACCATGCCAATTTCAAACTTATCCGGTGCCGAGAAACCCTAGACTAGATCGTTGACTAGAAATTTAGGCGAAAAACAAAACTAGTTAACATCTTAACTAAAGATAGGAAGCTACAACCTTTGTAGATCCGGATATCCACTTCCTTGGCTCCACGTAAGTGTCCTCTCGCTGTCCATCTCGAATCCCGGACTCATGCGTCGGCTTGATCGGAGAAATGGGCGGACTATGTCGTCGGCTTCGTGCCGAAGATGATCTACGTCGAGGCATCACAAGTTCAAGCTCCGACTTCACAAAGTTGTGAAACTTGTGAAGTAAACACCCAAAACAACTTGGCAAGAGGTAGAGGGTGAAGAAATAGGAGGTGGGTTCACTTTAGAATTGGATTTCTCTCACTTTAGCTCAAGTTGCCATTGATGGACCTTAAGCTTTTCTTGAAGAAGAAGAAGAAAGAATATGATAAGTTCTTTTAAAATGAAAAGAAAAACTAAACTTATCATAATGTGAACCATAGTTAAGTGTAGAGAATTGACTAAGGTTAGAAGAATGGTTAGGGTTTAGTGTGAAGACAAAATGGTCACAAAGTCAAAGCTTCATGAAGCTTCAACAATGTTCAAGAATGAAAGCAACCATTTTGTATTCTTATCCCATTCTTTTTCCAAAAATGAATAAATAAAAGAATGGATAAATAAAAACCCTAATCACTTTCTTAACCTAGGTTTAATTCTATACACTTAACCAAATGAGCAAGCATCATCTAACATGATACAAACATGTGCACAAAAGTATATCACATATACAATTTGCACATCAAGTGAGAAAATCCATTTAAAGTGGACCAATACTAGTTAATGCAAAGTAATATATCAAATATATAATTATACATTAAATCATTAAATCAACATTTGATTTAACGATCCGGTCATATCGCATATAACCGACCAGTATCCTATGTATCGGCTCATCGAATCAATCCTTGATTCGATATCTAGGTTACATCGAATATAACCAATCGATACATTCATCGCGAGAATGAAATACGGTATCACATACATGCATTATTCTCGGTCCTGCACATATCTCATATGCGCTCCTATTTCGTTTCGCTTGAACCAGGAAACCTCTGTGTAGGACTCTAAAGACTCGTCAATACGCCGGTAGCAGATGATGATCATGTCAAGCACCCACAAGCCGCAAGCGGTCTGCTAAACGTAACGGCCATCCGGGTATTGAGCGATCAGAAGATCGACGAGCTAGTCCGCTCACACTCCTGTGAATCCAACCAGTAACACTTACCGTACAGTCCGGTCTGTTCGTCTGATATGTCGCATATCAAGTCTAGGAGTCGTAAATGTCAGACCCCAATAACCGATAAGTCGTGCCGATGTAAGGCTCATAACGGGTCGAGAAACTACTGGTAACACTTACCAGCAAATCTTTGATCATCCCTGGCCAGGGACTTCCCTGTTACGGCCAATCGAGCACAGCGCAACATCAACCCCCAATACCGGGAGAGACGAAACCCCTCCTATCGCTCATTGCCTCAATGTGATTCGGGACTGTATCCAAAGACCACCGTTTTGCACGCCCTCATGGACGTGGTAAGGTGGAGATCAAAGCATAGTGGGAATCACACAAGACTCTATGACGATCTCGCGTCTACAGACTAACCTGTACAAGTGTCACCTGAGAACTGCCATCTGACGTGAGGTTTACTACCATCTGGGAGTTCTCGGCGAGTCCGTCCAGTGTACCCAGTCTCCACTGAGCACCCGTATACCATCTCTGATGTCAAACACCAATGGATATGGGATCATCCATCGCCCATCTCATGGGTCGAGAAGCGTATACGCTAGTCTACACTGTTATATCAATGCCCTGTCTCGATACACCCACGACTAGGGACCTTGAAGGATGTACTTATGGACTACCATGTCCCCACTAGTATGATCTGCATCATAGTCCAGGTAGTCAAGTACACATCCTAAGGGCTTTCTCAACATGTAACTATAAGACAGTTTAAAGAGACAAGTGTACATGTTAAGATAAAGAGTAACCAGATAGCATACTATCATATCGAGCAAGAAAGTCATCTCTATATATGTCCAAGCATCCAATATAATATACATCATCTGTACAATACTGGCCTCTAGGGCATACATACAACTAACACGTTTTGCCTGAGCCAAGAAAACTCTGTGTAGGACTCTAAAGAATCGTCAATACGCCGGCAGTAGGTGATGATCATATCAAACACCCACAAGCTGCAAGCGGTCAGCTAAACGTAACAGCCACCCAGGTATTGAGCGATCAAAAGATCAACAATCAAGCCTGTACATTCTCCTGCGAATCCAATCAGTAACACTCCCATACAGTCCGGTCCCGTCGTCTGATATGTCGCATATCTCGTCTAGGGGTGGTATACGTCAGACCCCAGTAGCTTGATATGTCGTGTCGATATGAGGTCTATAACAGTTTGAGAAACTACTGATAACACTTACCAGTAAATCTCAGCAACCCTGGCCAGGGATTTCCAGTTATAGCCAATCGAACACAGCGCAACATCAACTCCCTATACCGGGAGAGACGAATCCCCTCCTATCGCTCATTGCCTCCATGTGTAGCTTGATAAGTCGTGTCAATATGAGGTCTATAACAGTTTGAGAAACTACTGATAACACTTACCAGTAAATCTCAGCAACCCTGGCCAGGGATTTCCAGTTATAGCCAATCGAACACGCGCAACATCAACTCCCTATACCGGGAGAGACGAATCCCCTCCTATCGCTCATTGCCTCCATGTGATTCGTGACTGTACCCAAAAGCCACCTTTTTGCACGCCCTCTTGGACGTGGTATGCTGGAAATCAAAGCAGAGTGGGAATCACACAAGACTCTATGACGATCTCGGGTCTGCAAACTAACCTGTACCAGTGTCATCGGAGAACTGCTATCTGACGTGAGGTATAATACCATCTGGGAGTTCTCGGCGAATCCGTCCAGTGTACCCAGTCTCTACTGAGCACCCATACACCATCCTTGATGTCAAACACCGATGTATATGGGATCATCCATCGCCCATCATATGGGTCAAGATGTGTATACGCTAGTCTACTCTGGTGTATCGATGCCCTGTCTCGATACACCCTTGACTAGGAGCATTTATAGGATGTACACGTCGACTACCGTGGCCCCACTAGTATGACCTCATCATAGTCCCAGTAGTCGAGTACATATCCTAAGGGATTTATCAACATGTAACATAGAGACAGTCAGAGTACACGTTAAGATAAAGTACAACCAGATAGCATACTATCATGTCGAGCAAGAAAGTCCTCCCTATATATGTCCAAGCATCCATTACAATATACATCATATGTACAGTACTGGCCTCTAGGGCATACATATAACTACCAATCTCCCACTTGCACTAGGGCCATCTGTTGTGGTATCACATACCCAACAATTAGCTGTAGTTGAAGTATCTCATACTCAACCATCCTATAAGAGTCTCTACTGGGAAAAAAGCCTTTGTCAGTGGATCCGCGCTGTTGTCCTCTGTGTCTACTCTCCTAACCTCGATCTCCCTGGAGATCAACCATCTCCATGATCAGGTGATACTGCCTAAGAATTATATCTGGATTTCTGATGGGACGGGGCTTCCTTGGCATAAGCCACAACTCCATTGTCACACAATGGTAGGAACGAAGTTCATCTCATGAACTTATATATATATCCAGACTGCATGTTTGGTAGTATCCTAGGTAACGATGTATCTTGGCTTTAATCGCCTAGTAAGTCACAGTATCTAGCTTGGAACTCTTCCAACATACAGTCCCTCCACTGAGGGTAAAGACAATGCCTGCGACTGACATTCAGTCGTCCTTATCATCCTGGAACCTTTCCAGTGATTCTCCCCAGGATCGATTGATACCATCTCACTACAACTAGTGAGATTCCTAACATCCAATTAGATCTATCTCATAGATCCAAAACCCATGATTTAGGAGGTATCATTTTGATCCTATATGGAGAATCCTTGTGATAAGCGGAGATTAACCGAGCGTAGCATAGGAAACTCCTTCCCTATCAAGAGTATGTCATCCACGTACTCTACGAGAATCACCACCATACTCCCTACTACCTTCTTGTATATACAAGGTTCATCTACCATTTTGATGAAGTCAAACTCTTTGACTACCACATCAAAACAGATGTTCCAACTCCGCGATGCCTGCTTTATCCTATAAAACATCTTGCACACGTTTCCGCTGCTCCCACTATCTACGAAGCCCTCCGGTTGTGTACTTATAGACGCTCTCTTCTAAATCATCATTTAGAAAAGCAGTCATGACACCCAACCGCCAGATATCATAGTCATGGTATGTAGCCGTGGCAAGTAGGATCTGGATAGACTTAAGCATAGCTTTGAAAGTCTCAACTTTTCCATGTACACCAAGTAATCTTCTCAAGATATACTTGCTCCTGATAGGGATTTAACACTTCAGATAAAGCAACCAAGGTCCATACTTTGTTGGTGTATAAGGATTCCATCTCAGATCACTAAGCATCCAGCCATTCTTACAGAGACTCACTCCTGATGGCCTGCTCGAAACTAGTTGGGCCATCATCTCGTGATGCCATCTTCGCTCCCACTGTCATAGAGAAAACCGAAGTATCTCTCAGGTGGGTGAGGAACCCTACTAGATCGGCGGAGAGGCTGAGGTTCGTTGGAAACTATTGAATCTTTTGGTTCTACCAAATCATCAGCTGCAGTTTGTATAGCTGGAACTCTTTCCAGTTCAACCTCATGACCAATAATTTCTTCACAAGAAATTCCCTTTCACAAAGGTGGCATGCTGAGAAACAAAACATCTTTTGTTCCTCGGTTTGGGAGAAGATATTCCCTTGCGAATGCTTAGGATATCAAACAAACTTCCACAGAACTGACTTTGCCTCGAGCTTGTCCGGATTATGCTTTTAGACATAGGCTGGACAACCCCAAATCTTAACATACTTAAGATATGGGCTCTTCCTATTCCGTATCACATATGAAGTGGTAGGCAACTGATTTGATTGGAACCCTATTCAATAGGTATGCATCTTCTCAAGTGCATAACTCCCAAAAGGAAATAGGAAACTCAGTAGTACTCATCATAGAGCACACCATATCAAATAGGGTGTGTTTGCTCCGCCCCGATACACCGACGTGCTGTGGTGTATACGGAGGAGTAATGATGAGAGAGAATCTCATTCTCGTTTAGAATAGTGCATGAATTCCGTGCTCAAGTATTCTCCTCCTTGATCTCATCAAAGGACATAACACTTTTACCCATTTTTGGTTCTCCACTTCTAACTTATATTCTGTGATTATCTCAAAAGTTTCGGACTTGTGTTTCAACAGGAACATATGTCTGAATCTTTAGAGATCATCAGTGAACGTAATGAAGTATAAAGAACCGGTCTTGGCATGTGTAGACAGGGGACTTTCATACATCAACATGTATCAATCCCAGGAGTTCACTAACTCTTTCTCTGTTTCCAATAAACGGAGCTGTGGTCATCTTATCTCTGTGACATGACCGGCAAGTTTCTCAAGATGTAAATTCAAACTAATTTAAATATGCATCTATATGTAACTTCAGCTTGTCCGGTCGCATTGACATGACCTAGTCTACAATACCTCAAGAAGGATTTGTTCATTTCTGAACTCTTCCTCTTGTGTGTGTTCTGTACATTAAGAACTATGGTTTGATTTAGAACGTCTATGCTTTTAGATAACGTGCCTGAACCGATCAACTCTTGATATAGGAAATGTTCAAAACATTATCTAACAATACAAAATTATATCCTTCTTTACTAATAAAGAGACTGATATGATCTTGTATATCAGGTTCGGTATCTAATAACATTCGTTCAGAATTAATGTAGTTGTTAATACAGGGTGATAACTACCACCAGACTTGGCTGCAACACTTGCACCGTTTCTATCTCATGAAACTTATCACCCGTTCTCAGTTCTCTACCTATCTGTATCCCATGTAAAAAATTACATTTGCGGGATCCTGATCCGGTATCTCATACTCAGGACGTAAAGGATATTAAGAAACAGTTCTGTGTAATGGACACACCCACAGAAGATGCATCAACATGTACTTTCTTCGTTTGGGCGGCATGGGAATTCTGGTAATCCCCTATTTCCTCCTCGGTCTTATAACATTTATAAGTTGGAGCGGGACCAACGTTCCTTAGCATAGTATAACAAGTGGGTTCGGTCAATACATCCGTATTATTATCTTGATTAAGGTGTGACATGGTCGCAACCAGCAGAGAGAGAGAAGAAAACACTCAGCGTGCACTTTTACAAGATTAGATTGGTTATCAATTTATCTAATCAGGATGTGTCCTACTGTTTTAGTCAAATTTTCGTTCAAATCCTAAAAGGAAAGACTAGCAGGGATTAGTTACACCCTACAAGTTCGCCAATCTTTCAGCCAGGCCAGTGCCAGTACTTTGAGGGAGGTTCCCCGTGCTTTCGCACGGACCTAATTAAATTAAACCTCGTTTTCCCACGGGCGTAACCCCGTTGACACCTTTCTAAACACCTACTTGATCGGCTAATTGTAATGTGTAAAACACTCCCAGGAGTAACTCTTACTCGCAGGGAGTATCGGGATCCAACTATCTCATAGAAGGTATGCAATCTCATTGCAAATTTCAACACTTGAAATTCCCAATAATATTTTACCCCTAGCATCCTATGACCTTGACAGAGGTCAACAAACCATAGGCTGCTAGTCAAGTTCAACCTGTCATTTCCTGATTGAAGTAAACCCACCCGCACGACCCTTGACAAAGGTCAACAAGGTCGTACGGCTACCCTAAATCAATCACATCATATGTTTATATAGATAAGCACTAATCAGCTACCGCACACTACGCCTTGACAGAGGTCAACAAACACAGCACGAATACTAAATACTACTTATCTGAAATGACGGAGGGCTACGACAGGTTTTTAAGAAAACCCTTTGCGTAATGAACTTGATATCGTTGTAGAATCGAGTGATTTTAAATGGAATGTTGTTGGAGATAGTGCCCTCATAGTCAATTATTGGATCGCAGGTACGTGATTGCAATGATTACGGAGGACCTATCCCGGTAGGACAGTCTTACTCGAGATGATAGTATACTATCTGGTTTGCCTTTATCAGTCGTGTACATGTTCAGGTGACTGATTGCATGTTACACTTTGATAGAGCCCTTAGGATCTTGCTTTACTACCAACAGTATGATGGCGATCATATACGTGAGAGTTGGGTAGTTTAGATGCATATCCTTAATTGTGGTCCCTAGTCGTGGGAGTTTCGAGACAGGGCATCGATACTCCGGAGTAGACTAGTGTATACAGTCGAGACCCCGACGAGGAGCGGTGGCCGGTCTCACAAGCCACTGGTGTCAGTTGGATCACCTAAGATGTATACAGGTGCTCATTGGGTTATGAGTACACCGGACAGGACTCGCCGGGAATCTGCTAGTTAGTACTATACCTATCGTCAGATAGCAGTTCCCAGGTGACATGTGTACAGGTTAGTTCATCGACCTGAGGTCGTCATTTGTCTCGTGTGAGTTCCCACTGTGCTTTGATTTCTACCCTACCACGGCTCAAAGGAGTCGTGCAAACAGGTAGCTTTTGGGTACAGTCCCGAGCCATATGGAGGCACGTGAGCGGATCGGCAGGGGTTCGTCTCTCCCGGTATTGGGGGCGAGATCGTGCTGTGTCTAGGAGAGCCATTACACATAGCCCACGGCCGTGGCAGGAGATTTACTGGTAGGTACTCCAGTAGTATCTCAGGGTGTTATTGGGCTACACTCCGACACGACTTATACTGCTTCTGGGGGTCTGACGTTACTAGCCCCCTAGGCGGATATGCGATACTCATTGACGAATGGACCGGACTGTATATACATTGTCACTGTTAGGCTCAGTAGGGTTTCTGGATGTGTTAGCTCATCGGCCACCGTTGAGTGCGCTCATCAGCCTCCCTTAAGAATCAGTCCATGGGCAGCCGTTACGCATAGCTAGTGCCGCTGACGGTTTGTGGTTAAACCCACTGCCGGGGTACTGACGAGTCATTAGAGTCCTCCACAGACAGTTTCCCAAGTTTCGGGCGAAACGTTGTAGAGGCCGTATGGTTTTATGGCAGGGTTCGGAAAATGCACGTGCGTTTACGCACGTGTCGATTTTCGGACAGATGATACTGGTCGGCTTTGGTTTAAGCCGGATCCGAGTATTATATTGAGTAGGTATAATATCTTTGTCTCAGTTGCATTTGTATTCGGTCGTAATACAAATGCGGGTATATTTATACAGTTTCGGGGTTTTCCTGAAAGTTGTTTCAGGATCACTTTTGGAAGTTGCCAGTTTCCAGTTTTCTATCAGCCGTCTTTTAACATTTGGTTAAAGACGGGTTTATCTTTTCTTGAGATGAGTGTGGATTCTTCTAGAAACTTCTAGATTGGTGACTAGATTCATGCATCTTTCTTAGCATTTATTATGTGATGACTAGGTGTTAATAAGTCATGGTTTACATAAAAGCTTTTTGTTTTGCTTAAGATCTTTTCCTTCTTGATATGCTTTAGGATGTGGTCACCTCCCTCATCCTACACTCACCTCCCTTCTCTATATATATGGCCGGCCACTATTTGGGTTAGAGTGAGATTGATTTTCATTTTGGGAGAGAAAAGACTATGGTTTTGTGTGCATGGAAATTTCATTGCTTCTTTCATTTCCATCACCCGATAAAAATGGCAGCTTCATTAACCGATCGTCCACGGACTTGGACGAAGTGAGACAAAGTCATCTACTCATTCTCTACATCAATTCTTGGTCGTCTCTTTTAGCAAACTTGACGATCGAGTTGCCTCGAGTCAGAGGCGGGAGCCCGTTTAAAGAATCGGTGATGTGGTGCCACCTCGACGAGGAGATCGGAGTTCGACGAGATCGGAGCAGCCGCAACGGAGCGTGGGATGATGGTTAAAGAACGAAGGACTCGGATCGTTCGGTATAACCTTTCTACACTCTTTACAGTTTGTTAGTTTAGCAATAATGGCAGATCCGGGTTAAAGTATACGATAGCGCCAGTTTAAAAGTTTTTATTCCGCATTTGGCGTCTGTAGACGGCCGGGACGCTACCGTAGACTTACAAATGTTTCTGAGGCATTTTCTAGTTTTGCTAAAGTGGTCACTCCCGATGAAGGGATCGTCGGCTCTTTCTGTAGGGTTCCTAGGAACACTAATGAGGTCTCACAAGTGATCAAACATGGCTAATTCAAAATTTTCCATGTGCCTACAAACCATAATACGGATCGTTAACTAGATGTATAGACGATGCAAAGCGAGTTAACTACTTTAACTAAGAGGAAAGTGACTACAACCTTTGTAGATCCGGTCCTCCACCTCCTAGGCTCCGTGATGACGTCCCTCCGCTGTCCATATCGGATCCCGGACTCTAGCATCGGCTTCATCGGAGAAATGGGCGGGCTAGGTCGTCGACTTCGATGCCGAAGATGATCTACGTCGAGGCAACACTAGATCAAGCTCCAACTTCACCAAGCCATGAAACTTGTGAAGAAAACACCCTATACTACTTGGCAAGTGGTAGAGGATGAAGAAATAGGAAGTGGGTTCACTTTAGAATTAGATTTCTCACACTTTTTCTCAAGTTGCCACTGATGGTGGCAAGGTTTCTTCATGTTGAAGAAGAAGAAGAAGAAAGAATATGATAGAATAAAAAGGATTATTATAAAAAATGAAAATCCAACTCATTCTTATCATAATCCAACCTTGGTTAGGTGTAGAGACTAAACTAGGGTTAGGTTGAATGGTTAGGGTTAAGGCTAAGAAACAAAATGGTCAATGCGTCAAAGCTTCATGAAGCTTCAAAGAAAAAACAAAAGTAGCCACCATTTTGTTTCTTGCCAAAATAAAGAATAAATAAATAAAAAGAATAACTAAATAAGATCAAAACCCTAACCATTACATAACCATGGTTTAGTCTAAACATACACCCTAACATTCATGTATCATCAAACATGATACAATCAAGTGCACAAAAGTATATCACATATACAACTTGTGTACATCAAGTGAGAAAATCCATCAAAAGTGAACAAATACTAGTTAATGCAAAGTAATATATCAAATATATTATTATACATTAAATCATTAAATCAACACTTGATTCAATGATCCGGTCATGTCGCATATAACCTACTAGTATCCAATGTATCGACTTATCGAATCAATCCTTGATTCGATAACTAGGTTATATCGCATACAACCATTCGACACATTCATCGCGAGAATAGAATACGGTATCACATACACGCATTATTCTTGGTCCCACACATATCTCATATGCGCTCCTATTTCGTTTCGCTTGAGCCAGGAAACCTCTGTGTAGGACTCTAAAGACTCGTCAATACGCCGGCAGCAGGTGATGATCATATCAAACACCAACAAGCCGCAAGCGGTCTGCTAAACGTAACGGCCACCCGGGTATTGAGCGATCATAAGATCGACGAGCAAGCCCGCTCACACTCCTGTGAATCCAACCAGTAACACTTACCGTACAGTCCGGTCTGTTCGTCTGATATGTCGCATATCTCGCCTAGAGGTGGTAAACGTCAGACCCCAGTAGCTTGATAAGTCATGCCGACGTAAGGTCCATAACATTCGTGAAACTACTGATAACTCTTACCAGTATATCACTACAACCCTGGCCAGGGATTTCCTGTTATGGCCAGTCGAGCATAGCTCAACATCAACCCCCAATACCGGGAGAGACGAATCCCCTCCTATCGCTCATTGCCTCCATGTGAATCGGGACTGTACCCAAAAACCACCTGTTTGCACGACTCAGTAGAGCCATGGTAGGGTGGAAATCAAAGCACAGTGGGAGCATAAAAGACTCTATGACGATCTCGGGTCAACAGACTAAGCTGTACCAGTGTCACCAGAGAACTGCCATCTGACGTGAGGTATAATACCATCTGGGAGTTCTTGGCGAGTCCATTCAGTGTACCCAGTCTCCACTGAGCACCCATATACCATCTCTGATGTCAAACACCAATGGATATGGGATCATCCATTGCCCATCGCATGGGTCGAGTAGATATACGCTAGTCTACTCTGGAATATCGATGCCCCGTCTCGATATTCCCACGACTAGGAACATTGAAGGATGTACTCATGGACTACCCAGGCCCCACTAGTATGATCTGCATCATAGTCCTGGAAGTCGAGTACACATCCTAAGGGCTTTATCAACATGTAACAGAGAGACAGAAAGTATACATGTTAAGATAAAGAGCAACCAGATAGCGTACTATTATGTCAAGCAAGAAAGTCCTACCTATATATGACCCAGCATCCACTACAATATACATCCAATGTACAGTAATGGCCTCTAGGGCATACATATAACTAACACTTTCCTCATCGAATAAGGTGAAGGATATTTCACAAATATCACTATGCAAAGTAAAAACTATAAAAACAATCAAAAGACAAACCGAGTTTGTATCATCTGCTAGTTTTGCTAAAGAGGTCACTCCAGGTGAAGGGATCTCGGCTCTTTCCTTATCGAATAAGGCGCTGGATGTTCTACAAGGAACACCGCTATACAAAGCAAGAACTAGAGCTACCAGTATTTAAACAAGTTTCTACGACATCTTTAGGTTTCTTATAGTTTCATTAATCTCATTAATGAAGTCCTATTTTATTATGCTTCATAAGTATCACGTTTGAAACGAAATCTGCAATATAACATATATCTCATATATATAATATAAACATTCGTCTCAGGCGGTAATATGATCTCATCACAGAACATTGCAACAGAAGAACATATATGAAATATTGGATATACTAGGACGTCCGTGTTTTAATACGAGCCTGTATAAAATGTGGATTCCACAATCGCGATGAATAGCCAAACCCACATCCCTAGACCCCTACGAGAGTGGCAAGCAACACTGCCAATTCTAGGGTTAGGAGACCCGGTCTCGACTCCTTGAGATGGCCTCCCACTGGACCCCAGAACCCGGTTACTTGTGCTCCCCGCCTTGGGTCTACCTAATGCGGAAAAGTAAATAATATACAATGGTGACATCAACATCAGCCCGGAAGTGCCCCAATAAAAGAATATTACATACAAATGAATTTTGCATGAACGAAAAAGAAAAACTCACATCTCACATAAAAACCCCGGGTATTCAGAACACGACGATCCAATATAACATATCACAGCAACACATAATATCACATATCATCAACGTAGGTAAATATGCGCATCCCAATTGTCGTTGATGTATACCAACGAAACCGGCGATACACCACATATTACACTTACGGTCGCAGAAAAAAAATGTAAAACTACAACTGTTGGAATCCGCAACCTCCTTAGACATCACACGCCTAACCAAATGAATTCCATAGACATCGCATGCCTAACAATTATAAACCCCGCATTTTAGTCTCATTATCAAAAACTCTTTTCAATATCTAGCCGGGCAATTCAACAAGAATCCCGACATCCTGATCGAATGCTCGTCGCAAACTTTAGTAGACGGCCGTACCTCCGGATGCCGTCGACGAAGTGCACTAAGGCGGAACACCGCTGCCGCGAGCACCCGAACGGATGCTTTTGGCGACGGGGTTCTCCTACAGTCACTTGGTCGGGGCTATGGGGCGTGGCTGTCTATTAAGTTTACCCGGCGAGTATCCGCGTACGCTACATGATTGCGACAGACGTTTGATCGCATCAAAATCCTGTGGCAACCGATCATCTGAGACTATGCCGCTAGATTTATAACATTCAAATTAGTTATCTCATAACTACTTATGGATTCTAAATATTGTATCACATTCCAGATAAATAGACGATATTAAACTTTCCGATCAAATAAACAAACACCCAAGATTTCCCAAATAGTTCTCAACACTTGAAATTAGTTTAAAAACATCCATCACATGCCACAGTACCAATGGTCCAGCCGTAGAAGGGTCAAGCCAACGCCTCACATGCGGCAACGCCGTACAGCCCCAAACCCTGATGTTTAGAGGCGGTTCATACGGTCACATAATTGAGTTATGGTTTGTGTTCTTTTAGAGGGTCCACCGCGTTACTTGCATGATTTTACGGAAGTTTCAAACTCGAGAAAAAATCCAACTTTTGAAAAATTTTCCGACAGGGAAAAAGTGAGTTATTGATATCCGTTCGAACTTTTTAACACGTTCTAAAATTACCCGTAAAAAAATTAAACAAAGTTAAATTATCCGATCGAATCAACGAGTCCCCAATACAACCCAGAAAACTCAACACTTGAGTGGAATTAAAAATTCCTAAAATAATGCAAAAGAACCCAGGAATAATACTGTGAAGCAGTGGGCCCCAACGACACGTTCGGCTGCGGAACCGCCGCCACGTGCGTGGTTCAGCCGTGGTTCCGCGGTCACTTGAGGGATTTAGAGGACCGTACTTCATAGTAATTCCTATATTTCCCTGCATGATTTTCTGAATATTTTTAATACGAAAAAATCAACATTTTAAAAAAATTTCCAGAAACTAGGTTTTATCAGGTATTCGGAGTTCGATCGGACTTTAAACTTAGCCTAGACTTCGCCTAAAGCTCTAGCTTGGCTCTGATACCACTATAGGGTTACTAGGCACATGCACAAGGGTCCATAAGGCATCAACCATGCCCGATTTAAAATTCAGACGTGCCGAATAACCCTAACCAAGATCTTTAAACTAGAGATTAGGCGAAACAAAGCATGTTAAGCACTTTAACATCTAAGAGTTTTGGATTACAACCTTTGTAGTCCGGTCCTTCACTTCATAAGCTCTGTGTTGTGGTCCCTTCGCTGCGATCATCAAGTTCCGGACTCTCGAGAGGTTCCACGAAGAGAAAGATGCAAGCTTGCTTCCGATCTTCGATAACAAAGACGATCTACCTTGAAGTTTCATTAACACAAGCTCTCACTCACTAAATTATGTGAACACCCTAATCTAAATGGCCAGGATAGATTAGGATGATGAAGTAGGATTTTAGCTCTCATTTGTTTTCATTAACTCACTCATTTTCATCACTAATGAAAAAACTAGAAAGCTTTTCCATCAAGAACTCAAGGAAGAAGAAGAAGAATCCTTTTGTGATGAATAATGAATCTCTAGTGTGTGGTTAGAAATGCAACCATGGTAGATCATGAGAAGGCTAACCATTGTAGAGACATAACTAGGGTTAAAGGGTTGGGTTGGGTTAAGCAAATATCACAAAATATCACAAAATATCCAAGTCAAAGTCAAAGCTTCAAGAAGCTTCTTGAAAGCTTCAAGAAGCTTCTTGAAAGCTTCATGAAGACTTAACCCTAATCCAAACCCTAACCTCAATTAAACTTTACAAAACATGTTGCATTAATAACTATATCATGTTACAATATTATATATCACATATATAATATATATTGTAACAAAATAAAATAATACAATTAACATATATCGCATATATATCAATGTATTACCCGAGTGAGAAAAAGAATCTTTTAGTGAGCTTATATCAGTTAATGTAATTTAATATATCAAATATATAATTACACATTAAATTATCGAATCAACACTTGATCCGATAATCCGGCTATTTCACAAATAACCGACTAATATAATCTGAATCATGTCATCGAATCAACACTTGATCCGATGACCCGGCTATATCACATATACCCGGCCGATATCTCATATCGCGAGAATCTAATACGGTATCACATACATGTATTGTTCTCGGTCCCGCACATATCACATATGTGCTCCTACTCCGTTTTGCCTGAGCCAAGAAACCTCTGTGTAGGACTCTAAAGAATCGTCAATACGCCGGCAGTAGGTGATGATCATATCAAACACCCACAAGCTGCAAGTGGTCAGCTAAGCGTAACAGCCACCCAGGTATTGAGCGATCAGAAGATCAACAAGTAAGCCTGTACATTCTCCTGCGAATCCATTCAGTAACACTCCCGTACAGTCCGGTCTCGTCGTCTGATATGTCGCATATCTCGCCTAGGGGTGGTATACGTCAGACCCCAGTAGCTTGATAAGTCGTGTCAATATGAGGTCTATAACTGTTCAAGAAACTACTGATAACACTTACCAGTAAATCTCAGCAACCCTGGACAGGGATTTCCAGTTATAGCCTATCGAACACAGCGCAACATCAACTCCCTATACCGGGAGAGATGAATCCCCTCCTATCGCTCATTGCCTCCATGTGATTCGGGACTGTACCCAAAAGCCACCTTTTTCCACGTCTTCTTAGACGTGGTATGATGGAAATCAAAGCATAGTGGGAATCACAGAAGACTCTATGACGATCTCGGGTCTACAGACTAACCTGTACCAGTGTCACCGGAGAACAGCCATCTGACGTGAGGTATAATACCATCTGGGAGTTCTCGGCAAGTCCGTCCAGTATACCCAGTCTCTACTGAGCACCCGTACACCATCCTTGATGTCAAACACCGATGGATATGGGATCATCCATCGCCCATCATATGGGTCAAGATGCGTATACGCTAGTCTACTCTGGTGTATCGATGCCCTGTCTCGATACACCCTCGACTAGGAACAATTATAAGATGTACTCGTCGACTACCGTGGCCCCACTAGTATGATCTCATCATAGTCCCAGTAGTCTAGTACATATCCTAAGGGCTTTGTCAACATGTAACATAGAGACAATCAGAGTACGTGTTAAGATAAAGTACAACAAGATAGCATACTATCATGTCGAGCAAGAAAGTCATCCCTATATATGTCCAAGCATCCATTACAATATACATCATACGTACAGTAATGGCCTCTAGGGCATACATATAACTAACAGAAATTACCGATGAAGATGTGTGTGAGCCGGCAAGCTGGTGTACGTAGAGCATACGCATCATCGATAATGGTGCTGGTGTCCTGACAGCATGGGTTCATAATAACTAATGAAAACACATTTATGCATGTAATGCGTTGCGAAGAGCAATAATATACGGAAAATGAATAGTCAACGTAACATATAAGAATATACGTTTATATATACGAGTCATACAATTTTGGCATTTGAAATAGCACAAATTGTGGTTTTTAGAAAATAGGGGCTACGATGTTTTTAAGAAAAGGTACGTCCTTTGAAATATCCGTAGTATCCCTCGGTCTGTCTTTAAAATACTCACGATTCGTTAGTTTGAAAATAAGTATGACTCAAGCCCAGTCTAACATCTACCTGATAACTACAGGACTAAACTAAGAGACTAATCAAAAGGGGTAAGGAAATCCACCTAAGTCCGAGTCGATATATCTAGTAGTCGGTTATCCCGCCTCAATAGCATCACGTACGATAAAATATATAATACGACATCCTCAAATCAAGAGTGCGGATCAATTATCATATTTATACTTCTTACGGTAAAATCCATCGTATGGTATCCCAAATCGGGGTACGGGTCAAATATCACAGATATCCCATATTTCATATGGTATCATTATCATAATATCCTGAATTAGGGGTACCATTCAAATGTCTAGTACATACCGATACCATCAAACATATATCCACGTGTGAACAAAATCACATCGCCCATCGATCCGCTATAATATCATGTCGTATCTCATAACACGACCCAAACCACATAACCAATCTTACGGCATCATACCTGATCATATCGACTCACCTCCAAGTATCATATACTATCCTCATCACCCGGGTATACGTATATGTATTTGTATATATATATATGTGTGTGTGTGTGTGTGTGTGTATCAACGCATCCACACACACACACACACACACACATATATATATACATAAAATCATATACGCCAACAACATATGACGTGTGTGCATGTGTGTGTGTATGTGTGTATCAACTGTTACCCTAGGGTTTCGCGACTAAGAAACTAACTAAAAACACTTTCATCCAATTACGCTAAAAAATTAACCCATGATCTCCTAAACCTTCCTTGCTAATTATACATGTCTCAAAATACATATATTTATAAATATATATAACATATTCATATGCTACACTGCGAAACTGCGGTGGTGCTATAGGCCATCCACCCGACTTCCCCCGTAGATATATATCTACTCACTTTAATCCTTGCTTGCCAAAGTCGATGTTTCCATGCTCCACCTTGTTATCCGAACTCCATGTGAGGGTGCCTACATATATAAACATACAGTATCGTAAATAGAATCACGCACAGAAACCAAAACGGCACACGAATCGCACATAGGTTAAAACCTATGGCCTACGCATGCAAGAGTAGCCAAACCACACCTGATACCGACGTACAAACGTCAAGTGGCCGAGACACAACGAAATATCCAAAGTTTCAAGTCATGCAAAAGCCATAATTCAAAACAACAACTAAAGAAAATGGTCCCAGATTTTGGTTCAAGTAAAATCAGGCCAAACTATCAGTACAGTGGGGTTGTATAGGGGGTATGTGAGCTACAGACCAAACGTAGACACCAATGCACACAATGAGGCCATCTACACCCATACAAAATCCGGCCAGCTCGGCCAAAGGGAGGAGTTGGGGTTTTGTCTTCTCAGGATGGTTTCCTAGTGGTCCATCTAGGTCTCTGGGGTTGCTAGTTTTTCTCGTAAGGGACTCAGGTCATTCCAGATTCCCTGTAGGCCACCAATTAAACACAAAACCGACATTTAGATATCTAAAGTTCAATTTTGGGGTTCTAGCTCTGGGTTGGTCTAATTTTTAACACCAAAGGGGGTTCTAGTAACTAATTACACATCAATTGCACCATCTCAATTCAAAATAAACCCTAACCTTAACTTGGAATTTTCTAAGTTCACTAAACCTCACTTAAACAATTTTAAACTAAAATAGAAGCTAAAGGAACTTGATTACGACACTAATAGTGAAACAATTATCTCATTTGGCAACTCAAGAATTTTCTTCAGTTGCCTCAAGTGCTCAAAATCCTATCTCGCTTAGTCCCACATGCTTGTAGTGAGCTTGTGCACATTTTTTGTGAAGAGAACTAGGTGTTTTGAGGTGGAAATGAGGGTTTTGTGAGGAGGTAAAGGTAGTGGAGTAGAGAGGGCAGCCAAAGTGAGAAGAGGGAGAAGAAGAAAGATGAAGATGAAGTGAAGAAATGCCATGGTCAAAAGAAGACCTCTCACCCTCTCTCTCTTGCCCATACTTCCACTCTTTATTCATTTCTTTTCTTTTCTTCTTTTATTTCCTTTTTCTTTTCCATTTTCATCTCATTTTAAAAACAAAGCCATGCTTGGAAAAAGAAAGAAGTCATTGTTCAAACAAAACGAAACAAGTTTTGTTGCATATCATGATGCATAACCAAGATTAATGCAAGATTAGTGAAAGTTAATCGATTTTAGCATTAAGATAGAATATAATTAATTATATAAAAATCTATGAATTCTCCATTCTTATAACCCCTTTCAAAATCAAAAGTTCTTATTATTTTCCGAATATTTTCCAACTATCGGTATATAATTATACCCCTTTTCATTAAAACTAATCTCCATACCTTAAAATATTTATAATAATTCATTATTTAATTATCTAAATTACCAAAAATAATATTTTATTTTCTGAAATGTTAAAGTGGGACTCTAAAGACTCATCAATATGTCAGCAGTAGGTGATGATCACATCAGTCACCAGCAAGCCGTCAGCAGTACTAGTTGGACGCAGCGGCTACCCGGGGATTGAGCGATATGAAGATCAACAAGCAAGCTCGTATATACTCTCCATGAAGCCTATCAGCAACACTAACGTACAGTCTGGTCTCTTCGTCTGATATGTCGTATATCGTGTCCAGGGGTGGTAAACGTCAGGCCCCAGTAACGTGATTGTTCCCTTATGAAAAATGAATAATAAATATAAAAAGCAATGAGAAAAGTCCCCAAATGGAGCATCACTTTGCCACATGTGATATGCACTGCACTTGGCAAAACAAGGTTGAAACTGAGACTCATGTGCAGACGCGTGACCTCTATATACAAAGTATATAGGTGCCTTCATAAAATAAACAATTGACCAGAAGAATTCACGTGATATCACGTGACGCTCTTTGGTGGGCTTAACTTGTGGGGTCACGTGGTACACGTGATGGGCTCCTATTCCTTCTGAACCGATAGAATTAAATTTTAAATAAAAGAGATCAAAGCCCTATTTGGAAAATATTTCCTTAGATCTTTCTAAATAAGAAAGATTGCGCTCTATAAAGCAGAGCGCCGTTGGATTAAAAATCCAATGGTGATTAAAAATCACCAATTACAGAAGAAGATTATGTATAGGGAAATATTTTCCTAATCTTGTGAGAAATATCTTCTGTAAAACGGAAGTCCTTGGATTAAAAATCCAACGGTGAATAAAATTCTCCGATTGATCTAAAAGATCATTTTGGTTGATCAAAATCTCTCAATGTGATATTTTCTGAACAAATTGATGCTTTTCTTTCTCATATAAAAGGGAGCCAAGAGACACAAAAAGGGAGATATACAGAAAGAAATAGAGGAACCCCCCCGAAAAACATCAAGGGAAAGAGAGAAAAGAAAAAGTAGAAACCCTAGGTAAGAAGGAACAAAACAGAGAGAATACCTTACTTCTTCTAAGTCTCCATAAGAGTTTAACTCTTCCAAAGAACTTAGTTCTTTCTTCTGGCAAAGGATCTGCAGAAGCAGATCTCTCCACAAGTTGACAATTTAATTCTCATCGAGGAGATTCTGCAATGCAGATCCAAAACCTAGGGGAAGATATAAGTTCAGAGAATTTAATTCTCCCAAAAAGTATGTAGGAATTTAATTCCTTTGATAAAACAGGGGTTTAACCCTTCATATGAGAACTTAGTTCTTCTTTATGGTAAAAGATCTGCAGAAGCAGATCTCCCCACAAATTGAGAATTTAATTCTCATCGGGGAGATTCTACCATGCAGATCCAAAACCTAAGAGAAAAACTAAGTCCTAAGAATTTAATTCTTACAAAACAGTGGGCTTGAAAGTCTCAAAACTCATGATCTCCATGCATGTAAATAGATTAGCACCCAACATGATAACGGTCGATCACGTGCTCCTACGTGAGCACCATTGATGAATGAAAGAGAACAACTGAGATCAGGTCACGTGACCCCACTAAAAGTGCTTAGCACTTCCAAAAGTGAAAGGGCATAAACCCCAGAGACAGTTACCACTTTTGTGACGCCTCACGTGATCCCACATGGCCCTCTAAAAGTGCTTAAAACTTATGAAGGAAAGGGAGTGAGCCCAAAGGAAGCGCTCACATTTTGAGAGCACCTCACGTGTTTCTACGTGATCGTTAATGAACTAAGTGCTCAGCACCCAAATACAGTGCTTACATTTGGAGAATACCTCACGTGTCCGCACATGACCATTTAATGAAACAATTGCTCAGCACTCATATGGAAAAGAAATGTCCAAAAGCAACACTCACATTTTGAAGGCGGCTCATGTGTTCACACGTGAGCACCACAGGGAGCTAAGTGTTTAACACTCCGTATAAAAGAATACAAGTACAACGAAAAGAATAAAGGGAGTCAGAACCCATTTAAATGCTCAGCATTGCTGATGCAGAGAGAGGACCAAGCCTAAACAAATAATCAAATGGGCCGAGCCAAAGGTTGGTCAAACCCCAAAATCGACCGAGACCATAGGTCTTCTTCTAAATTGGACTTAGTCCTAAACAAGATCATCAAATCATTGATGAACATTCACCGGTTCAAGGGTACATCTCTTCATACTTCTGATACATGTCTTTGTAATTCTTCAACGTCTTCAAAGAGATGGAGGGTCCCGATAACCAATATCCTTTAGCATCCCCAAACTGTTAAACCCAGACTATGATGTCTTAACACTATAGACTATGATGTCTTTAAACACAGACTATGATGTCTTTAAACCCAGACTATGATGTCTTTAAACCCTACAGACTATGATGTCTTTAAACCCAGACATTGATGTCTTTAAAACCTACAGACTATGATGTCTTTAAACCAAGACTATAATGTCTTTATACCCTATAGACTATGATGTCTTTAAACCCAGACAATGATGTCTTAAAACCCTACAGACTATGATGTCTTTAAACACAGACTATGATGTCTTTAAACCCTACAGACTATGATGTCTTTAAACCCTATAGACTATGATGTCTTTAAACACAGACTATGATGTCTTTAAACTTCACGGACTATGATGTCCTTAAACTCTATGGAATATGATGTCCTTAAACCCAAATGACCGCAACGTCCCTAAAACTAAACTCCATAGACTATGATGTCCTTAAACCTAATAGACCGTGACGTCCTTAAACTAAAACGATAGAGCCCAAATGCTCTTTCGTTGGATCAAAAATGATCCTGAAGTCCCGTTGAGTAGATCTTAGTCTAAAATTTGACTAACGTATCCTCAACAAACATTTATGTTGATCTTAATTTCAAACGAGATTAACAATCCTTAAATCAAACAAACCCAAATCTATGAAAATACGGATTTGGACTAATCCCCACCCTACGGGCGACAACATAAATTATTCTCCATATACAATCCATGAGCAACCACAAATAAAACAAACGCACACGACACGAAGTGAACATCTGGAGAAGGAGAAAGTGTCACGACCCGAAATATTAGCTCGTGACCAGCACTTAAATCACGCCACGTCTAAAGGCGTCACGTAATTCAAGCAAGCCGATACCAAGAAATCTAAACCCTTTTAAAGAAAAATCAAAGAGGTGATGTTTTGAAATAAAGGGATAAGGAAATCAAGTTTTCTTAATGCAAAGAAAAGGGACATGAAAATGCAAGTGAAAATTTCTAGTTTAAAAACATGTTTCGTCTTTTAAAAACTTGGGCAGCACCTCCTTTGTATTTTTTGATCCAAAACCACAAATACATAATAATGATAAAGACATCCCCAAGCGGGAGCTAGCTCTTCGCCAACCAACGGATCACAAACACGCAAGACAGTATATATGAGTATACGACGCCCAACGGCGAAGTTCACCATAAAAGATAAATAAATAAGAAAGACATCAACCCCAAAAGCGAACATAAAACCCATCGCTGAAGTCTCACAACTACAAGTCTTCCTATGTCTCATTTCTTATACAAATACTAGTTTCGATAGAGAGAGTTGGCTAGATATAATATGAAATATAAATACAAGAGTGGGTACGATACAAAAGTCCCACCAACCAATGCAAAACACCCGAATACAACTGTATGCCAGCGAAGATGCTACTGATCCATGCAGTCAACCTGCATGAACTGTGGCACAACGGGGGTGAGTTGCCAACTCGTGAGTAGAAAAACATCAACAAGTAGAAATCGAACAAACAACGACTCCTAGGTCAACTATATCATAAAGGTAATACTATGATATCTAGGGTGACCGGGTCTGTATATGTGCCAACACTAATATCAATACCTTTGTAACATTTCAGAAAACTAAAATTAAATATTAAATATAATGAATATTTTAATATTTTGGTATAATTAAATACCGATAAATGGGGAAAAATTTGGAAAATTATGGAAATTACTGAAAAGAGGGTGCTTTATGTGATTTAAGCAAATTATGAAATTTTATGATTTATTATACACTAATATTGTGCTAATCGCGATTAAATATCGCTAATCGGGCACTAAACGTGTTTTGTGCACATGACATGCAAAAGTCTTTTTTTACACTTGTTACATTTCTTATCATGGCATTTCTTCATGAATCATGCATGGTTGTTTGAATTTAAAGAGAAGAGAAAAGAAAAAAGAAAAGAAAAGAAAAAAGAAAACGGAAAACATTAGAATAATGGGTATGGGCATGAGAGAGAGAGAGGGTGAGGGGTCAAAGCATGGTCTTAGGTTCTTGTTTCTTTCTTCACCTTTATCTTCTCCCTCTCTTTTCTTTAGCCCATGGCAGTACCCCTCCTCCACCTCCACTTCAAACCCTCCAATCATCATCAAAACAACACTAAAACATCATCTCCTCTTCACAAATTTTGTGCACAAGCTCACAAGTTACACTTTGGACCAAGAAGTTTGCATTTTGGCGCTGTAGAGGATTCATGAGTGTCAAATGAGGTAATCCCTTCACAATTAGTGTAGTATTTCATTTGCTTTTGCATCTATTCAAGTTTAAAATCGATTTGACGAAGTTTAGTGGACTTTGGAAATCCCTAGAGAGGGTTTGGGTTAATTTGAGTTGTGTTAGTGTAATAAAGCCCTAGTAGTGACCTTGAACACCCCAATTGTCCAAATCCCAGACCTAACAAAATCTGAAACCCAAAATACGGAAAAACAGAACTTTTCATGTCGGTTTGTGAGAACTTAGAGGGTGCAGGGAAATCTGGGATGACCTGGTATAATTTCAAGACAAGCAAACAACATCAGAAGCCTAGATTGACCACTACGAGACCACCCCACCATGATTTGACCCCATCTCCACCACAAAATCGAGCAGGCCGGAATTTTCATGGGTCTGGCCGGCCACTGGGTGAATTCATGGGTCCTGGTTGCTTCTGTAGGTCACATGCACCCTATATATCACCATAATGTTGTTTTCTTACCTTGTTTCCACCTGAGACAAAATCTGGAGCATGTTTTCTTAGTTGCTGCTTTATGATTCATGATGTTTATGGATTTAAGTTTTGGTATTTGTGTTTAGCATCGATCACTTAACGTTTGTACGTCTATATCGGGTGTTATTTGGTTACGTTGCGAGGGCAAACATAGGTTTTGACCTATGTGAGTTCCGCGTGTCGTTTTGGTTTCGATTTGGTTTCTAATGCGATACGATACGTTGTGACATGTAGGTACCCTCATGTGAACTTTGAGACGAAAAGCAAGCACGTGGCGACGTCGGCATCGGCAAACGAAGATCAAGGTGAGTAGATATATATCTACGGGGGAAGTCGGGTGGATGGCGTATAGCACCCCCGCAGTTTCGTTGTGTGGTATACAAATCGTATACACACATATTTATATGTTATATGATTATTGTTTATCCTGATAGGGTTATATGTTCTTGGATTAGTTTAGTGTCAGTTGCGAAACCCTAGATTTGTGATTTACACCCACACGCACACACACACATCCATACATTTATTTTACTTGTGCGTATACGGGGATATGTATATATATATATATATGTACACATAGTTATGGCATTATATATATATATATATATGAATACATATACACGTATTATGAGGATAGTACTTGGGATTAGAGATGAGTCGATGAGATTGGGCTTGAGGCCGTGAGATCGGTGATGTGACATGGTTCGTATTTGAGATACGACATGATGTTTTAGTGGGTCCTTTAGACGTGGTGTTTTCATACACACGCATGCTTATACATATGTGGTATCAGTATTGTACTATACGTAGATCAGTACCCCGGTTCATGATGTTTGATAAAGAGGATACTAGATGAATAATGTGACAGATGTGACATTTGACCCGTACCCAGATTTGGGAGGCCATACGACGGATTTACCGTACGAGCTATATATTGATGATAGATCCGCAGTCTTAATTTGAGGATGTCATATTATAGATATTGTATCGTATGGGATACTATTGAGGCGGGATCACCGACTGTTATATATATATATATATATATATATATATATATATATATGTATGTATGTATGTATCGACTCAGATGTTAGGCGGTTTCCTTACCTTTCGAGCAGCCTGTAGTTACTTGTAAATGATAGATTAGACTCGAGTCATACCTATTTCAAAACTAACGAATCGTGAGTATTTTAAAGACAGGCCAAGGGATTCTACGGATATTTTAAAGGACGTATCTTTTCTTAAAAACACTGTAGCTCTTATTTTCAAAACACCACGATTCGTGTTATTTCAAATGGCAAACTGTATGACTCATATTTATATAAATGCAGATTAGTTATCATTGTATTTGATATTCAGCTCCCGCATATTCTTGCTGCTCGCATCGTATTGCCTGCTTATATTAAGTTTTCATATGTTAATATTAAAATCAAGCTTTTAGGACACCAGCACCATTACCGATAATGCGTATGTTCCACATACACTAACTTGCCGGCTCAGACACATCATCATCGGTAATTGACATGTCACGTACACTTTAGAGAATAATATTCATTGACATAGCTTGTCAACTGATAGTTCGACATGGTATTGGCGTACTCGTCTTTATATGCTAGTTCAGACATTGCAGTTATCACTTGCTACTTCATGGATATTATTATTCACTGTTATGCAGTATTATGGAGTTTTATGTCGATATTCACTATTTACTTGCTATTGATGATTGGATTTAGGATTTTCATGAGATTTCCTGGATTTGGGGGAAAACCGCAAGAATATATATAAACTTCTCTCTCTCTCCCTTTTTTTAAAATAAAAAGTGTGGTTTTCTCGTGATGTATGAGTCGTCAACCATGATGTTTTCTCGGTTATGAGATGGATTTCGAAACCCGATTCGAGGAGTCATATGAACCGTTTACGGGTACATGGTGGACCCGGTATGGTATCCCGGGGCAAGAGTGATTTCATGGAGGATGATGAGCCTGGCAGGGGCAAACTGCCTACCGGTGATTGTTTGGCGTGTCGGATATCCGGAGGATACCGTTCGTGGTCATGTGATTTATGATACAGGCCGATCCGGACTGACGGAGCTCAAGGTATTGAGACATTGAGATATTGAGACATGAGACACTGAGATTTTGAGGTTTGATTATACAGGGGTATCCGGGTAGCCGGAGCCTGAGATATTGAGATATTAGGATTTATGTTTTGTGTCGATGCTTGACACGGATTTCTCTGTTGGTTTCATTGATGATACTCGATTTATATACATACAAAAATCTCATTAAATAAAGAAAATAGTTGTCCCACTCATTTCATTACATTATATTCATACCTCATACATATGATATATTGCTACCTGAGGCACTGACACGAGCACATGGGATTACACTTATGTATAGATGTTTACCCTTGCCACCTTTTCTTGTTTCAGACTTATCATTTGAGGTTATATATTTTTATTTGATCGTATTGACCTAGGATTGTGTCATACATATGATTTCTGCTCGGTGATGTTTTCTACTCACGAGTTGGTAACTCACCCCCATTGTGCCACAGTTTCTTCCAGGTTTTGCCATACAGGTTTCATTACGGCTTTGCTGGCACACAGCTTCCTTTCCAGGTGATTACTTTGGGAGGTGGGTTCACTTGCATCGTGACCACTATTGTATTTATTTACATTCAGTTGTATCTGGCAAACTCCATCAACCAGACTTGTATATTTATTGACTTAGCAGACCAGTGTTGTATGTTCTTTCGACCATAGAGTCGCGCGTTGTATTATTATGGATTTCATGCTGATTTTGACTTTCCTTTTGAGTTTGATCCTTGCCCTTCGGCGTTGTATATATTATTGCTTGCGTGGTTGTGACCGTCGATTGACGAAGAGCTAGCACCCGCTTGGGGATGCTTTATCATTCATGTATATATTTATCATGTTGTACCGCGTTCGGGGCCAGTATTTACAAAGGAAACTCTGCCGAAATCTTCAGAAAGACTTGTGATTTTAAAATGCATATTCGGCTTATTTTAATAAAACATTTCTTCAAAATAGTTTTAGATTTCTCGGCTTTTGGCTTACTTGAATTAGATGTGGTCTTATAGACTTTATACGATTCAAGTGCCAGTCACGTGCCATTTCGGGTCATGACAAAGTTGGTATCAGAGCGCTAGGTTAACCTTGGTTCGAGTCTAGGTTTGACTATACGGAGCCTAGGGCGTTTGTATATATACGGAATCTAGGCTTGACCTAACGGAACTTAGACTTAGTCGAGGGGGTAATAGACCCGAACTTTCGTCGCATAGGTTGACATTGGTTGATGAAGTAGGTGACTTAAGGAGAGTGACGTTCCGTATGTATGTTCCACTGCATACTTACGATACGCTACTTCGCTTAAGGAGCCTTAGGATGTACATTTCCTTGCACGGCATTATATTCATTCATGATCTATCCTCATCGATATTGGTATATGGTTTTGCTGCCACAATTACACAGGCAGAGAGAGCTAGGGCTAGAGTTGCGGTCAGCACGAGATCTTCACGGACGAGGACTGACCAGGGCGTGATCCCAGGGACATACGATTGCATAGAGAGGTGTCGTTTTATTGTGTTCTCGCGCCATGAGCGTTTGATGGATCGCTTTTACGAGATTACTCGGACGTGCAGATCAGCACCAGAGGATTGAGCCACTGATAAAGGCCAGCCAGAATGTGATGACCATTAATGTATCGCTTATTCATGATGATTGAGGCACTGTTCAGCGTGCAGACGAATGAGCCAGTAGTTGCTGCGAACGACGAGGTATCGCCCAGATGTTGGAGTTATTGCAGTACGAGTTATACTCAGAGATATGATAAATGGTCGCTAGTCATCCGAGGATGAATGACTAGGATATGTGGTTCGTTCGCTTACCCCAATACGAGGTCATCAGATTGATTAATTCCAGCTTGAGAAGACTTCACACAGATACGTTGGAAGTGGATAAAGACGATCGAATGTCTGAAACCCATTTTCCAAGTTTCAAGTATTTGAAGAAAACATGCAAGTAACACTACGAACCGTCTAGATGAATGAAACCCTAACTCGACATAATGACCATGTGAATGCCTTTGAACTTTCGGGTTTGCGGCAGTTCCACGGTGCCATTAATGAGGCTTGGGTTTGCCCTTCTACGGTTGGTCCATACGTGCTGTGGCATGTACTCGATATTATTAAACTGTACCCAAGATGTTGATCTTTTGGGGGATTATGAGGTTTTGACGAGTCAATCGGATGGTTCGACATCTTTCGGATATCATATGATGAGATGCATTGCTTGGGAGGCTCCAAATACGAGTATAGCCGTTGGAGCGCAGTCCATGCAACCATGAAGAGACGAGTCCGAAGCAGTCGACATTAGAGAAAAGTGGAGTAAGAGGTCCGTACGAGATCTTGATGAGATGATGTTCGACTCCGCCGACATCAGAGATGCGACACATATACTGAGGCGTTGTACATGGATATATCTTCCAGAAGGAGTCACGATAAGTATGCAGCCGTTCCGGAACAAGAAACAGATATAGTAAAAGATGATAACTTCCGAGCAGTTCGGCAAAAATGAGATTTTGGGAGAGACCTCGACAGGACCTTTCTGGAATAATTTACGAGAAGACCTGGACCAGGAGCGGTCATATTGTGCACACCCAGCAGGCCAGAGTTCGGCATTATCGGCGAGACATGTTATGAGTGAGCACGACAGTTGGCCAGAGATTCTTAGAGGATCTGTTTGAGCGGGACTATTCCTCCATACTTGATTTCGGTATTTTGGGCGATCTATTCGCATGATTGAGTTTTGATGACTGAGTTTCATGATATTCGTTTTCATGCACCATGGTTGCACCCACTTGGTATTTATATTTTGTGCATAGTTATTACTTTGGGATATACTTTATACACCGTAGTGTTGATTTATGATTTGTGCACAATTATTGCCCTTAGTATCGTTTTGTGCCTTGGCTACACATGTTTGTGATTTCATGAATTTTATAGAGTTGAGTTAATTCTGTGCTTATGGTATGCACACGATTTGGTTGTTGCACTCAGTATAGTTCACATATGCTTGCAGCGCATTGATACTTATTTTGTGTACTACAGTTGCACAGGACTTCGATTTGATATTATTTGAGATATTGATTTTGATTTCATGCCTAGGGGATGTATTTGATTTGACTTATGATTACATCGTAGTTTTCATGCACTTGTAGTGTTTGATTTGATTTTGTGCACGCTGATGCACAAGGTTGTGAGATTAGATACCACGGTATACCAGATTTGTAGGGTTCCTAGACACACTAATGAAGTCTCACAAGTGATCAAATATATCCAATTGAAATTTTACAAGTGCCTACAAACCCTAATACGGATCGTTAACTAGAAAACAAGGCGATGCAATCAAGCAAACGGAAATATAGCTAAAGGGAAGGGGCTACAACCTTTGTAGATCCGGTCCTCCACCTCCTAGGCTCCGTGATGAAGTCTCCTCGCTGTACAAATCGGATTTTGGGCTCTAGCGTCGGCTTCATCGGAGAAAAAACGGGCTAGGTCATCGACGACGATGCCGAAGATAATCTACGTCGAGGCATCGCTAGATCAAGCTCCAACTTCACCAAGTCAAGAAAACTTGTGAAGGAAACACCCTATACTACTTGGCAAGAGGTAGAGGATGAAGAAATAGGAAGTGGGTAGACTTTAGATTTGGATTTCTCACACATTTTCATCAATCACCATTGATGTAGCAAGCTTTCTTCTCATGAAAGAAGAAGATGAAGAATAAGAAGAAGATATAAAAAGTGTTGAATAATTGGATAAATAAATTAATACTTATCATATATTAACCCTTGGTTAATTGTAGAGAATGGACCATGGTTAACTTGGATGGTTAGGGTTAAGCATGAGACAAGAATGGTGACTTAGTCAATGCTTCATGAAACTTCAACTAAAAACAAAAATAGCAACCATTCTTTTCTCATCTTTTCCAAAAATAAATAAATAAATAAATAAGTAAGAAAAAAGAAAACCCTAATCATAAACTTAACCATGGTTTAATTCTTTACACTTAACCAAGTAAACATGTATCATCAAACATGATACAATCATGTGCATAAATGTATATCACACATACAACTTGCACAATTCAAGTGAGAAAATCCATTTAAAGTGAACCAATACTAGTTGATGCAAAGTAATATATCAAATATATAATTCTACATTAAATCATTAAATCAACACTTGATTTAACGATCCGGTCATGTCGCATATAACCGGCTAGTATCCAATGTATCGGCTTATCGAATCAATCCTTGATTCGATAACCAGGTTATATCTCATACAACCATTCGACACATACATCGCGAGAATGAAATACGGCATCACATACACGCATTATTCTCGGTCCCGTACATATCCCATATGTGCTCCTATTTCGTTTCGCTTGAGCCAGGAAACCTCTGTGTAGGACTCTAAAGACTCGTCAATACGCCGGCAGCAGATGATGATTATATCAAACACCCACAAGCCGCAAGCGGTCTGCTAAACGTAACGGCCACCCGGGTATTGAGCGATCAGAAGATCGACGAGCAAGCCCGCTCACACTCCTGTGAATCCAACCAGTAACACTTACCGTACAGTCCGGTCTGTTCGTCTGATATGTCGCATATCTCGCTTAGGGGTGGTAAACGTCAGACCCCAATAGCTCGATAAGTCATGCCGACGTAAGGTCCATAACTTTCGTGAAACTACTCATAACTCTTACCAGTATATCACAGCAACCCTGGTCAGGGATTTCCTGTTATGGCCAGTCGTGCATTGCGCAACATCAACCCCCAATACCGGGAGAGACGAATCCCCTCCTATCGCTCATTGCCTCCATGTGAATCGGGACTGTACCCAAAAACCACCTGTTTGCACGACTCAGTAGAGCTGTGGTAGGGTGGAAATCAAAGCATAGTGGGAGACACACAAGACTCTATGACGATCTCGGGTCAACAGACTAAGCTGTACCAGTGTCACTAGAGAACTGCCATCTGACGTGAGGTATAATACCTTCTGGGAGTTCTCGGCGAGTCCGTTCAGTGTACCCAGTCTGCACTGAGCACCCGCATCCATCTCCGATGTCAAACACCAATGGATATGGGATCATCCATTGCCCATCACATGGGTCGAGAAGATATACGCTAGTCTACTCTGGAATATCGATGCCCCGTCTCGATATTCCCACGACTAGGAACATTGAAGGATGTACTCATGGACTAGCCAGGCCCCACTAGTATGATCTGCATCATAGTCCTGGAAGTCGAGTACACATCATAAGGGCTTTATCAACATGTAACAGAGAGACAGAAAGTATACATGTTAAGATAAAGAGCAACCAGATAGCGTACTATCATGTCGAGCAAGAAAGTCCTACCTATATATGTCCCAGCATGCACTACAATATACATCCAATGTACAGTAATGGCCTCTAGGGCATACATATAACTAACAATCTCCCACTTGCACTAGGGCCATCTGTAGCAGTAGTTGTAGTATCTAATACTCAACCATCCCCTAAAAGTCTCTCTTTGGGAAAAGGCCTTCATGAGTGGATCCGCCGTGTTGTCCTCTGAGTCTACTCTCCTAACCTTGATCACCCTGGAGATCAACTATCTCCAAGATCAGGTGATGCTGCCTCAGAATATGTCTGGGTCACTGATGGGACCATGGTTCCTTGGTCAAAGCCACACTTCCATTGTCATACAATGGTAGGAACCTAGTTCATCCTATGAACCAATATACACCCAAACTGCCTCTTTGGCAGTATCTTTAATAGCGATGTTACCAGCCTTTATCGTCTAGTTTGTCACGGTATCTAGCTTGGAAATCTTCCAACATACCGTCACTTTACTGAGGGTAAAGACAATGCCTGTGACTGACATTCAGTCGTCTTTATCACTCTGGAACCCTTCCAGTGATTCTCCCTAGGATCGATTGATACAATCTCACTACAACTAGTGAGTATCCTAACATCCAATTAGATCTATCTCATAGATCCAAAGCTTAGGATTTAGTATGTATCACTTTGATCCTATATGGAAAATCATTGTGATAAGCGGAGATTGATCGAGCGTAGCATAGGAAACTCCTTCCCTAACAAGAGTATGTCATCCACGTACTCTACGAGGATCGTCACCATACTCCCTACTACCTTTTTGTCTATACAAGGTTCATCTACCATTTTGATGATGTCAACTTCTTTGACTAATCCATCAAAACAGATGTTCCAACTCCGCGATGCCTGCTTTATCCTATAAAGCATCTTGCACACGTTTCCGCTGCTCCCACTGTCTACGAGGCCCTCTGCCTGTGTTCTTATAGACGTTCTCTTCTAAATCAATATTTAGAAAAGTAGTCATGGCACCCAACCACCAGATATCGTAGTCATGGTATGTAGCCGTGGCAAGTAGGATCTGGATGGACTTAAACACAGTCCCTGGAAAAGGTTTCATCATTATCCGTGCCTGGTTGATGACGAAAACCTTTAACAAGTCTAGCTTTGAAAGTCTCAACTTTTCCATGTACACCAAGTAATCTTCTCAAGATATACTTGCTCCTGATGGGGATTTAACCCTTCAGATATAGCAACCAAAGTCCATACTTTGTTGGTGTATAAGGATTCCATCTCAGATCACTAAGCATTCAGCCATTCTTACAGAGTCCCTACTCTCGATGGCCTGCTCGAAACTGGTTGGGCCATCATCTCATGATGCAATCCTCGCTCCCACTGTCATCGAGAAACCGAGGTATCTCTCAGGCAGGCGAGGAACCCTACCAGGTCGGCGGAGAGGCTGAGGTTCGTCGGGGACTATAGAATCCTTTGGTTCTGTCAAATCTTCAGCTGTAGTTTCGTATAGCAGGAACCTTTCCAGTTCTACAGAACTGACCTTGCCTTGATCTTGTCCGGATTTTGCTTTTGACATAGGCCGGACAATCCCAAATCTTAACTTACTTAAGAGACAGGATCTTCCCATACCATATCTTATATGGAGTGGTAGGCACTGATTTGATTCGAACCTAATTCAATAGGTATGCAGCTTCTCAAGCGCATAACTCCCAAAAAGGAAATAGGTAACTCAGTAGTACTCATCATAGAGCACACCTTATCATATAGGGTGTGATTTCTCCGCCCCGATACACCGTTGTGCTGTGGTGTATTCAGAGGAGTAATACGGAGAGAGAATCTCATTTTCTTTTAGAATAGTCCAGGAATGCCATGCACAAGTATTCTCCTCCCTGATCTTATCATAGGACATAACAATTATACCCGTATTGGTTCTCTACTTCTAACTTATATTCTGTGAATATCTCAAAAGGTTCGGACTTGTGTTCCAACAGGAACATATGTCAGAATCTTGAGAGATCATTAGAGAACGTAATGAAGTATAAAGAACCAGTCCTGGCATGTGTAGACAGGAGACTTTACATACATCATAATGTATCAGTCCCAAGAGTTAACTAACTCTTTCTCTGTTTCCAATAAACAGAGCTATGGTCATCTAATCTTTGTGACATGACTGGCAAGTTTCATAAGATGTAAATTCAAACTGATTTAAATATGCATCTAAAATGCAACTTCTGCTAGTCGGGTCGCATTGATGTGACCTAGTCTACAATGCCTCAAGAAGGATTCGTTCATTTCTGAACTCTTCCTCTTGTGTGTGTTCAGCATACTAGCAACTGTAGTTTGAATTAGAACGTTAATGCTTTTAGATAACGCGCCTTAACCGATCAACTTTTGATATAGGAAATGTTCAAAACATTATCCAACGATACAAAATTTTATCATTTCTTTACTAGTAAAAAGGGTGATATGATTTTGTATATCAGGTTCGGTATCTAATAACATTCGTTCAGAATTAATGTTTTGGTAATACAGGGTGACAGTGACCAACAGACTTGGCTGCAACACTTGCCCCGTTTTCTGTCTCATGAAACTTATCACCCGTTCTCAGTTTTTCTACCCTTTTGTAGCCCTATGTAACAGATTACATATCTGGGATCCTGATCCGGTATCATATACCCAGGATGCAGAGGATACTGAGAAACAGTTCTTTGTAATGAACTCACCCGAAGGAGATGCATCATATGCACTTTCTTCGTTTGGGCTGCATGGGAATCCTGGTAATCCCCAATTTCCTGCTCTGTCTTATAACAATTATAAGTTGGAGCGGGACCAACGTTCCCCAGCTCAGTATAACAAGCGGGTTCGGTCAATACATCCATATTATTATCTTGATTAAGGCGTGATATGGTCGCTACCTGGAGAGAGAGAGAAGAAAACACTCAGCGTGCGCTCTTGCAAGATCAGATTGGTTATATATTTTATCTAATCAGGATGGCTCCCACTGTTTTTATCAAATCTTCCTTCAAACCTTAAAAGGAAAGACTAGCCGGGATTAATTACACTCTATAAGTTCGCCAATCTTTCAGCCAGGCCAGTGTCGGTACTTTGAGGGAGGTTCCCCGTGCTTTCGCACGGACCTAATTACAGTAAACCTCGTTTTCCGAGAGGCGTAACCCCGTTGACACCTTTCTAGACACCTACTTGATCGGCTAATTGTAAAGTGCAAAACTCTCCCAGGAGTAACAATTACTCGCAGTGGGTATCGGGATCCAACTATCATATAGAAGGTATGCAATCTCATTGCAAATTTCAACACTTGAAACTCCCGATAAAGATTTTTACCCCTAGCACTTATGACCTTAACTATGGTCAACAAATCATAAGCACTAGTCAAGTTCTACCCGTCATTTCGTGATTAATTAGACCCACCCACATGACCCTTAACTAAGGTCAACAAAGTCACGCGACTGTCCTAACTAATCGCATCATATGCGGTGTAGGAAGACATCACTTAGCTACCGTACACTATGCCTTGACTATGGTCAACAAACACAGCACGAATACTAAGTACTCTACTTCCTAAAATGACAGAGGGTTGCGAATGGTTTTTATGAAAACCTTTAACGCTTTGAACTTGATCTCGTTGCGGAATCATATGGTTTTTAAATGGAATGTTTTCGAGGCTTTTCTAGTTTTGCTAAAGGGGTCACTCCCGGTGAAGGGATCGTCGGCCCTTTCCTCGTCGAATGAGGTGCGGGATATATCATATATATCACTGTGCAAAGCGGAAACTATAGAAGAGATTAAAGACAAACCGATGGTTGTAGCATCTGCCACTTATTGCTAAAGGAGTCACTCCCGGTGAAGGGATCTCGGTCCTTTCCCCATCGAATAAGGTGCAGGATGTTCTACAATGAACACCACGATGCAAAGCAAGAACTGTAGCTACCTGTTTTTATTTTGAAATTCGATTCCACAACATCAATTAGGTTTATTTTCTTTCATTAATCTCATTAATGAATATCCCACCATTTAAGTCCACCTAAACATCACAGATAAATATAACGTACGCTTATGCCATCCGCATTCGCCTCGATGTCCCGTCTGCACCGTTAGGTTAGGTAACTAACGCCCGAACGAGGCAGGGCTAGCGCGGGTGTAAAACATAAGCAACGTCTATATAATATATCATATATACTATATACAATATCTGTCACAGAACATCACATGATCACATCACAGATAAATCACAGCAGAAGAAACATATGAAATATTGGATATACTAGGACGTCCGTGTTTTCAATACGAGCCAGTATAAAACACGGATTCCACGGTCGTGATGAATAGCCTATCCCACACCCCTAGACCCCTACGAGAGCGGCAAGCAACCCTACCAATTCTAGGGTTAGGAGACCCGGACTCGACTCCTCGAGATGATCTCCCACTGGACCCTAGAACCCGGTTACTTGTGCTCCCCTCCTTGGGTCTATCCTAGTGCAGAAAAGTAAATAATATACATCAACGGTGACATCTTCCGCAACCTGGAAGTGCCCCAATAAAATAATATTACATACAAGTTTTTACATGAGTGAAAATGAAAAACACTCATCTCACATAAAAAACCCCCGGCTATTCAAACACGACGATCCAATATAACATATCCAGCAACACATAACATCATATATCATCAACGTAAGTAAATATGCGCATCCCAATTGTCGTTGACATATAGCAACGAAACCGGCGATATCACATATTACACTTACGGTCACAGAAAAGAAAGTGTAAAACTACAACAGTTGGAATCCGCAATCTCATTACACATCGCATGCCTAATCAAATGAATTCCTTTGACATCGCATGCCTAACAATTATAAACCCCGCATTTTAGTCTCATTATCGAAAACTCTTTCCAATATTAAGTCGGACAATTCAACAGGATTCCCGACATTCAGAACGAATGCTCGTCGCAAACTTCAGTAGACGGCCGCACCCCCGACGCCGTCGACAAAGTGCACCAAGGCGGAACACCGCTACCGCGAGCACCCGAACGGATGCTTTCGGCGACGGGGTTCTCCTACAGTCACTTGGTCGGGGCTATGGAGTGAGGCTGCCTATTAAGTTTACCCGGCGAGTATCCGCGTACGCTACGTGATTGCGACGGACTTTTGATCACATCAAAACTCCGTGGCAACCGATCAAGTGAGACTAAACTGCAATGTTTATAACATTCATTCAGTTATCACATAACTTTTGTGACTTCCAATTGTTGTATCACATTCCGGATAAACAGAAAATGTTAAACTTTCCGATTGAACATTCGAACACCCAAGTTTTCCCGAAATAGCTCAACACATGAAATAAGTCTAACAACATTCAGTTCGTGCCTCAATACCAACGGTCCAGCCGTAGAAGGGTCAAGCCAACGCCTCACATGTGGTACGCCGTACTGCCCCAAACCCGAAGGTTCAAAGGGCAGTTCAAGACGGTCATATAATCGAGTTAAGGTTTGTTGTCTTCTAGAGGGTCCATCGCGTTACTTGCACTACTTAGAACGTCGTTAAACTACGGAAAAATCCAACAATTGGAAATTTCCCGGCAGGGGAAAAAGTGGGTATAAATATCCGGTCGAACTTTTTAACATATTCTAAAATACCCGGAAAAACACACTGACAAAATTAGACAATCCGATCGATACAGTGAGTTCCCAATACAACCCAGAAAATAAAACTCTGGAATAAAAATTAAAATATTCCCAGGAAAACCAGCACTAAAAACTAGGAGTTACTGTGAAAATTTAAACAGATGATGGGACAACTTGGCCGCGGAACCGCCGCACAAGCCATGCTTGTGCCGTGGTTCCGCCGCTCTCTAGAGGAATCATGCTCTCGAATTTCACAGTAATTCTTAGGAATACCTGCTGATTTTTTTGCATATTTTTAATTCACAAAAATCCACGAATTTCAAAAATGTCCAGAGAGCATGTTAAAATCGGGGTTTCAGGTCGATCGGACTTCTAACTCCGTCTACGCATCGCCTAAGGCTCTAGCCAGGCTCTGATACCACTGTAGAGTTCCTAGGCACACTAATGAAGTCTCACAAGTGATCAAATATAGCCAATTGAAATTTTACAAGTGCCTACAAACCCTAATACGGATCGTTAACTAGAAAACAAGGCGATGCAATCAAGTAAACGGAAATATAGCTAAAGGGAACGGGCTACAACCTTTGTAGATCCGGTCCTCCACCTCCTAGGCTCCGTGATGAAGTCTCCTCGCTGTACAAATCGGATTTTGGGCTCTAGCGTCGGCTTCATCGGAGAAAAAACGGGCTAGGTCATCGACGACGATGCCGAAGATGATCTACATCGAGGCATCGCTATATCAAGCTCCAACTTCACCAAGTCAAGAAAACTTGTGAAGGAAACACCCTATACTACTTGGCAAGAGGTAGAGGATGAAGAAATAGGAAGTGGGTAGACTTTAGATTTGGATTTCTCACACTTTTTCATCAATCACCATTGATGTAGCAAGCTTTCTTCTCATGAAAGAAGAAGATGAAGAAGAAGAAAAAGATATAATAAGTGTTGAATAATTGGATAAATAAATCAATATTTATCATATATTAACCCTTGGTTAATTGTAGAGAATGGACCATGGTTAACTTGGATGGTTAGGGTTAAGCATGAGATAAGAATGGTGACTTAGTCAATGCTTCATGAAACTTCAACTGAAAACAAAAATAGCAACCATTCTTTTCTCATCTTTTCCAAAAATAAATAAATAATAAATAAGTAAGAAAAAAGAAAACCCTAATCATAAACTTAACCATGGTTTAATTCTTTACACTTAACCAAGTAAACATGTATCATCAAACATGATACAATCATGTGCACAAATGTATATCACATATACAACTTGCACAATTCAAGTGAGAAAATCCATTTAAAGTGAACCAATACTAGTTGATGCAAAGTAATATATCAAATATACAATTCTACATTAAATCATTAAATCAACACTTGATTTAACGATCCGGTCATGTCGCATATAACCGGCTAGTATCCAATGTATCGGCTTATCGAATCAATCCTTGATTCGATAACCAGGTTATATCTCATACAACCATTCGACACATACATCGTGAGAATGAAATACGGTATCACATACACGCATTATTCTCGGTCCCGCACATATCCCATATGTGCTCCTATTTCGTTTCGCTTGAGCCAGGAAACCTCTGTGTAGGACTCTAAAGACTCGTCAATACGCCGGCAGCAGATGATGATCATATCAAACACCCACAAGCCGCAAGCGGTCTACTAAACGTAACGGCCACCCAGGTATTGAGCGATCAGAAGATCTACGAGCAAGCCCGCTCACACTCCTTTGAATCCAACCAGTAACACTTACTGTACAGTCCGGTCTGTTCGTGTGATATGTCGCATATCTCGCTTAGGGGTGGTAAACGTCAGACCCCAATAGCTCGATAAGTCATGCCGACGTAAGGTCCAAAACTTTCGTGAAACTATTGATAACTCTTACCAGTATATCACAGCAACCCTGGCCTGCGATTTCCTGTTATGGCCAGTCGTGCATTGCGCAACATCAACCCCCAATACCGGGAGAGACGAATCCCTTCCTATCGCTCATTGCCTCCTTGTGAATCGGGACTGTACCCAAAAACCACCTGTTTGCACGACTCAGTAGAGCCATGGTAGGGTGGAAATCAAAGCACAGTGGGAGACACACAAGACTCTATGACGATCTCGGGTCAACAGACTAAGCTGTACCAGTGTACCAGAGAACTGCCATCTGACGTGAGGTATAATACCATCTGGGAGTTCTCGGCGAGTCCGTTCAGTGTACCCAGTCTGCACTGAGCACCCGCATACCATCTCCGATGTCAAACACCAATGGATATGGGATCATCCATCGCCCATCACATGGGTCGAGAAGATATACGCTAGTCTATTCTGGAATATCGATGCCCCGTCTCGATATTCCCACGACTAGGAACATTGAAGGATGTACTCATGGACTAGCCAGGCCCCACTAGTATAATCTGCATCATAGTCCTGGAAGTCGAGTATACATCCTAAGGGCTTTATCAACATGTAACAGAGAGACAGAAAGTATACATGTTAAGATAAAGAGCAACCAGATAGCGTACTATCATGTCGAGCAAGAAAGTCCTACCAATATATGTCCCAGCATCCACTACAATATACATCCAATGTACAGTAATAGCCTCTAGGGCATACATATAACTAACAAGATTTGGATTTGGTTTGAGATATGCCATATACCGTCGATTTCGATTGTGATACTCGATATTGGTTTTGTGCACCATGTGCACCTGATTGGATTCTTGCGCATATTTGACAGGCTTGGATTGGATTTTGCGCATGTTCGGCGATTGATATTGGATTTCATAATTTCGTGCATGTTGGATGCACATGATTTAGATCTTATTCGTGCATAATGGATGCACCTGATTTGGATTTTCGTGCATGTTGGGCGCATGATGTGATGATGCGATTTTGGTGCACACCAGAGGCACTAAATCGGGATTCTTTGTGCATATTAGATGCACCTGATATTGCTGTCAGGCACACCGTTGCCCTTGACAGATGTTTCGTGCACACCCATTGCACTTAGATGTTGTTTCTATGGACATGTATGGCACATTCATAGATTTTGATTTCCGTGTGCACCAGACGCACGCGACATTCTTATGCACATTTTAGGATTGGTTTCTTATGGAGCAGTACGTTTTTATGGTATTTACTATTTGTTTTCGTACTGAGCATGACTAGTCAGAGGACAGTACCTTGATACACTTTGCATGCATTGATAGTTATCGAAGGGATTTTCCAAAAAGAGTTATAGCCTCAGTATTTACCTACGTGTCTGAGATGACACATAACTTTACAGAATGAAACCCTTCTAAAATTGTTTTCAAAACGGCGGGACGTGCATATTAAACAAAGGATATATATAGATATAGCTATTTTCTTACTATAGACGTCCGCCACTGTGCAGTGTTATGCGTATCACACAACGACTTAAAAAGGGTTGGCATGCATTTCCTTCGGGTATTTACATGTATAGATTTGATATTTACACGTATAGTTTGATGCATATCATGTTGGTTTTCGTGTTGGATTTGGCATTGATGTCTTCCCCATGACTCCGATGATTGCGGGATGCTTGACGGAGTTTTGATTTTGAGTTATCTGCTCATTGTTCATGTGCATGCATTGCGCTACAATATGTTTTGTGCATTTATGATTTTGGAGCCCCGACGGTTTAGGCTTTTACTGAAATGTTTTAGTATTGAGGGGTTTAAATTTAAATTCGGGGACCGAATTTCTTTAAGGGTGGAAGATTGTAATATTTCAGAAAAATAAAATATTAGTTTTGGGAATTTTTATAATTAAATATTAAATACATTGAATATTTTAATATTGTGGTATAATTAAATACCGATAAATGGGGAAAATTTGGAAAATTATAGAAATTACTGAAAAGAGCGTGTTTTATGAGATTTAAGCAAATTATGAAATTTTATGATTTATTATACACTAATTTTGTACTAATCGCGATTAAATATCGCTAATCGGGCACTAAACGTGTTTTGTGCACATGACATGCAAAAGTCTTTTTTTACACTTGTTACATTTCTTATCATGGCATTTCTTCATGAATCAAGCATGGTTGTTTGAATTTAAAGAGAAGAGAAAAGAAAAAAAAGAAAAGAAAAAAGAAAATGGAAAACATTAGAATAATGGGTATGGGCATGAGAGAGAGAGGGTGAGGGGTCAAAGCATGGTCTTGGGTTCTTGTTTCTTTCTTCACCTTCATCTTCTCCCTCTCTTTTCTTCAGCCCATGGCAACACCCCTCCTCCACCTCCACTTCAAACCCTCAAATCATCATCAAAACAACACCAAAACATCATCTCCTCTTCACAAATTTTGTGCACAAGCTTACAGTTACACTTTGGACCAAGAAAGTTTTCATTTTGGCGCTGTAGAGGATTCACTAGTGTAAAATGATGTAATCCCTTCACAATTAGTGTAGTATTTCATTTGCTTTTGCATCTATTCAAGTTTAAAATCGATTTGGCGATGTTTAGTGGACTTTGGAAATCCCTAGAGAGGGTTAGGGTTAATTTGAGTTGTGTTAGTGTAATAAAGCCCTAGTAGTGACCTTGTACCCCCAATTGTCCAAAACCCAGACCTAAAAAACCTGAAACCCAAAATATGGAAAAACAGAACTTTTCATGTCGGTTTGTGAGAACTTAGACGGTCCAGGGAAATCTGGGATGACCTGGTATAATTTCAAGACAAGCAAACAACTTCAGAAGCCTAGATTGACCACTACGAGACAACCCTATCATGACGAGACCCCATCTCCCCCACAAAATCGAGCAGGCCAGAATTTTCATGGGTCTGGCCGGCCCGTTGGTGAATTCATGGGTCCTGGATGCTTCTGTAGGTCACATTCACCCTATATATCACCCTAATATTGTTTTCTTACCTTGTTTTCACCTGAGACAAAATCTGGAGCATGTTTTCTAAGTTGCTGCTTTACATTTTATGACGTTTATGGATTTAAGTTTTGGTATTTGTGTTTAGTATCGATCACTTGACGTTTGTACGTCTCTATCTGGTGTTATTTGTTTAAGTTGGGAGGGCAAACCATAGGTTTTGACCTATGTGTGTTCCGCGTGTCGTTTTGGTTTCGACTTGGTTTTTAATGTGATACGATACATTATGACATGTAGGTACCCCCATATGAAGTTCGAGACGACAAGCAAGTGCGTGGCGACGTCGGCATCGGCAAACGAAGATCAAGGTGAGTATATATATATCTACGGGGGAAGTCGGGTGGATGGCGTATAGCACCCCCGCAGTTTCGTTGTGTGGTATACGAATTCGTATACACACGTATTTATATGTTATATGATTATTGTTTATCCTGATAGGGTTATATGTTCATGGATTAGTTTAGTGTCAGTTGCGAAACCCTAGATTTGAGATTTACACACACACGCACACACACGGATGCATACATTTATTTTACTTGTGCGTATACAGGGATATGTATATATATATATATGTACACATAGGTATGGGATTATATATATATATATATATATATATATATATACTTATTGTAAGTGCACGGCGGCGCCCCGGCCGTCAATCCGACGCCGGAATGCGGAAGCGGTGATAAACTTAAAATTTTGCGGACTTTGCAAACCGGCACCACCGCGCACTAAACTCCGGATCGTAACCATTAAACTAGTCTAAGCTAACTAGAATACGGGTTAGAGATATACCGACTGATCCGAGTCCTCCGGTCTTCATCTCCACTCCGATCTCCTCGCGGGATCTCCGTCCGTCTCCTCCTCGTCGGAAAGGGCACCACATCGCCTTCGTCTTTTACGGGCTCCCGCCTCAATACCGAGGCAACTCGGGCATGAAGCCGGCAACTCGACATGCTCAAGATATGCTGTAGGAAGTGTAGTGTAGAGTGGATGTCTCACTTTGGGGTTTGTTGCCTTTGGATGGAGGAATGAAGATTGAACTTTGGAGGGAAATGAAGCTACCAATTTTGCAAGCCAAATGAGATGAACAAATGAAGCACATAAATCAATCTCTCATTTTTCTTCTCCACCATGAAGTGGCCGGCCAAAAACATCAAGGAAATTGGTGGAGGAAAGAATGGATATATATGATGAAGGGAGGTGAGTGTAGGAGTGAAGAAGGGGTGACCACAACCAAGACAAAGAAACATGCAAGCATGCTTCAACTCACATCAAACCCATACCCTTATCAAATCACAAATAAAGAAAGTCATGGTGCAAGAAAAGAAAGTTATCATAATAGATCTTTATGCAAGAAAACCCCTCCACAAATGTAATTTGCAAAACTGCAAATTACCCCCTCCATCGGAAAAGTCCGGCCGGGAAGGAAAAAGAGAAAACCGGCCGGAACGGAATGCAAACTGGCAACCCCAGAAAACTGGTCCCATAATAAATTACAGGAAAACCCCGATACTGTGCATACACACCCGCATCTGTATTCCGTCCGGATACAAATGCAAAGAGACAAAATCTACACTGTACTAAACTAGGACCGACTTAAACCAAAGCCGGCTAGTAATATCCGTTCGATCCCGATCCGTGCAATACCGCACGTATCTGATCGAACCCTGCCATATACCTATACGGCTACTAGTACAAACCGTCCGATCCTGATCCGTGCAATACCGCACGTATCTGATCGGACCCTGCCATATCTCCATACGGCCTCTACAGCGTTTCGCCCGAAACTTGAGTAACTGAAAGTGTGGCGGACTCTAAAGACTCGTCAATACAATGGCTGTGGATTTAACCACTAGCACGTCAGAGGTATAAGCCAATACGTGACGGGCCACCAGCTATTGACTAAAAGGGACGTCGATGAGCGAACTCATCCTGACACCCTACTGAGCCTGTCAGTGACAATATCCGTGCAGTCCGGTCCGTTCGTCTATGAGTATCGCATGGCGGGCCTAGGGGGTTGGTGAAAGTCAGACCCCCAAAAGCGGTACAAGTCGTGTCGGAGTGTAGCCCAGAACACCCTGAGATACTACTGGAATACCTACCAGTAAATCTCCTTGCCTTGGCCAAGGACTTTGTGTAATGGCTCTCCTAGACACAGCACGACCTCACCCCCAATACCGGGAGAGACGAACCCCTGAAGATTCGCTCACTGCCTCCATGTGGCTCGGGACTGTACCCAACTAAAACCTGTTTGCACGACTCCTTTGAGCCGTGGTAGGGTAGTAATCAAAGTACAGTGGGAACTCACACGAGACAAATGACGATCCCCAGGTCGATGAACTAACCTGCACACATGTCACCAGGGAACTGCCATCTGACGTCTGGTATATGACCAACTAGCATGTTCCCGGCGAGTCCTGTCCGGTGTACTCATAACCCAATGAGCACCTGTATACATCTTAGGTGATCCAACTGACACCAGTGGCTTGTGAGACCGGCCACCGCCCCTCGTCGGGGTCTCGACTGTATACACTAGTCTACTAATGGAGTATCGATGCCCGGTCTCGAAACTCCCACGACTAGGGACCTTTTAAGGATATGCTTGTAGACCCCCAGCTCCCACTTATATGATCGCCCTCATACTGCTGGTGGTCAAGCAAGAATCCTAGGGGCTCTATCAACGTGTAATAGCGACATGTCAGGTCACCTAAAACAGTACACGATGATAAAGGTAAACCAGATAGCATACTATCATCTCGAGTAAGACTGTCCTACCGGGATAGGTCCTCCCTCAATCATTACAATCACGTACCTGTGACCTAATAATTGACTCTGAGGGCACTATCTCCAACAATCTCCCACTTGCACTCAAGGCTATATTATTGCGATGTCGCATACTCACAGCCCGTGTGATACCGAACACCCAACTCCTCTACTAGTCAGTCTCACAAAGCTCGTTTGCGAAACTCTTGCGTTCGAGGAATAGCCTCAGTGAGTGGATCCGCTTAGTTGTTTCTTTCTATGTCTCTCTATATCTCAAGTTCGCGGAGAAACCCATCTCCCGAAATGAGCAATACCTGTCTTAGAATGTGTCTGGATGTCTGATGGGACATAGCTCATAAATGAACTCCAAATCCAAACTTCTTAGACTGTATCGTCAACTGAACTTAATCAGTAACCTGCGCGCCATGCCTCCCTCAGTATTGCCTTGGACCACCTGTCCAAAATACTGCCCCTCATCAGAAGGAAAACTATAACTCTGACAACTTCCTTGTCGTCCATGTCACCTTGGAAGCCTGGAATGATAACTGTCTCCTGAATGAGGCTGTCGTTATCATATCGCTAGAACATCCACTTATGTTCTAAAACTGCTTCCGATTGTTTCTCCAGGATTGGATTAATGTCAACTTATTGCATCTTGTGCAAGAACAACATCTGGTGTGGTACTTGACATCTCATGATTGACTCAATTGCCTGAGCAAGTGATCTGCCAATCATGCACGTCCCTCTCCCCTTTAGTCTGTAAGACACCTTTGGAGAGGGTGACTCCATTACCTGCAGGTACACTACCGTGCCAGGAGTCGTCCATCCTAAATACTCTTAGAATGCTGTCAAGTACCCAGATTGGGAAACCACCCAAATCTAGATCTAATACCATAGATCCAGTAACCAGTATGTCTGATATAATGTCCAAGTCCTGTGTGGAGAAACTACTGTGTGACGACCAAAGTATAACCGATCGTAGTGTAGGAGTTTCCTTTCCCACTCTGTGTATATCATCCAAATACCAGGATATCACACCCTACTACCTTCTCAACAGATCCATCCCCTATTCTGATGACGTCAAACCCATGACTGTCACATCAGAAATAGATGATCTATCTCCGCTACATCTGCTTTAGTCTATAAATAGATATAAGCCTGATGTCCACCAATGCTTCCGCTGCTCCCACTGACTACGACAACCCTCTGCCAGAGTCATATACACGTACTTCTAAAGCTAGTTTAGAACGACGCTATACTCATCCTCCCGCCGGGTCTCGCAACCTGGAACAACAGCAATGGTAATTTTGGGTAAACAAGAACTTCCCTGTCACCGTCCTTGAGGCTACCGGAGTACCTCTCGGGTGCCTGAAGTTACCCACCTTATCTGCGGAGTGGCCAATGGAATGTCAATCCAGATTGAATCTTTAGGTTCCTTATCAAATCTTCAGTAATCGTTTGTGGTTCTGGAATCACTTCCAGTTCTACCATACTCCCACTACTGCTTTCTGAAAAAAAATCCATTTTTTAATAAAACTGTGGCGAGTCTAGAACAATATCGCTATTGTTCATCCAGATGGTAGAAAGTCAACCCTCGTCATAGCCTGGGTCAACCCACAAACAGCCATTACAGAAACGTGCCTTGAGTTGTCCAGTGTCTGGTTTTAATCATAAACCGGACAACTCCCCGTACCTTAACATCGTTAAGATATGAACTGTTCTATATCCAATATAGAACCAGAGGCACTGATTTAATTGAACTAGATTCAAATCATGCAGCTGTCTCCAGTGCATGTCAACTAAATGGAAGGAGGCGGATCAGCGTTACTCAACTTAGGAACACTTCCAATTATGAGTAACCTGAAAGAGAAGCAAGTTCTCTTAATCATTACTTTTCAACTGAATACCACAAGTATCTACATCTTCGATCTCTTTGAAGAATCCCGATACTTGCTACACCTGGTTCTCTACTCTATTCAAATACCTGTAACTTCTCCAAATTCGGACCCTGCGTTTCCACGAAACATCTGTCTAAAAACTAGAGAAGTCATAAGTAAACTGAATGTAGTACGAGGACCAACCCCTCTGTCCTGATGGACCCTGGACAATATACAATACTCTGTACAAGTCCCTTGAGTCTGATAACTCATTTACTGTGTGTCGTAGGTTGAAAACTGTACTTATGGTTAAGAAGAATTACACCGCTGTTTAATGCTCCTTACCTAACCATCCACTGATATAGGTAAATGTCGTAGACATAATTTCATAAAGGTATATCTCACTCTATGAAAATAGACGTACAGATATATCAATTTGAAACTGGTGCATAACAGCGGATATTCAAAACCAAATATTTGCCGACCGGCAAACATCCCAGGTGATTTCCTCAAATATCACCGATTACAACGAATCCCGATATAATGAGGATGATCACCTTATTACCAATAACCTACTCCCACTCACCATCTGTAAAACCATACAGATGTGAGAATCAAACCTGGTAAATACATACCCTGGAGTAAGTATCTAATCGGGAAATCAGTTTTCTTTTAACAGTACACAGTGAACTGAAACATTGAAATGTTTCGATGGGGTGTCCTGGTATTCCTAGTAATGCCTCTTTCATTATCCAGATTCACAACTATAACCGCATAATTCTTTGCCACCTCTCCAAATCCCTTTATATGTCTTTAGTCATTACCTTCTGCACACCCCTTAGGCCAAATGGTTTTCTTCCTTCCCTACCGTTCGGCACCAGCCTATGGTTTGGAAGAAGACTATCCAATAAGCATAATGGGTGTACTGTCCTAGTCCTAGGAGCACTCGCAATGCGAGAGAAGGTGAAGATAAAAGACAACCGAATAAACCTTATTCTTATTTCTCCTGAACCAGAATCCATCCCCGAACTGGAACAAGTTCCTTTCGAGTTCGTATATAACCATACGATGGATTATCCAATAAAATGGGATCTTCGTAGTGATACGGAGTGTCCTGGAGAAATACAAAGGTGATGTGGGAGTGGTAACGAAATATTTGGTTTGGTCGTGAATATCTGTTGCAATTTACTTTGCCCTCTTACTAATCCCTTGTTTTGTCTGAACTTAATACCTTCTGTACACCGTTTAGGCTAACTGGTTTTCTTCATTCCCTACCGGTCGGCACCAGCCTATGGTTTGGAAGAAGACAATCCAATTTGCGTAATAGGTGTACTACCCCTAAACCAAGGAGTACTCGCAACCTGAGAGAGGGTGAAAAGAAAAGACAACTGAATAATCCTATCCGTTTTCTCCAGAACCGGAAACCATCCTCGAATCCCTTCGAGTTCGTATCTAACCATACGATGGTTTTGTCCAATGGAAGTGGACGTTCGCAGTAATACGGGGTGTCCTGGAGAAAAGGGTAAAAGTAGGAGTGGCAATGAGGTCTGCAACTCTGACAATCCAAAAGCCAGTGTTAAGTAGGTTCGGTCAACTTGGTCTCTGAGTCATAGTCTAGGGTAGGGTCAATGGTCGCTGCCAGAGAGAGAGAAAAGAAACACTCAGCGTGCACTCTAACCTAGATCAGAATGGTTACCAATTTATCTAATCTGGAAACCTCCCACTGTACCTCAAATTCTCCTCCAAACCTGAAAGAAGAATTAGTCGGGGTCACCCGAGGAGTAAACCAACTCATCAGTGGGAATCGGGATCCAACTCTCATCGCATGACAACGTGACGGAATCCGCTCACGGTATCACACTCCAGAAGGTATGCGCATATATGGCAAGTTTCAGTACTTTTGAAACTCCCGATGTGATTTCTGCCCCATGCTCTTATGACCTTGACTTTGGCCAACAAATCATAAGTCACATGTCAAGTTCTGCCCGTCATTCTCCAGGTTAATTTGAATCCACCCGTACATACCCTTGACTTTGGCCAACAAGGCAGTACGACTGTTCCAAACCAACGCATCTATCTATGCTGCATATGAATAACCAACAGCTACCAAACACTGTGCCTTGACTTTGGCCAACAAACACAGCTTGAATACTATTGACTACCCATATGAAACGACGGAGGGCTACGAATGGTTTCTGGCGAAAACCTTTAACGTAATGAACTTGATATCGTTGAAGGAACGGATAGCTTTTTAGAAATATAGTGACGACAACTTCCGCTAAAGAGGTCACTCCCGGTGAAGGGATCTCGGCTCTTTCCCCGTAGAATGAGGTGCAGGATATTCCAACTGAATACCACGGTGCAAAGCAAAAGTAATCGGCTATAGTGAAGTTAATGCCCTGACGCAAACTTCTGTCCAAGGGGTCACTCCCGGTGAAGGGATCTCGGCCCTTGCCTCGTCGACTGAGGAGCAGGATATTCCAAATGAATACCACGATGCAAAACAGAAATGAACGTCCTTGCAATAACAGCTTTTTGAAAAGTGTTCCAACAACATCAGATTAGGTTTGTTTTAACTTGCATTGATCCGAATCAACGCAGTCCCATCAATTGATCACACCACAAAGAACGAAAATATACTGACATACATATATGCCATCCGCATTCGCCACTGGGTCCCGTCATTACCCGTTAGGTTAGCTAACTAACGACAGAGCGGGGACTGGACTAGCGCGGATGCAAAACATATACAACATCTACTAATATATATACCAATATATTATATTCGCTCAAGGCGTGAATAAAATGCAACATCACAGAGAATGAACAGCATCACAGAAACAATACAGATATCTGGGATCCCCGGGTTTCACAGAGCCACTACTGAAACCCGACGTTCCCCTGGTCGTGTGGATAGCCTGTGCAATGTAATCCTAGACCCCTACGGGCGCGGCAAGTCACCCGCCAAAACCTGAAGCGAGGCAGCCCCCTTCAGCACCGTGAATGGACCACCCAGCACTTCACGGAATCCGGTAACTTGGGCACCCCTCCTGGGTCAAACCTGTACCCCCTACGAGTGCGGCGAATAGCCCGTCAATCCTGGAGTGAAGCCCCCTCCATCCTAATGCCATGAGATGCGGGCTAGTTGCCTTCTAGAACCCGGCTATCCGTGCACCCCTCCGCGGGGCAATCCTAGTACAGAAAGTAAAATATACATACACCGGGTACATCGACCGCAACCAGGTCGTGCCCCAAAAGAATAATACAAACAGGCAGTGACGGCAGTCCACATGTCGGACGCTCGCCCCGCAATATCAAATGTACATGATACAAGAGCACAGTACTAGCATTGCATCCAGGCTATCCCCACCGACCGATCCGCAACATCACAGCAAATACATAGAACATCAACGTGAAAGTCACGTTCGCAAATCCGTCTAACCGGGCTATAGCAGTTAGACCGGATTTACCGATCGAGTGACATTCACGGTCGCAGATATAATGTAAATACTGTGAAAAATGTGTTTAAAAAATTTCCGATTGATCAAACAATTAACAAGTGGGCCCCAAAGAAAACTGTAGCACTCACAGAAACAATTGGCCCAACTTTAATATTCCAAAGCCCATATTTTAAGCCCAGAAGGCCTCTGTAAAAAAATGGTGAAGTGATGTGAATAGTGCGCGGCGGAAGGGCCGCACAAAGGTGGTTTTCGCGGCGGTTCCGCGCTCCAACTGTGGAGTTATTTCGTCAAATTTTTACAGAACTCTTAGATTTTCCAGTACATCAATATTTTACAACCTGAAAAATTTTTCGAGACTGAAAAATTTCAACAGAAACTGTCGTGGGTAAAATGCAGTTTTGGAACTTTTTGATCGATCGGAAATGCAAACACATTACACAAAGCTAGACTAAGTTAATGGTGAGGCTCTGATACCACTGTAAGTGCACGGCGGCGCCCCGGCCGTCAATCCGACGCCGGAATGCGGAAGCGGTGATAAACTTAAAATTTTGCGGACTTTGCAAACCGGCACCACCGCGCACTAAACTCCGGATCGTAACCATTAAACTAGTCTAAGCTAACTAGAATACGGGTTAGAGATATACCGACTGATCCGAGTCCTCCGGTCTTCATCTCCACTCCGATCTCCTCGCGGGATCTCCGTCCGTCTCCTCCTCGTCGGAAAGGGCACCACATCGCCTTCGTCTTTTACGGGCTCCCGCCTCAATACCGAGGCAACTCGGGCATGAAGCCGGCAACTCGACATGCTCAAGATATGCTGTAGGAAGTGTAGTGTAGAGTGGATGTCTCACTTTGGGGTTTGTTGCCTTTGGATGGAGGAATGAAGATTGAACTTTGGAGGGAAATGAAGCTACCAATTTTGCAAGCCAAATGAGATGAACAAATGAAGCACATAAATCAATCTCTCATTTTTCTTCTCCACCATGAAGTGGCCGGCCAAAAACATCAAGGAAATTGGTGGAGGAAAGAATGGATATATATGATGAAGGGAGGTGAGTGTAGGAGTGAAGAAGGGGTGACCACAACCAAGACAAAGAAACATGCAAGCATGCTTCAACTCACATCAAACCCATACCCTTATCAAATCACAAATAAAGAAAGTCATGGTGCAAGAAAAGAAAGTTATCATAATAGATCTTTATGCAAGAAAACCCCTCCACAAATGTAATTTGCAAAACTGCAAATTACCCCCTCCATCGGAAAAGTCCGGCCGGGAAGGAAAAAGAGAAAACCGGCCGGAACGGAATGCAAACTGGCAACCCCAGAAAACTGGTCCCATAATAAATTACAGGAAAACCCCGATACTGTGCATACACACCCGCATCTGTATTCCGTCCGGATACAAATGCAAAGAGACAAAATCTACACTGTACTAAACTAGGACCGACTAAAACCAAAGCCGGCTAGTAATATCCGTTCGATCCCGATCCGTGCAATACCGCACGTATCTGATCGAACCCTGCCATATACCTATACGGCTACTAGTACAAACCGTCCGATCCTGATCCGTGCAATACCGCACGTATCTGATCGGACCCTGCCATATCTCCATACGGCCTCTACAGCGTTTCGCCCGAAACTTGAGTAACTGAAAGTGTGGCGGACTCTAAAGACTCGTCAATACAATGGCTGTGGATTTAACCACTAGCACGTCAGAGGTATAAGCCAATACGTGACGGGCCACCAGCTATTGACTAAAAGGGACGTCGATGAGCGAACTCATCCTGACACCCTACTGAGCCTGTCAGTGACAATATCCGTGCAGTCCGGTCCGTTCGTCTATGAGTATCGCATGGCGGGCCTAGGGGGTTGGTGAAAGTCAGACCCCCAAAAGCAGTACAAGTCGTGTCGGAGTGTAGCCCAGAACACCCTGAGATACTACTGGAATACCTACCAGTAAATCTCCTTGCCTTGGCCAAGGACTTTGTGTAATGGCTCTCCTAGACACAGCACGACCTCACCCCCAATACCGGGAGAGACGAACCCCTGAAGATTCGCTCACTGCCTCCATGTGGCTCGGGACTGTACCCAACTAAAACCTGTTTGCACGACTCCTTTGAGCCGTGGTAGGGTAGTAATCAAAGTACAGTGGGAACTCACACGAGACAAATGACGATCCCCAGGTCGATGAACTAACCTGCACACATGTCACCAGGGAACTGCCATCTGACGTCTGGTATATGACCAACTAGCATGTTCCCGGCGAGTCCTGTCCGGTGTACTCATAACCCAATGAGCACCTGTATACATCTTAGGTGATCCAACTGACACCAGTGGCTTGTGAGACCGGCCACCGCCCCTCGTCGGGGTCTCGACTGTATACACTAGTCTACTAATGGAGTATCGATGCCCGGTCTCGAAACTCCCACGACTAGGGACCTTTTAAGGATATGCTTGTAGACCCCCAGCTCCCACTTATATGATCGCCCTCATACTGCTGGTGGTCAAGCAAGAATCCTAGGGGCTCTATCAACGTGTAATAGCGACATGTCAGGTCACCTAAAACAGTACACGATGATAAAGGTAAACCAGATAGCATACTATCATCTCGAGTAAGACTGTCCTACCGGGATAGGTCCTCCCTCAATCATTACAATCACGTACCTGTGACCTAATAATTGACTCTGAGGGCACTATCTCCAACACTTATACATATACACGGGTTATGAGGACAGTACATGGGATTGGAGATGAGTCGATGAGATAGGCATTGAGGCCGTGAGATCGGTGATGTGACATAGTTCATATTGGAGATACGACATGATCTTTTAGAGGGTCCTTTCGACGTGGTGTTTTCATACACACGCATGCATATACATATGTTGTATCAGTATTGTAATAGACGTAGATCAGTACCCCGGTTCTTTTAGAGTATATGCCCTAGAGGCCATTACTGTATCATACTAGTTTGTATATTACTTAATGGAAGCTTGGGATATTCTCCTTGTATAGACAATCTTGCTCAAAATGGTAGTATGCTACTTGGTTTGTTTCTACTTTAATATGTGCATGTGTTTCTTTTAGCATATAGCTCATACATATTAGTAGAGCCCTTAGGATCTTTGCTTGATTACCAGCGTTGTGATGGCAGTCACACTCGTAGGGGCTGGGTAATCCACAAGCACATCCCTATACATGTCCCTAATCGTAGGACTATCGAGACAGGGCATCGATACTCCGGAGTAGACTAGCGTATGCGCTTCTCATCCCAGCAGGGGAGACGGTCTGTCCTACAGCCGTCAGTACGTCGTACTTGAGATCGTATGCGGGTGCTCGTTAGGTTACGAGTACACTGGACAGGACTCGTCGGGAACTGATTGGTTGGTACTATACCTATCGTCAGTTATCGGTTCCCAGGTGACATGAGTACAGCTTAGTCCGCTGACTTGACACTGTCACTTCGGCTCGAGTGTGTTCCCACTGTACTTTGATTAATACCCTTCTACGGCTCAAAGGAGTCGTGCAAACAGGTAGTAGTTAGGTGCAGTCCCGAAGAACTTGGAGGCAGTGACGGTTAGACAGGATTCGTCTCTCCCGGTATTAGGGGTTGACATTGCGCTGTGTCTAGGAGAGCCATTACACAAGTAGTCCCTTGCTAGGGCAAGCGAGATATACTGGTAGGTTTCCAATGTTATCTCAGGGTGTTCTGGGCTACACTCCGACACGACTTGTACCGCTATTAGGGGACTGACGTTTACCGCCCCCTAGGCCCGCCATGTGATGTACTCAGACGAACAGACCGGACTGTATGTAGATTGTCACATTCAGGCTCAGTAGGAGTTCAGATGGGTTTCACCTCGTCCGTCTTCTTGTCGGCGTCTACCTGGGGGCCGTTACGCACAGCTAGTGCCACTTGCAGTCTGTGGTTAAACCCACTGCCAGCGTAGTGTCGAGTCTTTAGAGTCCCACACAGAAAGCTATTCGCCTTTAGGCAAAAGAGTAGAGGTCGCATGGTTTTGCGACAGGTCGCATGGTTTTGCGACAGGTCGCATGGTTTTACGACAGGGTTCGGTCACATCCATGCACTTGTGCACGTTTAGTGATCGGGCGGTTAATACTAGCGGGCTTTGGTTTAAGCCGAATCCTAGTATACGTTTTGGGATTGATTTTATCTCGTTTGTATTTGTGTTCCCCGGAACGCGGATGCGGGTGTGTATGCACAGTTGACAGAGACAGAGGCAGAGGATTCTCATTAGGGTTGTTGACTGTTGACTTTTGCTTAACCCTAATGAGAATTAGAAATATGATTAACAATAATATTAATTGAGTATTATAGTGACATGGTTAGGGTTGAAAGGTTGACCTTGTTGACTTGTTGACTTTTGTTGACCGGTTGACTAGGTTGGACTTGTTGACCACCATCATGACAATGGCTATCATTTGGTTGCATTAACTTATGCTTGCTTGTTTTGTTCACCATTTGCATTTAATGCAGGAAATCAGAGTGTCATTTGTCATGTTAAGAACCATTACAATATACTCAATTATTATTACTTGTTATGATGATTTTGGATTATGAGAGCTTGGATGGCAAAAGGTTTATTCATTCTCTCATTTCATTTCTCTCTCTTGCCATCACTTGCTCAAGCTCTCCCTCTTCCTCTTGCTCTCTCTAGCTCAAGGCAACCCCCTCTCATGAGTTGAGAACCATTGCCTAGAGATAAAAACACCAAAACAATCCTCTACTAATTCTAGTTCACAAGGCCTAGCAAGCCAAGTGTTCTAGTTTTTTCAAGTTCGAAGAAGAAGCCAAAAGGTAGAAGCTTTCGGGTGTATCCATCTTCGGCGCGAGAAGACGACGAGGGGAGGCCGGTCCGTACACCACAAAGAGTTGAAGACGAAGGAGTTCAAGAAAGGTATAACCCCCTAACCGAGTAGGTAAAACTCCTAGTTAGGTTGTTAGGTAGTTGTTTAACAAAGATCCGTTTTCTTGAGTCCATGTTACCACCCTAGAAAAAATCGTTTTTCACTATTTCCGCAACCCCAAAGAACCGGGGATGGGTAACGTGGACTTACAGTGGTATCAGAGCCTAGTTAAACACTATCTAACATGTTAGCAAGGTAACTAGAAATTCGATCGGAGAAAAAGTCGCGAAATACACCCGGAATACAAACTTTCTGTCGATTTTTAAAGTGCTGTAAAAATTATTTGACATATATCAAAAATCGACACAGGATTTTTATAGTATAATGCAGAAAAACGATCCACAGAACTGGCCAACTCACCGCGGTTCCGCGGCAAGAACAGCTTCTTGCCGCGGATCCGCGGCCGAGTTGACTCGGCCGTGGATCGGTTTCACTGCAGTATATTCTATGGGGTATTTTGGGATTTTTGGAGAATGTTTTTTCAGCCCAGTTTTTCCACAAAGAAAAATTTGTTTTTGGGGCTTAAAAACCCGTATTTTGATCGAGTTTATAAAGACTAAAGCTGACGGGTTTATATCTGTGATGTGTTATATGTATTGAACGTCTGCTAATCGCTATACGTCGATTAGTGGGGGTTATACATATCTGTGTTCTGTAATGTTGATGGTATGTGTATATGAATTCATTGGATTGTCGCGGGTGAATAGCCGGGGGGGTTGTGAGATGAGAGTTTTCATTTCTTTCAATTCATGAAAAATTTGTAACTGATGTAATATTATTTATTTGGCCGCACAACCGGGGTGAGGTTATAGCCGTCATTGTATAATTTCTTTTACTGTTTTTGCTCCTAGGATAGACCCATGGAGGGGGTGCAAAAACTACCGGATACCTCGAAGTGCCGAGTGGCCTACTCACTTGTTGAGGGAGGTTGCTTCGCTTCGGCTATTTGGCGGGTAGTTTGCCACACCCGTAGGGGTCTTGGGTGGGGTATTGGCTATTCACCGTGACCGTGTAATCCGCTTTTCATTACAGGCTAGTAAGAATTGCGGATTCTAAGTATATCCAATGTGTTCATCTGTGATCTGGATTGGCTATCATTGCAATATATCTATATATGATAACTATTTAGGCGTTGCTTATGTTTTGCATCCGCGCTAGTCCAGCCCCCGCTCTGTCGTTAGTTAAGTAACCTAACGGGTAATGACGGGGCCCCGTGGCGAATGTGGATGGCATAAGCGTACGTCATATTTTGGTTGTTTTCTGCAATGGTAGGATTAAATGATGGGACACATTAAAAAGAATTAATGCAAGAAAATAAACCAAAGTAAAGTCGTTGGAACACTTTCAAAACCACTCGGTTCTTTTCAAAAACCAACTTTTAAATGCGGAGCTTGAGCCACTCCTTTTAAAAGCTATCTCGTTCCATCGATTATATCAAGTTCACTACGTTCACGGTTTCGCCAAAACCATTCGTAGCCCTCCGTCGTTTCACATGAATAGTCAATAGTATTCAAGCTATGTATGTTGGGCAAAGTCAAGGCATAGTGATTGGTAGCTATTGGGTATTCATGTGCAGCATAGATAGATGCGTTGCTTTGGGACAGTCGTACTGCCATGTTGGCCAAAGTCAAGGGTATGTACTGGTGGGTTCAACTTAACCGGGAGAATGACGGGTAGAACTTGACATGCGACTTATGATATTTTGGCCAAAGTCAAGGTCATAAGAGCATAGGGCAAAAATCCACATCGGGAGTTTCTACAGAACCAGAAACTTGCTAGCGCTGCATACCATTTGGAGTGTGATGATTCTGGTAGGATTCCTTCAGTTTTGTCACGCGATGATATTTGGATCCCGATCCTACTGTGAGTATATGATACTCCTCGGAAAATTTCTCACTTAACGATCAATACTATAAACCAAGTAGGTGTCTAGAAAGGTGTTAGCGGGGCTACGCCCCTAGGAAAAAGTGGTTATTTAATTAAGGAACTTCGTGAAAGCGTTGGAAAACCTCCCTCGAAGTACCAACACTGGCTTGGCTAAACGGTTAAGCAAGTATTGTACGGTGAGATTGATTCTGACTAATTCTTCCTTTTTGGTTTGAGGCGGAATTCGAGATACATTGGGAGCCATCCTGTTTAGACAAACTAAAACCACTCTAAACTTGCAAGAGCATCATGCTGAGTGTTTCTTCTCTCTCTCCTAATTGCAGCGACCAATCGACATGACCGGACTTAAGTTACTTCTAGATAAAAACATACTGACAGGGCCAAACTACAAAGATTGGCTCAGGAATGTCAAAATGGCAATCACTTACGACAAGCTGGGGTATCTTCTTACCACCAAAGCTCCCCCTGTCCCAGGTCCCTGTAAGTCCATGCTACCCTTCCCCGGTACTTACGGGGTTGCGGAAGTGATAAAAAACGATTTTCAAGAGGGTGGTAACATGGACTCAAAATACGGATCTTTGTTAAACTATCTATCTAACAACCTAACTAGGAGTTGTTAACTACTCGGTTAGGGGGTTATAACTTTCTTGAACTCCTTCGTCTTCAACTCTTGATGGTGTACGGATCGGCTTCACCCCGTCGTCTCCTTGCGCCGAAGATCGATCCACCCGAAAGCTTCTACCTTTGGCTTCTTCTTCGAACTTTGAAGAAATAGTTCACTCGGTTTGCTAAACCTTGTGAACTAGAGTGAGTAGAGGATTATTTTGGTGTCTTTTTATCTCTAAGGCAATGAATCTCAACACATGAGAATGGTTTGCCTTGAGCTAGAGAGAGCAAGAGGAAGAGGGAGAGCTTGAGAATGAGAGATCTCAAGAGAGAGAAAGCAAATCCAAGAATGAGCAAGACTTTTCTCAACCTGTCTCTCATAATCCAAAAAGAATAATAATAATAATAACAATAATAATAATTGAGTATTATGTGATGGTTCATATCATATCAAGTGGCATTATCATTTCATGCACTCATTTTGCAAAGCACAACAAGCAAGCAAAAATCTTTGCATGATATGACAACCATAGTAATGATAATGGTCAACTAGTCCAACCTAGTCAACCGGTCAACCAAGTCAACAAGTTAACAAAGTCAACCCCTCAACAACCATATCACTATAATACTTAATTAATATTATTGTTAATCATATATCTTATTCTCATTAGGGTTTAGTCAAAAGTCAATAGTCAACAGTCAACAACCCCAATGAAAATCCCCTGCCTCTGTCTCTCTGTCAACTGTGCATACACACCCGCATCCGCGTTCCGAGGAACATGAATACAAACGAGATAAAACCAATCCCAAAACGTACACTAGGATTTGGCTTAAACCAAAGCCCGCTAGTGTTAACTGTCCGGACACCAAACGTGCACAAGTGCACGGATGTGACCGAACCCTGTCGCAAAACCATGCGACCTCTACTCTTTTGCCTAAAGGCGAATAGCTTTCTGTGTGGGACTCTAAAGACTCGACACTACGCTGGCAGTGGGTTTAACCATAGACCGCAAGCGGCTCTAGCTGTGCGTAACGGTCCCCAGGTAGATGCCGACAAGAAGACTGACGAGGTGAAACCCATCTGAACTCCTACTGAGCCTGAATGTGACAATCTCCGTACAGGCCGGTCTGTTCGTCTGATACATCGCATGGCGGTCCTAGGGGCGGTAAACGTCAGTCCCCTAATAGCGGTAAAAGTCGTGTCGGAGTGAAGCCCAGAACACCCTGAGATAACACTGGAAACCTACCAGTATATCTCGCTTGCCCAGGCCAAGGACTACTCGTGTAATGGCTCTCCTAGACACAGCGCGATGTCAACCCCCTATACCGGGAGAGACGAATCCTGTCTAACCGTCACTGCCTCCAAGTGCTTCGGGACTGCACCCAAAAACTACCTGTTTGCACGACTCCTTTGAGCCGTGGTAGGGTAGTAATCAAAGTACAGTGGGAACACACTCGAGGCGAAGTGACAGTGTCAAGTCAGCGGACTAAGCTGTACTCATGTCACCTGGGAACTGATAACTGACGATAGGTATAGTACCAACCAACAGTTCCCGACGAGTCCTGTCCAGTGTACTCGTAACCTAACGAGCACCCGCATACTATCTCAAGTACGACGTACTGACGGCTGTGGGACAGACCGTCTCCCACACTGGGATGAGAAACGCATACGCTAGTCCACTCCGGAGTATCGATGCCCTGCCTCGATAGTCCTGCGACTAGGGACCTGCATAAGGATGTGCTTATAGATTACCCAGCCACTACTAGTGTGACTGCCATTACAACGCTGGTAATCAAGCAATGATCCTAAGGGCTCCACTAATGTGTATAGGTGATATACTAAAATAAACACATGTACACATTGAAGTAGAAACAAACCAAGTAGCATACTACTATATTGAGCAAGATTGCCAATACAAGGTGAATATCCCAAGCTTCCATTAAGTAATATACATACTAGTATGATACAGTAATGGCCTCTAGGGCATATACACTAACAATCTCCCACTTTCACTAAGGCCATGTACTGGCGTATCGAAGACCTATCATCTCGATCAGCCGCTCGAACTGATTCTGGGGTAAGGCCTTTGTGAGTGGATCAGCATTGTTATCTTCCGTAGAAACTCTCCGAACCTCGATCTCCTGGCGACCCACGATCTCCCTGATCAGGTGATACCGCCTTAAGATGTGTCTGGACTCCTGATGGGACCTGGGTTCCTTTGCTAAAGCTATAGCCCCGTTGTTGTCGCAATACAGCGGTATTGGATCAACAATGGACGGAACCACCTGAAGTTCGGTTAAGAACTTCCTTATCCAGACAGCTTCTTTTGCGGCATCTGCAACAGCGATATATTCCGCTTCCATCGTTGAGTCAGCAACGGTTTCCTGTTTGGAACTCTTCCAACACACCGCCCCTCCATTGAGGGTAAAGACATAACCCGACATGGACTTGGAATCATCCTTGTCACTCTGGAAGCTGGAGTCAGCAAAGGCCTCGATCTGGGGGTCTTTTCCGCCATACACCAAGAACATCTCCTTAGTCCTTCTCAAGTACTTGATAATGTTCTTTACCGCTTTCCAGTGTTTCTCCCCAGGGTTTGACTGATACCGGCTTACCACACTCAGTGCATAAGCTACATCTGGTCTGGTACACAACATCACATACATTATAGAGCCTACCGCAGAAGCGTAGGGTATAATAGACATGCGATCCCTTTCCAAATCAGTCTTGGGAGACATCTCTTTGGAGAGGGTGATCCCGTGACAAGCCGGTAGATTACCGCGCTTGGAATCTTTCATACTGAATCTTTTCAGTATGGTGTTGATGTACCTGGACTGTGAGAGTCCCAGTATCCTCTTGAATCTGTCACGATAGATCCGGATCCCCAGAATGTATGAGGCATCACCCAGGTCTTTCATGGAGAACCTGTGTGATAAGAACCCTTTGACAAATTGTAGCATAGGAATGTCATTTCCTATTAAGAGAATGTCATCCACGTATAAAACGAGGAATACTATAGTTCTCGCTACAAATCTACTATAGATGCATGGTTCATCTGGATTTTTGATAAAGCCAAATTCCTTGACCGTCTCATCAAAACAGATGTTCCAACTCCGCGATGCCTGCTTTAGTCCATAGATGGACTTAAGCAACTTGCACACCTTTCCGCTGCTCCCACTCTGAATGAAACCCTCTGGCTGGTCCATATAAACACACTCCTCTAAATTTCTATTTAGAAAAGCGGTTTTTACGTCCATCTGCCAAATCTCATAATCGTGGAAGGCAGCAATTGCAAGAAGGATCCGAATGGATTTCAGCATAGCTACTGGAGAAAAGGTCTCGTCATAGTCCAAACCAGGTCTTTGATGAAATCCCTTTGCAACCAGTCTAGCTTTATAGGTCTCAACCTGTCCATCTACACTAATCTTTCTTTCGAAGATCCACTTGCATCCTACGGATTTTACCCCATCTGGAGCAACGTCCAACGTCCATACTTTGTTGGTGTACATGGACTCCATTTCGGTCCGCATTGCATCCAGCCATTTTACCGAGTCAACGCTCTGAACGGCTTGCTAGAAGCTAGTAGGCTCATCATAATCAATGATGCAATCCTCTATATCCCCGTCTATGAGAAAACCGTAGTATCTCTCGGGTGGATGAGACTGCCTACTACTTCTGCGGAGCGGCGTAGGAATGTCATGATCTTTCGAACCCTATGGTTCTACTAAGCTTTCAGTAATAGCTCGTGGTTATGAAATTTCTTCCAGTTCTATTGCGCTCCCACTTATCTGATTTTCCAAAAACTCAGTTTCCAAGAAGTGGGCATGACAAGAAACATAAATCTTTTGTTCCTCTTCGCAATAGAAGAAATATCCCTTGGAGTTCTTTGGATATCCCACAAACTTGCACTGTACTGAGCGTGCCTCGAGCTTGTCCGTATGCTGCTTTTTGACAAAAGCTGGACATCCCCATGTCTTAATGTGATTAAGATAGGGTCTCTTCCCACACCACATCTGATATGGTGTAGTAGGCACAGTCTTACTAGGAACTCGGTTCAAAAGGTATGCAGCTGATTCTAGTGCATATCCCCAGAATGATCCCGGTAACTCAGCGTTACTCATCATGGACCGTACCATATCCAATAGGGTTCGGTTCCGTCTCTCCGATACACCGTTATGTTGCGGAGTGTGTGGAGGAGTAAGCTGAGAGAGAATTCCATTCTCTTTTAAGTAATCCAGGAACTCGGCACTCAAGTATTCACCACCTCGATCCGATCTTAGTGTCTTGATACTTTTGTCGGTTTGTTTTTCTACTTCATTCTTATATTCCTGGAATTTTCCAAAGGCTTCGGATTTATGTTTCATTAAGAAGACATAACCGTACCTTGAAAAGTCATCCGCAAAAGTAATGAAGTAAGAATAACCACTTCGCGCATGTGTAGATATTGGACCGCACACGTCGCTGTGTACGAGTCCCAAGAGCTCGCTCGCTCTTATTCCGTGTCCAGTGAACAGAGTCTTTGTCATCTTTCCTTTGAGACAGGATTGACAAGTGGCATACGATTGATATTCAAACGGATCCAAATATCTTTCTGTATGTAACTTCGTCAACCTTCTCTCATTGATGTGACCCAGTCTACAATGCCATAAGAAAGTCTGATTTATTTCCGGAGACTTTCTTTTGTGTGTATTCTGGACATTAAAAATCTGTGGTTGGTTTAATACGTATATACCATTGCTTATTGTACCTGATCCAATCAGAACTTGATTAAGGTGAATGTTTACAACATTACTTACAAACGCAAATTCATAACCTTCTTTAGAAATCAAAGATACAGAAATGATATTACAAGTTGCGTTGGGTACAAAAAAGCAATTACGTAAAACCAAAACGTGTCCATCTGACATTCCCAGGTTATAGTCCTGTTAGTTATATGTATGCCCTAGAGGCCATTACTGTACATAGGATGTATATTGTAGTGGATGCTGGGACATATATAGGGAGGACTTTCTTGCTCGACATGATAGTATGCTATCTGGTTACACTTTACCTTAACGTGTATACTGATTGTCTCTCTGTTACATGTTGGTAAAGCCCTTAGGATCTGTACTTGACTACCTGGACTATGATGCGGATCATACTAGTGGGGACATGGTAGTCCATAAGTACATCCTTCAAAGTCCCTAGTCGTGGGTGTATCGAGACGGGGCATCGATATACCAGAGTAGACTAGCGTATACCTTCTCGACCCATATAGATGGGCGATGGATGATCCCATATCCATCGGTGTTTGACATCATAGGAGATATACGGGTGCTCAGTAGAGACTGGGTACACTGGACGGACTCGCCGAGACTCCCAGATGGTATTATACCTCACGTCAGATGGCAGTTCTCTGGTGACACTGGTACAGAGTAGTCTGTTGACCCGAGATCGTCAAAGAGTCTTGTGTGGTTCCCACTGTGCTTTGATTTCCATCATACCACGTCCAAGAGGGCGTGCAAAACGGTGGTTTTTGGGTACAGTCCCGAGTCACATGGAGGCAATGAGCGATAGGAGGGGATTCGTCTCTCCCGGTATAGGGGGTTGATGTTGCGCTGTGTTCGATTGGCTATAACAGGAAATCCCTGGCCAGGGTTGCTGAGATTTACTGGTAAGTGTTACCAGTAGTTTCTCGAACAGTTATAGACCTCATATCGACACGACTTATTGAGCTATTGGGGTCTGACGTATACCACCCCTAGGCGAGATATGCGACAGATCAGACGATCAGACCGGACTGTACGGTAGTGTTACTGGTCGGATTCACTGGAGTGTGAGCGGGCTTGCTCGTCGATCTTCAGATCGCTCAATACCCGGGTGGCCGTTACGTTTAGCAGACCGCTTGCGGCTTGTGGGTGTTTGATATGATCATCGCCTGCTGCCGGCGTATTGACGAGTCTTTAGAGTCCTACACAGAGGTTTCCTGGCTCAAGCGAAACGAAATAGGAGCGCATATGAGATTTGTGCGGGACCGAGAATAATGCGTGTATGTGATACCGTATTCTATTCTCGTGATAAATGTATCGAATGGTTGTATGCGATATAACCTAGTTATCGATTCAAGCGTTGATTCGATAAGCCGATATATTGTATACTAGTCGGTTGTGTGCGACATAACCGGATCATTGAATCAAGTGTTGATTTAATGATTTAATGCATATTTATATATTTGATATATTACTTTGCATCAACTAGTATCGGTTTACTTAAGATGGATTTTCTCACTCGGGTGTGCGCATTACATATGCGATATGATTTTGTGCACTTGCTTGTATCATGTTTGATGATACATCCTTTTTGGTTAAGTGTAAAGTATTAAACCTTGGTTAATGAAATGGTTAGGGTTTCTTATTTATTATTCATTTATCTTATTTAATTATCCTTTTTATTTTTGATAAATGAATAAAAGAAAGAGAAAAGGATGGTGGCTTCTTTTGTTGTTTTGTTAAAGCTTCATGAAGCTTTGACTTAGTCCACTATTCTTATCTCATCCTTAACCCTAACCATACCACTCAACCATGATTAATTCTCTACACTAAACCATGGTTCTAAGATGATAAGAATGTATTATTCTTTTCTTTTTAGAATTATCTTATCATAAGCTTCTTCTTCTTCTTCCTTGAACTTGAAGAAAAGCTTCACCTCCATCAATGGTGATTGATGCATATGAGTGAGAAATCCAATTCTAAAGTTAACCCACTTCCTATTTCTTCATCCTCTACCTCTTGCCAAGTAGTAGAGTGTGTTTTCTTCACAAGTTTCATGACTTGGTGAAGTGAGAGCTTGATCTTGCGATGCTTCGACGTAGATCATCTTCGGCATGGACATCGACGGCCTAGCTTGCCCATTCTCCGACGAAGCCGATCCTAGAGCCCGGATTAGATTTGGACAGCGGAGACGACCTCGTTGCGGAGCCATGGAGGTGGAGGACCGGATCTACAAAGGTTGTATTTCCGTATTCCCTTAGTTAATTGTTAACTAGTTCTATATTCGCCTAGACATCTAGCCAACGATCCGTACATTAGGGTTTGTAGGCACCGTAAAATTTGAAATTGCCATGGTTGATGGCTTGGGAGACCTCACTAGTATGCCTAGGAACCCTACAGTGGTATCAGAGCCTAGCTAGAGCCTTATGCGAAGTCCAGAAGGAATTTGAAGTCCGAACGAACCCGAAACCCCGAACCAATTTTGCTCTCTGTCCTTTTTTCAAAAACAGAGATTTTTGTATATTAAAAATATTCAGTAAAATCAGCAGGAGATTCTAAGGGAAACTGCAAAATTCGTCAGCCTGATTCCATCTATGCGCCGCGCTTCCGCGGCACGAGCATGGCTCGTGCGGCGGAAAGGCGGCAATATTGTCGTTTTGCGCATAAAATTTTCTGCAGTAATTCCTCTTTTGCTGTGCTGATTTTCCTGGGATATTTTAATATTTATTATAATGTTGAGTTTTCAGGGGTTGTTTTGGGTTTTCATGAGTTCGATCGGATTATCAAATTTTGTCTGTGTGGCTTTCCGGATAAATTTTAGAATATGTTAAAAAGTTCGACCGGATATAAGTACCCAATTTTTCCCCTGTCGGGAAATTTCCAAGTGTTGGATTTTTCCGTAGTTTAACGACGTTCTAAGTAGTGCAAGTAACGCGATGGTCCCTCTAGAAGACACAAACTTTAACTCGATTATGTGACCGTCTTGAACTACCCTTTGAACCTTCGGGTTTGGGGCAGTACGGCGTGCCACATGTGAGGCGTTGGCTTGACCCTTCTACGGCTGGACCGTTGGTACTGAGGTACGAACTGAACGTTGTTAGACTAGTTTCATGTGTTGATCTGTATCGGGAAAACTTGGGTGTTCGATTGTTCGATCGGAAAGTTTAACATTTTCTGTTTATCTGGAATGGGATACAATAATTGGAATTCACAAGTAGTTATGAGATAACTAAATGAATGTTATAAACGTAGCGGTTTAGTCTCACTTGATCGGTTGCCACGGAATTTTGATGTGATCAAAAGTCCGTCGCAATCACGTAGCGTACGCGGATACTCGCCGGGTAAACTTAATAGACAGCCTCACTCCATAGCCCCGACCAAGTGACTGTAGGAGAACCCCGTCGCCGAAAGCATCCGTTCGGGTGCTCGCGGTAGCGGTGTTCCGCCTTGGTGCACTTCGTCGCCGGTATTGGGGGTGCGGCCGTCTACTGAAGTTTGCGACGAGCATTCGATCAGTTTTTCAGGAATCTTGTTGAATTACCCGACTTGATATTGAAAAGAGTTTTCGATTTTGAGACTAAAATGCGGGGTTTATAATTGTTAGGCATGTGATGTCTAAGAAGTTCATTTGGTCAGGCATGCGATGTCTGAGGAGGTTGCGGATTCCAACTGTTGTAGTTTTACACTTTCTTTTCTGTGACCGTAAGTGTAATATGTGATATCGCCGGTTTCGTTGCTATATGTCAACGACAATTGGGATGGACATATTTACTTACGTTGATGACATGTGATGTTATGTGTTGCTGGATATGTTATATTGGATCGTCGTGTTTGAATAGCCGGGGGTTTTTATGTGAGATGAGTGTTTTTCATTTTCATTCATGTACAAACTTGTATGTAATATTCTTTTATTGGGGCGCTTCCAGGTTGCGGAAGTAGTCACCTGTTGTATATTATTTACTTTTCCGCACTAGGATAGACCCAAGGAGGGGAGCACAAGTAACCGGGTTCTGGAGTCCAGTGGGAGACCAACTCGAGGAGTCGAGTCCGGGTCTCCTAACTCTAGAATTGGCAGGGTTGCTTGCCGCTCTCGTAGGGGTCTAGGGGTGTGGGTTTGGCTATTCATCACGACCGTGGAATCCGTGTTTTATACTGGCTCGTATTGAAAACACGGACGTCCTAGTATATCCAATATTTCATATATTTCTTCTGCTGCGATATCTGTGATGAGATCATGTGATGTTTCTTTGATAGATACATATATAGTATAAATGATATATTATATAGACGTTACTTATGTTTTACACCCGTGCTAGCCCTGCCCTGCTCTGCCGTTAGTTACCTAACCTAACGGTGCACGAGGGGACATCGACGCGAATGCGGATGGCATAAGTGTACGTCGTATTTATCTGTGATGGTTAGGTGTACTTAAATGATGGGACTTCATTAATGTGATTAATGAAATAAAAGAAACCTAAGATGTTGTAGAATCGAATTTCAAAATAAAACAGGTAGCTACAGTTCTTGCTTTGCACAGCGGTATATGTGATATATCCTGCACCTTATTCGATGAGGAAAGGACCGAGATCCCTTCACCGGGAGTGACTCCTTTAGCAATGACTGGCAGATGCTACACACTCGGTTTGTCTTTTGATTGCTTTTAAGTGTTTTTGCTTTGCACAGTGATATATATGATATATCCCGCACCTCATTCGACGAGGAAAGGACCGACGATCCCTTCACCGGGAGTGACTCCTTTAGCAAAACTAGAAAAGCCTAAAAAACACTCCATTTCAAAAATTCATTCGATCCTACAACGATATCAAGTTCATTACGCAATAGGTTTTCAGAAAAACCTGTCGTAGCCCTCCGTCATTTCAGATAAGTTGTATATAGTATTCGTGCTGCATTTGTTGGCTTTCGTCAAGGTGCAGTGTGCGGTAGCTATATGCTGCTTATCTGCTAGCATACGATGCGATTGGATTAGGGTAGTCGTGCGGCTTTGTTGGCTTTCGTCAAGGGTCGTGCGGGTGGGTTTAATTCGATCAAGAAATGTACGGGCTGAACTTGACTAGCGGGCTATGGTTTGTTGGCTTTCGTCAGGGTCATAGCACGTTAGGGGCAAAATATTATTGGGAATTTCAAGTGTTGAGATTTGCAATGAGATTGCATACCTTCTATGAGATAGTTGGATCCCGATACCCGCTGCGAGTAAGAGTTACTCCTGGGAGAGTTTTATACATTACAATTAGCCGATCAAGTAGGTGTCTAGAAAGGTGTTAACGGGGTTACGCCTCTGGGAAAACGAGGTTTACAGTAATTAGGTTCATGCGAAAGCACGGGGGACCTCCCTCAAAGTACCGACACTGGCCTGGCTGAAAGATTGGCGAACTTGTAGTGTGTAATTAATCCCGGCTAGTCTTTCCTTTTAGGGTTTGAAGGAAGATTTGATAAAAAGCAGTGGGAGCCATCCTGATTAGATAAAATAAAAACCAATCTATTCTTGACAGAGCGCACGCTGAGTGTTTTCTTCTCTCTCTCTCCAGGTAGCGACCATATCACGCCTTAATCAAGATAATAAAACGGATTATTGACCGAACCCGCTTGTTATACTGAGCTGGGGAACGTTGGTCCCGCTCCAACTTATAATTGTTATAAGACAGAGCAGGAAATAGGGGATTACCAGAATTCCCGTGCCGCCCAAACGAAGAGAGTGCATGCTGATGCATCATCTTCGGGTGTGTTCATTATACAGAACTGTTTCTCAGTATCCTTTACGTCTTGGGTATGTGATACCAGATCAGGATCCCAGATATGTAATCTGTTACATAGGGCTACAGAAAGGTAAAGGACTGAGAACGGGTGATAAGTTTCATGAGGCAGAAAACGGGGCAAGTGTTGCAGCCAGGTCTGTTGGTCACTGTCACCCTGTATTAACAATACATTGATTCTGAACGAATGTTATTAGATACCGAACCTGATATACAAAATCATATCAGTCTCTTTATCTGTAAAGAAATGATAAAATTTTGTATTGTTGGATAATGTTTTGAACATTTCCTATATCAAAAGTTGATCGGATCAGGCACGTTATCTAAAAGCGTTAATGTTCTAAATCAAACTACAGTTCTTAGTGTATGGAACACACATAAGAGGACGAGTTCAGAAATGAACGAATCCTACTTGAGGCATTGTAGACTAGGTCAGATCAATGTGACCCGACTAGCTGGAGTTACATATAGATGCATATTTAAATCAGTTTGAATTTACATCTTGTGAAACTCGCCGGTCATGTCGCAAAGATAAGATGACCATAGCTCCGTTTACTGGAAACAGAGAAAGAGTTACTAAACTCTTGGGATGATACATGTTGATGTATGTAGGTCCCCTGTCTACACATGCCAGGACCGGTTCTTTATACTTCATTACGTTCTCTGATGATCTCTTTAGATTCAGACATATGTTCTTGTTGAAACACAAGTCCGAACCTTTTGAGATATTCACAGAATATAAGTTAGAAGTAGAAAACCAAAATAAGGGTATAAGTATTATGTCCTTTGATGCGATCAGGGAGGAGAATACTTGAGCACGAAATTCCTGGACTATTCTAAAGGAGAATGAGATTCTCTCTCAGTATTACTCCTCCACATACACCATAGCACGATGGTATATCGGGGCGGAGCAATAGCACCCTATATGATAAGGTGTGCTCTATGATGAGTACTACTGAGTTTCCTATTTTCTATTTTTTTTTGGGAGTTATGCGCTTGAGAAGCTGCATACCTATTGAATAGGGTTCCAATCAAATCAGCTGCCTACCACTTTATATTTGATATGATAAGGGTAGAGCCCATCTCTTAAGTTAGTTAAGATTTGGGGTTGTCCAGCATATGTCTAAAAGCAAAATCCGGACAAGCTCGAGGCAAGGTCTGTAATGTAGAACTGGAAAGGTTCCAGCTATACAAATTACAGCTCATGATTTGATAGAACCAAAGTATTCAGTAGATACCAACGAACCTCAGCCTCTCCGCCGATCTAGTAGGGTTCCTCACCCACTTGAGAGATACTTCAGTTTCTCTATGGCAGTGGGAGTGAGGATTGCATCATGAGATGATGACCCAACTAGTTTCGAGCTGGCCATCAGGAGTGGGACTCTGTAAGAATGGCTGGATGCTTAGCGATCTGAGATGGAATCCTTATACGCCAACAAAGTATGGACTTTAGTTGCTATATCTGAAGGGTTAAATCCCCATCAGGAGCAAGTAAATCTTGAGAAGATTACTTGGTGTAGATAGAAAAGTTGAGACTTTCAAAGCTAGACTTGTTAAAGGTTTTCTTCATTGACCAGGCGTGGATAATGATGAAACCTTTTCCAATGGCTATGCTTAAGTCCATCCAGATCCTACTTACCACGGCTGCATACCATGACTACGATCTCTGGTGGTTGGGTGTCATGACAGCTTTTCTAAATGATGTTTAGAAGAGAGTGTCTATAAGTACACAGCCAGAGGGCTTCGTAGACAGTGGGAGCAGCGGAAACGTGTGCAAGATGCTTTATAGGATAAACCAGGCATCGCGGAGTTGGAACGTCTGTTTTGATGTATTAGTCAAAGAGTTTGACATCATCAAAATGGTAGATGAACCTTGTATAAACAAATAGGTAGTAGGGAGTATGGTGTTGATCCTCGTAGAGTACATGGATGACATACTCTTGATAGGGAAGGAGTTTCCTATGCTACGCTCGGTCAATCTCCGTTTATCACAATGATTCTCCATATAGGATCATAATGATACCTACTAACTCCTGGATTTTGGATCTATGAGATAGATCTAAATGGATGTTAGGATTCTCACTAGTTGTAGTGAAATGGTATCAATCGATCCTGGGGAGAATCACTGGAAGGGTTCCAGGGTGATAAAGACGACTGAAAGTCAGTCACAGGCATTGTCTTTACCCTCAGTAAAGGGACGGTATGTTGGAAGAGTTCCAAGCTAGATACCGTGGCATACTAGACGATAAAGGCAGGATACATCGCTACTTAAGATACTACCAAAGAAGCTGTTTGGGTGTATATTGGTTCATAAGATGAACTATATTCCTCCCATTGTGTGACAATGGAGTTGTGGCTTATGCCAAGGAACGCCGGTCCCATCAGTGATCCAGACATATTCTAAGGCAGTATCACTTGATCATGGAGATGGTTGATCTCCAGGGTGATCGAGGTTTGGAGAGTAGACTCAGAGGACAACACAGCGGATCCACTCACAAAGGCCTGTTCCCAGAGAGAGACTTTCATGGGATGGTTGAGTAAGAGATACTGCAACCACTGCTACAGATGGCCCTAGTGCAAGTGGGAGATTGTTAGTTATATGTATGCCCTAGAGGCCATTACTGTACATAGGATGTATATTGTAGTGGATGCTGGGACATATATAGGGAGAACTTTCTTGCTCGACATGATAGTATGCTATCTGGTTACACTTTACCTTAACGTGTATACTGATTGTCTCTCTGTTACATGTTGGTAAAGCCCTTAGGATCTGTACTTGACTACATGGACTATGATGCGGATCATACTAGTGGGGACATGGTAGTCCATAAGTACATCCTTCAAAGTCCCTAGTCGTGGGTGTATCGAGACGGGGCATCGATATACCAGAGTAGACTAGCGTATACCTTCTCGACCCATATAGATGGGCGATGGATGATCCCATATCCATCGGTGTTTGACATCAGAGGAGATATACGGGTGCTCAGTAGAGACGGGGTACACTGGACGGACTCGCCGAGAACTCCCAGATGGTATTATACCTCACGTCAGATGGCAGTTCTCTGGTGACACTGGTACAGAGTAGTCTGTTGACCCGAGATCGTCATAGAGTCTTGTGTGGTTCCCACTGTGCTTTGATTTCCATCATACCACGTCCAAGAGGGCATGCAAAACGGTGGTTTTTGAGTACAGTCCCGAGTCACATTGAGGCAATGAGCGATAGGAGGGGATTCGTCTCTCCCGGTATAGGGGGTTGATGTTGCGCTGTGTTCGATTGGCTATAACAGGAAATCCCTGGCCAGGGTTGCTGAGATTTACTGGTAAGTGTTACCAGTTGTTTCTCGAACAGTTTTAGACCTCATATCGACACGACTTATTGAGCTATTGGGGTCTGACGTATACCACCCCTAGGCGAGATATGCGACAGATCAGACGATCAGACCGGACTGTACGGTAGTGTTACTGGTCGGATTCACTGGAGTGTGAGCGGGCTTGCTCGTCGATCTTCAGATCGCTCAATACCCGGGTGGCCGTTACGTTTAGCAGACCGCTTGCGGCTTGTGGGTGTTTGATATGATCATCGCCTGCTGCCGGCGTATTGACGAGTCTTTAGAGTCCTACACAGAGGTTTCCTGGCTCAAGCAAAACGAAATATGAGCGCATATGAGATATGTGCGGGACCGAGAATAATGCGTGTATGTGATACCGTATTCTATTCTCGCGATAAATGTATCGAATGGTTGTGTGCGATATAACCTAGTTATCGATTCAAGCGTTGATTCGATAAGCCGATATATTGTATACTAGTCGGTTGTGTGCGACATAACCGGATCATTGAATCAAGTGTTGATTTAATGATTTAATGCATATTTATATATTTGATATATTACTTTGCATCAACTAGTATCGGTTTACTTAAGATGGATTTTCTCACTCGGGTGTGCGCATTACATATGCGATATGATTTTGTGCACTTGCTTGTATCATGTTTGATGATACATCCTTTTTGGTTAAGTGTAAAGTATTAAATCTTGGTTAATGAAATGGTTAGGGTTTCTTATTTATTATTCATTTATCTTAATTAATTATCCTTTTTATTTTTGATAAATGAATAAAAGAAAGAGAAAAGGATGGTGGCTTCTTTTGTTGTTTTGTTAAAGCTTCATGAAGCTTTGACTTAGTCCACTATTCTTATCTCATCCTTAACCCTAACCATACCACTCAACCATGATTAATTCTCTACACTAAACCATGGTTCTAAGATGATAAGAATGTATTATTCTTTTCTTTTTAGAATTATCTTATCATAAGCTTCTTCTTCTTCTTCCTTGAACTTGAAGAAAAGCTTCACCTCCATCAATGGTGATTGATGCATATGAGTGAGAAATCCAATTCTAAAGTTAACCCACTTCCTATTTCTTCATCCTCTACCTCTTGCCAAGTAGTAGAGTGTGTTTTCTTCACAAGTTTCATGACTTGGTGAAGTGAGAGCTTGATCTTGCGATGCTTCGACGTAGATCATCTTCGGCATGGACATCGACGACCTAGCTTGCCCATTCTCCGACGAAGCCGATCCTAGAGCCCGGATTAGATTTGGACAGCGGAGACGACCTCGTTGCGGAGCCGTGGAGGTGGAGGACCGGATCTACAAAGGTTGTATTTCCGTATTCCCTTAGTTAATTGTTAACTAGTTCTATATTCGCCTAGACATCTAGCCAACGATCCGTACATTAGGGTTTGTAGGCACCGTAAAATTTGAAATTGCCATGGTTGATGGCTTGGGAGACCTCACTAGTGTGCCTAGGAACCCTACAAGTCCCCTACGGCCTTAGCAACCATGCTAGCTCCGTTTGCAACTTTGAGGGTCATGTCACCTGCCTTCAAAACCCTACGGTTTCTCAACGCCTGCAAAGAATTACAGATATGAGATCCTGATCCAGTATCAAATACCCAGGAAGTAGAGTTTATTGATAGACAGTTTTCAATAACATACACACATGAAGCTGAAGCCGCAACTTGCTTCAGATCCTGTGTTCGGGCTTTCCAAGCCCTGCAATATTTCTTCCAGTGCCCACTCTTATGACAGAAAAAGCACTCTTCCTTTCCTATAAGCTTCCCCGCTTTCTTTGTTGCTTTTTCCTTTCCCTTCATATCCACTTTACTAACACCGCCCCTTGGTTTGGCGGGGGTTTTCTTCTTCTTTCCCTTGGCTTTCGCCTTGGACCTAGAAGAGGAAGATCCTCCTACAAACAAAGTGGATGTTTCCCTACCTTTCTGTAGGGTGCCCTCTGCACTCCTCATCATGTTGAGGAGTTCTGAAAGTTCAACTTCTTTTTCTTGTAAGTTGAAGTTCAGGATAAACTGGGCGTAAGTGGAAGGAAGGGACTGAAGAATCAAGTCCGTATAGAGCTCATTCTCCAACGTGGTCCCAAGGTCCGCGAACACCTCTATGAAGCCAATCATCTTAAGGACGTGTTCCGCTACTGATGATCCGACGGCCAACTTTGCCGAAAATAACTTCTTCGACACTTCGTATCTTATGATACGAGATTGCTCTCCATACAGTTCTTTTGTATGGAGAAATATGGATACGGGGTCCATATTCTCGTGCCTCCTCTGATGTTCGTTGTACATAGAGGCAAGCACGAGGCACTTGGCCTTCGCGCAATCGATTTCCCAGGTCTTACGGATTTCCCTATCCGCGACGCTAGTTTTGGGACCTGGGACAGGGGGAGCTTTGGTGGTAAGGAGATACCCCAACTTGTCATAAGTGATTGCCATTTTGACATTCCTGAGCCAATCTTTATAGTTTGGCCCTGTCAGTATATTTTTACCTAGTAGTAACTTAAGTCCGATCATGATGTTTGGTCGCTGCAATTAGGAGAGAGAGAAGAAACACTTTACCATGATGCTCTTGCAAGTTTAGAGTGGTTTTTAATTTGTCTAAACAGGATGGCTCCCACTGTCTCTCAAATTCCTCCTCAAACCAAAAAGGAAGAATTAGTCAGGATCAATCTCACCGTACAATACTTGCTTAACCGTTCGGCCAGGCTGGTGTCGGTACTTCGAGGGAGGTTTTCCAACGCTTTCGCGAAGTTCCTTAATTAATTAACCTCTTTTCCCTGTGGTCGTAGCCCCGCTAACACATTTCTAGACACCTACTTGGTTTATAGCATTGATCGTTAAGTGAGAAATTTCCCGAGGAGTAGCATATACTCACAGTAGGATCGGGATCCAAATATCATTGCGTGACAAAACTGAAGGAATCCTACCAGAATCATCACACTCCAAATGGTATGCAGCGCTAGCAAGTTTCAGTTCTTTTGAAACTCCCGATGTAGATTTTTGCCCCATGCTCTTATGACCTTGACTTTGGCCAACAAATCATAAGTCACATGTCAAGTTCTACTCGTCATTCTCCACGTTAATTTTAGCCCACCCGCACATACCCTTGACTTTGGCCAACAAGGTAGAACGACTGCCCCAAACCAACACATCTATATATGCTGCACATGAATATCCAATAGCTACCAATCACTATGCCTTGACTTTGGCCAACAAACATAGCTTGAATACTATTGACCATCCATGTGAAACGACGGAGGGCTACGAATGGTTTTGGAGAAACCGTGAACGTAGTGAACTTGATATAATCGATGGAACGAGATAGCTTTTAAAAGGGGTGGCTTAAGCTCCGCGTTTAAAAGTTATTTTGAAAAGAATCCGAGTGGTTTTGAAAGTGTTCCAACGACTTTTACTTGGTTTATTTTTCTTGCATTAGTTCTTTTAATGCGTCCCATCATTTAATCCTACCATTGCAGAAAACAACCAAAATATGACGTATGCTTATGCCATTCGCATTCGCCACGGGGCCCGTCATTACCCGTTAGGTTACTTAACTAACGACAGAGCGAGGGCTGGGCAAGCGCGGCTGCAAAACATAAGCAATGCCTAAATAATATCATACATAGATATATTGCAATGATAGCCATTTCAGATCACAGATGAACACATTGGATATACTAGGAATCTGCAATTCGTACGAGCCTGTAACGAAAAGCGGATTACACGGTCGCGGTGAATAGCCAATACCCCACCCAAGACCCCTACTGGTGCGGCAAACTACCCGCCAAATATTCGAAGCGGAGCAACCTCCCTCAATGACGTGAGTAGGCCACTCGGCACTTCGAGATACCCGGTAGTTTGTGCACCCCACCATGGGTCTATCCTAGGAGCAAAAACAGTAAAAAGAAATTATACAATGACGGCTACAACTCCGACCCGGTTGTGCGGCCTTACAAATAATATTACATCAATTTACATATTACATGAATTGAAAGAAAAGAAAACTCTCATCTCACAACCCCCGGCTATTCACCCGCGACAATCCAATGAATTCATATACACATACCATCAACATTAAAGATCACAGATTTTTATAACCCCCACTAATCGACATATAGCGATTAGCAGATGTTCAATACAAATATCACATCACAGATATAAACCCGTTAGCCTTAGTCTTTAGAAGTTCGATCAAAATACGGATTTTTAGGCCCCAAACAAAAATTTTTCTTTCTGTAAAATCTGGGCAGAAAAAACATATTTTAAAAATCCCAAAACAACCCTAGAAACAAACTGCAAGAAAAACTTTCCTCGACCGAGTCAACTCGGCCGCGGAACCGCGGTGGGAGCATGCTCCCGCCGCGTTTCCGCGGCGCTTTGACCGAATCGATGGACCAAATTTCTTGGGTGTTTTAACAAAAGCCTGAGCCGATTTTTCATATATGGTTTATTATTTTTCGGATAGAAAAAAAATTCAGCAGAAACTTAATTTTTCGGGTTCGTTTCGCGACTTTTTCTCCGATCGAACTTCTACTAACTTTGCTAACATGTTAGATAATGTTTAACTAGTCTCTGATACCACTGTAAGTCTATGCTACTCTTCCCCTGTACTTACGGGGCTGCGGAAGTGATAAAAAACGATTTTCAAGAGGGTGGTAACATGGACTCAAAATACGGATCTTTGTTAAACTATCTATCTAACAACCTAACTAGGAGTTGTTAACTACTCGGTTAGGGGTTTATACCTTTCTTGAACTCCTTCGTCTTAAACTCTTGATGGTGTACAGATCGGCTTCACCACGTCGTCTCCTTGCGCCAAAGATCGATCCACCCGAAAGCTTCTACCTTTGGCTTCTTCTTCGAACTTTGAAGAAACTAGTTCACTCGGTTTGCTAAACCTTGTGAACTAGAGTGAGTAGAGGATTATTTTGGTGTCATTTTATCTCTAAGGCAATGAGTCTCACCACATGAGAATGGTTTGCCTTGAGCTAGAGAGAGCAAGAGGAGGAGGGAGAGCATGAGAATGAGAGAGCTCAAGAAAGAGAAAGCAAATCCAAGAATGAGCAAGACTTTTCTCAACCTCTCTCTCATAATCCAAAAAGAATAATAATAATAATAACAATAATAATAATTGAGTATTATGTGATGGTTCATATCATATCAAGTGGCATTACCATTTCATGCACTCATTTTGCAAAGCACAACAAGCAAGCAAAAGTCTTTGCATGAAATTACAACCATTGTAATGATAATGGTCAACTAGTCCAACCTAGTCAACCGGTCAACCAAGTCAACAAGTCAACAAAGTCAACCCCTCAACAACCATATCACTATAATACTTAATTAATATTATTGTTAATCAAATATCTTATTCTCATTAGGGTTTAGTCCAAAGTCAATAGTCAACAGTCAACAACCCCAATGAGAATCCTCTGCCTCTGTCTCTCTGTCAACTGTGCATACACACCCGCATCCGCGTTCCGAGGAACACGTAAACAAACGAGATAAAACCAATCCCAAAACGTACACTAGGATCTGGCTTAAACCAAAGCCCGCTAGTGTTAACTGTCCGGACACCAAACGTGCACAAGTGCATGGATGTGACCGAACCCTGTCGCAAAACCATGCGACCTCTGCTCTTTTGCCTACAGGCGAATAGCTTTCTGTGTCGGACTCTAAAGACTCGACACTACGCTGGCAGTGGGTTTAACCACAGACCGCCAGCGGCACTAGCTGTGCGTAACGGTCCCCAGGTAGATGCCGACAAGAAGACTGACGAGGTGAAACCCATCTGAACTCCTACTGAGCCTGAATGTGACAATCTCCGTACAGTCCGGTCTGTTCATCTGATACATCGCATGGCGGGCCTAGGGGGCGGTAAATGTCAGTCCCCTAATAGCGGTACAAGTCGTGTCGGAGTGAAGCCCAGAACACCCTGAGATAACACTGGAAACCTACCAGTATATCTTGCTTGCCCTGGCCAGGGACTACTCGTGTAATGGCTCTCCTAGACACAGCGCGATGTCAACCCCCAATACCGGGAGAGACGAATCCTGTCTAACCGTCACTGCCTCCAAGGGCTTCGGGACTGCACCCAAAAACTACCTGTTTGCATAACTCCTTTGAGCCGTGGTAGGGTAGTAATCAAAGTACAATGGGAACACACTCGAGGAGAAGTGACAGTGTCAAGTCAGCGGACTAAGCTGTACTCATGTCACCTGGGAACTGAAAACTGACGATAGGTATAGTACCAACCAACAGTTCCCGACGAGTCATGTCCAGTGTACTCGTAACCTAACGAGCACCCGCATACTATCTCAAGTACGACGTATTGACGGCTGTGGGATAGACCGTCTCCCACACTGGGATGAGAAGCGCATTCACTAGTCTACTCCGGAGTATCGATGCCCTGTCTCGATAGTCCTGCGACTAGGGACCTGCATAAAGATGTGCTTATAGATTACCCAGCCCCCACTAGTGTGACTGCCATCACAACGCTGGTAATCAAGCAAGGATCCTAAGGGCTCCACTAATGTGTATAGGTGATATACTAAAATAAACACATGTACACATTGAAGTAGAAACAAACCAAGTAGCATACTACTATATTGAGAAAGATTGTCAATACAAGGTGAATATCCCAAGCTTCTATTAAGTAATATACATACTAGTATGATACAGTAATGGCCTCTAGGGCATATACACTAACAGTCCCACCTCCAGCGTCGCTGATAGGGAAATCCGTAAGACTAGGGAGATCGATTGCGCGAAGGCCAAGTGCCTCGTGCTTGCCTCTATGGACAATGAACATCAGAGGAGGCACGAGAATATGGACCTCGAATCCATATTTCTCCATACAAAAGAACTGTATGGTGAGCAATCTCGTATCGCAAGATACGAAGTGTCGAAGAAACTGTTTTCGGCAAGGTTGGCCATCGGATCATCGGTAGCGGAATAGGTGCTTAAGATGATTGGCTTCATTGAGGAGCTTGCGGACCTTGGGACTACGTTAGAGAACGAGCTCTATACGGACTTGATTCTCCAGTCCCTTCCTTCCACTTATGCCCAGTTCATCCTGAACTTCAACTTGCAAGGAAAAGAAGTTGAACTTCCGGAGCTCCTCAACACGCTGAGGAGTGCAGAGGGCACCCTACAGAAAGGTAGGGAAACATCCACTTTGTTTGTAGGAGGATCTTCTTCTTCTAAGTCCAAGGCGAAAGCCAAAGGAAAGAAGAAGAATGCCCCCGCCAAACCAAGGGGCGGTGTTAGTAAAGTGGATACGAAGGGAAAAGAAAAGGCAACAAAGATAGCGGGGCAGCTTGTGGGTAAGGAAGAATGCTTCTATTGTCAAGAAGGGAAACTGGAAGAAAGATTGCAGGGCTTGGAAAGCCAGAAACCAGGATCCGAAGCAAGTTGCGGCTTCGGCTTCATGTGTGTATGTTATTGAAAACTGTCTTTCAATAAACTCTACTTCCTGGGTATTGGATACCAGATCAGGATCTCATATCTGTAATTCTTTGCAGGCACTGAGAAAGCGTAGGGTTTTGAAGGCAGGTGATATGACCCTCAGAGCTGCAAACGGAGCTGGCATGGATGCTGAGTCCGTGGGGGACTATCACCTGGGCTTGTAGGATGGACACGTTTTGGTTTTGCGTAATTGCTATTTTGTACCCAATGCAACTTGTAATATCATTTCTGTGTCTTTATTATCTATAGAAGGTTATGATTGCATTTGTAAGTAATATTGTGAACATTCACCTTAATCAAGTTCTGATTGGGTCTGGTACATTAAGCAATGGTATATACGTATTAAACCAACCACAGATTTTCAATGTCCAGAATACACACAAAAGAAAGTCTCCGGAAATTAATTAGGCTTTCTTGTGGCATTGTAGACTGGGTCATATCAATGAGAGAAGATTGACTATGTTACATACAGAAGGATATTTGGATCCATTCCAATATCAATCATATGCAACTTGTCAATCCTCTCTCAAAGGAAAGATGACAAAGACTCCGTTCACTGGACACGGAGTAAGACCAAGCGAGCTCTTGGGACTCGTACACAGCGACATGTGCGGTCCAATGTCTACATATGCGCTAAGCGGTTTCTCTTACTTCATTACTTTTACGGATGACTTTTCAAGGTACGGATATGTCTTCTTAATCAAACATAAATCCGAAGCCATTAGAAAATTCCAGGAATATAAGAATGAGGTGGAAAAACAAACCGGCAAAAGTATCAAGACACTGAGATCTGATTGAGGTGGAGAATACTTGAGTGCCGAGTTCCTGGATTACCTAAAAGAGAATGGTATTCTCTCTCAGCTTACTCCTCCAAACACTCCGCAACACAACGGTGTATCGGAGAGACGGAACAGGACCCTATTGGATATGGTACATTCCATGATGAGTAATGCTGAGTTACCGCGATCATTCTGGGGATATGCGCTAGAATCAGCTGCATATTTTTTGAACCGAGTTCCAACTAAGACTGTGCCTACTACACCATATTAGATGTGGTGTGGGAAGTAACCCTATCTTAAGCACATTAAGACATGGGGATGTCCAGCTTTTGTTAAAAAGCAGCATGCGGACAAACTCGAGGCACGCTCAGTACAGTGCAAGTTTGTGGGATATCCAAAGAACTCCAAGAGATATTTCTTCTATTGCGAAGAGGAACAAAAGGTTTTTGTTTCTCGTCATGCCCACTTCTTGGAACACCGGTTCTCAGAAAAACAAATAAGTGGGAGCACAATAGAACTGGAAGAAATTCCAGAACCACAGACTATTACTGAAAGCATAGTAGAACCAGAGGGTTCGAAAGAACATGACATTCCTATGCCGCTCCGCAGGAATAGTAGGCAGTCTCATCCGCCCGAGAGATACTACGGTTTTCTCATAGACGGGGATAGAGAGGATTGCATCATTGATTATGATGAGCCTACTAGCTTCCAGCAGGCCGTTCAGAGCGTTGACTCGGTAAAATGGCTGGATGCAATGGGGACCGAAATGGAGTCCACGTACACCAACAAAGTATGGACGTTGGACATTGCTCCAGATTGGGTGAAACCCGTAGGATGCAAGTGGATTTTCAAAAGGAAGATTGGTGTAGATGGACAGGTTGAGACCTATAAGGCTAGACTTGTTGCAAAGGGTTTTCGTCAAAGACCTGGTTTGGACTTTGATGAAACCTTTTCTCCAGTGGCTATGCTGAAATCCATTCGGATCCTTCTTGCCATTGCTGCCTTCCATGATTATGAGATTTGGTAGATGGATGTAAAGACCGCTTTTCTAAATGGAAATTTAGAGAAGTGTGTCTATATGGACCAGCCAGAGGGTTTCATTCAGAGTGGGAGCAGCGGAAAGGTGTGCAAGTTGCTTAAGTCCATCTATGGACTAAAGCAGGCATCGCGGAGTTGGAACATCTGTTTTGATGAGACAGTCAAAGAATTTGGCTTTATCAAAAATCCAGATGAATCATGCATCTATAGTAGATTTGTAGCAAGAACTGTCGTATTCCTCGTTTTATACCTGGATGACATTCTCTTGATAGGAAATGGCATTCCTATGCTACAATCTGTCAAAGGGTTCTTGTCACATAGGTACACCATGAAGGACCTGGGCGATGCCAACTACATTCTGGGGATCCAGATCTATCGTGATAGATCTAAAAGGATGTTGGGACTTTCACAGTCAAGGTACATCGACACCATACTGAAACGATTCAGTATGGAAGATTCCAAGCGCGATAATCTGCCGGCTTGTCACGGAATCACCCTCTCCAAAGAGATGTCTCCTAAGACTGATTTGGAAAGGGCTCGCATGTCATCAATACCCTACGCATCTGCAGTAGGCTCTATTATGTATGCGATGTTGTGTGCCAGACCAGATGTAGCATACGCATTGAGCGTTGTAAGCCGGTATCAGTCGGACCCAGGGGAGAAGCACTGGATAGCGGTAAAGAACATTCTCAAGTACCTGAGAAGGACTAAGGAGATGTTCTTGGTGTACGGCGGATAAGACCTCCAGATCGAGGCCTTTGCTGACTCCAGCTTCCACAGTGACAAGGATGATTCCAAGTCCATGTCGGGTTTTGTCTTTACCCTCAATGGAGGGGCGGTGTGTTGGAAGAGTTCCAAACAGGAAACCGTTGCTGACTGGACGATGGAAGCGGAATATATCGCTGCTGCTGATGCCGCAAAAGAAGCTGTCTGGATAAGGAAGTTCTTAACGGAACTTCAGGTGGTTCCGTCCATTGTGGATCCAATACCTCTGTATTGCGACAACAACGGGGCTATAACTTTAGCGAAGGAACCCAGGTCCCATCAGAAGTCCAGACACATCTTGAGGCGGTATCACCTGATCAGGGAGATCGTGGATCGCCAGGAGATCGAGGTTCGGAGGGTTGCTACGGAAGATAACACTAGTGATCCACTCACAAAGGCCTTAACCTAGAATAAGTTCGAGCAGCTGATCGAGATGATAGGTCTTCGATACGCCAGTACATGGCATTAGTGCAAGTGGGAGATTGATAGTGTATATGCCCTAGAGGCCATTACTGTATCATACTAGTTTGTATATTACTTAATGGAAGCTTGGGATATTCACCTTGTATAGAAAATCTTGCTCAAAATGGTAGTATGCTACTTGGTTTGTTTCTACTTTAATATGTGCATGTGTTTCTTTTAGCATATCGCTCAAACATATTAGTAGAGCCCTTAGGATCTTTGCTTGATTACCAGCGTTGCGATGGCAGTCACACTCGTGGGGGCTGGGTAATCCACAAGTACATCCTTATATAGGTCCCTAGTCGTAGGACTATCAAGACAGGGCATCGATACTCCGGAGTAGACTAGCGTATGCGCTTCTCATCCCAGCAGGGGAGACGGTCTGTCCCACAGCCGTCAGTATGTCGTACTTGAGATGGCATGCGGGTGCTCGTTAAGTTATGAGTACACTGGACAGGACTCGTCGGGAACTGATTGGTTGGTACTATACTTATCGTCAGTTATCAGTTCCCAAGTGACATGAGTACAGCTTCGTCCGCGGACTTGACACTGTCACTTCGCCTCGAGTGTGTTCCCACTGTACTTTGATTACTACCCTACCACGGCTCAAAGGAGTCATGCAAACAGGTAGTAGTTGGGTGCAGTCCCGAAGCACTTGGAGGCAGTGACGGATAGATAGGATTCGTCTCTCCCGGTATTGAGGGTTGACATCGCGTTGTGTCTAGGAGAGCCATTACACAAGTAGTCCCTGGCCAGGGCAAGCGAGATATACTGGTAGGTTTCCAATGTTATCTCAGGGTGTTCTGGGCTACACTCCGACATGACTTATACCGCTATTAGGGGACTGACGTTTACCGCGCCCCTAGGCCCGCCATGCGATGCACTCAGATGAACAGACCGGACTGTACGAAGATTGTCACATTTAGGCTCAGTAGGAGTTCACATGGGTTTCACCTCGTCCGTCTTCTTGTCGGCGTCTACCTGGGGGCCGTTACGCACAGCTAGTGCCGCTTGCGGTTTGTGGTTAAACCCACTGCCAGTGTAGTGTCGAGTCTTTAGAGTCCCACACAGAGAGCTATTCGCTTTTAGGCGAAAGAGTAGAGGTCGCATGGTTTTGCGACAGGTCGCATGGTTTTGCGACAGGGTTCGGTCACATCCGTGCACTTATGCACGTTTACTGACCGGGCGGTTAATACTAGCGGGCTTTGGTTTATGTAATGTTTTAAAAATCGTTTTGCGAATTTTCCCGTTTTAGGGAAAAATTGTCGGTTTTTCCCGTTTTAAACCCGATTTCGATCAAACGTCCGTATAACCTTACCAGCACCTAGTTTAGCTAAAATAAAGCTTGCGCGCGAACTTTGGGAGTATTTGGGAGGTTTCGGTTCAGATAGAATTTTTGCCAAATAAAATATTATTTTAAGCGGTATTTTGTGCACGTAAATCGGGAAAATTTTCCTCTTGTGATTAAATTATTTATTGTCACTAGAATTATTTTAGAAGCTTCTTTTTAAATATATAGATATTTCTTTTGTGCAAAAGGATTTGGATTTAAAAAGAAAAGCAAAGAAAAGTGTGTAAAGGTGGCATTTTCATTTAATGTTGCATTTATTTCTTAAGACTAGAATTTTCTTCATTTTAATTACACAAAACCCCCCTCTCACATCCTTAGCCGAGCCTCAACCCCCCATTTCTGTCCTCAAAAATTCCAAGCTCATTTCTCACTCTTTTTCAATCAAAAACACAAAAAGAATTCCAAAAATAAATTCAAAAATTCCTATATAAAAATTAAACCAATTTTCCTTCACTAATCCTTCATGGATCTTCAACAAAGCTTGGTTTTTGATGCTAAGAAGATGGATTAAATTTCATTTTGTGTTCTTGGTGAGGTATAATTCTTACCTTAATCCTTATACTTTTGCTTTAATCTTAAACTAGCTAATTTAGTTAGCTATTTATGTGTTTAGTGTAGTTTTTAAATCATGATTAATTCATTATATTTGATTTAAGAAATTCATGTTAGGGTTAAATTTTGATTAAGTGATTAGTGTTTATTTGAAGTGTTAAATTGTGTTTTGGAAAAGATTAATCTAGTAGAAAATGTTAAATTTTGCTTATAAGCATTTTGTTTAATTAAGAAAAGTTGCTTACTAGATTTTTGCTAAAACATAATTAGCGAGTGTTAAAAATATAGGATTGGTTTAGATAGCTTAGTTAAGCTATTTTAAGATATTTGTAATCGTTAGATATGCGTTATCTTGAATCTAGTGCGAAATATTGCGATAGGTTGCTTACTAGATTTCGGGGTTTTTCCGACGTAGGGTTCGTTTGGTCGTAGCGAGGTTATATCTAGTGTATTTCTCATAATTTTTTTGTTATGTGCGCGATCGGGACGATCGGGGTCCAGACTTGGTGTTTTGTAGTTTAGCGACCCCAATTAGGGTTTTGGCTGGTATCAAGCGCGATAAATGCGCTAAGCGCGCAGCGTAATTTTCCGGGCGTTTTCTTCGCGTTTCGTTGTCTTTTCGTCATTTTAGGATATTTAGCTTATGTGTTGTATTTATGAATTTTAGGTTCGCAAGCAGGGACTTCGGGTGCTGCGGACAAGAGGAAGCAGGTGGTCGGATTTTCATAGCTCGAGACCATTGTGAGTAGATTTAACATCTACGGGGAAATCGCCCGTATGGCGTTATGCGTCGGGGCGAATATGATATGATAGCTGCATGTATTTGCATATTAGTTACTTTCATATGAATGTCAATGCATAGCATTATCTGTTGTACTTGACTCGTACCTTTAGATATAACACATTACTGACGGTTCATGTTGCACGAGCACTAAGTTGTATGCTACACCCACACCGTCTGTAATTGCCATGACATGCACAAACACCTACATATGTGATATGGTAGTGGATAGGAATGATTTGAGTAGTAACTCTTATTCTTGTAAGTCTACGCTAGCGCCCCGGCCGTCTACAGACGCCAAATGCGGAATAAAAACTTTTTAACTGGCGCTATCGTATACTTTAACCCGGATCTGCCATTATTGCAAAACTAACAAACTGTAAAGAGTGTAGAAAGGTTATACCGAACGATCCGAGTCCTTCGTTCTTCAACCATCATCCCACGCTCCGTTGCGGCTGCTCCGATCTCGTCGATCTCCGATCTGCTCGTCCAGGTGGCACCACATCACCGATTCTTTAAACGGTCTCCCGCCTCTGACTTGAGGCGACTCGGTCGTCAAGTTTGCTAGAAGAGACGACCAAGATTGATGTAGAGAATGAGTAGATGACTTTGTCTCGTTCCGTCCAAAGCCGTGGACGATCGGTTAATGAAGTTGCCGATGGAAATGAAATGGAACATGAAATGAACTATGAAATTTCCATGCATCCAAAACTATAGTCTTTTCTTTTTAGCAACCATAATTTCTCCAAATGAGTGAAGTGAGGAAGAGAGAGGGGCCGGCCACTATTTAGCAAAGAGGGAGGTGAGTGTAGGAGCAAGTGGTGACCACACCCCAAAGCATATCATGAAGAAAAGATCTTAACGAAAACAAAAAGCATTAAGGTTAAAGCATGACTCACAAACCTAGTCATCATGCATCAATGAACCATTAAATGCATCCAATGAAAACTCAACACCAATAATCCTAGTCACCTCATCTAGAATCTTCTAGAAGAATCCACACTCATCTCAAGAAAAGATAAACCCGTCTTTAACCAAATGTTAAAAGACGGCTGATAGAAAACTGGAAACTGGCAACTTCCAAAAGTGATCCTGAAACGACTTTCAGGATAACCCCGTAACTGTATAAATATACCCGCATTTGTATTACGACCGAATACAAATGCAACTGAGACAAAGATATTATACCTACTCAATATAATACTCGGATCCGGCTTAAACCAAAGCCGACCAGTATCATCTGCCCGAAAACTGACACGTGCGTAAACGCACGTGCATTTTCCGAACTCTGCCATAAAACCATACGGCCTCTACAACGTTTCGCCCGAACTTGGGAAACTGTCTGTGGGGGAATCTAATGACTCGTCAGTACCCTGGCAGTGGGTTTAACCACAAACCGTCAGCGGCACTAGCTATGCATAACGGTTGCCCACGGACTGACCTCAAGGGAGACGGATGAGCGAACTCAAGGGTGCCGATGAGCTAACACATCCGGAAACCCTACTGAGCCTAACAGTGACAATGTATATACAGTCCGGTCCGTTCGTCAATGAATATCGCATATCCGCCTAGGGGTCTAGAAACGTCAGACCCCCAATAGCAGTATAAGTCGTGTCGGAGTGTAGCCCAATCACACCCTGAGATACTACTGGAGTACCTACCAGTAAATCTCCTGCCATGGCCATGGACTTTGTGTAATGGCTCTCCTAGACACAGCACGACCTCGCCCCCAATACCGGGAGAGACGAATCCCCTGCCGATCCGCTCACGTGCCTCCATATGGCTCGGGACTGTACCCAAAAGCTACCTGTTTGCACGACTCCTTTGAGCCGTGGTAGGGTAGAAATCAAAGCACAGTGGGAACTCACACGAGACAAATGACGACCTCAGGTCGATGAACTAACCGGTACACATGTCACCAGGGAACTGCTATCTGACGATAGGTATAGTACTAACTAGCAGATTCCCGGCGAGTCCTGTCCGGTGTACTCATAACCCAATGAGCACCTGTATACATCTTAGGTGATCCAACTGACACCAGTGGCTTGTGAGACCTGCAGGTGATGGAGTCACCCTCTCTAAAGGTGTCTTATAGACTAAAGGGGAGAGGGATACTCATGATTGGCAGATCACTTGCTTAGGCAATTGAGTCAATCATGAGATGTCAAGTACCACACCAGATGTTGTTCTTGCACTAGATGCAATAAGTTGACATTGATCCAATCCTGGAGAAACGGTCGGAAGCAGTTTTAGAACATAAGTTGATGTTCTAGGGATATGATAACGGCAGCCTCCTTTAGGAGACGGTTATCATTCCAGGCTTCCAAGGTGACATGGACGACAAGGAGGTTGTCAGAGTTATAGTTTTCCTTCCAACGAGGGGCAGTATTTTGGACAGGTGGTCCAAGGCAATACTGAGGGAGGCTTGGCGCAGGATACTGATTAAGTTCGGTTGACGATACAGTATAAGAAGTTTGGATTTGGAGTTCATTTATGAGCTAGGTCCCATCAGATATCCAGACATTCTAAGACAGGTATTGCTCATTTCGGGAGATGGCTTTCTCCGCGAACTTGAGTTATAGAGAGACATAGAAAGAAACATCACAGCGGATCCACTCACTGAGGCTATTCCTCGAACGCAATAGTTTCGCAAACGAGCTTTGTGAGACTGACTAGTAGAGGAGTTGGGTGTTCGGTATCACACGGGCTGTGAGTATGCGGCATCGCAATAATTAGCCTTGAGTGCAAGTGGGAGATTGTTGGAGATAGTGCCCTCAGAGTCAATTATTGGATCACAGGCACGTGATTGCAATGATTGAGGGAGGACCTATCCCGGTAGGACAGTCTTACTCGAGATGATAGTATGCTATCTGGTTTACCTTTATCATCGTGTACTGCTTTAGGTGACCTGACATGTCGCTATTACACGTTGATAGAGCCCCTAGGATTCTTGCTTCACTGCCAGCAGTATGATGGCGATCATATACGTGGGAGCTGGTAGTCTATAAGCACATCCTTAAAAGGTCCCTAGTCGTAGGAGTTTCGAGACAGGGCATCGACACTCCATCAGTAGACTAGTGTATACAGTCGAGACCCCGACGAGGGGCGGTGGCCGGTCTCACAAGCCACTGGTGTCAGTTGGTTCACCTAAGATGTATACAGGTGCTCATTGGGTTATGAGTACACCGGACAGGACTCGCCGGGAACCTGCTAGTTGGGCTTATACCTGACGTCAGATAGCAGTTCCCTGGTGACATGTGTACAGGTTAGTTCATCGACCTGAGGATCGTCATTTGTCTCGTGTGAGTTCCCACTGTGCTTTGATTACTACCCTACCACGGCTCAAAGGAGTCGTGCAAACAGGTTTTAGTTGGGTACAGTCCCGAGCCACATGGAGGCAGTGAGCGGATCTTTAGGGGTTCGTCTCTCCCGGTATTGGGGGTGAGGTCGCGCTGTGTCTAGGAGAGCCATTACGCAAAGCCCTCGGCCGAGGCAGGAGATTTACTGGTAGGTATTCCAGTAGTATCTCAGGGCGTTCTGGGCTACACTCCGACACGACTTGTACCGCTTTTGGGGGTCTGACTTTTACCAACCCCCTAGGCCCGACATGCGATGCTCATAGACGAACGGACCGGACTGTACGGATATTGTCACTGACAGGCTCAGTAGGGTGTCAGGATGAGTTCGCTCATCGACGTCCCTTTTGGTCAATAGCTGGTGGCCCGTCACGTATTGGCTTATACCTCTGACGTGCCAGTGGTTAAATCCACAGCCATAGTATTGACGAGTCTTTAGAGTCCACCACACTTACAGTTACTCAAGCTTTCGGGCGAAACGCTGTAGAGGCCGTATGGAGATATGGCAGGGTCCGATCAGATACGTGCGGTATTGCACGGATCAGGATCGGACAGTTTTGTACTAGTGGCCGTATAGTTATATGGCAGGGTTCGATCAGATACGTGCGGTATTGCACGGATCAGGATCGAACGGATTTTACTAGCCGGCTTTGGCTTAAGCCGGTCCTAGTTTAGTACAGTGTAGATTTTGTCTCATTGCATTTGTATCCGGTCGGAATACAGATGCGGGTGTGTATGCACAGTATCGGGGTTTTCCTGTAATTTATTACGGGACCAGTTTTCTGGAGTTGCCAGTTTGCATTCCGTTCGGCCGGTTTTTCTTTGTTCTTTCCCGGCCGGACTTTTCTGATGGAGGGGGTAATTTGCAGTTTTGCAAATTACATTTTGGTGGAGGTTTTATTTGTAAGATGATTTATTATGATAACCTTTTTAGTTTCCATTCCTTTCATTCTTCTTTTCATGCTTTATGAAGATTAGAAGTGATGAGAAAGGATTTGATCTTTGATTAGAGTTGATGTGAGTTTGTTATGATGGCTTTTGATATGGTTACCACTTGCTTTCTCCTACACTCACCTCCCTTCATGCTTCATATTACCTCCTCCACCATTCTCATTGGTATGATAAGTTTTTCATTAGAAAAGAGAGAAGAAGAAAAAGAAAGAGAGAAGAAGAAGGAGAGAGTTCTTCATTCTTGAGAGTCTCATCTTCTTGATCTCATTCATGCTAAAAAAATGCAAGCACCATTTTTCTTATCTCATTTCCTCCATCATCTTCAAATGGCAACAAACCCCAAGTGAGACACTACACTACACATTCTACAGCATATCTTGAGCATGTCGAGTTGCCGGCTTCATGCTCGAGTTGCCTCGGTATTGAGGCGGGAGCCCGTAAAAGACGCTGGCATTGTGGTGCCCTTTCCGGCGAGGAGGCGACGATGTGGAGGCAAGACTTCCCGCGGGAGATCGGGACGATGTCGAGAAGACCGGAGGACTCGGATCACTCGGTATACTTCTCACCCTATCTCTTGATTGCTAGCATTAGGTTAATGGTTACGATCCGGGTTTTCATTGTCCGCGGTAGCGCCGGTTTCCGAGTAAGGAAAAAATTTTGATTCCGCATTTTGGCCTCGAGTATGAGGCCGGGGCGCTGCCGTGGAGCAACATGGTATCAGAGCCACGCCATTAACCTTACCTAGCTTCGTTTGATGTGTTTGCGTTTCCGATCGACCAAAATTTCCAAAAACCGTATTTTTCTAGCACAATCAGTTTCTGTTGAAATTTTTTGGAGTCTAAAAATTTTTCAGGTGGTCTCAGAATGATGTGCAGGGAGTTCTAAGAATACTGCAAAATTTTGGTAAAGTGATCGTTCCGTACGACCGCGGAAGGGCGGCCAAAAGCCCCTTTTGGCCGCGCTTCCGCCGCAGGAAGTAGGCTTCACTTCACCAACCTTTTTCAGTGGGCTTGTGGGCTTATTTTAGGGGTTTTGGAATATTAAAATTGGGCCCACTTGTTAATTTTTGGTCAATCGGAAAATTTTAAACACATTATTTCACAGTATTTACATTATATCTGCGACCGTGAATGTCACTCGATCGGTAAATCCGGTCTAACTGCTATAGCCCGGTTAGACGGATTTGCGAACGTGACTTTCACGTTGATGTTCTATGTTTATGCTGTGATGTTGCGGATCGGTCGTGGGGGATAGCCTGGATGCAATGCTAGTACAGTTTTGGTGTATTTTGTACATTTGATTTTGCGGGGCGAGCGTCCGACATGTGGACTGCCGTCACTGCCTGTTTGTATTATTCTTTTGGGGCACGACCTGGTTGCGGTCGATGTACCCGGTGTATGTATATTTTACTTTCTGTACTAGGATTGCCCCGCGGTGGGGTGCACGGATAGCCGGGTTCTGGAGGGCAACAAGCCCGCATCTCATGGCTTTGGGACGGAGAGGGCTTCAGTCTGGAATTGGCAGGCTATTCGCCGCACTCGTAGGGGGTACAGGTTGACCCAGGAGGGGTGCCCAAGTTACCGGATTCCGTGAAGTGCTGGGTGGTCCATTCACGGTGCTGAAGGGGGCTGCCTCGCTTCAGGTTTTGGCGGGTGACTTGCCGCGCCCGTAGGGGTCTAGGTTTTCATTGCACAGGCTATCCACACGACCAGGGGAACGTCGGGTTTCAGCAGTGGCTCTGTGAAACCCGGGGCTTCCAGATATCTGTATTGTTCTGTTATGCTGTACATTTCTGTGATGTTGCATTTTATCACGCCTTGAGTGAAATATAATATATTGGTATATATATTAATAGATGTTGTATATGTTTTACATCCGTGCTAGTCCAGTCCCCGCTCTGCCGTTAGTTAGCTAACCTAACGGGTGATGACGGGACCCAGTGGCGAATGCGGATGGCATATACGTACGTCAGTATATTTTCGTTCTTTGTGGTGTGATTAATTGATGGGACTGCGTTGATTCGGATCAATGCAAGATAAACAAACCTATTCTGATGTTGTTGGAACACTTTTCAAAAAGCTGTTATTGCAAGGACGTTCACTTTTGTTTTGCATCGTGGTATTCATTTGGAATATCCTGCTCCTCAGTCGACGAGGCAAGGGCCGAGATCCCTTCACCGGGAGTGACCCCTTGGACAGAAGTTTGCGTCAGGGCATTAACTTCACTATAGCCGATTACTTTTGCTTTGCATCATGGTATTCAGTTGGAATATCCTGCACCTCATTCTACGGGGAAAGAGCCGAGATCCCTTCACCGGGAGTGACCTCTTTAGTAAAGGTTTTCGTCACTATATTTTATTAAAAGGTTGTGCAGTTCCTTCAACGATATCAAGTTCATTACGTTAAAGGTTTTTCGCCAAAAACCAGTTGTAGCCCTCCGTCATTTCAGATTGGTATTACTTAGTATTCGTGCTGCGTATGTCATGCTTAGCCGAGGCGTAGTGTTCGGTAGCTATGTAGTGTCTTTCTGTTGCATGGATATGTGATTGGTTAGGACAGTCGTACGGTCATTTTGGCTCAGTCAAGGACTCGTGCGGGTGGGTCTAATGCAATCAAGATAATGACGGGTTGAACTTGACTAGGATCCTTTGATATGTTGGCTCAGTCAAGGTCACTTGGGTCCTAGGGGTAAAAATCACATCGGGAGTTTCAAAAGAACTGAAACTTGCCAGGCATGAGCATACCTTCTGGAGTGTGGTGACGTGAGTGGATTCCGTCACGTTATCATGCGATGAGAGTTGGATCCCGATTCCCACTGATGAGTTGGTTTACTCCTCGGGTGATCCCGACTAATTCTTCTTTCAGGTTTGGAGGAGAATTTGAGGTACAGTGGGAGGTTTCCAGATTAGATAAAGTGATAACCATTCTGATCTAGGTTAGAGTGCACGCTGAGTGTTTCTTTTCTCTCTCTCTTTGGCAGCGACCATTGACCCGACCCTTGACTTTGACTCAGTGACCAAGTTGACCGAACCTTCTTAACACTGGCTTTTGGATTGTCAGAGTTGCAGACCTCATTGCCACTCCTACTTTTACCCTTTTCTCCAGGACACCCCGTATTACTACAAACGTCCACTTCCATTGGACAAAACCATCGTATGGTTAGATACGAACTCGAAGGACTTCGAGGATGGTTTCTGGTTCAGGAGAAAACGGATAGGATTATTCAGTTGTCTTTTCTTTTCACCTTCTCTCATTACGAGTACTCCTTGGTTTAGGAGTAGTACATCTATTACGCAAATTGGATAGTCTTCTTCCAAACCTTAGGCTGGTGCCGACCGGTAGGGAATGAAGAAAACCAGTTAGCCTAAACGGTGTATAGAAGGTATTAAGTTAAGACAAAGCAAGGGATTAGTAAGAGGGCAAAGTAAGTTGCGACTGCTATTCACGACCAAACCAAGTATTTCTTCGCCAATCCTAAATCACCTTTGTATTTCTCCAGGACACTACGTATCACTACGAAGATCCCATTTTATTGGATAATCCATCGTATGGTTATATACGAACTTGAAAGGAACTTGTTCCAGTTCGGGGATGGATCCTGGTTCAGGAGAAATAGGAATAAAGTACATTCAGGTGTCTTTTATCTTCACCTTCTCTCGCATTGCGAGTGCTCCTAGGATTAGGACAGTACACCCTTTATGCTTTTTGGATAGTCTTCTTCCAAACCATAGGCTGGTGCCGAACGGTAGGGAAGGAAGAAAACCATTTGGCTTAAAGGGGTGTACAGAAGGTAATGACTAAAGACATATAAAGGGATTTGGAGAGGTGGCAAAGAATTATACGGTTACAGTTGTGAATCTGGATAATGGAAGAGAAATTACTAGGAATACCAGGATACCCCAACGAGACATTTCGATGTTTCATTTTCACTGTGTGATGTTAAAAGAAAACTGATTTTCCGATTGGATACTTACTCCAGGGTATGTATTTACCAGGTTGGATTCTCACATCTGTATGGTTTTACAGATGATGAGTGGGAGTAAGTTATTGGGAATTAGGTGACCATCCTCATTATATCGGGATTCGTTGTAATCGGTGATATTTGAGGAGATCACCTGGGCTGTTTGCCGGTCGGCAAATATTTGGTTTTGAATATCCGCTGTTTTGCACCAATTTCAAATTGATATATCTGTACGTCTATTTTCATAGAGTGAGATATACCTTTTGATATTATGTCGATGACATTTACCTATACCAGTGGATGGTTAGGTAAGGAGCATTGAACAGCGGTGTAATTCTTCTTAACCATAAGTACAGTTTTCAACCTACGACGCACAGTGAAAGAGTTGTAAGACTCAGCGGACTTATACAGAGTATTGTATGTTGTCCAGTGTCCATTAGGACAGAGGGGTTGGTCCTCATACTATATTCTGTTTACTTTTAACTTCTCTAGTTCTTAGACATGTGTTTCGTAGAAACACAGGGTCTAAGTTTTGAGGAGTTATAGGTATTTGAATAGAGTAGAGAACCAGGTGTAGCAAGTATCGGGATTCTTCAAAGAGATCGAAGATGTAGATACTTATGTATGGTATTCAGTTGATAGTAATGATGAAGACAGATTGCTTCTCTTTCAGGTTACTCATAATTGGAAGCATTCCTAAGTTGAGTAACGCTGATCGGCCTCTCTCCATTTAGTTGACATGCACTGGTGACAGCTGCATGATTTGAATCTGGTTCAATTAAATCAGTGCCTCTGGTTCTATATTGGATATAGAACAGTTCATATCTTAACGATGTTAAGGTACGGGGAGTTGTCCGGCTTATGCTTAAAACCAGACTCCGGATAACTCAAGGCACGTTTCTGTAATGGCTGTTTGTGGGTTGACCCGGGCTATGACGAGGGTTGACTTTCTATCATCTGGATGAACAATAGCAATATTGTTCTAGACTCGCCACAGTTTTAATAAAAATGGATTTTTTCAGAAAACAGTAGTGGGAGTATGGTAGAACTGGAAGCGATTCCAGAACCGCAAACGATTACTGAAGATTTGATAAGGAACCTAAAGATTCAATCTGATTTGACATTCCATTAGCCACTCCGCAGATATGGTGGGTAACCTCAGGCACTCGAGAGGTACTTCGGTATGCTCAAGGACGGTGGCAGGGAGGTTCTTGTTTACCCAGACTTGCCATTGTTGTTGTTCCAGGCTGCGAGACCCGGCAGGAGGATGAGTATAGCGTCGTTCTAAACTAGTTTTAGAAGTGCGCGTCTATATGACTCTGGCAGAGGGTTGTCGTAGTCAGTGGGAGCAGCGGAAGCATTGGTGGACATCAGGCTTATGTCTATTTGTAGACTAAAGCAGATGTAGCGGAGATAGATCATCTATTTCTGATGTGACAGTCATAGGTTTGACGTCATCAGAATAGGGGTGGATCTGTTGAGAAGGTAGTAGGAAGTGATATTCCTATACTACGATCGGTTATACCTTGGTCGTCACACAGTGTTTTCTCCACATAGGACCAGGATATTATATCAGACATACTGGTTACTAGATCTATGGTTTTAGATCTAGATTTGGGTGGTTTCCCAATCTCGGTACCTTGACAGCATTCTATGAGTATTTAGAATGGACGACTCCTGGCACGGTAGTGTACCTGCAGGTGATGGAGTCACCCTCTCTAAAGGTGTCTTATAGACTAAAGGGGAGAGGGATACTCATGATTGGCAGATCACTTGCTTAGGCAATTGAGTCAATCATGAGATGTCAAGTACCACACCAGATGTTGTTCTTGCACTAGATGCAATAAGTTGACATTGATCCAATCCTGGAGAAACGGCCGGAAGCAGTTTTAGAACATAAGTTGATGTTCTAGGGATATGATAACGGCAGCCTCCTTTAGGAGACGGTTATCATTCCAGGCTTCCAAGGTGACATGGACGACAAGGAGGTTGTCAGAGTTATAGTTTTCCTTCCAACGAGGGGCAGTATTTTGGACAGGTGGTCCAAGGCAATACTGAGGGAGGCTTGGCGCAGGATACTGATTAAGTTCGGTTGACGATACAGTATAAGAAGTTTGGATTTGGAGTTCATTTATGAGCTAGGTCCCATCAGATATCCAGACATTCTAAGACAGGTATTGCTCATTTCGGGAGATGGCTTTCTCCGCGAACTTGAGTTATAGAGAGACATAGAAAGAAACATCACAGCGGATCCACTCACTGAGGCTATTCCTCGAACGCAATAGTTTCGCAAACGAGCTTTGTGAGACTGACTAGTAGAGGAGTTGGGTGTTCGGTATCACACGGGCTTTGAGTATGCGGCATCGCAATAATTAGCCTTGAGTGCAAGTGGGAGATTGTTGGAGATAGTGCCCTCAGAGTCAATTATTGGATCACAGGCACGTGATTGCAATGATTGAGGGAGGACCTATCCCGGTAGGACAGTCTTACTCGAGATGATAGTATGCTATCTGGTTTACCTTTATCATCGTGTACTGCTTTAGGTGACCTGACATGTCGCTATTACACGTTGATAGAGCCCCTAGGATTCTTGCTTCACTGCCAGCAGTATGATGGCGATCATATACGTGGGAGCTGGTAGTCTATAAGCACATCCTTAAAATGTCCCTAGTCGTAGGAGTTTCGAGACAGGGCATCGACACTCCATCAGTAGACTAGTGTATACAGTCGAGACCCCGACGAGGGGCGGTGGCCGGTCTCACAAGCCACTGGTGTCAGTTGGTTCACCTAAGATGTATACAGGTGCTCATTGGATTATGAGTACACCGGACAGGACTCGCCGGGAACCTGCTAGTTGGGCTTATACCTGACGTCAGATAGCAGTTCCCTGGTGACATGTGTACAGGTTAGTTCATCGACCTGAGGATCGTCATTTGTCTCGTGTGAGTTCCCACTGTGCTTTGATTACTACCCTACCACGGCTCAAAGGAGTCGTGCAAACAGGTTTTAGTTGGGTACAGTCCCGAGCCACATGGAGGCAGTGAGCGGATCTTCAGGGGTTCGTCTCTCCCGGTATTGGGGGTGAGGTCGCGCTGTGTCTAAGAGAGCCATTACGCAAAGCCCTCGGCCGAGGCAGGAGATTTACTGGTAGGTATTCCAGTAGTATCTCAGGGCGTTCTGGGCTACACTCCGACACGACTTGTACCGCTTTTGGGGGTCTGACTTTTACCAACCCCCTAGGCCCGACATGCGATGCTCATAGACGAACGGACCGGACTGTACGGATATTGTCACTGACAGGCTCAGTAGGGTGTCAGGATGAGTTCGCTCATCGACGTCCCTTTTGGTCAATAGCTGGTGGCCCGTCACGTATTGGCTTATACCTCTGACGTGCCAGTGGTTAAATCCACAGCCATAGTATTGACGAGTCTTTAGAGTCCACCACACTTACAGTTACTCAAGCTTTCGGGCGAAACGCTGTAGAGGCCGTATGGAGATATGGCAGGGTCCGATCAGATACGTGCGGTATTGCACGGATCAGGATCGGACAGTTTTGTACTAGTGGCCGTATAGTTATATGGCAGGGTTCGATCAGATACGTGCGGTATTGCACGGATCAGGATCGAACGGATTTTACTAGCCGGCTTTGGCTTAAGCCGGTCCTAGTTTAGTACAGTGTAGATTTTGTCTCATTGCATTTGTATCCGGTCGGAATACAGATGCGGGTGTGTATGCACAGTATCGGGGTTTTCCTGTAATTTATTACGGGACCAGTTTTCTGGAGTTGCCAGTTTGCATTCCGTTCGGCCGGTTTTTCTTTGTTCTTTCCCGGCCGGAATTTTCTGATGGAGGGGGTAATTTGCAGTTTTGCAAATTACATTTTGGTGGAGGTTTTATTTGTAAGATGATTTATTATGATAACCTTTTTAGATTCCATTCCTTTCATTCTTCTTTTCATGCTTTATGAAGATTAGAAGTGATGAGAAAGGATTTGATCTTTGATTAGAGTTGATGTGAGTTTGTTATGATGGCTTTTGATATGGTTACCACTTGCTTTCTCCTACACTCACCTCCCTTCATGCTTCATATTACCTCCTCCACCATTCTCATTGGTATGATAAGTTTTTCATTAGAAAAGAGAGAAGAAGAAAAAGAAAGAGAGAAGAAGAAGGAGAGAGTTCTTCATTCTTGAGAGTCTCATCTTCTTGATCTCATTCATGCTAGAAAAATGCAAGCACCATTTTTCTTATCTCATTTCCTCCATCATCTTCAAATGGCAACAAACCCCAAGTGAGACACTAAACTACACATTCTACAGCATATCTTGAGCATGTCGAGTTGCCGGCTTCATGCTCGAGTTGCCTCGGTATTGAGGCGGGAGCCCGTAAAAGACGCAGGCATTGTGGTGCCCTTTCCGGCGAGGAGGCGACGATGTGGAGGCAAGACTTCCCGCGGGAGATCGGGACGATGTCGAGAAGACCGGAGGACTCGGATCACTCGGTATACTTCTCACCCTATCTCTTGATTTCTAGCATTAGGTTAATGGTTACGATCCGGGTTTTCATTGTCCGCGGTAGCGCCGGTTTCCGAGTAAGGAAAAAAATTTGATTCCGCATTTTGGCCTCGAGTACGAGGCCGGGGCGCTGCCGTGGAGCAACACTAGGGACCACAATTAAGGATATGCATATAAACTACCCAACTCTCACGTATATGATCGCCATCATACTGTTGGTAGTAAAGCAAGATCCTAAGGGCTCTATCAAAGTGTAACATGCAATCAGTCACCTGAACATGTACACGACTGATAAAGGCAAACCAGATAGCATACTATCATCTCGAGTAAGACTGTCCTACCGGGATAGGTCCTCCGCAATCATTGCAATCACATACCTGCGATCCAATAATTGACTATGAGGGCACTAACTCCAACAATCTCCCACTTGCACTCAAGGCTAATATTGCGATGTCGACTACTCACAGCCCGTGTGAAACCGAACATCCAACTCCTCTACTAATCAGTTTCACAAAGCCCGTTTGTAAAACTATTGTGTTCGAGAAATAGCCTCAGTGAGTGGATCCGCCTAGAAGTATCTTTCTTTATCTCTCTTTGTCTCAAGTTCGCGGAGAAAGCCATCTCCCGAATCGAGTAATACCCGTCTTAGAATATGTCTGGATATCTGATGGGACCTAGTTCATAAATGAACTCCAAATCCAAACCTCTTAGACTGTATCGATCACTGAACCTAATCAGTATCCGGCACCATGCCACCCACAGTATCCTCTTGAATCACCTGTCCATAATATTGTCCCTCTTGGTCAGAGGGAAAACTATAACTCTGACAATCACTCTGTCATCCATGTCACCTTTGAAGCCTGGAATGATGATCGTCTCCCGAAGGATGCTGCCGTCATCAAATCCGTAGAACATCCACTTATGTTCTAAAACTGCTTCCTTATGTCTCTCCAGGATTGGATTAATACAAACTTATTGCATCTAGTGCAAAAACAACATCTGGTGTGGTACTTGACATCTCATGATTGACTCAATTGCCTAAGCAAGTGATCTGTCAATCATGCACATCCCTCTCCCCTTTAGTCTATACGACACCTTTAGAGAGGGTGACCCCATCACCTGCAGGTACACCACCATGCTAGGAGTCAACTATTCTAAAAACCATTAGAATATCTGTCAAAGTACCCACATTGGGAAACTACCCAAATCCAGATCTAAAACCATAGATCCAGAAACCAGAATGTCAAATATTATATCCATATCCTGTCTGGAGAAACAACTGTGTGACGATCACAGTACAACCGATCGTAGTATAGGAATTTTACTTCCTACTCTGTGTATGTCATCCAAATACCATGACATCACACCCTACTACTTTCTTAACAGATCCATCCCCTATTCTGATTGAAGTCAAACCCATGACTGTCACATCAAAATTAGATGATCTATCTCCGCTTTAACTGCTCAAGTCTATAAATAGACATAAGCTACTTGCCCACTAAACTTCCGCTGCTCCCACTGACTACGACAACCCTCCTACCGGGTCTCATATCCTGGAACAACAGTAGTGTCAAGTCTGGGTAGATAAGAACCTCCCTGTCACCGTCCTTGAGGCTACCGAAGTACCCTCGGGTGTCTGAGGTTACCCACCATATCTGCGGAGTGGCTATTGGAATGTCAAACCTGATTGAATATATAGGTCCTATTAAATTTTCCGTAATCGTTCACGGTTCTGGAATCACTTCCAGTTCTACCATACTCCCACTACTGTTTTCTGAAAAAGATCCATTTTACTAAAACTGTGGCGAGTCAAGAACAATATCACTATTGATCTTCCAAATGGTAGAATATCAACCCTCGTCATAGCCAGGGTCAACCCACAAACAGCCATTACAGAAACGTGCCCTGAGTTATCCAGAGTCTGGTTTTAAGCATAAGCTGGACAACTCCCTGTACCTTAACATCTTTTAAGGTACGAACCATTCTATATCCAATATAGAAACTTTGGCACTTATTTAATTGGAACCATATTCAAATCATGCAGCTGTCTCCAGTGCATATCACTTTAATGGAAAGAGGCTAATCAGCATTACTCAACTTAGGAATCCATCCAATTATGAGTAACCTGAAAGAGAAACACGTTTCTCAAAACCATTACTATCATCTGAATACCAATCACAAGAATCTACATCTTCGATCTCTTTGAAGAATCCCGACACTTGTGATACCTGGTTTTCTACTTTATTCTTATACCTACAACTTCTCAAAACTTAGACCTTGTATTTCTACGAAACACTTGTCTAAATACTAGAGAAGTTATAAGTAAACAGAACATAGTACGAGGACCTACCCCTTTGTCCTGATGGACACTTGGACAACATACAATACTCTGTATAAGTCCGCTGAGTTTAAACAACTCAAAATCTGTGCGTCGTAGGTTAAAAACTGTACCCTGGCGATTTCCTCAAATATCACCAATTACAACGAATTCCGATATAATGAGGATAATCGCCTAATTCCCAATATCTTACTCCCACTCATCATCTGTAAAACCATACAGATATGAGAATGAAACCTGGTAAATACATACCCTTGGAGTAAGTATCTAATCGGGAAAAAAGTTTTTCATTAACAATGCACTGAAACATGAAAAATGTTTCGTAGGGGTATCCTGGTATTCATAGTAATGCCTCTTCCATAATCCAATTCATGACTTCAACCGTATATTTTATTGCTATCTCTCTAAATCCCTTTATTTGTCTTTAGTCGTTACCTTCTGCACACCATAGTTAGGCTAAATGGTTTTCTTCCTTCCCTACCGTTCGGCACCAGCCTATGGTTTGGAAGAAGACTATCCAGTAAGCATAATAGGTGTACCCTCCTAAACCAAGGAGTACTCGCATCTCGAGAGAAGGTGATGATAAAAGACAACTGAATAATACCTTATCCTTTTAAAGGTGAAATAGGAGTGGCGATGAAGTATGCGGTTTTGGTCGTGAATGATATCAGTCGCAATTTACTTTGCCCTCTTTCTAATCCTTTTATTTTGTCTTTACATATTACCTTCTGCACACCCTACTTAGGCTAATTGGTTTTCTTCATTCCCTACCTTTCGGCACCTGCCTATGGTTTGGAATAAGACTATCCAATAAGCGTAATAGGTGTACTCTCCTAAACCAAGGAGCTCTCGCAACCTGAGAGAAGGTGATAATAAAAGACAACTGAATAAACCAATTCTATTTCTCCTGAACCTTGATCCATCCTCGAAGAAGTTCCTTCGAGTTCGTATATAACCATACGATGGATCTATCCAATGGAAGTGGATATCCGTAGTAATACGGGTGTTCTGAGAAATGCAAAGGGTAAAAGAAGGAGTGGCAATGACTTATGCAACATAGACAATCCAAAAGCCAGTATTTTAAGAAGGTTCGGTCAACCTGGTCACTGAGTCATAGTCTAGGGTCGGTCAAAGGTCGCTGCCAAAGAGAGAGAGAGAAAAGAAACACTCTGCGTGCACTCTAACCTAGATCAGAATGGTCATAACTTTATCTAATCCGGAAACCTCCCACTGTCCTGTCAAACTCTCCTCCAAACCTGAAAGAAGAATCAATCGGGATCACCCGAAGAGTAAACCAACTCATCAGTGGGAATCGGGATCCAACTCTCATCGCATGATAACGTGATGGAATGCATCCACGTTACTCATACTCCAGAAGGTATGCGCATACTTGGCAAGTTTCAGTTTCTTTAGAAACTCCCGATAAGATTTTTGCCCCATGCTCTTATGACCTTGACGTATGCCAACAAATCATAAGTCACATGTCAAGTTCTGCCCGTCATTATCTTGTTAATTTGAACCCACCCGTACATACCCTTGACATATGCCAACAAGGTAATACGACTGTCCCAAACCAACTCATCTATCTATGCAACAAATGAATACCCAGCAGCTACCAAACACTATGCCTTGACGTATGCCAACAAACATAGCTTGAATACTACTGACCATCCATAAGAAACGACGGAGGGCTACGACTGGTTTTTGGCGAAAAACCTTTAGCGTAGTGAACTTGATATCGCTGAAGGAACCTGATAGCTTTTTAAAAATATAGTGGCGAAAAACCTTTTGCTAAAGAGGTCACTCCCGGTGAAGGGATCTCGGCTCTTTCCTCGTGGAATGAGGTGCAGGATATTCCACTGAATACCGCTATGCAAAGCAACTTGTAATCGACTATAGTGAAGTTATTACCCTGACGCAAACTTCTGCCTAAGGGGTCAGTCCCGGTGGAGGGATATCGGCCCTTGCCCCGTCGAATGAGGTGTAGGATATTCCACTGAATACCGCTATGCAAAACAAAAGGAAACGTCTTTGCAATAACACTTTTTAAATTTGTTCCAACAACTAAAACAGGTTTGTTTTACTTTGCATTGATCAGAATCAACGCAGTCCCATCAATCAATCACACCAGAAAAGAACGAAAATAAAATGTACGTATATGCCATCCGCATTCGTCACTGGGTCCCGTCATCACCCGTTAGGTTACTTAACTAACGACAGAGCGGGGACTGGACTAGCGCGGGTGTAAAACATATACAACATCTAATAGTATATAAACCAATATACAATAATCGCTCCAGGCGTGATAATATGCAACATTACAAAAAAGTAATAAGCATCACAGAACAATACAGATATCTGGGATCCCCGGGTTTCACAGAGCCGCTGCTGAAACCCGACGTTCCCCTGTCGTGTGGATAGCCTGTGCAATGAAACCTAGACCCCTACGGGTGCGGCAAGTTACCCGCCAAAACCTGAAGCGAGGCAGTCCCCACAGCATAGTGAATGGAACACCCGGCACTTCACGGAATCCGGTAATCTTGGGCACCCCTCCTTGGGTCAACCTGTACCCCCTACGAGTGCGGCGAATAGTCTGCCAATTCTAGAGTGGGGACCCTCTGCCTCTCAAAGCCATGAAATGCGGACCCGTTGCTCTCCAGAACCCGGCTATCCGTGCACTCCGTCGCGGGGCAAAACCTAGTACAGTAATGAAAAATAGTACAACAGGTACATCGACCGCAACCTGGTCGTGCCCCAAAAGAATATTATACAACAGGCAGTGACGGCAGTCCACAAGTTGGACGCTCGCCCCGCAATATCAAATGTAAATAAACTCAAACTGTACTACCATTTCACACTGCTATCCACCACGACAAATCCGCAACATCACAGCACAAAACAGAACATCAACGCGAATGTCACGTTCGCAAACCCGTCTAAAAGAACTATAGCAATCAGACGCAGTTTACCGATCAAATGACATTCCCGGTCGGAGATATAATGTAAGCACTGTAAACTAACGTGTTTAAATTTCGATCGACCAAATATCAAAAAGTGGGCCCCTTGACTTACTGGTGAACAGTAACAAAACCTGGGCCAAAACGATATTTACCAAAAACCCCAAAATCCAACAGAGAACACACAGAAAAAATTTGGTGCACTGATCCCCTAGAACTGCCGTGGATGCGCGGCCAAACCATGGGTTTGGCCGCTAATCCGCGGCGCTCTGGTGAGATCACATGCTCAAATTTTGTCCGTGCTCTTAAAAAACCCTGCACGGATTTTTAAGACATGCAGAAATAATTTTTGAGACCATTTAAAATCAACAGAAACTGTCAAGGTAGGATTTTGCAATTTTCGATTTCCGGTTCGATCGATCTTTTAAACGCGTTAGCACAAGTTAGCATAGCAAAATGGTGAGGCTCTGATACCACTGTAAGTCTACGCTAGCGCCCCGGCCGTCTACAGACGCCAAATGCGGAATAAAAACTTTTTAACTGGCGCTATCGTATACTTTAACCCGGATCTGCCATTATTGCTAAACTAACAAACTGTAAAGAGTGTAGAAAGGTTATACCGAACAATCCGAGTCCGTCGTTCTTTAACCATCATCCCACGCTCCGTTGCGGCTGCTCCGATCTCGTCGATCTCCGATCTGCTCGTCCAGGTGGCACCACATCACCGATTCTTTAAACGGGCTCCCGCCTCTGACTTGAGGCAACTCGGTCGTCAAGTTTGCTAGAAGAGACGACCAAGATTGATGTAGAGAATGAGTAGATGACTTTGTCTCGTTCCGTCCAAAGCCGTGGACGATCGGTTAATGAAGTTGCCGATGGAAATGAAATGGAACATGAAATGAACTATGAAATTTCCATGTATCCAAAACTATAGTCTTTTCTTTTTAGCAACCATAATTTCTCCAAATGAGTGAAGTGAGGAGGAGAGAGGGGCCGGCCACTATTTAGCAAAGAGGGAGGTGAGTGTAGGAGCAAGTGGTGACTACACCCCAAAGCATATCATGAAGAAAAGATCTTAACCAAAACAAAAAGCATTAAGGTTAAAGCATGACTCACAAACCTAGTCATCATGCATCAATGAACCATTAAATGCATCCAATGAAAACTCAACACCAATAATCCTAGTCACCTCATCTAGAATCTTCTAGAAGAATCCACACTCATCTCAAGAAAAGATAAACCCGTCTTTAACCAAATGTTAAAAGACGGCTGATAGAAAACTGGAAACTGGCAACTTCCAAAAGTGATCCTGAAACGACTTTCAGGATAACCCCGTAACTGTATAAATATACCCGCATTTGTATTACGACCGAATACAAATGCAACTGAGACAAAGATATTATACCTACTCAATATAATACTCGTATCCGGCTTAAACCAAAGCCGACCAGTATCATCTGCCCGAAAACTGACACGTGCGTAAACGCACGTGCATTTTCCGAACTCTGCCATAAAACCATACGGCCTCTACAACGTTTCGCCTGAACTTGGGAAACTGTCTGTGGGGGACTCTAATGACTCGTCAGTACCCTGGCAGTGGGTTTAACCACAAACCGTCAGCGGCACTAGCTATGCATAACGGTTGCCCACGGACTGACCTCAAGGGAGACTGATGAGCGAACTCAAGGGTGGCCGATGAGCTAACACATCCGGAAACCCTACTGAGCCTAACAGTGACAATGTATATACATTCCGGTCCGTTCGTCAATAAGTATCGCATATCCGCCTAGGGGGCTAGAAACGTCAGACCCCCAATAGCAGTATAAGTCGTGTCGGAGTGTAGCCCAATCACACCCTGAGATACTACTGGAGTACCTACCAGTAAATCTCCTGCCATGGCCATGGACTTTGTGTAATGGCTCTCCTAGACACAGCACGACCTCGCCCCCAATACCGGGAGAGACGAATCCCCTACCGATCCGCTCACGTGCCTCCATATGGCTCGGGACTGTACCCAAAAGCTACCTGTTTGCACGACTCCTTTGAGCCGTGGTAGGGTAGAAATCAAAGCACAGTGGGAACTCACACGAGACAAATGACGACCTCAGGTCGATGAACTAACCTGTACATATGTAACCAGGGAACTGCTATCTGACGATAGGTATAGTACTAACTAGCAGATTCCCGGCGAGTCCTGTCCGGTGTACTCATAACCCAATGAGCACCTGTATACATCTTAGGTGATCCAACTGACACCAGTGGCTTGTGAGACCGGCCACCGCCCCTCGTCGGGTCTCGACTGTACACACTAGTCTACTCCGGAGTATCGATGCCCTGTCTCGAAACTCCCACGACTAGGGACCACAATTAAGGATATGCATATAAACTACCCAACTCTCACGTATATGATCGCCATCATACTGTTGGTAGTAAAGCAAGATCCTAAGGGCTCTATCAAAGTGTAACATGCAATCAGTCACCTGAACATGTACACGACTGATAAAGGCAAACCAGATAGCATACTATCATCTCGAGTAAGACTGTCCTACCGGGATAGGTCCTCCGCAATCATTGCAATCACGTACCTGCGATCCAATAATTGACTATGAGGGCACTATCTCCAACAATTCTGTTGTGCATATGAAGTACTGTGGACACATACATACGTGATATTGCATTGGGGAGGAATAGTTGAGATAGTGACCCTTATTCCACTTCATGTATATCTTCCTATAGCTACTTATACATCATGCATTCATATTGACATGTACACCCACATACTTAATTACATGTAGATACTTAAACCTTGTTACACTTACATGTACACCTCATATGATACTGCATTTGTTTTCGAAGGAATTGGGAACCGCATGATGTGTTTTAAAGCTATATTCAATTTAAAGAGTGGTTTTCCCTTTATATGCTCATATTGATGTTTTATGTTGCATATATCAGTTTTATATGGATTTTACGCATTGAGATATGGATTTCATATGATTTATGGATTTGAGAACCGTGGGGGTATTTTCAAGAAACTATGTATTATTTGAAAAACACGGTTTCTCTTGATATGATATTTGATGCGTCCACCATGTGATTTCTCGGTTCTGAGATTTGGCTTGTGATACCCGATTCGAGGAGAGGGACGCACCGTCTGTGGGTACATGGTGGATCTGGTATGGTACCCTGGGGCGAGTGGTGATTTCGTGGTGTAGACGATAAGCCTGGCGGTGGAACCACTACCTACCGGTGATTGTATTTGGACTCGGCGGTTATCGTGGGGATACCGACCGGAGTGATGTACGACATATCATCAGGGCTTGTCGTGGTGACAGCACCTGAGTTATGAGGATTTACATGTCGATGCTAGACACGGTTTTTCATGATGTTTCGAGTGTCGGTGTTTGACACTCAGGTTTTCGTGAGGCTTACAAGGTGTGAGGGCCGATCTGAGGATGCGGTGCCTGAGGATTTGGGATTTGATGTGTCAGTGAGGGACACTGGTGTTTTTCCTTGCTGATGATTTTGCATGAGATTCTATATTATATATCATCCCACACTCAGGATTATGTTGATATGCATTGCTTCATGTAGTTATAGTACCCTGATGATGTACCTTTACATGATTGTTGCATTTTCACTTATCATACTTATGCTATCAGATTACTTGTGATAGATAGATCGCTATTCGTGCATACTTGCGATTACTGTATGATGTTATTTACTATTCACGAGTTGGCAACTCACCCCCGTTGTGCCACAGTGTTTTGCAAGACTTACCCTCTGAGTAGTCGCGGCATGGCGTCTTATCATCTCTACTTTTGCGGATACCGCTACGGTTGGCTGTGAGGCCTTGCTTTTAGGTGGGTTGCGGTTATCTGTTTGTACATTGTGTATCTTTTTGTTGGATCTAGTATTCTCCATCTACTATTATGTTGTATATGACTCAGAGACGACTTGTGAGGATTCATTGTTATATTTTTGTGGTGACTTTGGTTGCCGTGCTCGTGGGAGCCGGTTTTGTTGAAAAGTTTTACTTCTTTATGCAGTTTTCTTTTATATTTCTTCGATTCTGCATCGTATATTTGTTATGGTGGTTGTCTCCGCCGTTGGGCGTGATTTGCTCCCGTTTGGGATGCTTTTATTATTATCTATGTTGTACCCATTTTCGGGGTTAGTTTTTACAAAGGAGGTGCTGCCAAAATTTTTAAGAACGAAAACTAAACATAAAGATTTTTACTTGAAAATTTCCGAATGTTTAAAACTATGTTTTCTCCGTTGATCCAGTTTTGGGTGGTTTAGATTTCTGGGTTTGGGCTTACTTGAGTTGCGTACGCCTGTAGACGTTACGTAGTTTAAGTGCCGGTTATGGGCTAAATTTTGGGTCGTGACAAAGTTGGTATCAGTGCGCTAGGTTTTTACCTTTCAGAGTGTAGGATGACCTTGGTATGATGGAGCAGGTAGCTTAAGCAGAGTGACGTAGCGTGTGTATGTTCCGCGGCATACTTACGACACGGTACTCCGCCTAAGTGACCTTAGGACTTATTGATTGAAATTCCTTCCGTGATTAATATACATCTTTGTGATTCAATTTCCGTTTTCTTATCGAATCTTCTTTCAATTTCCAGCCTATATGCCGCCAAAGACAACAAGGGCACAGAGAGCGGCCGCGAGGGCCGAGTCCAGAGTCGACTTGTCTGAGGCGAGGGTTGACCAGGGTGATACGCCTGTCGTACCGGAGCACATTGCTATGATCGGGGATGGTATGCAGGACCTGCGCCAGATTGTGGGGACTTTAGTAGAGGCCATTCGAGCACAGGGGCAGACTGTTGTTCCACCCGTTGCAGGGACCATGATGGTACGTACTGATCCGGCAGTCACAGTTGCATCTCCAGAGGTTATTACCGTGTCACTGACGGAGTTCATGAGGCTGAGGCCTCCGGTGTTTACTGGCACAGATGTTACTGAGGATCCGCAGTCGTTCATCGACCGGATGGCCAGGATTTATCGCTCACTCTGATGTTCCGACAAGAGATGGGTAGAGTTTGCGAGTTTTCGGCTGGAGGGTATGGCCCAGAAGTGGTGTGAGTCGTTGGAGAGGGGCAGAGCCGCCGGTCTTGCTCCTATGACCTGGGCTGAGTTTGTGACGTCGTTTCTTGACCGTTTTCTTCCACCGAGCGTCAGGGATGCGCGAGCACGCAGATTTGAGTCGTTACGTCATACGCCGGGGATGACGGTGTCGGAGTATGATGTATTGTTTACTGAACTGTCGGTGTATGCTCCGTACCTGGTAGCGACTGAGGAGATGAGGGTGAAGAGGTTTGTTCGAGGCCTGCTTACCCAGTTGTTCCTAGCCATCAGCATTCAGCATTACGACACGTATGCGGCAGCTGTCGATGCAGCCCTATTGGTGGAGGAGCGTCTTGCTGAGTCATCGGTTGTTCCAGAACCGAAGAGGACTCGTACGGATGTACCAGCACGGGAACCGATGTTTGTCCACAGAGAAAGAGTTCCTTCAGACTCTGGGAGTAGCAGAGACGTGGGACGTGGCCAGTTATTCAGTTCTTATTCCCAGGAGGGCCAGCGACCGTCTTATGGATGCTTCGGTTGTGGCAGTTTACATCATCTTGTTCGGAATTGTACTGTGGTGCGTCAGAGAGGGCCAGCAGTACCGCAGGTTACCTTACCACCTTCTCCGCCTCATAGAGCATTGCTTCCTATTCCTGTTGTTGCGCCGCGTCAGACTCCTACTCAGAGAGGTCATGGTCGCGGTGGTTTTGTGCCGAGAGGACGAGGTGGCAGAGGCAGAGGACAGCCAGTAGCCGGTAGAGGGCAGGCACGGGTTTTTGCCTTGACTCACGAGGACGCTCAGGCGTCCAATGTTGTGGTTTCAGGTACCCATTCCGTATGTTCTTTTGATGCACATGTTCTTTTCGATCCGGGATCAACGCATTCGTATGTTTCTACACACTTCGTGCCGAGGTTAGGCCGAGAGTCGTGTTTGCTGGATCAGCCGCTAGTCGTGACTACTCCTGTGGGAGAGTCGTTTGTTGCGCGGTACGTGTTCCGATCTTGTGCTGTCCGTTTAGGAGACAGAGATCTGTCCGTCGACTTGATCCTCTGTTGAGATGTTGGACTTCGACGTTCTGTTGGGCATGGACTGGCTAGCTACTTGCTATGCGTCCGTGGACTGCCGCGAGAAGACAGTTAGATTTTGTTTTCCCGGCGAGCCAGTGTTTGTTGTGCAGGGGGGCCGTGGTGCCGCCCCTCACAGTTTGGTTTCTGTTCTGTGTGCTAGTCGGCTTTTGAGGAGGGGATGTCGAGGATTCTTGGCTTTCATTCATGATACTGGAGCTACGGTGGAGTCGTTGGACTAGGTTTCTACCGTGCGGGTGTTTCCCGATGTCTTTCCCGATGAGTTACCTGGGTTGCCGCCAGAGCGCGATATTGAGTTTTGCATTGATCTGATTCCTGGCACGGAGCCTATTTCTATACCGCCTTATCGGATGGCTCCGGCAGAGCTTAGAGAGCTTAAAAATCAATAGCAAGAGTTGCTTGATTTGGGACATGTGCGTCCGAGTGTTTCGCCGTGGGGAGCTCCTGTTCTGTTCGTCAAGAAGAAGGTCGGCAATTTGAGGCTATGTGTGGATTATCATCAGTTGAACCGAGTTACGGTGCAGAACAGGTATCCTTTACCCCGCATTGACGATTTATTTGATCAGCTCCAGGGTGCGAAACATTTTTCGAAGATTGATTTGCGTTCGGGTTATCATCAGTTGCAGGTTCGTAATGATGACATTCCGAAGACTGCTTTTCGTACGCGCTATGGGCATTATGAGTTTTCGGTGATGTCGTTCGGACTCACCAATGCACCAGCAACGTTCATGGATCTGATGAACCGGATTTTTAGGCCGTTCCTCGACCAGTTCATTATAGTGTTTATTGATGACATACTGGTCTACTCTAGAAGTCATGAGGAGCATGAGCAGCACTTGATGATTACTTTGCAGATATTGAGAGAGCACCAGCTGTATGCTAAATTCTCAAAGTGCGCATTTTGGCTTGATAGAGTTGACTTCCTGGGTCATGTGGTGACTGGTGATGGTATTCTTGTGGACCCGAGGAAGATCGAGGCTGTACAGCTTTGGCCCAGACCTGTATCGGTGACGGAGGTCCTCAGCTTTTTGGGCTTAGCTGGTTATTATCGCCGTTTTGTACATGATTTCTCGAGTTTCGCTGCACCGCTGACTGGACTGACCCGGAAGGGAATTCCTTTTCTCTGGACTGATGCGTGCGAGCAGAGTTTTCAGCAGTTGAAGACTCGGTTGACGACAGCACCAGTTCTTTCTTTACCTTCTGGATCGGGCGGCTATGTTATTTTTTGTGATGCTTCTCGAGTAGGGCATGGCTGTGTTTTGATGCAGCATGATAGGGTGATTGCATATGCTTCTAGGCAGCTGAAGAAGCACAAGCAGAATTACCCCACTCACGATCTTGAGATGGCAGCGGTAGTCTTTGCGTTGAAGATTAGGAGACACTACTTGTACGGAGAGTCGTGTCAGATCTTCATGGATCACAAGAGTTTGAAGTATATCTTCCAGCAGCAGGATCTGAACCTGAGACAACGCCGATGGATGGAGCTAGTGAAGGATTATGATTGTGAGATCCTTTATCACCCGGGCAAGGCGAATGTGGTAGCTGATGCTTTGAGTCGTAGGCCCGGGGGTAGCTTGTCCCAGTTGAGCGCAGTTCGGCCTCAGTCTTCTGCAGATTGGCAGCTCTTATGTGATAGTAGAGTGCAGTTCGAGTTCACTCCCGCTGGGGGAAAGCTTGCTCATGTCCGCGCCCGTCCACTTCTATTTGATCGTATCCGTGAGGCGCAGCTCAGTGATGCTCGTTTGATTGAGATTCATGAGCTCGTTCGGAAGGGAAGAGTTTCGGAGTTCATGATTGATGACCAGGGTGTGCTACGATGCGGGAATCGCTTATATGTATCAGATGTTGATGGGTTGAGATGCGAGATCCTAGAGCAGGCACATCAGTCGGCCTTAAGCGTTCATCCAGGTTCCACCAAGATGTACCGTGACTTGAGGGACTTCTACTGGTGGGAAGGGATGAAGCGTGATATATCGCACTTCGTTTCGAGATGCCTGACTTGTCAGCAAGTCAAGGTTGAGCATCAGAGACCGGCTGGAGAGTTGCAGCCTTTATCTGTTCCGCAGTGGAAATGGGAGCAGATTTCCATGGACTTCATTGTGGGTCTACCCAGGACCAGTCGAGGGTATGACTCCATTTGGGTTATTGTAGACCAGTTGACGAAAGCGGCTCACTTTCTTCCAGTGAAGACCACTTTCGGTTATGCTCAGTATGCTCAGTTATACATAGATGAGATTGTGCGTTCACACGGTGTTCCCATATGCATAGTATCCGACAGAGGCACCCAGTTTACTAGCCGTCTTTAGCAGAAGCTTCAGGAAGCTTTGGGTACCCGGTTGAGTTTTAGTACCGCTTTTCATCCACAGACCGATGGCCAGTCAGAGCGGACTATACAGACTCTGGAGGATAGGCTCCGTGCATGCATGCTTGATTTTTTGTGGCAGTTGGGATCGTCACTTGCCGTTGATTGAGTTCTCCTACAACAACAGCTTTCAGGAGACTATTCAGATGGCACCTTTTGAGGCTTTGTATGGTAGGAAGTGTCAATCGCCAGTCTGTTGGACCGAGCTTAGTGAGAGTCTGGTTTTGGGACCCCAGCTAGTTCAGGAGACCATGGAGAAGATCCAGATGATTCAGAATAGGATGAGAGCAGTCCAGTGCAACCAGAAGTCTTATGCCGACCGTCGTCGTCGCAGACTTGAGTTCGCAGTGGAGGATCATGTATTCCTGAGGATTTCTCCGATGAAGGGCGTTATACGATTTGGGAAGAGAGGGAAGCTCAGTCCCAGATTTGTAGGTCCTTTCGAGATCCTTGAGAGAGTGGGTTCTGTTGCTTATCGTTTGGCGCTCCCGCCCAGTTTTCCGGATGTTCACCCTGTTTTTCATGTGTCGATACTTCGTAGATATCTTCATGATCCTTCTCACACGATTCAGCACGAGACCGTTCAGCTTGAGCGTGATCTTTCGTTCACCGAGCAGCCGGTAGTTATTTTGGATCGGCAGGTGAAGAAGCTTCGGTCAAAGGTCTTGCCATCTGTGAAGGTTCTTTGGCGTAGCCCGATTAGTGAGGAGATCACTTGGGAGGCCGAGAGCGAGATGCGGAAGAAATTCCGTCATCTTTTTGAAGGTACGCTTAGTATGAAATTTTAATTCAGGGGCCGAATTTCTATAAGGAGGGGAGATTGTAACGTTTTAGAAATCGTTTTGCGAATTTTCCCGTTTTAGGGCAAAATTGTCGGTTTTTCCCGTTTTAACCCGATTTCGATAAAACGTCCGTATAACCTTACCGGCACCTAGTTTAGCTAAAATAAATCTTGAGCGCGAACTTTGGGAGTATTTGGGAGGTTTTGGTTCAGATAGAATTTTTCCCAAATAAAATATTATTTTAAGCGGTATTTTGTACACGTAAATCGGGAAAATTTTTCTCTTGTGAATAAATTAATTTTTGTCACTAGAATTATTTTAGAAGCTTCTTTTTAAATATCTAGATATTTCTTTTGTGCAAAAGGATTTGGATTTAAAAAGAAAAGAAAAGAAAAGGGTGTAAAGGTGGCATTTTCATTTAATGTTGCATTTATTTCTTAAGACTAGAATTTTCTTCATTTTAATTACACAAAAACGCCCCTCTCACCTCCTTGGCTGAGCCTCATCCCCCCATTTCTGTCCTCAAAAATTCCAAGCTCATTTCTCACTCTTTTTCAATCAAAACACAAAAAGAATTCCAAAAATAAATCCAAAAATTCCTATATAAAAATTAAACCAATTTTCCTTCACTAATCCTTCATGGATCTTCAACAAAGCTTGGTTTTTGATGCTAAGAAAATGGATTAAGTTTCATTTTGTGTTCTTGGGGAGGTATAATTCTTACCTAAATCCTTATACTTTTGCTTTAATCTTAAACTAGCTAATTTAGTTAGCTATTTATGTGTTTAGTGTAGTTTTTAAATCATGATTAATTCGTTATATTTGGTTTAAGAAATTCATGTTAGGGTTAAATTTTGATTAAGTGATTAGTGTTTATTTGAAGTGTTAAATTGTGTTTTGAAAAAGAATAATCTAGTAGAAAATGTTAAATTTTGCTAATATGCATTTTGTTTAATTAAGCAAAGTTGCTTAATAGATTTTTTCTAAAACATAATTAGCGAGTGTTAAAAATATAGGATTGGTTTAGATAGCTTAGTTAAACTATTTTAAGGTATTTGTAATCGTTAGATATGCGTTATCTTGAATCTAGTGCGAAATATTGCGATAGGTTGCTTACTAGATTTCGGGGTTTTTCCGACGTAGGGTTCGTTTGGTCGTAGCGAGGTTATATCTAGTGTATTCCTCGTAATTTTTGTGTTGTGTGCGCGATCGGGACGATCGGGGTCCAGACTTGGTGTTTTGTAATTTAGCGACCCCAATTAGGGTTTTGGCCGGTATCATGCGCGATAGATGCGCTAAGCGCGCAGCGTAATTTTCCGGGCGTTTTCTTCGCGTTTCGTTGTCTTTTCGTCATTTTAGGATATTTAGCTTATGTGTTGTATTTATGAATTTTAGGTTCGCAAGCAGGGACTTCGGGTGCTGCGGGCAAGGGGAAGCAGGTGGTCGGATTTTCATAGCTCGAGACCATTGTGAGTAGATTTAACATCTACGGGGAAATCGCCCGTATGGCGTTATGCGTCGGGGCGAATATGATATGATAGTTGCATGTATTTGCATATTAGTTACTTTCATATGAATGTCATTGCATAGCATTATCTGTTGTACTTGACTCGTACCTTAGATGTAACACATTACTGACGGTTCATGTTGCATGAGCACTAAATTGTATGCTACACCCACACCGTCTGTAATTGCCATGACATGCACAAACACCTACATATGTGATATGGTAGTGGATAGGAATGATTGGAGTAGTAACTCTTATTCTGTTGTGCATATGAAATACTGTAGACACATACATACGTGATATTGCATTGGGCAGGAATAGTTGAGATAGTGACCCTTATTCCACTTCACGTATATCTTGCTATAGCTACTTATACATCATGCATTCATATTGACATGTACACCCACATACTTGATTACATGTAGATACTTAAACCTTGCTACACTTACATGTACACCTCATATGATACTGCATTTGTTTTCGAAGGAATTGGGAACCGCATGATATGTTTTAAAGCTAGATTCAATTTGAAGAGCGGTTTTCCCTTTATATGCTCATATTGAGATTTTATGTTGCATATATCAGTTTTATATAGATTTTACGCATTGAGATATGGATTTCATATGATTTATGGATTTGAGAACCGTGGGGGTATTTTCAAGAAACTATGTATTATTTGAAAAACCCGGTTTCTCTTGATATGATATTTGATGCGTCCACTATGTGATTTCTCGGTTATGAGATTTGGCTTGTGATACGCGATTCGAGGAGCGGGACGCACCGTCTGCGGGTACATTGTGGACCCGGTATGGTACCCCGGGGCGAGTGGTGATTTCATGGTGTAGACGATAAGCCTGGCGGTGGGACCACTACCTACCGGTGATTGTATTTGGACTCGGCGGTTATCGTGGGGATACCGACCGGAGTGATGTACGACATATCATCAGGGCTAGTCGTGGTGACAGCACCTGAGTTATGAGGATTTACATATCGATGCTAGACACGGGTTTTCATGATGTTTCGAGTGTCGGTGTTTGACTCTCAGGTTTTCGTGAGGCTTACAGGGTGTGAGGGCCGATCTGAGGATGCGGTGCCTGAGGATTTGGGATTTGATGTGTCAGTGAGGGACACTGGTGTTTTTCCATGCTGATGATTTTGCATGAGATTCTATATTATATATCATCCCACACTCAGGATTATGTTGATATGCATTGCTTCATGTAGTTGTAGTACCCTGATGATGTACCTTTACATGATTGTTACACTTTCACTTATCATACTTATGCTATCAGATTACTTGTGATAGATAGATCGCTATTCGTGCATACTTGCGATTACTGTATGATCTTATTTACTATTCATGAGTTGGCAACTCACCCCCGTTGTGCCACAGTGTTTTGCAGGACTTACCCTCTGAGTAGTCGGGACAGTGCGTCTTATTATCTCTACTTTTGCGGATACCGCTACGGTTGGCTGTGAGGCCTTGCTTTTAGATGGGTTGCGGTTATCTATTTGTACATTGTGTATCTTTTTGTTGGATCTAGTATTCTGCATCTACCACAATGTTGTATATGATTTAGAGACGACTTGTGAGGATTCAGTGTTATATTTTTGTGGTGACTTTGGGTGCCGTGCCCGTGGGAGCCGGTTCTGTTGAAAAGTTTTACTTCTTTATGCAGTTTTCTTTTATATTTCTTCGCTTCGGCGTCGTATATTTGTTATGGTGGTTGTCTCCGCCGTTAGGCATGATTTGCTCCTGTTTGGGATGTTTTTATTATTATCTATGTTGTACCCGTTTTCGGGGTTAGTTTTTACAAAGGAGGTGCTGCCGAAATTTTTAAGAACGAAAACTAAACTTAAAGATTTTTACTTGAAAGTTTCCGAACGTTTAAAACTATGTTTTCTCCGTTGATCCCGTTTTGGGTGGTTTAGATTTCTGGGTTTCGGCTTACTTGAGTTGCGTACGCCTGTAGACGTTACGTAGTTTAAGTGCCGGTTACGGGCCAAATTTTGGGTCGTGACAGTTTAAGCCAGATCCTAGTATACGTTTTGGGATTGATTTTATCTCGTTTGTATTCGTGTTCCCCGGAACGCGGATGCGGATGTGTATGCACAGTTGACAGAGACAGAGGCAGAGGATTCTCATTAGGGTTGTTGATTGTTGACTTTTGCTTAACCCTAATGAGAATTAGAAATATGATTAACAATAATATTAATTGAGTATTATAGTGACATGGTTAGGGTTGAAAAGTTGACCTTGTTGACTTGTTGACTTTTGTTGACCGGTTGACTAGGTTGGACTTGTTGACCACCATCATGACAATGGCCATCATTTGGTTGCATTGACTTATGCTTGCTTGTTTTGTTCACCATTTGCATTTAATGCAAGAAATGATAGTGTCATTTGTCATGATAAGAACCATTACAATATACTCAATTATTATTACTTGTTATGATGATTTTGGATTATGAGAGCTTGGATGGCAAAAGGTTTATTCATTCTCTCATTTCATTTCTCTCTCTTGCCATCACTTGCTCAAGCTCTCCCTCTTCCTCTTGCTCTCTCTAGCTCAAGGCAACCCTCTCTCATGAGTTGAAAACCTTTGCCTAGAGATAAAAACACCAATACAATCCTCTACTAATTCTAGTTCACAAGGCCTAGCAAGCCAAGTGTTCTAGTTTCTTCAAGTTTGAAGAAGAAGCCAAAAGGTAGAAGCTTTCGGGTGGATCCATCTTTGGCGCGAGAAGACGACGAGGGGAGGCCAGTCCGTACACCGCAAAGAGTTGAAGACGAAGGAGTTCAAGAAAGGTATAACCCCTTAACCGATTAGGTAAAACTCCTAGTTAGGTTGTTAGGTAGTTGTTTAACAAAGATCCGTTTTCTTGAGTCCATGTTACCACCCTAGAAAAAATCGTTTTTCACTATTTCCGCAACCCCAAACAACCGGGGAAGGGTAACGTGGACTTACAGGTTCATGATGTTTGATAAAGAGGATACCAGATGAATAATGTGATAGATGTGACATTTGACCCGTACCCAGATTTGGGAGGCCGTACGATGGATTTACCGTATGAGCTATATATTGATGATAGATCCGCACTCTTAACTTGTGGATGTCATATTATAGATATTGTATCATATGGGATACTATTGAGGCGGGATTACCGACTGTTATATTTATATATATATATAAATATATATATATATATATGTATCGACTCAGATGTTAGGCGGTTTCCTTACCTTTCGATCAGCCTGTAGTTAATTGTAAATGATAGATTAAACTCGAGTCATACCTATTTCAAAACTAACGAATCGTGAGTATTTTAAAGACAGGCCAAGGGATTCTACGGAATTTCAAAGGACGTATCTTTTCATAAAAACACTGTAGCCCTTATTTTCAAAACACCACGATTCGTGTTATTTCAAACGGCAAACTGTATGAGTCATATTTATATAAATGCAGATTAGTTATCATTGTATTTGATATTCAGCTCCCACATATTCTTGCTGCTCGCATCGTATTGACTGCTTATATTATGTTTTCATATGTTAATATTAAAATCATGCTTTCAGGACACCAGCCACGTTACCTATAATGCGTATATTCCACATACACTTACTTGCCGGCTCTCACACATCATCATTGGTAATTGCCATATCACGTACACTTTAGAGAATAATACCCATTGACATAGCTTGTCAACTGATATTTCGACATGGTATTGGCGTACTCGTCTTTATATGCTAGTTTAGACATTGCAGTTATCACTTGCTACTTCATGCATATTATTATTCAATGTTATGAAGTATTATGAAGTTTTATGCCGATATTCACTGTTTACTTGCTATTGACTATTAGATTTCGGATTTTCATGAGATTTCCTGGATTTGGGGGAAAACCGCAAGAATATATAAACTTCTCTCTCTCTCTCTTTAAAATGAAAAGTGTGGTTTTCTCGTGATGTATGAGTCGTCCACCATGATGTTTTCTCGGTTATGTGATGGATTTCGAGACCCGATTCGAGGAGTCATATGAACTGACTGTGGGTACATGGTGGACCCGGTATGGTACCCCAGGGCAAGAGTGATTTCATGGAGGATGATGAGCCCGGCAGGGGCAGACTGCCTACAAGTGATTGCTTGGCGCGTCGGATATCCAGAGGATACCGTTCGTGGACGTATGATTTATGATACGGGCCGATCCGGACTGACGGAGCCCGAGGTATTGAGACATTGAGATATTGAGACATTAGATTTTGAGATTTGATGATACAGGCCAGTCCGAATAGCCGGAGCCTGAGATATTGAGATATTGGGATTTATGTTTTGTGTCGATACTTGACACAGATTTCTCTGTTGATTTCATTGATGATAGTCGATTTATATACATACAGAAATCTCATTAAATAAAGAAAACAGTTGTCTCATTCATTTCATTACATTACATTCATACCTCATACATATGATATATTGCTACCCGAGGCACTGGCACGAACACATGGGATTACACTTATGTATAGATGTTTACCCCTGCCACCTTTTCTTGCTTCAGATTTATCATTTGAGGTTATATATTTATATTGGATCGTATTGACCTAGGATTGTGTCATACATACGATTTCTGCTCGGTGATGTTTTTTACTCACGTGTTGGAAACTCACCAGTGCCACAGTTTCTTGCAGGTTTTGCCGTACAGGTTTCGTTACGGCTTTGCAGGCATGCTGCTTCCTTTCCGGGTGATTGCTTTGGGCGGTGGGTTCACTTGCATCGTGACCACCATTGTATTTATTTACATTTAGTTGTATCTAGCAAACTCCATCAGCCAAACTTGTATATTTATTGACTTAGCAGACCAGTGTTGTATGTTCTTTCGACCTTAGTGTCGCGCGTTGTATTATTATAGATTTCATGCTGATTTTGAGTTTCCTTTTGAATTTGATCCTCGCCCTTTAGCGTTGTATATATTATTGCTTGTGTGGTTGTGACCGTCGATTGACTAAGAGCTAGCTCCCGCTTGGGGATACCTTTTATCATTCATGTATATATTTATCATGTTGTACCGCGTTCGGGGCCAGTATTTACAAAGGAAACTCTGCCGAAATCTTCAGAAAAGACTTATGATTTTAAAATGCATATTCGGCTTATTTTAATAAAACATTTCTTCAAAATGGTTTTAGATTTCTGGGCTTTTGGCTTACTTGAATTAGATGTGGTCCTATAGACTTCATACGATTCAAGTGCCCATCACGTTCCATTTCGGGTCGTGACAACCTATGTGTATGTGGATATAATCCAACAATCTAATCAATGTATGTATGCATGTGGATCTCGTCCAACCATATAATCAATATCTGTATGCACATAAAAATCATAAAAGAGTGTGCATGGAAATATGACGATATAAATCAACGGTGTCCCTCGCGACACATCAGAATCATGGAACCTGGGTGTCCAACATCGACACCCGAAAACATCATGAAACCCGTATCCACCATCGACATGTAAATCCTCATATCTCGGGCTCCGTCAGTCCGGATCGGCCCACGGGCTCCGTCAGTCCGGATCAGCCCATATCTTCTCTCGACTCCGGTCAGTATCCTCCGGATATCCACCGAGCCCAATACAATCACCGGTAGGTAGTGGTCCCACTGCCAGGCTTACCGTCTGCATGCACAGCATCCCTTTCTTGCCCCGGGGTACCATACCGGGTCCACCATGTACCCGCAATTGTCCTCATCCAGCTCCTCGAATTGGGTTTCACAGGTCATACGTCTCAGAACCGAGAAAACGTATGGTGGACGCACTGAAATTGTAAGTCTACGGTAGCGCCCCGGCCGTCAATCTGACGCCAAACGAGGAACAAAAACTTTTATAACTGGCGCTATCGCATACTATAACCCGGATCTTGCCATTAACACTAAACTAACAAACTACAAAGTGGGTAGAAAGGCTATACCGAACTATCCGAGTCCTTCGTTCTTTAACCATCATCCCACGCTCCATTGCGGCATCTGCGATCTCGCTCGATCTCCGGTCTCCTCGTCCAGGTGGCACCACGTCAACGGATCTTTATACGGGCTCCCGCCTCTGAACCGAGGCAACTCGGACATGAAGTTTGCTACCCGATATGTCCAAGATTGATGTAGAGAATGAGTAGAATACTTTGTCTCGTTTCATCCAAAACCATGGATGAACAGTTAGTCAAGTTGCCTTTTAATGGAGAAATGAGAAATGAGCTATCTAATTTCCATGAATCAAATTCCATAATCTTTTTACAAAGGGGCTAACATATGAGGAGAGGAGGGGCCGGCCACATATATGAGAGGAGAAGGGTGAGTGTAGGAATAAAGGGGTAACCATAAGGAAAAGATCAATAACAAATATCTTAGTAAGAACAAAAAGCATTAATGGAAAAGGTGACTCACTAATACACCTCATCAAAACCATTAATGCAATGAATGACTCACTAAACCTAGTCACCAACTGAGAAGCTTCCACTCATGACTCACTCTCATGACTCACCCTCATGAAAAAGATAAATCCGCATTAAACCGAATGTTTAAGACGGGTGATAGAAAACTGGCAAATTCGAAAAGCGATCCCGAAACGAATTTCAGGATAACCCCGTAAAAGTATAAACATACCTGTATTTGTATTACGACCAAATACAAATGCAACTGAGACAAAGTTATTATATCTACACAGTATAATAAATGGATCCGGCTTAAACCAAAGCCCACCAGTATTATCTGCCCGAAATATGACACGTGCGTTAACGCACGTGCATTTTCTTAACCCTGCCATAAAATCATACGGCCTCTACAACGTTTCGCCCGAACTTGGGAAACAATCTTTGGGGGACTCTAATGACTCATCAGTATGCTGGCAGTGGGTTTAGCCACAAGTACGTCAGCGGCACTAGCAGTGCGTAACAGCTGCCCATGTACTGACCTCAAGGGAAGCCGATGAGCGAACTCATCCTGAAACCCTACTGAGCCTAACAGTGACAATATACATACAGTCCGATCCGTTCGTCTATGAGTATCGCATATCGGGCCTAGGGGCTGGTAACGTCAGACCCCCAATAGCGGTATAAGTCATGTCGGAGACAAGCCCTGAACACCCTGAGAAACTACTGGAATACTTTCCGGTAATTCTCACCTGCCTTGGCCAAGGACTTGGTGTAATGGCTTTCCTAGACACAGCGCGATCTTACCCCCAATACTGGTAGAGACGAATCCCCTGCCGATCCGCTCACTTGCCTCCATGTGGCTCGGGGCTGTACCCAAAAAATACCTGTTTGCACGACTCCTTTGAGCCTTGGTAGGGTAGAAATCAAAGCACAATGGGAACTCACACGAGAAAAATGACGACCTCAGGTCGATGAACTAACCTGTACACATGTCACCAGGGAACTGCTATCTGACGCTAGGTATAATACCAACTAGCAGGTTCCCGGCGAGTCCTGTCCGGTGTGCTCATAACTCAATGAGCACCTATATACATCTTAGGTGATCCAACAGACACCAGTGACTTGTGAGACCGGCCACCGCCCCTCGTCGGGGTCTCGACTGTATACACTAGTCTACTCCGGGGTATCGATTCCCTGTCTCGAAACTCCAACGACTAGGGACCACTTTTAAGGATGTGCTTATAAACTACCCAACTCTCACGTATATGATCGCCATCATACTGTTGGTAGTCAAGTAAGATCCTAAGGGCTCTATCAACGTGTAATAGTGATCAGTCACCTGAACCCATACACGACTGATAAAGGCAAACCAGATAGCATACTATCATCTCGAGTAAAACTGTGCTACCGGTATAGGTCCTCCTCAATCATTGCAATCACGTACCTGCGATCCAATAATTGACTTTGAGGGCACTATATCCAACAATCTCCCACTTGCACTTAAGACTAATTATTGCGATGTCGCATACTCACAGCCCGTGTGATACCGAACATCCAACTCCTCTACTAATCAGTTTCACAAAGCTCGTTTGTAAAACTCTTGTGTTCGAGAAATAGCCTCAATGAGCGGATCCGCCCTGATGTTTCTTTCTATGTCTCTCTTAATCTCAAGTTCGCGGAGAAAGCCATCCCCCGAATTGAGTAATACCTGTCTTAGAGTATATCTGGATATCTGATGGGACCTAGTTCATAAATGAACTCCAAATCCAAACATCTTAGACTTTATTGTCAACTGAACTTAATCAGTATCCTGCACCATGCCTCCCACAATATCCTCTTGGACCACCAGTACATAATACTGTCCCTCGTCTGAGGGAAAATTATAACTCTGACAATTACTCTTTCATCCATGTCACCTTTGAAGTGTGGAATGATAACCGTCTCCCGAAGGAGGCTGCCGTCATCAAATCCGTAGAACATCAACTTATGGTCTAAAACCGCTTTCTTATGTTTCTTCAGGATTGGATTAATATAAACTTATCGCATCTAGTGCAAAAACAACATCTGGTGTGGTACTTGACATCTCATGATCGACTCAATTGCCTAAGCAGGTGATCTGCCAATCATGCACATCCCTCTCCCCTTTAGTCTGTAAGACACCTTTAGAGTGGGTGACTCCATCACCTGCAGGTACACCACCATGCCAGGAGTCATCTATTCTAAATACCATTAGAATACTGTCAAAGTACCCAGATTGGGAAACTACCCAAATCTAGATCTAAAACCATAAATCTAGTAACCAGAATGTCTAATATTATATCCATATCCTTTGTGGAGAAACAACTGTGTGACGACCACAGTACAACCGATCGTAGTATAGGAACTTTACTTCCTACTCTGTGTATTTCATCCAAATACTAGGACATTACACGCTACTACCTTTTTAACAGATCCATCCCTTATTCTGATGAAGTCAAAACCATGACTGTCACATCAAAAATAGATGATCTATCTCCGCTATATCTGCTCAAGTCTATAAATAGACATAAGCTACTTGCCCACTATACTTCCGCTGCTCCCACTGACCACAACAACCCTCTGGCAGAATAATATATACATGCACTTCTAAAGCTAGTTTAGAATGACGCTATACTTAACCTCCTGCCGGGTCTCATTGCCTGGAACAACAGTAGTGTCAAATCTGGGTAAACAAGAATCTCCCTGTCACCGTCCTTGAGGCTACCGGAGTACCTCTCGGGTGTCTGAGGTTACCCACCATATCTGCAGATTGTCAAAACTGATTGAATGTCAAAACTGATTGAATCTTTAGGTCCTATTAAATTTTCCGTAATCGTTTGCGGTTCTGGAATCACTTCCAGTTCTACCATACTCCCACTATTGTTTTCTGAAAAAATCCATTTTACTAAAACTGTGGCGAGTGAAGAACAATATCACTATTGATCTTCCAGATGGTAGAAAATCAACCCTCGTCATAGCCTGGGCCAACCCATAAACTGCCATTACAGAAACATGCATTGACTTATCCAGAGTCTGGTTTTAAGCATAAGCCGGAAAACTCTCCGTACCTTAACATCGTTAAGATATGAACCATTCTATATCCAATATAGAAACATTTGCACTTATTTAATTGGAACCAGATTCAAATCATGCAGCTGTCTCCAGTGCATATCAACTTAATGGAGAGAGGCTAATCAGCATTACTCAACTTAGGAATCCATCCAACTATGAGTAACCTGAAAGAGAAACAAGTTTCTCAAAACCATTACTATCAACTGAATACCAATCACAAGTATCTACATCTTCGATCTCTTTGAATAATCCCGATACTTGCGACATCTGGTTCTCTACTTTATTCCTATACCCACAACTTCTCAAAACTTAGACCTAGTATTTCTACGAAACACTTGTCTAAAAACTAGAGAAGTCATAAGTAAACAGAACATAGTACGAGGACCAACCCCTTTGTCCTGATGGACACTGGACAACATACAATACTCTGTATAAGTCCGTTGAGTTGAATAACTCAAAACCTGTGCATTGTAGGTTGAAAACTGTACTTATGGTTAAGAACTACTCCGTTGTTCAATACTCCTTACCCAATCGTCAACTGATATAGGTAAATGTCATGGACATAATTTCAAAAAGTTATATCTCACTTTATAAAAATAAACGTACAGATATATCATTTTGAAATTGGTGCACAACAACGGATACTCAAAATCAAATACATGCCGTCCGGCAAAAACCCAGGCGATTTCCTCAAATATCACCAATTACAACGAATTCCGATATAATGAGGATGATCACCTTATTCCCAATAACTTACTCCCACTCATCATCTGTAAAACCATACAGATGTTAGAATCATACCTGGTAAATACATACCTTGTAGTAAGTATCTAATCGGGAAATCAGTTCTCCTTTAACAATGCACAGTGAAACTGAAACATGAAAATGTTTCGTAGCGGTATCCTGGTATTCTTAGTAATGCCACTTCCATAATCCAATTCATGACTGTAACCGTATATTTAATTGCCATCTCTCCAAATCCCTTTATTTTTCTTTAGTCGTTACCTTCTGTACACCATCGTTAGGCTAAATGGTTTTCTTCCTTCCCTACCGTTCGGCACCAGCCTATGGTTTGGAAGAAGACTATCCAGCGAGCATAATAGGTGTACTCTCCTAAACCAAGGAGTACTCGCAACTTGAGAGAAGGTGATGATAAAAGACAACTGAATAATACCTTATTCTATTTCTCCCGAACTGGGGAAAAAAAAGCAAAGGTGAAATAGGAGTGGCGATGAAGTACGCTGTTTGGTCGTGAATGATAGCATTCACAATTTACTTTGCCCTCTTTCTAATCCCTTTATTTTTTCTTTATTCATTACCTTCTGTACACACTACTTAGGCTAATTGGTTTTCTTCATTCCCTACCTTTCGGCACCTGCTTATGGTTTGGAAGAAGACTATCCAATAAGCGTAATAGGTGTACTCCCTAAACCAAGGAGCCCTCGCAACCTGAGAGAAGGTGATGATAAAAGACAACGGAATAAACCAATTCTATTTCTCCTGAACCTGGATCCATCCTCGAAGAAACACTCTGCGTGCACTCTAACCTAGATCAGAATGGTTATCACTTTATCTAATCAGGAAACCTCCCACTGTACTGTCAAATTCTCCTCCAAACCTGAAAGAAGAATCAATCGGGATCACCCGAAGAGTAAACCCACTCAACAGTGGGAATCGGGATCCAACTCTCATCGCATAATAACGTGACAGAATCCACTCATGTTATCACACTATAAAAGGTATGCGCATACTTGGCAAGTTTCAGTTTCTTTAGAAACTCCCGATATGATTTTTGCCCCATGCTCTTATGACCTTGACTTTGGCCAAAATGCCATAAGTCATATGCCAAGTTCTACCCGTCATTATCTTGTCAATTTGAACCCATCCGCGCATGCCCCTGACTTTGGCCAATCGGCAGAAAGACTGTCCCAAACCAATCATCTATCTATGCAACAAATGAATACCCAGTAGCTACCAAACACTATGCCTTGGCTTTGGTCAAAATACATAGCTTGAATACTACTGAATACCCAAAAGAATTGACGGAGGGCTACGGCTGGTTTTTGGCGAAAAACATTTAACGTAATGAACTTGATATCGCTGAAGGAACATAATATCACTTTATAAAAATATAGTGGCGAAAACCTTTGCTAAAGAGGTCACTCCCGGTGAAGGGATCTCGGCTGTTTTCTCATGGAATGAGGTGCAGGATATTCCAACTGAATACCATGATGCAAAGTAACATGTAATCGACTATAGTGAAGTTATTACCCTGATGCAAACTTCTGCCTAAGGGGTCACTCCCGGTGAAGGGATCTCGGCCCTTGCCTCGTCGAATGAGGTGCAGGATATTCCAACTGGATACCACTATGCAAAACAAAAGAAAACGTCTTTGTAATAACACTTTTTAAAACTGTTCCAACAACGTCCAAAGAAGTTTGTTTTCCTTTGCATTGATCAGAATCAACGCAGTCCCATCAATTAATCACACCAGAAAAGAATGAAAATAAAATGTACGTATATGCCATCCGTATTCGTCACTGGGTCCCGTCTTTACCCGTTAGGTTACTTAACTAATGACAGAGCGGGGACTGGACTTGCGCGGGTGCAAAACGTATACAACATCTACTATTATATTTACCAATATACAATAATCGCTCCAGGCGTGATAATATGCAACATTACAAAAAAGTAATATGCATCACAGAACAATACAGATAATCTGGGATCCCTGGGTTTCACAGAGCCGCTGCTGAAACCCGACGTTTCCCTAGTCGTGTGGATAGCCTGTGCAATGAAACCTAGACCCCTATGAGTGCGACAAGTAACCCGCCAAAACCTGAAGCGAGGCAGCCCCCTACAGCAAAGTGAATGGACCACCCAGCACTTCACGGAATCCGGTAACTTGAGCACCCCTCCTTGGGTCAACCTCTACCCCCTACGAGTGCGGCGAATAGTCTGCCGATTCTAGAGTGAGGCCCATATGCCACTCAAGGCCATGAGATGCGGACCCGTTGCCCTTCAGAACCGGGCTATCCGTGCACTCCGTAGCGTGGTAAAACCTAGTACAGAAATGAAAAATATGTATAACGGGTACATCGACCTCAGCCCGGTCGTGCCCCAAAAGAATATTATACAAATAGGCAGTGATGGCAGTCCACATGTTGGACGCTCGCCCCGCAATATTAAATGTACAAATAAATAAAAACAGCACTTCCATTCCATACTGCTATCCACCACGATAAATCTGCAACATCACAGCACAACACAGAACATCAACGCGAATGTCACGTTCGCAAATCCGTCTAAAAGAACTATAGAAATTAGACGCAATTTACCGCTCGAATGATATTCACGGTCGGAGATATAATGTATGTACTGTAAACTAACAAGTTTAAAATTTCGATCGACAAAACTTCCCGAAGTGGGCCCCACGTACATCTGCAGTACACAAACAAAATCTGGGCCCAAAACAAATATTCTAGAAACCACAATTTTTCATGAAGACCCTACTGTAGAATTTTGGTGCACTGTAGCCACTAAATGGCCGCGGAACCGCGGCCAAACCCTGGTTTGTGCGGCGGTTCCGCGGCCGTACTGTAGCTTCAGTCGAACAAATTTCACCAGAATTCCTAAAAAAGCTTGATAGATTTTCTGAGATGCTCAAAATGATTTTTAGACCAGTTTTTAAAATTGACAGAAACTATACACAGAAAAATGCGGTTTTCGAAATTTCGTTCGATCGATGTTTTAAACGCGTTAGAACAAGTTAGTAAAGGTTAATGGCGTGGCTCTGATACCATGTAAGTCTACTGTAGCGTCCCAGCCGTCAATCTGATGCCAAACGCGGAACAAACACTTTTATTGTTAGTTATATGTATGCCCTAGAGGCCATTACTGTACATTGGATGTATGTTGTAGTGGATGCTGGGACATATATAGGGAGGACTTTCTTCCTCGACATGATAGTATGCTATCTGGTTACTCTTTACCTTAACGTGTACATTGATTGTCTCTCTGTTACATGTTGGTAAAGCCCTTAGGATGTGTACTTGACTATCTGGACTATGATGCGGATCATACTAGTGGGGACATGGTAGTCCATAAGTACATCCTTCAAGGTCCCTAGTCGTGGGTGTATCGAGACGGGGCATCGATATACCAGAGTAGACTAGCGTATTCCTTCTCGACCCATACAGATGGGTGATGGATGATCCCATATCCATTGGTGTTTGACATCAGAGATGATATACGGGTGCTCAGTGGAGACTGGGTACACTGGACGGACTCGCCGAGAACTCCCAGATGGTATTATACCTTACGTCAGATGGCAGTTCTCTGGTGACACTGGTACAGAGTAGTCTGTTGACCCGAGATCGTCATAGAGTCTTGTGTGGTTCCCACTGTGCTTTGATTTCCACCTTACCACGTCCAAGAGGGCATGCAAAACGGTGGTTTTTGGGTACAGTCCCGAGTCACATGGAGGCAGTGAGCGATAGGAGGGGATTCGTCTCTCCCGGTATAGGGAGTTGATGTTGCGCTGTGTTCGATTGGCTATAACCGGAAATCCCTGGCCAGGGTTGCTGAGATTTACTGGTATGTGCTACCAGTAGTTTCTCGAACTGTTATAGACCTAATATCGACACGACTTATCGTGCTATTGGGGTCTGACGTTTACCACCCCTAGGCGAGATATGCGACATTTCAGACGATCAGACCGGACTGTACGGTAGTGTTACTGGTTGGATTCACTGGAGTGTGAGTGGGCTTACTCGTTGATCTTCTGATCGCTCAATACCCGGGTGGCCGTTACGTTTAGCAGACCGCTTGCTGCTTGTGGGTGTTTGATATGATCATCACCTGCTGCCGGCGTATTGACGAGTCTTTAGAGTCCTACACAGAGGTTTCCTGGCTCAAGCGAAACGAAATAGGAGCGCATATGAGATATGTGCGGGACCGAGAATAATGCGTGTATGTGATACCGTATTCTATTCTCGCGATGAATGTATCGATTGGTTGTATGCGATATAACCTAGTTATCGAATCAAGTATTGATTTGATAAGCCGATACAAAGGATACTAGTCGGTTATATGCGATATGACCGGATCGTTAAATCAAGTGTTGATTTAATGATTTAATGTATAATTATATATTTGATATATTACTTTCCATTAACTAGTATTGGTTCACTTTAAATGGATATTCTCACTCGGATGTGCACATTGTATATGTGATATACTTTTGTGCACTTGATTGTATCATGTTTGATGATACATGTTTGTTAGGGTTTTTGTGTAAAGATTAAACCATGGTTACATGATAATGGTTAGGGTTTTGTTTTATTCATTTATTTATTTATCTATTGTTTTTGGAATATGATAAGCATAAAGAGAAAAATGGTTGCTAACTTTGTTTGTATTATGAAGCTTCATGAAGCTTTGACTTAGTGACCATTTTGTCTCATGCTTAACCCTAACCATTCCCACTAACCCTAGTTTAGTCTTTACACTTGACCATGGTTGGTAGATGATAAGTATTATTATTATTTTGATTTTACTTAAGACTTATCATATTATCTTCTTCTTCTTCTTCATCTTCTACTTAAAGAAAATCTTGCCTCCATCAATGGCAAAGTGAGAAAATGAGTGAGAAATCCAATTCTAAAGTGAACCCACTTCCTATTTCTTCATCCTCTACCTCTTGCCAAGTAGTATAGGATGTTTTCTTCACAAGTTTCATGACTTGGTGAAGTGGGAGCTTGATCTTGTGATGCCTCGACGTAGATCATCTTCGGCATCGTTGTCGATTACCTAGCCCGCCCATTTCTCCGATGAAGCCGACGCTAGAGCCCGGGATTGGATTTAGACAGCGAGGAGACTTCATTGCGGAGCTATGGAGGTGGAGGACCGGATCTACAAAGGTTGTATTTCCGTACTTTTAGTTAAGTTGTTAACTAGTTGCGTTTGTCGCCTAAACTTCTAGCCAACGATCCGTATTAGGGTTTCTCGGCACATGTAAATTTTGAAATTGGCATGGTTGATGCCTTGTGAGATCTCTTGGGAGTGCCTAGGAACCCTACAGTGGTATCAGAGCCTAGCTAGAGCCTTAGGTGATGTGTAGACGACATTTGAAACCCGATCGAACCAAAACCCTAACCCCAAAATATCTCTCTGGACTTTTTCTAAAAACTGGGATTTTTCCAGATTAAAAATGCTTAAAAAATTCAGCAGGAAATTCTAAGAATTACGGCGCAAAATTTATCTCATGATCCCTCTAATGCGCGGCGGAACCGCGGCTAAAGGGTGACGTCACGCTTCCAATTTTGCACAGTAACTTCTTTTATTCAGTGCTGAGTTCTCTGGGTATTTTTAAATATTATTCAAGAGTTGAATTTTTTGGGTTGTATTGGGGACTCGGAGTTTCGATCAGATTATCAGACTTCGTCTATGTGTTTTTCCGGATATTTTAGAATATGTTAGAAAGTTCGACCGGATATAAATACCCAACTTTTCCCCTGTCGGGAAATTTCCAAGCGTTGGATTTTTCCGTGGTTTAAAGACGTTCTAAGTAGTGCAAGTAACGCGATGGACCCTCTAGAAGACAACAAACCTTAACTCGATTATGTGACCGCCTTGAACTGCCCTTTAAACCTTCGGGTTTGGGGCAGTACGGCGTGCCACATGTGAGGCGTTGGCTTGACCCTTCTACGGCTGGACCGTTGGTACTGAGGCACGAACTGAATGTTTTGAGACTTATTTCATGTGTTGAGCTGTATCGGGAAAACTTGGGTGTTTGAATGTTCGATCGGAAAGTTTAACATTTTCTATTTATCTGGAATGGGATACAAAACTTGGAATTCACAATAAGTTATGAGATAACTGAATGAATATTATAAACATAGCAGTTTAGTCTCACTTGATCGGTTGCCACGGAATTTTGATGTGATCAAAAGTCCGTCGCAATCACGTAGCGTACGCGGATACTCGCCGGATAAACTTAATAGACAGCCTCACTCCATAGCCCCGACCAAGTGACTGTAGGAGAACCCCGTCGCCGAAAGCATCCGTTCGGGTGCTCACGGCAGCGGTGTTCCGCCTTGGTGCACTTCGTCGACGGTATCGGGGGTGCAGCCACCTACTAAAGTTTGCGACGAGCATTCGATCAGGATGTCGGGAATCTTGTTGAATTGCCCGACTTGATATTGAAAAGTGTTTTCGATACTGGGACTAAAATGCGGGGTTTATAATTGTTAGGCATGCGATGTCTAAGTAATTCATTTGGTCAGGCATGCGATGTCTGAGATGGTTGCGGATTCCAACTGTTGTAGTTTTACACTTTCTTTTCTGTGACCGTAAGTGTAATATGTGATATCGCCGGTTTCGTTGCTATATGTCAACGACAATTGGGATGCACATATTTACTTACGTTGATGACATGTGATGTTATGTGTTGCTAGATATGTTATATTGGATCGTCGTGTTTGAATAGCCGGGGGTTTTTATGTGAGATGAGTGTTTTCCATTTTCATTCATGTAAAAACTTGTACGTAATATTCTTTTATTGGGGCACTTCCAGGTTGCGGAAGACGTCACCCTTTGTATATTATTTACTTTTCCGCACTAGGATAGACCCAAGGAGGAGGGCACAAGTAACCGGGTTCTGGAGTCCAGTGGGAGACCAACTCGAGGAGTCGAGTCCGGGTCTCCTAACTCCAGAATTGGTAGGGTTGCTTGCCGCTCTCGTAGGGGTCTTGGGGTGTGGGTTTGACTATTCATCACGACTGTTGGAGATAGTGCCCTCAGAGTCAATTATTGGATCACAGGCACGTGATTGCAATGATTGAGGGAGGACCTATCACAGTAGAACAGTCTTACTCGAGATGATAGTATGCTATCTGGTTTATCTTTATCATCGTGTACTGCTTTAGGTGACCTGACATGTCGCTATTACACGTTGATAGAGCCCCTAGGATTCTTGCTTGACTACCAGCAGTATGATGGCGATCATATACGTGGGAGCTGGTAGTCTATAAGCACATCCTTAAAAGGTCCCTAGTCGTAGGAGTTTCGAGACAGGGCATCGATACTCCATTAGTAGACTAGTGTATACAGTCGAGACCCCAATGAGGGGCGGTGGCCGGTCTCACAAGCCACTGGTGTCAGTTGGTTCACCTAAGATGTATACAGGTGCTCATTGGGTTATGAGTACACCGGACAGGACTCGCCGGGAACCTGCTAGTTGGTCTTATACCAGATGTCAGATAGCAGTTCCCTGGTGACATGTGTACAGGTTAGTTCATCGACCTGAGATAGTCATTTGTCTCGTGTGAGTTCCCACTGTGCTTTGATTACTACCCTACCACGGCTCAAAGGAGTCGTGCAAACAGGTTTTAGTTGGGTACAGTCCCGAGCCACATGGAGGCAGTGAGCGGATCTGCAGGGGTTCGTCTCTCCCGGTATTGGGGGTGAGGTCGCGCTGTGTCTAGGAGAGCCATTACGCAAAGCCCTCGGCCGAGGCAGGAGATTTACTGGTAGGTATTCCAGTAGTATCTCAGGGCGTTCTGGGCTACACTCCGACACGACTTGTACCGCCTTTGGGGGTCTGACTTTTACCAACCCCCTAGGCCCGACATGCGATCCTCATAGACGAACGGACCGGACTGTACGGATATTGTGACTGACAGGCTCAGTAGGGTGTCAGGAAGAGTTCGCTCATCGACGTCCCTTTTGATCAATAGCTGGTGGCCCGTCACGTATTGGCTTATACCTCTGACGTGCTAGTGGTTAAATCCACAGCCATAGTATTGACGAGTCTTTAGAGTCCACCACACTTTCAGTTACTCAGCTTTCGGGCGAAACGCTGTAGAGGCCGTATGGAGATATGGCAGGGTTCGATCAGATACGTGCGGTATTGCACGCATCAGGATCGAACGGATATTACTAGCCGGCTTTGGTTTAAGCCGGATACTAGTTTAGTACAGTGTAGATTTTGTCTCATTGCATTTGTATCCGGTCGGAATACAGATGCGGGTGTGTATGCACAGTATCGGGGTTTTCCTGTAATTTATTACGGGACCAGTTTTCTGGAGTTGCCAGTTTGCATTCCGTTCCGGCCGGTTTTTCTTTGTTCTTTCCCGGCCGGACTTTTCTGATGGAGGGGGTAATTTGCTGTTTTGCAAATTACATTTGGTGGAGGTTTTATTTGCATAAGGATTTATTATGAAAGCATCTTTTTTTTGATATCATTCTTATCTTGCACCATCACTTGCTTTAATGGTGATTTGAGAGGGTATGGTTAGGATGTGCTTTTGTTATGATAGTGTTTGTTTGTGGTCACCTCTTAATTGATCCTACACTCACCTCCCTTCTTGCTTCATATTACCTCCTCCACCATTCTCATTTTAGATGATAAGTTTTTCATGAGAGGAAAAAGAAAGAGAGAAGAAGAAGAAGAGAGCTTCATCTTGAGAGTTTCATTCATGATCTCATTTTCTTGCTAGAAAAATGCAAGCACCATTTTTCTATTCTTGATTCCTCCATCACCATGGCAACAAACCCCAAATGAGACAAGCATCTTCTACACTACATTCTACAGCATATCTTGAGCATGTCGAGTTGCCGGCTTCATGCTCGAGTTGCCTCGGTATTGAGGCGGGTGCCCGTAAAAGACGCAGGCGATGTGGTGCCTTTCCGGCGAGGAGGCGACGATATGGAGACAAGACTTTCCGCGGGAGATCGGGACGATGAAGAGAAGACCGGAGGACTCGGATCACTCGGTATACTTCTCACCCTATCTCTTGATTGCTAGCATTAGGTTAATGGTAAACGATCCGGGTTTTCTTTGTCCGTGGTAGCGCCGGTTTCCGAGTAAGGAAAATTTTTTGATTCCGCATTTTGGCCTCGAGTAAGAGGCCGTGGCGCTGCCGTGGAGCAACATGGTATCAGTGCCACGCCATTAACCTTACCTAGCTTCGTTTGATGTGTTTGCGTTTCCGATCGACCGAAATTTCCAAAAACCGTATTTTTCTAGCACATCAGTTTCTGTCGAAATTTTTTGAAGTCCAAAAATTTTTCAGGTGGTCTCAGAATGATGTGCAGGGAGTTCTAAGAACACTGCAAAAATTTTGTGACATGACTCATCCGTACGACCGCGGAAGGGCGGCCAAAACCCCCTTTTGGCCGCGCTTCCGCCGCAGTATTGTGGGATCGTGTGATTATTTCTTTGCAGTGGGCTTATGGGCTGAAATTAGGGGTTTTGGAATGTTAAAATTGGGCCCAGGTTTTCTGTGAGTGCTACAGTTTTGATTGGGGGCCCACTTGTTAATTTTTGGTCAATCGGAAAATTTTAAACACATTTTTCACAGTATTTACATTATATCTGCGACCGTGAATGTCACTCGATCGGTAAATCCGGTCTAACTGCTATAGCCCGGTTAGACGGATTTGCGAACGTGACCTTCATGTTGATGTTCTATGTATTTGCTGTGTTGTTGCGGATCGGTCGTGGGGGATAGCCTGGATGCAATGCTAGTACAGTTTTGTTGTATTATGTACATTTGATATTGCGGGGCGAGCGTCCGACATATGGACTGCCGTCACTGCCTGTTTGTATTATTCTTTTGGGGCACGACCTGGTTGCGGTCGATGTACCCGGTGTATGTATATTTTACTATTCTGTACTAGGATTGCCCCGCGGTGGGGTGCACGGATAGCCGGGTTCTGGAGGGCAACAAGCCCGCATCTCATGGCATTGGGACGGAGGGGGCTTCAGTTTGGAATTGGCGGGCTGTTCGACACACTCGTAGGGGGTACAGGTTGACCCAGGAGGGGTGCCCAAGTTACCGGATTCCGTGAAGTGCTGGGTGGTCCATTCACGGTGCTGAAGGGGGCTGCCTCGCTTCAGGTTTTGGCGGGTGACTTGCCGCGCCCGTAGGGGTCTAGGTTTTCATTGCACAGGCTATCCACACGACCAGGGGAACGTCGGGTTTCAGCAGCGGCTCTGTGAAACCCGGGGTTTCCAGATATCCGTATTGTTCTGTGATGCTGTACATTTCTGTGATGTTGCATTTTATTCACGCCTTGAGCGAAATACTATATATTGGTATATATATTAGTAGATGTTGTATATGTTTTTCATCCGCGCTAGTCCAGTCCCCGCTCTGCCGTTAGTTAGCTAACCTAACGGGTGATGACGGGACCCAGTGGCGAATGCGGATGGCATATACGTACGTCAGTATATTTTCGTTCTTTGTGGTGTGATCAATTGATGGGAGTGCGTTGATTCGGATCAATGCAAGCTAAACAAACCTAATCTGATGTTGTTGGAACGTTTTTCAAAAAGCTGTTATTGCAAGGACGTTCACTTTTGTTTTGCATCGTGGTATTCATTTGGAATATCCTGCTCCTCAGTCGACGAGGCAAGGGCCGAGATCCCTTCACCGGGAGTGACCCCTTGGACAGAAGTTTGCGTCAGGGCATTAACTTCACTATAGCCGACTACTTTTGCTTTGCATCGTGGTATTCAGTTGGAATATCCTGCACCTCATTCTACGGGGAAAGAGCTGAGATCCCTTCACCGGGAGTGACCTCTTTAGCAAAGGTTTTCGTCACTATATTTTTATAAAAAGTTATGCAGTTCCTTCGACGATATCAAGTTCATTACGTTAAAGGTTTTTCGCCAAAAACCAGTCGTAGCCCTCCGTCATTTCTTACAAGTATTACTTAGTATTCGTGCTGCGTTTGTTGACTGTGTCAAGGCGTAGTGTGCGGTAGCTAAGTAGTGTTTGTTTGCAGCATATTAATGGGATTGGTTAGGGCAGTCGTGCGGCCTTGTTGACTGTGTCAAGGGCTCGTACGGGTGGGTTTAATGCAATCCAGGATAATGACGGGCTGAACTTGACTAGGACTCTTTGATTTGTTGACTGTGTCAAGGTCACTTGGGTCCTAGGGGTAAAAACCTACATCAGGAGTTTCAAAAGAACTGAAACTTGCCAGGCATGCGCATACCTTCTGGAGTGTGGTGACTTGAGTGGATTCCGTCAAGTTATCATGCGATGATAGTTGGATCCCGATTTCCACTGATGAGTTGGTTTACTCCTCGGGTGATCCCGACTAATTCTTCTTTCAGGTTTGGAGGAGAATTTGAGGTACAGTGGGAGGTTTCCAGATTAGATAAAGTGATAACCATTCTGATCTAGGTTAGAGTGCACGCTGAGTGTTTCTTTTCTCTCTCTCTTTGGCAGCGACCATTGACCCGACCTTGGACTATGACTCAGTGACCAAGTTGACCGAACCTTCTTAACACTGGCTTTTGGATTGTCAGAGTTGCAGACCTCATTGCCACTCCTACTTTTACCCTTTTCTCCAGGACACCCCGTATTACTACGAACGTCCACTTCCATTGGACAAAACCATCGTATGGTTAGATACGAACTTGAAGGAATTCGAGGATGGTTTCTGGTTCTGGAGAAAACGGATAGGACTATTCAGTTGTCTTTTCTTTTCACCTTCTCTCAGGTTGCGAGTACTCCTTGGTTTAGGAGTAGTACACCTATTACGCAAATTGGATAGTCTTCTTCCAAAACATAGGCTGGTGCCGACCGGTAGGGAATGAAGAAAACCAGTTAGCCTAAACGGTGTACAGAAGGTATTAAGTTAAGACAAAGCAAGGGATTAGAAAGAGGGCAAAGTAAGTTGCGACTGCTATTCACGACCAAACCAAGTATTTCTTCGCCAACACTAAATCACCTTTGTATTTCTCCAGGACACTCCGTATCACTACGAAGATCCCATTTTATTGGATAATCCATCGTATGGTTATATACGAACTCGAAAGGAACTTGTTCCAGTTCGGGGATGGATCCTGGTTCAGGAGAAATAGGAATAAAGTACATTCAGGTATCTTTTATCTTCACCTTCTCTCGCATTGCGAGTGCTCCTAGGATTAGGACAGTACACCCTTTATGCTTTTTGGATAGTCTTCTTCCAAACCATAGGCTGGTGCCGAACGGTAGGGAAGGAAGAAAACCATTTGGCTTAAAGGGGTGTACAGAAGTTAATGACTAAAGACATATAAAGGGATTTGGAGAGGTGGCAAAGAATTATACGCTTATAGTTGTGAATCTGGATAATGGAAGAGGCATTACTAGGAATACCAGGATACCCCGACGAAACATTTCAATGTTTCAGTTTCAACTGTGTGCTGTTAAAAGAAAACTGATTTCCCGATTAGACGCTTGCTCCAGGGTATGTATTTACCAGGTTGGATTCTCACATCTGTATAGTATTACAGATGCTGAGTGGGAGTAAGTTATTGGGAATTAAGTGACCATCCTCTTTATATCGGGATTCGTTGTAATTGGTGATATTTGAGGAAGCCACCTGGGTTGTTTGCCGGTCGGCAAATATTTGGTTTTGAATATCCGCTGTTGTGCACCAATTTCAAATTGATATATCTGTACGTCTATTTTCATAGAGTGAGATATACCTTTTGATATTATGTCGATGACATTTACCTATATCAGTGGATGGTTAGGTAAGGAGCATTAAACAGCGGTGTAATTCTTCTTAACCATAAGTACAGTTTTCAACCTACGACACACAGTGAAAGAGTTGTTAGACTCAGAGGACTTATACAGAGTATTGTATGTTGTCCAGTGTCCATCAGGACAGAGGGGTTGGTCCTCATACTATATTCTGTTTACTTTTAACTTCTCTGGTTCTTAGACATGTGTTTCGTGGAAACACAGGGTCTAAGTTTTGAGGAGTTATAGGTATTTGAATAGAGTAGAGAACCAGGTATAGCAAGTATCGGGATTCTTCAAAGTGATCGAAGATGTAGATACTTGTGTATGGTATTCAGTTGATAGTAATGATTAAGAGAACTTGCTTCTCTTTCAGGATACTCATAATTGGAAGCATTCCTAAGTTGAGTAACGCTGATCGGCCTCCTTCCATTTACTTTACATGCACTGGAGATAGCTGCATGATTTGAATCTGGTTCAATTAAATCAGTGCCTCTGTTTCTATATTGGATATAGAACAGTTCATATCTTGACATTGTTAAGGTACGGGGAGTTGTCCGGCTTATACTTAAAACCAGACACTGGACAACTCAAAGCACGTTTCTGTAATGGCTGTTTGTGGGTTGACCCAGGCTATGACGAGGGTTGACTTTCTACCATCTGGATGAACAATAGCAATATTGTTCAAGACTCGCCACAGTTTTTATTAAAAATGGATTTTTTCAGAAAAAGTAGTGGGAGTATGGTAGAACTGGAAGTGATTCCAGAACCGCAAACGATTACTGAAGATTTGATAAGGAACCTAAATATTCAATCTGATTTGACATTCCATTGGCCACTCCGCAGATAAGGTGGGTAACTTCAGGCACCCGAGAGGTACTACGGTAGCCTCAAGGACGGTGACAGGGAAGTTCTTGTTTACCCACAATTGCCATTGTTGTTGTTCCAGGCTGCGAGACCCGGTGGGAGGATGAGTATAGCGTCGTTCTAAACTAGCTTTAGAAGTGCACGTCTATATGACTCTGCCAGAGGGTTGTCGTAGTCAGTGGGAGCAGCGGAAGGATTGGTGGACATCAGGCTTATGTCTATTTATAGACTAAAGCAGATGTAGCGGAGATAGATCATCTATTTCTGATGTGACAGTCATAGGTTTGACGTCAACAGAATAAGGGATGGATCTGTTGAGAAGGTAGTAGGAAGTGATATTCCTATACTACGATCGGTTATACTTTGGTTGTCACACAGTTGTTTCTCCACATAGGACTTGGATGTTATATCAGACATTCTGGTTACTAGATCTATGGTTTTAGATCTAGATTTGGGTGGTTTCCCAATCTGGGTACCTTGACAGCATTCTATGAGTATTTAGAATGGACGACTCCTGGCACGGTAGTGTACCTGCAAGTGATGGAGTCACCCTCTCTAAAGGTGTCTCATAGACTAAAGTAGAGAGGGATACGCATGATTGACAGATCACTTGCTTAGGCAATTGAGTCAATCATGAGATGTCAAGTACCACACCAGATGTTGTTCTTGCACTAGATGCAATAAGTTGATATTGATCAAATCCTGGAGAAACAGTCGGAATCAGTTTTAGAACACAAGTGGATGTTCTAGGGATATGATAACGACAGCCTCATTAAGGAGACAGTTATCATTCCAGGCTTCCAAGGTGACACGGACGGCAGGGTGATCGTCAGAGTTGTAGTTTTCCCTCTAAACGAGGGGCAGTATTTTGGACAGGTGATCCAAGGCAATACTGAGGGAGGCATGGCGCAGGATACTGATTAAGTTCAGTTATCGATACAGTCTAAGAAGTTTGGATTTGAAGTTCATTTATGAGCTAGGTCCCATCAGATATCCAGACATATTCTAAGACAGGTATTGCTCATTTCGGGAGATGGTTTTCTCCGCGAACTTGAGATATAGAGAGACATAGAAAGAAACATCACAGCGGATCCACTCACTGAGACTATTCCTCGAACGTAATAGTTTCGCAGACAGGCTTTGTGAGACTGACTAGTAGAGGAGTTGGGTGTTCGGTATCACACGGGCTGTGAGTATGCGACATCACAATAATTAGCCTTGAGTGCAAGTGGGAGATTGTTGGAGATAGTGCCCTCAGAGTCAATTATTGGATCACAGGCACGTGATTGCAATGATTGAGGGAGGACCTATCCCAGTAGAACAGTCTTACTCGAGATGATAGTATGCTATCTGGTTTATCTTTATCATCGTGTACTGCTTTAGGTGACCTGACATGTCGCTATTACACGTTGATAGAGCCCCTAGGATTCTTGCTTGACTACCAGCAGTATGATGGCGATCATATACGTGGGAGCTGGTAGTCTATAAGCACATCCTTAAAAGGTCCCTAGTAGTAGGAGTTTCGAGACAGGGCATCGATACTCCATTAGTAGACTAGTGTATACAGTCGAGACCCCGACGAGGGGCGGTGGCCGGTCTCACAAGCCACTGGTGTCAGTTGGTTCACCTAAGATGTATACATGTGCTCATTGGGTTATGAGTACACCGGACAGGACTCGCCGGGAACCTGCTAGTTGGTCTTACACCAGATGTCAGATAGCAGTTCCCTGGTGACATGTGTACAGGTTAGTTCATCGACCTGAGATCGTCATTTGTCTCGTGTGAGTTCCCACTGTGCTTTGATTACTACCCTACCACGGCTCAAAGGAGTCGTGCAAACAGGTTTTAGTTGGGTACAGTCCCGAGCCACATGGAGGCAGTGAGCGGATCTGCGGGGGTTCGTCTCTCCCGGTATTGGGGGTGAGGTCGCGCTGTGTCTAGGAGAGCCATTACGCAAAGCCCTCGGCCGAGGCAGGAGATTTACTGGTAGGTATTCCAGTAGTATCTCAGGGCGTTCTGGGCTACACTCCGACACGACTTGTACCGCCTTTGGGGGTCTGACTTTTACCAACCCCCTAGGCCCGACATGCGATCCTCATAGACGAACGGACCGGACTGTACGGATATTGTCACTGACAGGCTCAGTAGGGTGTCAGGAAGAGTTCGCTCATCGACGTCCCTTTTGATCAATAGATGGTGGCCCGTCACGTATTGGCTTATACCTCTGACGTGCTAGTGGTTAAATCCACAGCCATAGTATTGACGAGTCTTTAGAGTCCACCACACTTTCAGTTACTCAGCTTTCGGGCGAAACGCTGTAGAGGCCGTATGGAGATATGGCAGGGTTCGATCAGATACGTGCTGTATTGCACGCATCAGGATCGAACGGATATTACTAGCCGGCTTTGGTTTAAGCCGGATACTAGTTTAGTACAGTGTAGATTTTGTCTCATTGCATTTGTATCCGGTCGGAATACAGATGCGGGTGTGTATGCACAGTATTGGGGTTTTCCTGTAATTCATTACGGGACCAGTTTTCTGGAGTTGCCAGTTTGCATTCCGTTCCGGCCGGTTTTTCTTTGTTCTTTCCCGGCCGGACTTTTCTGATGGAGGGGGTAATTTGCTGTTTTGCAAATTACATTTGGTGGAGGTTTTATTTGCATAAGGATTTATTATGAAAGCATCTTTTTTTGATATCATTCTTATCTTGCACCATCACTTGCTTTAATGGTGATTTGAGAGGGTATGGTTAGGATGTGCTTTTGTTATGATAGTGCTTGTTTGTGGTCACCTCTTAATTGATCCTACACTCACCTCCCTTCTTGCTTCATATTACCTCCTCCACCATTCTCATTTTAGATGATAAGTTTTTCATGAGAGGAAAAAGAAAGAGAGAAGAAGAAGAAGAGAGCTTCATCTTGAGAGTTTCATTCATGATCTCATTTTCTTGCTAGAAAAATGCAAGCACCATTTTTCTATTCTTGATTCCTCCATCACCATGGCAACAAACCCCAAATGAGACAAGCATCTTCTACACTACATTCTACAGCATATCTTGAGCATGTCGAGTTGTCGGCTTCATGCTCGAGTTGCCTCGGTATTGAGGCGGGTGCCCGTAAAAGACGCAGGCGATGTGGTGCCCTTTCCGGCGAGGAGGCGACGATATGGAGACAAGACTTTCCGCGGGAGATCGGGACGATGAAGAGAAGACCGGAGGACTCGGATCACTCGGTATACTTCTCACCCTATCTCTTGATTGCTAGCATTAGGTTAATGGTAAACGATCCGGGTTTTCTTTGTCCGCGGTAGCGCCGGTTTCCGAGTAAGGAAAAAATTTTGATTCCGCATTTTGGCCTCGAGTACGAGGCCGGGGCGCTGCCGTGGAGCAACATGGTATCAGAGACACGCCATTAACCTTACCTAGCTTCGTTTGATGTGTTTGCGTTTCCGATCGGCCGAAATTTCCAAAAACCGTATTTTTCTAGCACATCAGTTTCTGTCGAAATTTTTTGAAGTCCAAAAATTTTTCAGGTGGTCTCAGAATGATGTGCAGGGAGTTCTAAGAACACTGCAAAAATTTTGTGACATGACTCATCCGTACGACCGCGGAAGGGCGGCCAAAACCCCCTTTTGGCCGCGCTTCCGCCGCAGTATTGTGGGATCGTGTGATTATTTCTTTGCAGTGGGCTTATGGGCTGAAATTAGGGGTTTTGGAATGTTAAAATTGGGCCCAGGTTTTCTGTGAGTGCTACAGTTTTGATTGGGGGCCCACTTGTTAATTTTTGGTCAATCGGAAAATTTTAAACACATTTTTCACAGTATTTACATTATATCTGCGACCGTGAATGTCACTCGATCGGTAAATCCGGTCTAACTGCTATAGCCCGGTTAGACGGATTTGCGAACGTGACCTTCACGTTGATGTTCTATGTATTTGCTGTGTTGTTGCGGATCGGTCGTGGGGGATAGCCTGGATGCAATGCTAGTACAGTTTTGTTGTATTATGTACATTTGATATTGCGGGGCGAGCGTCCGACATGTGGACTGCCGTCACTGCCTGTTTGTATTATTCTTTTGGGGCACGACCTGGTTGCGGTCGATGTACCCGGTGTATGTATATTTTACTATTCTGTACTAGGATTGCCCCGCGGTGGGGTGCACGGATAGCCGGGTTCTGGAGGGCAACAAGCCCGCATCTCATGGCATTGGGACGGAGGGCGCTTCAGTTTGGAATTGGCGGGCTGTTCGACACACTCGTAGGGGGTACAGGTTGAACCAGGAGGGGTGCCCAAGTTACCGGATTCCGTGAAGTGCTGGGTGGTCCATTCACGGTGCTGAAGGGGGCTGCCTCGCTTCAGGTTTTGGCGGGTGACTTGCCGCGCCCGTAGGGGTCTAGGTTTTCATTGCACAGGCTATCCACACGACCAGGGGAACGTCGGGTTTCAGCAGCGGCTCTGTGAAACCCGGGGCTTCCAGATATCTGTATTGTTCTGTGATGCTGTACATTTCTGTGATGTTGCATTTTATTCACGCCTTTAGCGAAATACTATATATTGGTATATATATTAGTAGATGTTGTATATGTTTTTCATCCGCGCTAGTCCAGTCCCCGCTCTGCCGTTAGTTAGCTAACCTAACGGGTGATGACGGGACCCAGTGGCGAATGCGGATGGCATATACGTACGTCAGTATATTTTCGTTCTTTGTGGTGTGATCAATTGATGGGAGTGCGTTGATTCGGATCAATGCAAGCTAAACAAACCTAATCTGATGTTGTTGGAACGTTTTTCAAAAAGCTGTTATTGCAAGGACGTTCACTTTTGTTTTGCATCGTGGTATTCATTTGGAATATCCTGCTCCTCAGTCGACGAGGCAAGGGCCGAGATCCCTTCACCGGGAGTGACCCCTTGGACAGAAGTTTGCGTCAGGGCATTAACTTCACTATAGCCGACTACTTTTGCTTTGCATCGTGGTATTCAGTTGGAATATCCTGCACCTCATTCTACGGGGAAAGAGCCGAGATCCCTTCACCGGGAGTGACCTCTTTAGCAAAGGTTTTCGTCACTATATTTTTATAAAAAGTTATGCAGTTCCTTCGACGATATCAAGTTCATTACGTTAATGGTTTTTCGCCAAAAACCAGTCGTAGCCCTCCGTCATTTCTTACAAGTATTACTTAGTATTCGTGCTGCGTTTGTTGACTGTGTCAAGGCGTAGTGTGCGGTAGCTAAGTAGTGTTTGTTTGCAGCATATTAATGGGATTGGTTAGGGCAGTCGTGCGGCCTTGTTGACTGTGTCAAGGGCTCGTACGGGTGGGTTTAATGCAATCCAGGATAATGACGGGCTGAACTTGACTAGGACTCTTTGATTTGTTGACTGTGTCAAGGTCACTTGGGTCCTAGGGGTAAAAACCTACATCGGGAGTTTCAAAAGAACTGAAACTTGCCAGGCATGCGCATACCTTCTGGAGTGTGGTGACTTGAGTGGATTCCGTCAAGTTATCATGCGATGATAGTTGGGTCCCGATTTCCACTGATGAGTTGGTTTACTCCTCGGGTGATCCCGACTAATTCTTCTTTCAGGTTTGGAGGAGAATTTGAGGTACAGTGGGAGGTTTCCAGATTAGATAAAGTGATAACCATTCTGATCTAGGTTAGAGTGCACGCTGAGTGTTTCTTTTCTCTCTCTCTTTGGCAGCGACCATTGACCCGACCCTGGACTATGACTCAGTGACCAAGTTGACCGAACCTTCTTAACACTGGCTTTTGGATTGTCAGAGTTGCAGACCTCATTGCCACTCCTACTTTTACCCTTTTCTCCAGGACACCCCGTATTACTACGAACGTCCACTTCCATTGGACAAAACCATCGTATGGTTAGATACGAACTTGAAGGAATTCGAGGATGGTTTCTGGTTCTGGAGAAAACGGATAGGACTATTCAGTTGTCTTTTCTTTTCACCTTCTCTCAGGTTGCGAGTACTCCTTGGTTTAGGAGTAGTACACCTATTACGCAAATTGGATAGTCTTCTTCCAAACCATAGGCTGGTGCCGACCGGTAGGGAATGAAGAAAACCAGTTAGCCTAAACGGTGTACAGAAGGTATTAAGTTAAGACAAAGCAAGGGATTAGAAAGAGGGCAAAGTAAGTTGCGACTGCTATTCACGACCAAACCAAGTATTTCTTCGCCAACACTAAATCACCTTTGTATTTCTCCAGGACACTCCGTATCACTACGAAGATCCCATTTTATTGGATAATCCATCGTATGGTTATATACGAACTCTAAAGGAACTTGTTCCAGTTCGGGGATGGATCCTGGTTCAGGAGAAATAGGAATAAAGTACATTCAGGTATCTTTTATCTTCACCTTCTCTCGCATTGAGAGTGCTCCTAGGATTAGGACAGTACACCCTTTATGCTTTTTGGATAGTCTTCTTCCAAACCATAGGCTGGTGCCGAACGGTAGGGAAGGAAGAAAACCATTTGGCTTAAAGGGGTGTACAGAAGGTAATGACTAAAGACATATAAAGGGATTTGGAGAGGTGGCAAAGAATTATACGCTTATAGTTGTGAATCTGGATAATGGAAGAGGCATTACTAGGAATACCAGGATACCCCGACGAAACATTTCAATGTTTCAGTTTCAACTGTGTGCTGTTAAAAGAAAACTGATTTCCCGATTTGACGCTTGCTCCAGGGTATGTATTTACCAGGTTGGATTCTCACATCTGTATAGTATTACAGATGCTGAGTGGGAGTAAGTTATTGGGAATTAAGTGACCATCCTCTTTATATCGGGATTCGTTGTAATTGGTGATATTTGAGGAAGCCACCTGGGTTGTTTGCCGGTCGGCAAATATTTGGTTTTGAATATCCGCTGTTGTGCACCAATTTCAAATTGATATATCTGTACGTCTATTTTCATAGAGTGAGATATACCTTTTGATATTATGTCGATGACATTTACCTATATCAGTGGATGGTTAGGTAAGGAGCATTAAACAGCGGTGTAATTCTTCTTAACCATAAGTACAGTTTTCAACCTACGACACACAGTGAAAGAGTTGTTAGACTCAGAGGACTTATACAGAGTATTGTATGTTGTCCAGTGTCCATCAGGACAGAGGGGTTGGTCCCCATACTATATTCTGTTTACTTTTAACTTCTCTGGTTCTTAGACATGTGTTTCGTGGAAACACAGGGTCTAAGTTTTGAGGAGTTATAGGTATTTGAATAGAGTAGAGAACCAGGTATAGCAAGTATCGGGATTCTTCAAAGTGATCGAAGATGTAGATACTTGTTTATGGTATTCAGTTGATAGTAATGATTAAGAGAACTTGCTTCTCTTTCAGGATACTCATAATTGGAAGCATTCCTAAGTTGAGTAACGCTGATCGGCCTCCTTCCATTTACTTTACATGCACTGGAGATAGCTGCATGATTTGAATCTGGTTCAATTAAATCAGTGCCTCTGTTTCTATATTGGATATAGAACAGTTCATATCTTGACATTGTTAAGGTACGGGGAGTTGTCCGGCTTATGCTTAAAACCAGACACTGGACAACTCAAAGCACGTTTCTGTAATGGCTGTTTGTGGGTTGACCCAGGCTATGACGAGGGTTGACTTTCTACCATCTGGATGAACAATAGCAATATTGTTCTAGACTTGCCACAGTTTTTATTAAAAATGGATTTTTTCAGAAAAAGTAGTGGGAGTATGGTAGAACTGGAAGTGATTCCAGAACCGCAAACGATTACTGAAGATTTGATAAGGAACCTAAATATTCAATCTGATTTGACATTCCATTGGCCACTCCGCAGATAAGGTGGGTAACTTCAGGCACCCGAGAGGTACTACGGTAGCCTCAAGGACGGTGACAGGGAAGTTCTTGTTTACCCACAATTGCCATTGTTGTTGTTCCAGGCTGCGAGACCCGGTGGGAGGATGAGTATAGCGTCGTTCTAAACTAGCTTTAGAAGTGCATGTCTATATGACTCTGCCAGAGGGTTGTCGTAGTCAGTGGGAGCAGCGGAAGCATTGGTGGACATCAGGCTTATGTCTATTTATAGACTAAAGCAGATGTAGCGGAGATAGATCATCTATTTCTGATGTGACAGTCATAGGTTTGACGTCATCAGAATAAGGGATGGATCTGTTGAGAAGGTAGTAGGAAGTGATATTCCTATACTACGATCGGTTATACTTTGGTTGTCACACAGTTGTTTCTCCACATAGGACTTGGATGTTATATCAGACATTCTGGTTACTAGATCTATGGTTTTAGATCTAGATTTGGGTGGTTTCCCAATCTGGGTACCTTGACAGCATTCTATGAGTATTTAGAATGGACGACTCCTGGCACGGTAGTGTACCTGCAAGTGATGGAGTCACCCTCTCTAAAGGTGTCTCATAGACTAAAGTAGAGAGGGATACGCATGATTGACAGATCACTTGCTTAGGCAATTGAGTCAATCATGAGATGTCAAGTACCACACCAGATGTTGTTCTTGCACTAGATGCAATAAGTTGATATTGATCAAATCCTGGAGAAACAGTCGGAAGCAGTTTTAGAACATAAGTGGATGTTCTAGGGATATGATAACGACAGCCTCATTAAGGAGACAGTTATCATTCCAGGCTTCCAAGGTGACACGGACGGCAGGGTGATCATCAGAGTTGTAGTTTTCCCTCTAAACTAGGGGCAGTATTTTGGACAGGTGATCCAAGGCAATACTGAGGGAGGCATGGCGCAGGATACTGATTAAGTTCAGTTATCGATACAGTCTAAGAAGTTTGGATTTGAAGTTCATTTATGAGCTAGGTCCCATCAGATATCCAGACATATTCTAAGACAGGTATTGCTCATTTCGGGAGATGGTTTTCTCCGCGAACTTGAGATATAGAGAGACATAGAAAGAAACATCACAGCGGATCCACTCACTAAGGCTATTCCTCGAACGTAATAGTTTCGCAGACAGGCTTTGTGAGACTGACTAGTAGAGGAGTTGGGTGTTCGGTATCACACGGGCTGTGAGTATGCGACATCACAATAATTAGCCTTGAGTGCAAGTGGGAGATTGTTGGAGATAGTGCCCTCAGAGTCAATTATTGGATCACAGGCACGTGATTGCAATGATTGAGGGAGGACCTATCCCAGTAGAACAGTCTTACTCGAGATGATAGTATGCTATCTGGTTTATCTTTATCATCGTGTACTGCTTTAGGTGACCTGACATGTCGCTATTACACGTTGATAGAGCCCCTAGGATTCTTGCTTGACTACCAGCAGTATGATGGCGATCATATACGTGGGAGCTGGTAGTCTATAAGCACATCCTTAAAAGGTCCCTAGTCGTAGGAGTTTCGAGACAGGGCATCGATACTCCATTAGTAGACTAGTGTATACAGTCGAGACCCCGACGAGGGGCGGTGGCCGGTCTCACAAGCCACTGGTGTCAGTTGGTTCACCTAAGATGTATACAGGTGCTCATTGGGTTATGAGTACACCGGACAGGACTCGCCGGGAACCTGCTAGTTGGTCTTATACCAGATGTCAGATAGCAGTTCCCTGGTGACATGTGTACAGGTTAGTTCATCGACCTGAGATCGTCATTTGTCTCGTGTGAGTTCCCACTGTGCTTTGATTACTACCCTACCACGGCTCAAAGGAGTCGTGCAAACAGGTTTTAGTTGGGTACAGTCCCGAGCCACATGGAGGCAGTGAGCGGATCTGCAGGGGTTCGTCTCTCCCGGTATTGGGGGTGAGGTCGCGCTGTGTCTAGGAGAGCCATTACGCAAAGCCCTCGGCCGAGGCAGGAGATTTACTGGTAGGTATTCCAGTAGTATCTCAGGGCGTTCTGGGCTACACTCCGACACGACTTGTACCGCCTTTGGGGGTCTGACTTTTACCAACCCCCTAGGCCCGACATGCGATCCTCATAGACGAACGGACCGGACTGTACGGATATTGTCACTGACAGGCTCAGTAGGGTGTCAGGATGAGTTCGCTCATCGACGTCCCTTTTGATCAATAGCTGGTGGCCCGTCACGTATTGGCTTATACCTCTGACGTGCTAGTGGTTAAATCCACAGCCATAGTATTGACGAGTCATTAGAGTCCACCACACTTTCAGTTACTCAGCTTTCGGGCGAAACGCTGTAGAGGCCGTATGGAGATATGGCAGGGTTCGATCAGATACGTGCTGTATTGCACGCATCAGGATCGAACGGATATTACTAGCCGGCTTTGGTTTAAGCCGGATCCTAGTTTAGTACAGTGTAGATTTTGTCTCATTGCATTTGTATCCGGTCGGAATACAGATGCGGGTGTGTATGCACAGTATCGGGGTTTTCCTGTAATTTATTACGGGACCAGTTTTCTGGAGTTGCCAGTTTGCATTCCGTTCCGGCCGGTTTTTCTTTGTTCTTTCCCGGCCGGACTTTTCTGATGGAGGGGGTAATTTGCTGTTTTGCAAATTACATTTGGTGGAGGTTTTATTTGCATAAGGATTTATTATGAAAGCATCTTTTTTTTGATATCATTCTTATCTTTCACCATCACTTGCTTTAATGGTGATTTGAGAGGGTATGGTTAGGATGTGCTTTTGTTATGATAGTGTTTGTTTGTGGTCACCTCTTAATTGATCCTACACTCACCTCCCTTCTTGCTTCATATTACCTCCTCCACCATTCTCATTTTAGATGATAAGTTTTTCATGAGAGGAAAAAGAAAGAGAGAAGAAGAAGAAGAGAGCTTCATCTTGAGAGTTTCATTCATGATCTCATTTTCTTGCTAGAAAAATGCAAGCACCATTTTTCTATTCTTGATTCCTCCATCACCATGGCAACAAACCCCAAATGAGACAAGCATCTTCTACACTACATTCTACAGCATATCTTGAGCATGTCGAGTTGCCGGCTTCATGCTCGAGTTGCCTCGGTAATGAGGCGGGAGCCCGTAAAAGACGCAGGCGATGTGGTGCCCTTTCCGGCGAGGAGGCGACGATATGGAGACAAGAATTTCCGCGGGAGATCGGGACGATGAAGAGAAGACCGGAGGACTCGGATCACTCGGTATACTTCTCACCCTATCTCTTGATTGCTAGCATTAGGTTAATGGTAAACGATCCGGGTTTTCTTTGTCCGCGGTAGCGCCGGTTTCCGAGTAAGGAAAATTTTTTGATTCCGCATTTTGGCCTCGAGTAAGAGGCCGTGGCGCTGCCGTGGAGCAACAACGACCGTGGAATCCGTGTTTTATACTGGCTCGTATTGAAAACACGGACGTCCTAATATATCCAATATTTCATATGATTCTTCTGCTGCGATATATGTGATGTGATCATGTGATATGTTCTGTGATGGATACTGTATATAGTATATTTGATATATTATATAGGCATTACTTATGTTTTACACCCGCGCTAGCCCTGCCCCGCTCTGCCGTTAGTTAGCTAACCTAACGGTGCACGAGGGGACATCGAGGCGAATGCGGATGGCATAAGTGTACGTCGTATTTATCTGTGATGTTTAGGTACTTAAATGATGGGACTTCATTAATGTGATTAATGAAATAAAAGAAACCTAAGATGTTGTAGAATCGAATTTCAAAATAAAACAGGTAGCAACAGTTCTTGCTTTAGAGGTATATGCGATATATCCTGCACCTTATTCGATGAGGAAAGGACCGAGATCCCTTCACCGGGAGTGACTCCTTTAGCAATAACTGGCAGATGCTACACACTCGGTTTGTCTTTTGATTGTTTTTAAGAGTTTTTTCTTTGCACAGTGATATATATGATATATCCCGCACCTCATTCGACGAGGAAAGGACCGACGATCCCTTCACCGAGAGTGACTCCTTTCGCAAAACTAGAAAAGCATCAAAAACACTCCATTTTAAAATCATTTGATTCTACAACGATATCAAGTTCATTACGCAATAGGTTTTCAGAAAAACCTGTAGTAGCCCTCCGTCATTTCAGATAAGTACTAGTTAGTATTCGTGCTGCGGTAGTTTGGCCTCCGTCAAGGAGTAGTGTACGGTAGCTAACTAGTGCTTATCTGCTAGCATATGATGCGATTGGATTAGGGTATTCGTACGGCGTTGTTTGGCCTCCGTCAAGGGTCGTGCGGGTGGGTTTAATTCAATCAGGAAATGACGGGTTGAACTTGACTAGCGGACTATGGGTAGTTTGGCCTCCGTCAAGGTCATAGGACGCTAGGGGCAAAATATTATCAGGAATTTCAAGTGTTGAAATTTGCAATGAGATTGCATACCTTCTATGAGATAGTTGGATCCCGATACCCGCTGCGAGTAAGAGTTACTCCTGGGAGAGTTTTATACATTACAATTAGCCGATCAAGTAGGTGTCTAGAAAGGTGTCAACGAGGTTATGCCTCTGGGAAAACGAGGTTTACATTAATTAGGTTCATTCGAAAGCACGAGGGACCTCCCTCAAAGTACCGACACTGGCCTGGCTGAAAGATTGGCGAACCTGTAGTGTGTAATTAATCCCGGCTAGTCTTTCCTTTTAGGGTTTGAAGGAAGATTTGATAAAAAGCAGTGGGAGCCATCCTGATTAGATAAAATAATAACCAATCTATTCTTGAAAGAGCGCACGCTGAGTGTTTTCTTCTCTCTCTCTCCAGGTAGCGACCATATCACGCCTTAATCAAGATAATAATACGGATTATTGACCGAACCCGCTTGTTATACTGAGCTGGGGAACGTTGGTCCCGCTGCAACTTATAATTGTTATAAGACCGAGCAGGAAATTGGGGATTACCAGAATTTCCGTGCCGCCCAAACGAAGAGAGTGCATACTGATGCATCATCTTCGGGTGTGTTCATTACAAAGAACTGTTTCTCAGTATCCTTTACGTCCTGGGTATGTGATACCAGATCAGGATCCCAGATATGTAATATGTTACATAGAGCTATAAAAAGGTAGAAGAACTAAGAACGGGTGATAAGTTTCATGAGGCAGAAAACGGGGCAAGTGTTGCAGCCAAGTCTGTTGGTCACTGTCACCCTGTATTACCAATACATTGATTCTGAACTAATGTTATTAGATACCGAACCTGATATACAAAATCATATCACTCTCTTTATTAGTAAAGAAATGATAAAATTTTGTATTGTTGGATAATGTTTTGAACATTTCCTATATCAAAAGTTGATCGGTTCAGGCACGTTATCTAAAAGCGTTGATGTTCTAAATCAAACTACAGTTCTTAGTATATGGAACACACACAAGAGGAAGAGTTCAGAAATGAACGAATCCTTCTTGAGGTATTGTAGACTAGGTCATATCAATGCGACCCGACTAGCTGAAGTTACATTTAGATGCATATTTAAATCAGTTTGAATTTACATCTTGTGAAACTTGCCAGTCATGTCACAAAGATATAATGACACCAGCTCTGTTTATTGGAAATAGAGAAAGTGTTAGTGAACTCTTGGGACTGATACATGATGATGTATGTAAGGTCCCCTGTCTACACATGCCAGGACTGATTCTTTATACTTCATTACATTCTCTGATGATCTTTCGAGTTTCAGACCTATGTTCCTGTTGAAACACTAGTCCGAACCTTTTGAGATATTCACAGAATATAAGTTAGAAGTAGAGAACCAAAATACGGGTATAAGTATTATGTCCTTTGATGTGATCAAGGAGGAGAATACTTGAGCACGGAATTCCTGGATTATTCTAAAGGAGAATGAGATTCTCTCTCAGCATTACTCCTCCGTATACACCATAGCACGATGGTATATCGGGGTGGAGCAATCACACCCTATATGATAAGGTGTGCTCTATGATGAGTACTACTGAGTTACCTATTTCCTTTTTGGGAGTTATGCACTTGAGAAGCTGCATACCAATTGAATAGGGTTCAAATCAAATCAGTTGCCTACCACTTCATATTTGATATGATAAGGGAAGAGCCCATCTCTTAAGTTAGTTAAGATTTGGGGTTGTCCGGCCTATGTCTAAAAGCAAAATCCGGACAAGTTTGGGGCAAGATCTGTTATGTAGAACTGGAAAGGTTCCAGCTATACAAACTGCGAATGATGATTTGATAGAACCAAAGGATTCAGTAGATACCAACGAACCTCAGCCTCTCCGCCGATCTAGTAAGGGTTCCTCACCCACCTGAGAGATACTTCGGTTTCTCTATGACAGTGGGAGCGAGGATTGCATCATGAGATGATGACCCAACTAGTTTCGAGCTGGCCATCAGGAGTGGGACTCTATAAGAATGGCTGGATGCTTAGCGATCTGAGATGGAATCCATGTACACCAACAAAGTATGGACTTTGGTTGCTATATCTGAAGGGTTAAATCCCCATCAGGAGCAAGTATATCTTGAGAAGATTACTTGGTGTAGATGGAAAAGTTGAGACTTTCAAAGCTAGACTTGTTAAAGCTTTTTCGTCATCGACCAGGAGTGGATAATGATGAAACATTTTCTAGTGGCTATGCTTAAGTCCATCAAGATCCTACTTGCCACGGCTACATACCACGACTACGATATCTGGCGGTTGGGTGTCATGACTGCTTTTCTAAAAGATGTTTTAGAAGAGAACATCTATAAGTACACAGCCAGAGGGCTTCGTAGACAGTAGGAGCAGCGGAAACGTGTACAAGATGCTTTATAGGATAAAGCAGGTATCGCGGAGTTGGAACATCTATTTTGATTTGTTAGTCAAAGAGTTTGACATCATCAAAATGGTAGATGAACCTTGTATAAACAAAAAGGTAGTAGGGAGTATGGTGATGATCCTCGTAGAGTACGTGGATGACATACTCTTGATAAGAAAGGAGTTTCCTATGCTACGCTCGGTCAATCTCCACTTATCACAATGATTCTCCATATAGGATCAAAGTAATACCTACTAAATCCTAGGTTTTGGATCTATGACATAGATCCAAAACCTAGGATTTAAATGGATGTTAGGATTCTCACTAGTTGTAGTGAGATGGTATCAATCGATCCTGGGAAGAATCACTGAAAGTGTTCCAGGGTGATAATGACGACTTAGTGTCAGTCACAGGCATTGTCTTTACCCTCAGTAAAGGGACGGTATGTTGGAAGAGTTCCAAGCTAGATACCGTGACATACTAGACGTAAAGGCTAGATACATCGCTACTTAAGATGCTACCAAAGAGGCTGTTTGGGTGTATATTGGTTCATGAGTTGAACTACGTTCCTACCATTGTGAGACAATGGAGTTGTGGCTTATGCCAAGGAACGCCGGTCCCATTAGTGATCCAGACATATTCTAAAGCAGTGTCACCTGATCGTGGAGATGGTTGATCTCCAGGGGATCGAGGCCAGGAGAGTAGACTCAGAGGACAACACGGCGGATCCACTCGCGAAGGCCTATTCCCAGAGAGAGACTTAAATGGGATGGTTGAGTATGAGATACTGCAACCACTACTATTAGATGGCCCTAGTGCAAGTGGGAGATTGTTAGTTATATGTATGCCCTAGAGGCCATTACTGTACATTGGATGTATATTGTAGTGGATGCTTGGACATATATAGGGTGGACTTTCTTGCTCGACATGATAGTATGCTATCTGGTTACTCTTTACCTTAACGTGTACATTGATTGTCTCTCTGTTACATGTTGGTAAAGCCCTTAGGATGTGTACTTGACTATCTGGAGTATGATGCGGATCGTACTAGTGGGGACATGGTAGTCCATAAGTACATCCTTCAAGGTCCCTAGTCGTGGGTGTATCGAGACGGGGCATCGATATACCAGAGTAGACTAGCGTATTCCTTCTCGACCCATACAGATGGGCGATGGATGATCCCATATCCATTGGTGTTTGACATCAGAGATGATATACGGGTGCTCAGTGGAGACTGGGTACACTGGACGGACTCGCCGAGAACTCCCAGATGGTATTATACCTTACGTCAGATGGCAGTTCTCTGGTGACACTGGTACTGAGTAGTCTGTTGACCCAAGATCGTCATAGAGTCTTGTGTGGTTCCCACTGTGCTTTGATTTCCACCTTACCACATCCAAGAGGGCGTGCAAAACGGTGGTTTTTGGGTGCAGTCCCGAGTCACATGGAGGCAATGAGCGATAGGAGGGGATTCGTCTCTCCCGGTATAGGGAGTTGATGTTGCGCTGTGTTCGATTGCCTATAACCGAAATCCCTGGCCAGGGTTGCTGAGATTTACTGGTAAGTGTTACCAGTAGTTTCTCGAACTGTTATAGACCTAATATCGACACGACTTATCGAGCTATTGGGGTCTGACGTTTACCATCCCTAGGCGAGATATGCGACATATCAGACGATCAGACCGGACTGTACGGTAGTGTTACTGGTTGGATTCACTGGAGTGTAAGCGGGCTTGCTCGTCGATCTTCTGATCGCTCAATACCCGGGTGGCCGTTACGTTTAGCAGACCGCTTGCGGCTTGTGGGTGTTTGATATGATCATCATGTAAGTCTACGGTAGCGCCCCGGCCGTCTACAGACGCCAAATGCGGAACAAAAACTTTTTAACTGGCGCTATCGTATACTTTAACCCGGATCTTCCATTATTGCTAGACTAACAAACTGTAAAGAGTGTAGAAAGGTTATACCGAACGATCCGAGTCCTTCGATCTTTAACCATCATCCCACGCTCCGTTGCGGCTGCTCCGATCTCGTCGATCTCTGATCTGCTCGTCCAGGTGGCACCACATCACTGATTCTTTAAACGGGCTCCCGCCTCTGACTTGAGGCAACTCGGTCGTCAAGTTTGCTAAAAGAGACGACCAAGAATGATGTAGAGAATGAGTAGATGACTTTGTCTCACTTCGTCCAAGTCCGTGGACGATCGGTTAATGAAGTTGCCGAGGGAATCGGGTGATGGAATGAAATGAGCTGTGAATTCCATACACTCCAAAATCTATCATAATCTTTTCAAGTGAAACATCAAGTGTAAGTGAGAGGGGGGAGGGGCCGGCCATATATATGGAGAGGGGGGTGAGTGTAGGAGGAGGGGGAGGTAACCATAGGATAAATATCAACAACAAAATATCTTAAGCTTAACAAAAAATGGTTGAAATCAAAGCATGAGTCATAAACACCTAGTCATCATGTAATCAATGTAAGCAAAGGTTCATGAACCTAGTCACCATCCTAGAAACTTCTAGAACCTTCTAGAAGCTTGACTCACCATCATCCAAGAAAAGATAAATCCGTCTTTAACCGAATGTTAAAAGACGGCTGATAGAAAACTGAAAACTGGCAACTTCCAAAAGTGATCCTGAAACGACTTTCAGGATAACCCCGTAACTGTATAAATATACCCGCATTTGTATTACGACCGAATACAAATGCAACTGAGACAAAGATATTATATCTACTCAATATAATACTCGGATCCAGCTTAAACCAAAGCCGATCAGTATCAACTGCCCGAAAAATAACACGTGCGTAAACGCACGTGCATTTTCCGAACCTTGCCATAAAACCATACGGCCTCTACAACGTTTCGCCCGAACTTGGGAAACTGTCTGTGGGGGACTCTAATGACTCGTCAGTACCCTGGCAGTGGGTTTAACCACAAACCGTCAGCGGCACTAGCAATGCGTAACGGCTGCCCACGAACTGACCTCAAGGGAGGCTGATGAGCGAACTCATCCAGAAACCCTACTGAGCCTAACAGTGACAATGTATATACAGTCCGGTCCGTTCGTCAATGAGTATCGCATATCCGCCTAGGGGGCTAGTAACGTCAGACCCCCAATAGCAGTATAAGTCGTGTCGGAGTGTAGCCCAATAACACCCTGAGATACTACTGGAGTACCTACCAGTAAATCTCCTGCCATGGCCATAGACTATGTGTAATGGCTCTCCTAGACACAGCACGACCTCGCCCCCAATACCGGGAGAGACGAATCCCCTGCCGATCCGCTCACGTGCCTCCATATGGCTCGGGACTGTACCCAAAAGCTACATGTTTGCACGACTCCTTTGAGCCGTGGTAGGGTAGAAATCAAAGCACAGTGGGAACTCATACGAGACAAATGACGACCTCAGGTCGATGAACTAACCTGTACACATGTCACCAGGGAACTGCTATCTGACGATAGGTATAGTACTAACTAGCAGATTCCCGGCGAGTCCTGTCCGGTGTACTCATAACCCAATAAGCACCTGTATACATCTTAGGTGATCCAACTGACACCAGTGGCTTGTGAGACCGGCCACCGCCCCTCATCGGGGTCTCGACTGTATACACTAGTCTACTCCGGAGTATCGATGCCCTGTCTCGAAACTCCCACGACTAGGGACAACAATTAAGGATATGCATATAAACTACCCAACTCTCACGTATATGATCGCCATCATACAGTAGGTAGTAAAGCAAGATCCTAAGGGCTCTATCAAAGTGGAACATGTAATCAGTCACCTGAACATGCACACAACTGATAAAGGCAAACCAGATAGCATACTATCATCTCGAGTAAGACTGTTCTACCGGTATAGGTCCTCCGCAATCATTGCAATCACGTACCTGCGATCCAATAATTGACTATGAGGGCACTATCTCCAACAATCTCCCACTTGCACTCAAGGCTAATTATTGCGATGTCGACTACTCACAGCCCGTGTGAAACCGAACATCCAACTCCTCTACTAATCAGTTTCACAAAGCCCTTTTGTAAAACTATTGTGTTCGAGAAATAGCCTCAGTGAGTGGATCCGCCTAGATGTTTCTTTCTATATCTCTCTTAATCTCAAGTTCGCGGAGAAAGCCATCTCCCGAATTGAGTAATACCTGTCTTAGAATATGTCTGGATACCTGATGGGACCTAGTTCATAAATGAACTCCAAATCCAAACTTCTTAGACTGTATTGATCACTGAACCTAATCAGTATCCGGCACCAAGCCTCCCACAGAATCCTCTTGGACCACCTGTCCATAATACTGTCCCTCTTCGTCAGAGGGAAAAACTATAACTCTGACAATCTCTCTGTCAACCATGTCACCTTTGAAGCCTGGAATGATAATCGTCTCCCGAAGGAGGCTGCTTTTATCAAATCCGTAGAACATCCACTTATGTTCTAAAACTGCTTCCTTATGTCTCTCCAGGATTGGATTAATACAAACTTATCGCATCTAGTTCAAAAACAACATCTGGTGTGGTACTTGACATCTCATGATTGACTCAGTTGCCTAAGCAAGTGATCTGTCAATCATGCACATCCCTCTCTATTTTAGTCTATACGACACCTTTAGAGAGGGCGACTCCATCACCTGCAGGTACACCACCATGCTAGGAGTCAACTATTCTAAAAACCATCAGAATATCTGTCAAAGTACTCACATTGGGAAACCACCCAAATCCAGATCTAAAACCATAGATCCAGAAACCAGAATGTCAAATATTATATCCATATCCTGTCTGGAGAAACAACTGTGTGACGACCAAAGTACAACCGATCGTAGTATAGGAATTTTACTTCCTACTCTGTGTATGTCATCCATATACCATGACATCACACCATACTACCTTCTTAACAGATCCATCCCCTATTCTGATTGAAGTCAAACCCATGACTTTCATATCAAAATTAGATGATCTATCCCCGCTATAACTGCTCTAGTCTATAAATAGACATAAGCTACTTGCCCACTATTCTTCTGCTGCTCCCACTGACTATGACAACCCTCCTACCGGGTCTCATAGCCTGGAACAACAGTAGTGTCAAGTCTGGGTAGATAAGAACCTCCCTGTCACCGTCCTTGAGGCTACCGGAGTACCTCTCGGGTGTCTGAGGTTACCCACCATATCTGCGGAGTGGCTATTGGAATGTCAAACCTGATTGAATATATAGGTCCTATTAAATTTTCCGTAATCGTTCGCGGTTCTGGAATCACTTCCAGTTCTACCATACTCCCACTACTGTTTTCTGAAAAAGATCCATTTTACTAAAACTGTGGCGAGTCAAGAACAATATCACTATTGATCTTCCAAATGGTAGAATATCAACCCTCGTCATAGCCAGGGTCATCCCAGAAACAGCTATTACAGAAACGTGCCCGGAGTTATCCAGAGTCTGGTTTTAAGCATAAGCTGGACAACTCCCCATACCTTAATATCTGTTAAGGTACGATCCATTCTATATCAAATATAGAAACTTTGGCACTTATTTAATTGGAACCATATTCAAACATGCAGCTGTCTCCAGTGCATATCAACTTAATGGAAAGAGGCTAATCAGCATTACTCAACTTAGGAATCCATCCAATTATGAGTAACCTGAAAGAGAAACACGTTTCTCAAAACCATCACTATCATCTGAATACCAATCACAAGAATCTACATCTTCGATCTCTTTGAAGAATCCTGATACTTGTGATACCTGGTTCTCTACTTTATTCTTATACCCACAACTTCTCAAAACTTAGACCTTGTATTTCTACGAAACACTTGTCTAAATACTAGAGAAGTTATAAGTAAACAGAAATAGCACGAGGACCTACCCCTTTGTCCTGATGGACACTTGGACAACATACAATACTCTGTATAAGTCCGCTAAGTTAAACAACTCAAAACCTGTGCGTCGTAGGTTGAAAACTGTACCCTGGCGATTTCCTTAAATATCACCAATTACAACGAATTCCGATATAATGAGGATAATCACCTAATTCCCAATAACTTACTCCCACTCATCATCTGTAAAACCATACAGATATGAGAATGAAACCTGGTAAATACATACCGTTGGAGTAAGTATCTAATCGGGAAAACAGTTTTTCTATAACAATGCACTGAAACATGAAAATGTTTCGTAGGGGTATCCTGGTATTCATAGCAATGCCTCTTCCATAATCCAATTCATGACTTCAACCGTATATTTTATTGCCATCTCTCCAAATCCCTTTATTTGTCTTTAGTCGTTACCTTCTGTACACCATCGTTAGGCTAAATGGTTTTCTTCCTTCCCTACCGTTTGGCACCAGCCTATGGTTTGGAAGAAGACTATCCAGCAAGCATAATAGGTGTACCCTCCTAAACCAAGGAGTACTCATATCATGAGAGAAGGTGATGATAAAAGACAACTGAATAATACCTTATTCGTTTTAAAGGTGAAATAGGAGTGGCGATGAAGTACGCGGTTTGGTCGTGAATAATATCAGTCGCAATTTACTTTGCCCTCTTTCTAATCCCTTTATCTTGTCTTTACATATTACCTTCTGCACACCCTACTTAGGCTAATTGGTTTTCTTCATTACCTACCTTTCGGCACCTGCCTATGGTTTGGAATAAGACTATCCAATAAGCGTAATAGGTGTACTCTCCTAAACCAAGGAGCCCTCGCAACCTGAGAGAAGGTGATAATAAAAGACAACTGAATAAACCAATTCTATTTCTCCTGAACCTGGATCCATCCTCGAAGAAGTCCCTTCGAGTTCGTATATAACCATACGATGGATCTATCCAATAGAAGTGGATATCCGTAGTAATACGGGTGCTCTGAGAAATGCAAAGGGTAAAAGAAGGAGTGGCAATGACTTATGCAACATAGACAATCCAAAAGCCAGTATTTTAAGAAGGTTCGGTCAACCTGGTCACTGAGTCATAGTCTAGGGTCGGTTAAAGGTCGCTGCCAAAGAGAGAGAGAAAAGAAACACTCTGCGTGCACTCTAACCTAGATCAGAATGGTTATCACTTTATCTAATCCGGAAACCTCCCACTGTCCTGTCAAATTCTCCTCCAAACCTAAAGAAGAATCAATCGGGATCACCCGAAGAGTAAACCAACTCATCAGTGGGAATCGGGATCCAACTCTCATCGCATGATAACGTGATGCAATGCATCCACGTTACTCATACTCCAGAAGGTATGCGCATACTTGGCAAGTTTCAGTTTCTTTAGAAACTCCCGATATGATTTATGCCCCATGCTCTTATGACCTTGGCGTATGTCAACAAATCATAAGTCACATGTCAAGTTCTGCCCGTCATTATCTTGTTAATTTGAACCCACCCGTACGTACCCTTGACGTATGCCAACAAGGTAATACGACTGTCCCAAACCAACTCATCTATCTATGCAACAAATGAATACCCAGCAGCTACCAAACACTATGCCTTGACGTATGCCAACAAACATAGCTTGAATACTACTGACCATCCATAAGAAACGACGGAGGGCTACGGCTGGTTTTTGGCGAAAAACCTTTAACGTAGTGAACTTGATATCGCTGAAGGAACCTGATAGCTTTTTAAAATATAGTGGCGAAAACCTTTTGCTAAAGAGGTCACTCCCGGTAAAGGGATCTCGGCTCTTTCCTCGTGGAATGAGGTGCAGGATATTCCACTGAATACCGCGGTGCAAAGCAACTTGTAATCGACTATAGTGAAGTTATTACCCTGACGCAAACTTCTGCCCAAGGGGTCAGTCCCGGTGAAGGGATATCGGCCCTTGCCCCGTCGAATGAGGTGCAGGATATTCTACTGAATACCGCTATGCAAAACAAAAGGAAACTTCTTTGTAATAACACTTTTTAAATTTGTTCCAACAACTGCAAACAGGTTTGTTTTATTTTGCATTGATCAGAATCAATGCAGTCCCATCAATAAATCACACCAGAAAAGAACGAAAATAAAATGTACGTATATGCCATCCGCATTCGTCACTGGGTCCCGTCATCACCCGTTAGGTTACTTAACTAACGACAGAGCGGGGACTGGACTAGCACGGGTGTAAAACATATACAACATCTAATAGTATATAAACCAATATACAATAATCGCTCCAGGCATGATAATATGCAACATTACAGAAAAGTAATAAGCATCACAGAACAATACAGATAATCTGGGATCCCCGGGTTTCACAGAGCCGCTGCTGAAATCCGACGTTCCCCTGTCGTGTGGATAGCCTGTGCAATGAAACCTAGACCCCTACGGGTGCGGCAAGTTACCCGCCAAAACCTGAAGCGAGGTAGTCCCCCACAGCATAGTGAATGGAACACCCGGCACTTCACGGAATCCGGTAAATTGAGCACCCCTCCTTGGGTCAACCTGTACCCCCTACGAGTGCGGCGAATAGTCTGCCAATTCTAAAGTGAGGCCCCTCTGCCTCTCAAAGCCATGAGATGCGGACCCGTTGCCCCTCAGAACCCGGCTATCCGTGCACTCCGTCGCGGGGCAAAACCTAGTACAGTAATGAAAAATAGTACAACAGGTACATCGACCGCAACCTGGTCGTTCCCCAAAAGAATATTATACAACAGGCAGTGACGGCAGTCCACATGTTGGACGCTCGCCCCGCAATATCAAATGTACAAATAAACTCAAACTGTACTACCATTGCACACTGCTATCCACCACGACAAAGCCGCAACATCACAGCACAACACAGAACATCAACGCGAATGTCACGTTCGCAAACCCGTCTAAAAGAACTATAGCAATCGGACGCGGTTTACCGATCAAATGACATTCCCGGTCGGAGATATAATGTAAGCACTGTAAACTAACATGTTTAAATTTCGATCGACTAAATATCACAAAGTGGGCCCCACGCAAATCTGGAGAACAGTAACAAAACCTGGGCCCAAAATATATACACCAAAAATCCCAATTTCCAATATAGAATGCACTGTAGAAAGTTGGCTGAGTGACGTCACTTTCCTGCGGCGGATACGAGGCGAAGACAACTGCTTGGGCCGCGGATCCGCTGTGGAACAGTGGAATCACTTGGTCGAATTTCTGCAGTATTCCTAAAAAACCCTGCTTGATTTTCTGGTATGGTCAAAATGACATTTGGACCAGTTTGAAAATTAACAGAAACTTTAATGCTAGAAATTGCGATTTTCGAAAAATCCGTTCGATCGATCTTTTAAACGCGTTAGCACAAGTTAGTATAGGAAAATGGTGAGGCTTTGATACCACTGTAAGTCTACGGTAGCGCCCCGGCCGTCTACAGACGCCAAATGCGGAACAAAAACTTTTTAACTGGCGCTATCGTATACTTTAACCCGGATCCTCCATTATTGCTAAACTAACAAACTGTAAAGAGTGTAGAAAGGTTATACCGAACGATCCGAGTCCTTCGTTCTTTAACCATCATCCCACGCTCCGTTGCGGCTGCTCCGATCTCGTCGATCTCTGATCTGCTCGTCCAGGTGGCACCATATCACTGATTCTTTAAACGGGCTCCCGCCTCTGACTTGAGGCAACTCGGTCGTCAAGTTTGCTAAAAGAGACGACCAAGAATGATGTAGAGAATGAGTAGATGACTTTGTCTCACTTCGTCCAAGTCCGTGGACGATCGGTTAATGAAGTTGCCGAGGGAATCGGGTGATGGAATGAAATGAGCTGTGAATTCCATACACCCCAAAATCTATCATAATCTTTTCAAGTGAAACATCAAGTGTAAGTGAGAGGGGGGAGGGGCCGGCCATATATATGGAGAGGGGGGTGAGTGTAGGAGGAGGGGGAGGTAACCATAGGATAAATATCAACAACAAAATATCTTAAGCTTAACAAAAAATGGTTGAAATCAAAGCATGAGTCATAAACACCTAGTCATCATGTAATCAATGTAAGCAAAGGTTCATGAACCTAGTCACCATCCTAGAAACTTCTAGAACCTTCTAGAAGCTTGACTCACCCTCATCCAAGAAAAGATAAATCCGTCTTTAACCGAATGTTAAAAGACGGCTGATAGAAAACTGAAAACTGGCAACTTCCAAAAGTGATCCTGAAACGACTTTCAGGATAACCCCGTAACTGTATAAATATACCCGCATTTGTATTACGACCGAATACAAATGCAACTGAGACAAAGATATTATATCTACTCAATATAATACTCGGATCCGGCTTAAACCAAAGCCGATCAGTATCAACTGCCCGAAAAATAACACATGCGTAAACGCACGTGCATTTTCCGAACCCTGCCATAAAACCATACGGCCTCTACAACGTTTCGCCCGAACTTGGGAAACTGTCTGTGGGGGACTCTAATGACTCGTCAGTACCCTGGCAGTGGGTTTAACCACAAACCGTCAGCGGCACTAGCAATGCGTAACGGCTGCCCACGGACTGACCTCAAGGGAGGCTGATGAGCGAACTCATCCAGAAACCCTACTGAGCCTAACAGTGACAATGTATATACAGTCCGGTCCGTTCGTCAATGAGTATCGCATATCCGCCTAGGGGGCTAGTAACGTCAGACCCCCAATAGCAGTATAAGTCGTGTCGGAGTGTAGCCCAATAACACCCTGAGAAACTACTGGAGTACCTACCAGTAAATCTCCTGCCATGGCCATGGACTATGTGTAATGGCTCTCCTAGACACAGCACGACCTCGCCCCCAATACCGGGAGAGACGAATCCCCTGCCGATCCGCTCACGTGCCTCCATATGGCTCGGGACTGTACCCAAAAGCTACCTGTTTGCACGACTCCTTTGAGCCGTGGTAGGGTAGAAATCAAAGCACAGTGGGAACTCATACGAGACAAATGACGACCTCAGGTCGATGAACTAACCTGTACACATGTCACCAGGGAACTGCTATCTGACGATAGGTATAGTACTAACTAGCAGATTCCCGGCGAGTCCTGTCCGGTGTACTCATAACCCAATGAGCACCTGTATACATCTTAGGTGATCCAACTGACACCAGTGGCTTGTGAGACCGGCCACCGCCCCTCGTCGGGGTCTCGACTGTATACACTAGTTGTTAGTGTATATGCCCTAGAGGCCATTACTGTATCATACTAGTTTGTATATTACTTAATGGATGCTTGGGATATTCACCTTGTATATACAATCTTGCTCAAAATAGTAGTATGCTACTTGGTTTGTTTCTACTTCAATGTGTACATGTGTTTATTTTTGTATATCGCCTATACACATTAGTAGAGCCCTTAGGATCTTTGCTTGATTACCAGCAATGTGATGGCCGTCACACTAGTGGGGCTGGGTAATCTATAAGCACATCCTTATGCAGGTCCCTGGTCGCAGGACTATCGAGACAGGGCATCGATACTCCGGAGTAGACCAGCGCATGCGCTTCTCATCCCAGTGTGGGAGACGGTCTGTCCCACAGCCGTCAGTACGTCGTACTTGAGATAGTATGCGGGTGCTCGTTAGGTTACGGGTACACTGGACAGGACTCGTCGGGAACTGACTAGTTGGTATTATACCTATCGTCAGTTATCAGTTCCCAGGTGACATGAGTACAGCTTAGTCCGCTGACTTGACACTGTCACTTCGCCTCGGGTGTGTTCCCACTGTACTTTGATCACTACCCTACCACGGCTCAAAGGAGTCGTGCAAACAGGTGGTGGTTGGGTGCAGTCCCGAAGCACTTGGAGGCAGTGACGGTTAGACAGGATTCGTCTCTCCCGGTATTGGGAGTTGACATCGCGTTGTGTCTTGGAGAGCCATTACACGAGTAGTCCCTGGCCAGGGCAAACGAGATATACTGGTAGGTTTCCAGTGTTATCTCAGGGTGTTTTGGGCTTCGCTCCGGCACGACTTGTACCGCTATTGGGGGACTGACGTTTACCGCCCCCTAGGCCCGCCATGCGATGTATCAGACGAACAGACCGGACTGTACGGAGAATGTCACGCTCAGGCTCAGTAGGAGTTCAGATGGGTTTCGCCTCGTCGGTCTTCTTGTCGGCATTACCTGGGGACCGTTACGCACAGCTAGTGCCGCTTGCGGTCTGTGGTTAAACCCACTGCCAGCGTAGTGTCGAGTCTTTAGAGTCCCACACAGAAAGCTTTTCGCCTTTAGGCAAAAGAGTAGAGGTCGCATGGTATTGCGACAGGTCGCATGGTTTTGCGACAGGGTTCGGTCACATCCGTGCACTTGTGCACGTACAGTGTCCGGACAGTTTACACTAGCGGGCTTTGGTTTAAGCCAGATCCTAGTGTACCTTATGGGATTGGATTTATCCAGTTTGCATTCGTGTTCCTCGGAACGCGGATGCGGGTGTGTATGCACAGTTGACAGGGAGGCAGAGGCGGCAGATTCTCATTAGGGTTGTTGACAGTTGACCGTTGACTTTTTGACTTTATGCTCAACCCTAATGAGAATATGATATGTGATTAACTATTATATTAATTAAGTATTATGGTGATATGGTTGTTGACTTGTTGGCTTTTGTTGACTTGTTGACTTTGGTGACTTGTTGACTTTTGTTGACTTGTTGACCGGTTGACTAGGCTTGACTAGTTGACCATCATGATAACCATGGTTATCATTTCATGCCAAAGACTTTTTCTTGCTTGCTCATTTGAGTAAAATGAGTGCATGACATGATAAGCTTATGGTTGCTTCAAACCATCACATAAGACTTTTTTGATATGATGAGTTATGATCACTTTGGATTATGAGAGGGTGAAAGACAAAAGAGTTGCTCATTCTTTCTTGCTCATTCTCTCTCTTGTTCTTGAGCTCTCCTCTTGCTCTCATCCTCAACCTCTTGCTCCCTCTCTTGATCTATGGTTCTCTTGTCTCATGAGTTGAGAATCAAGAACCATAGATAAAATCCCATTCTAAATCATCTCTACTCATTCTAGTTCACTAGGTTTAGCAAACCAAGTGAACTAGTTTCTTCAAAGAACGAAGAAGGAGCTAAAGGTTGGAGCTTTCAAGTGGATCTATCTTCGGCGTACGGAGACAACGAGAAGGAGCCATCGAACCACCATCGGAGCTTGAAGAGAAGGAGTTCAAGTTTAGGTATAACCATCTTCATCCGAGTAGCTAAATATCTTTAGCTTAGTATGCTAGCTTTAGTTTAGGTAAAGATCCCGACCTAGCTTAGTCCATGTTGCCTCTTGCGTTAAAATTTTGATTTTATACCGTTTCCGCCTCCCCGTAAGAACCGGGGGTCGCAACGTGGACTTACAGTGGTATCAGAGCCTAACTAAACTTAAACTAGCTTGGTAGTGAAGTGTAACGAAGTTCGGAACCGGAAAAATCCAAAAACCAAACTTTTAAAAATAAAACTGAAAACTGAGTTTCTGTTGAAATTTTTTTGGCTCAAAATGAAAAACTTTACACTTGTAAATTCGGCTCAGGGTTTTATGTGAACACCCAAGAAAAACGATACAGTAATTCGTCCAAACCGCCGCCCTTCCGCCGCGCGAGCTAGGCATCCGCCGCGGAACCGCCGCGCTTTGTCGTCTTCTGTGCATCGTTTTTCGTGCAGTGTGTGTATGTGTTGGTTTTGGGATTTTTGGAATATATTATATGTGCCCAGATTTTCCAGAAAAGAAATTTCCTTTTGGGGTCCTATAATTCCGTATTTTTTCCGAACTTCACTGCACTTTGACTATGATGGTTATATCTGTGATGTTTGCATGTATTGAACGTCGGCTAATCGCTATAAGTCGATTGGTCGGGGTTATACATGATCTGTAATGTGCTGGAATGTGTATATAAATATGTTGGATTGTCGCGGGTGAATAGCCGGGGGTTGTGAGACGAGAGTTTTCTTTTCTTGCAATTCATGTAAATTTGTAAATTGATGTAATAATTATTTGTATGGCCGCACAACCGGGTCGGGGTTGTAGCCGTCATTGTATAATTTCTTTTTACTGTTTTTTCTCCTAGGATAGACCCATGGAGGGGTGCACAAACTACCGGGTATGCCGAAGTGTCGAGTGGCCTACTCATGGAGATGAGGGAGGTTGCTACGCTTCGGGTACTTGGCGGTTAGTTTGCCGCACCCGTAGGGGTCTTGGGTGAGGTTTTGGCTATTCACCGCGACCGTGTAATCTGTTTTTGTTACAGGCTCGTACAAATTACAGATTCCTAGTATATCCAATGTATTTATCTGTGATCTGAAATGTTTATCATTGCAGTATATCTATATATGATATTATTTAGGCGTTGCTTATGTTTTACAGACGCGCTAGCCCAGCCCCCGCTCTGTCGTTAGTTAAGTAACCTAACGGGTAATGACGGGGCCCCGTGGCGAATGCGAATGGCATAAGCGTACGTCATATTTTGGTTGTTTTCTGCAATGGTAGGATTAAATGATGGGACGCATTAAAAGAACTAATGCAAGAATATCACGCATTAAAAGAACTAATGCAAGATAATAAACCAAGCTAAAGTCGTTGGAACACTTTCGAAAAACCACTCGGTTCTTTTCAAAAACAACTTTTAAATGCGGAGCTTGAGCCACTCCTTTTAAAAGCTATCTCGTTCCATCGACCAAATCAAGTTCACTACGTTCACGGTTTTGCCAAAACCATCCGTAGCCCTCCGTCGTTTCACATGAATAGTCAATAGTATTCAAGCTGTGTTTGTTGGCCAAAGTCAAGGCACAGTGATTGGTAGCTATTGGGTATTCATGTGCAGCATAGATAGATGCGTTGGTTTGGAACAGCCGTACTGCCTTGTTGGCCAAAGTCAAGGGTAGGTGCGGGTGGATTCAAATTAACCTGGAGAACGACGGGCAGAACTTGACATGTGACTTATGATTTGTTGGCCAAAGTCAAGGTCATAAGAGCATGGGGCAAAAATCCACATCGGGAGTTTCATAAGTACTGAAACTTGCTAGATTTGCATACCATTTGGAGTGTGATGATTCTGGTAGGATTCCTTCAGTTTCATCACGCAATGATATTTGGATCCCGATCCTACTGTGAGTATATGCTACTCCTCGGGAAATTTCTCACTTAACGATCAATGCTATAAACCTAGTAGGTGCCTAGAAAGGTGTTAGCGGGGCTACGCCCCAAGGGAAAAGAGGTTCTTTAATTAAGGAACTTTGCGAAAGCGTTGGAAAACCTCCCTCAAAGTACCGACACCGGCCTGGCTGAACGGTTAAGCAAGTATTGTACGGTGGGATTGATCCTGACTAATTCTTCCTTTATGGTTTGAGGAGGGATTCGAGAAACAGTGGGAGCCATCCTGTTTAGACAAACTAAAAACCACTCTAAACTTGCAAGAGCATCATGCTGAGTGTTTCTTCTTCTCTCTCCTAATTGCAGCGACCAATCAACATGACTGGACTTAAGTTACTCCTAGATAAAAACAAACTGACAGGGCCAAACTACAAAGATTGGCTCAGGAATGTCAAGATAGCAATCACTTATGACAAGCTGGGGTATCTTCTTACCACCAAAGCTCCCCCTGTCCCTGGTCCAACTTCCAGCGTCGCGGATAAGGAAATCCGTAAGACTTGGGAGATTGATAGCGGGAAGGCCAAATGCCTCCTGCTTGCCTCGATGGACAACGAACATCAGAGGAGGCATGAGAATATGGACATGGAGTCCATATTGCTCCATACAAAAGAACTGTATGGAGAGCAATCACGTATCGCAAGATACGAAGCGTCGAAAAAGTTATTTTCGACAAGAATGGCCGTCGGATCATCAGTAGCCGAGCACGTGCTAAAGATGATCGGCTTCATTGAGGAGCTCGCTGACCTAGGGATCACATTGGAGAGTGAGCTATATACGGATATAGTTCTCCAGTCCCTTCCTTCCACTTACGCCCAGTTTATACTGAACTTCAACCTACAAGAAAAAGAGGTTGAACTATCAGAGCTCCTCAACATGCTGAGGAGCGCAGAGGGCACCCTACAGAAAGGTAGGGAAACATCCACTTTGTTTGTAGGAGGATCATCTTCTTCTAGGTCCAAGGCGAAAGCCAAGGGAAAGAAGAAGAAGGCCCCCGCCAAACCAAGGGGCGGTGTTGGTAAAGTGGATACGAAGGGAAAAGGCAAAGCAACAAAGTTAGCGGGAAAGCTTGTGGATAAGGAAGAATGCTTCTATTGTCATAAGAAAGGACACTGGAAGAATGATTGCAGGGCCTGGAAGGCCAGAACACAGGAATTGAAGCAGGTTGCAGCTTCAGCTTCAGGTGTGTATGTTATTGAAAACTGTCTTTCAATAAACTCTACTTCCTGGGTATTGGATACCGGATCAGGATCTCATATCTGTAATTCTTTGCAGGCGTTGAGAAACCGTAGTGTTTTGAAAGCAGGTGACATGACCCTCAGAGTTGCAAACGGAGCTAGCATGGATGCTAAAGCCGTGGGGGACTATCACCTGGGAATGTCAGATGGACATGTTTTGGTTTTGCGTAATTGCTTTTTTGTACCCAACGCAACTTGTAATATCATTTCTGTATCTTTAGTTTCTAAAGAAGGTTATGAATTTGCGTTTGTAAGTAATGTTGTAAACATTCACCTTAATCAAGTATTGATTGGGTCAGGTACTCTGAGTAATGGTATATACGTGTTAAACCAACCACAGATTTTTAATGTCCAGAATACACACAAAAGAAAGTCTCCAGAAATAAATCAGACTTTCTTATGGCATTGTAGATTGGGTCACATCAATGAGAGAAGGTTGACGAAGTTACATACAGAAGGGTATTTGAATGCGTTCGAATATCAGTCGTATGCCACTTGTCAATCCTGTCTCAAGGGAAAGATGACAAAGACTCCGTTTACTGGACATGGAGTAAGAGCGAGCGAGCTCTTGGGACTCGTACACAGTGACGTGTGCGGTCCAATGTCTACACATGCCCGAAGCGGACATTCTTACTTCATTACTTTTACGGATGACTTCTCAAGGTACGGTTATGTCTTCTTAATGAAACATAAGTCCGAGGCCTTTGGAAAATTCTAGGAGTATAAGAATGAAGTAGAGAAACAGACCGGCAAAAGTATTAAGATTCTAAGATCGGATCGAGGTGGAGAATACTTAAGTGCCGAGTTCCTGGACTATTTAAAAGAGAACGGAATTCTCTCTCAGCTTACTCCTCCATACACCCCGCAACATAACGGTGTATCGGAGAGACGGAACCGCACCCTATTGGATATGGTGCGGTCCATGATGGGTAATGCTGAGTTACCGCGATCATTCTGGGGGTATGCGCTAGAATCAGCAGCGTACCTTTTGAACCGAGTTCCGACTAAGACTGTGCCTTCCACACCATATGAAATGTGGTGTGGGAAGAGACCCTATCTTAAGCACATTAAGACATGGGGATGTCCGGCTTTTGTCAAAAAGCAGCATGCGGACAAGCTCGAGGCACGCTCAGTACAGTGCAAGTTTGTGGGGTATCCAAAGAACTCAAAAGGATATTTCTTCTACTGTGAAGAGGAACAAAAAGTTCTTGTTTCTCGTCATGCCTACTTCTTGGAAACTGAGTTTTTGGAAAACCAGATAAGTGGGAGCACAGTAGAACTGGAAGAAATTCCAGAACCACGGACTGTTACTGAAAGTTTAGTGGAACCAGAAGGTTCGGAAGAACAGGACATTCCTACGCCGCTCCGCAGAAGTAGTAGGCAGTCTCATCCGCCCGAGAGATACTACGGTTTTCTCATAGACGGGGATAGAGAGGATTGCATCATAGATTATGATGAGCCTACTAGCTTCCAGCAGGCCGTTCAGAGCGTTGACTCAGTGAAATGGCTGGATGCAATGCGGACCGAAATGGAGTCCATGTACACCAACAAGGTATGGACGTTGGACATTGCTCCAGACGGGGTAAAACCCGTAGGATGCAAGTGGATCTTCAAAAGGAAGATTGGTGTAGATGGACAGGTTGAGACCTATAAAGCTAGGCTGGTAGCAAAGGGTTTTCGTCAACGACCTGGCTTGGACTACGACGAAACCTTTTCTCCAGTAGCCATGCTGAAATCCATTCGGATCCTTCTTGCCATTGCTGCCTTCCACGATTATGAGATCTGGCAAATGGACGTAAAGACAGCTTTTCTAAATGGAAATTTAGAGGAGTGTGTCTATATGGACCAGCCAGAGGGTTTCATTCAGAGTGGGAGCAGCGGAAAGGTGTGCAACTTGCTTAAGTCCATCTATGGACTAAAGCAGGCATCGCGGAGTTGGAACATCTGTTTTGATGAGACGGTCAAAGAATTTGGCTTTATCAAAAATCCAGATGAACCATGCATCTATAGTAGATTTGTAGCGAGAACTGTAGTATTCCTCGTTTTATACGTGGATAACATTCTCTTAATAGGAAATGACATTCCTATGCTACAATCTGTCAAGGGGTTCTTGTCACACAGGTTCTCCATGAAAGACCTGGGTGATGCCTCATACATTCTGGGTATCCGGATCTATCGTGACAGATCCAAGAGGATATTAGGACTTTCGCAGTCCAGGTACATCGACACCATACTGAAGAGGTTCAGTATGGAAGATTCCAAGCGCGGTAACCTACCGGCTTGTCACGGGATCACCCTCTCTAAAGAGATGTCTCCCAAGACTGATTTAGAGAGGGATCGCATGTCTATTATACCCTACGCTTCTGCGGTAGGCTCTATAATGTATGCGATGTTGTGTACCAGACCGGATGTAGCTTATGCACTGAGTGTGGTAAGCCGGTATCAGTCTAACCCTGGGGAGAAACACTGGATAGCGGTAAAGAACATTCTCAAGTACCTAAGAAGGACTAAGGAGATGTTCTTGGTGTATGGCGGAAAAGACCTCCAGATCGAGGCCTTTGCTGACTCCAGCTTCCAGAGTGACAAGGATGATTCCAAGTCCATGTCGGGTTTTGTCTTTACCCTCAATGGAGGGGCGGTGTGTTGGAAGAGTTCCAAACAAGAAACCGTTGCAGACTCGACGATGGAAGCGGAATACATCGCTGCATCTGATGCCGCAAAAGAAGCTGTCTGGATGAGGAAGTTCTTGAAAGAACTTCAGGTGGTTCCGTCCATTGTTGATCCAATACCTCTGTATTGCGACAACAATGGGGCTATAGCTTTAGCGAAGGAACCCAGGTCCCATCAGAGATCCAGGCACATCTTGAGGCGGTATCACCTGATCAGGGAGATCGTAGATCGCCAGGAGATCGAGGTTCGGAGAGTCGCTTCAGAAGACAACACTGCTGATCCATTCACCAAGGCCTTGCCCCAGACTCAGTTCGAGCGGCTGATCGAGATGATAGGTCTTCGATACGCCAGTACATGGCCTTAGTGCAAGTGGGAGATTGTTAGTGTATATGCCCTAGAGGCCATTACTGTATCATACTAGTTTGTATATTACTTAATGGATGCTTGGGATATTCACCTTGTATATACAATCTTGGTCAAAATAGTAGTATGCTACTTGGTTTGTTTCTACTTCAATGTGTACATGTGTTTATTTTTGTATATCGCCTATACACATTAGTAGAGCCCTTAGGATCTTTGCTTGATTACCAGCGATGTGATGGCCATCACACTAGTGGGGCTGGGTAATCTATAAGCACATCCTTATGCAGGTCCCTGGTCGCAGGACTATCGAGACAGGGCATCGATACTCCGGAGTAGACCAGCGCATGCGCTTCTCATCCCAGTGTGGGAGACGGTCTGTCCCACAGCCGTCAGTACGTCGTACTTGAGATAGTATGCGGGTGCTCGTTAGGTTACGGGTACACTGGACAGGACTCGTCGGGAACTGACTAGTTGGTATTATACCTATCGTCAGTTATCAGTTCCCAGGTGACATGAGTACAGCTTAGTCCGCTGACTTGACACTGTCACTTCGTCTCGGGTGTGTTCCCACTGTACTTTGATCACTACCCTACCACGGCTCAAAGGAGTCGTGCAAACAGGTGGTGGTTGGGTGCAGTCCCGAAGCACTTGGAGGCAGTGACGGTTAGACAGGATTCGTCTCTCCCGGTATTGGGAGTTGACATCGCGCTGTGTCTTGGAGAGCCATTACACGAGTAGTCCCTGGCCAGGGCAAACGAGATATACTGGTAGGTTTCCAGTGTTATCTCAGGGTGTTTTGGGCTTCGCTCCGGCACGACTTGTACCGCTATTGGGGGACTGACGTTTACCGCCCCCTAGGCCCGCCATGCGATGTATCAGACGAACAGACCGGACTGTACGGAGAATGTCACGCTCAGGCTCAGTAGGAGTTCAGATGGGTTTCGCCTCGTCGGTCTTCTTGTCGGCATTACCTGGGGACCGTTACGCACAGCTAGTGCCGCTTGCGGTCTGTGGTTAAACCCACTGCCAGCGTAGTGTCGAGTCTTTAGAGTCCCACACAGAAAGCTTTTCGCCTTTAGGCAAAAGAGTAGAGGTCGCATGGTATTGCGACAGGTCGCATGGTTTTGCGACAGGGTTCGGTCACATCCGTGCACTTGTGCACGTACAGTGTCCGGACAGTTTACACTAGCGGGCTTTGGTTTAAGCCAGATCCTAGTGTACCTTATGGGATTGGATTTATCCAGTTTGCATTCGTGTTCCTCGGAACGCGGATGCGGGTGTGAATGCACAGTTGACAGGGAGGCAGAGGCGGCAGATTCTCATTAGGGTTGTTGACAGTTGACCGTTGACTTTTTGACTTTATGCTCAACCCTAATGAGAATATGATATGTGATTAACTATTATATTAATTAAGTATTATGGTGATATGGTTGTTGACTTGTTGACTTTTGTTGACTTGTTGACTTTAGTGACTTGTTGACTTTTGTTGACTTGTTGACCGGTTGACTAGGCTTGACTAGTTGACCATCATGATAACCATGGTTATCATTTCATGCCAAAGACTTTTTCTTGCTTGCTCATTTGAGTAAAATGAGTGCATGACATGATAAGCTTATGGTTGCTTCAAACCATCACATAAGACTTTTTTGATATGATGAGTTATGATCACTTTGGATTATGAGAGGGTGAAAGACAAAAGAGTTGCTCATTCTTTCTTGCTCATTCTCTCTCTTGTTCTTGAGCTCTCCTCTTGCTCTCATCCTCAACCTCTTGCTCCCTCTCTTGATCTATGGTTCTCTTGTCTCATGAGTTGAGAATCAAGAACCATAGATAAAATCCCATTCTAAATCATCTCTACTCATTCTAGTTCACTAGGTTTAGCAAACCAAGTGAACTAGTTTCTTCAAAGAACGAAGAAGGAGCTAAAGGTTGGAGCTTTCAAGTGGATCTATCTTCGGCGTACGGAGACAACGAGAAGGAGCAATCGAACCACCATCGGAGCTTGAAGAGAAGGAGTTCAAGTTTAGGTATAACCATCTTCATCCGAGTAGCTAAATATCTTTAGCTTAGTATGCTAGTTTTAGTTTAGGTAAAGATCCCGACCTAGCTTAGTCCATGTTGCCTCTTGCGTTAAAATTTTGATTTTATACCGTTTCCGCCTCCCCGTAAGAACCGGGGGTCGCAACGTGGACTTACACTAGTCTACTCCGGAGTATCGATGCCCTGTCTCGAAACTCCCACGACTAGGGACAACAATTAAGGATATGCATATAAACTACCCAACTCTCACGTATATGATCGCCATCATACAGTTGGTAGTAAAGCAAGATCCAAAGGGCTCTATCAAAGTGGAACATGTAATCAGTCACCTGAACATGCACACAACTGATAAAGGCAAACCAGATAGCATACTATCATCTCGAGTAAGACTGTTCTACCGGTATAGGTCCTCCACAATCATTGCAATCACGTACCTGCGATCCAATAATTGACTATGAGGGCACTATCTCCAAGACATCACCTGCTGCGGCGTATTGACGAGTCTTTAGAGTCCTACACAGAGGTTTCCTGGCTCAAGCGAAACGAAATAGGAGCGCATATGAGATATGTGCGGGACCGAGAATAATGCGTGTATGTGATACCGTATTCTATTATCGCGATGAATGTATCGATTGGTTGTATGCGATATAACCTAGTTATCGAATCAAGTATTGATTCGATACGCCGATACAAAGGATACTAGTCGGTTATATGCGATATGACCGGATCGTTAAATCAAGTGTTGATTTAATGATTTAATGTATAATTATATATTTGATATATTACTTTGCATTAACTAGTATTGGTTCACTTTAAATGGATATTCTCACTCGGATGTGCACATTGTATATGTGATATACTTTTGTGCACTTGATTATATCATGTTTGATGATACATGTTTGCTAGGGATTTTGTGTAAAGATTAAACCATGGTTACATGATAATGGTTAGGGTTTTGTTTTATTCATTTATTTATTTATCTATTGTTTTTGGAATATGATAAGCATAAAGAGAAAAATGGTTGCTAACTTTGTTTGTATTATGAAGCTTCATGAAGCTTTGACTTAGTGACCATTTTGTCTCATGCTTAACCCTAACCATTCCCACTAACCCTAGTTTAGTCTTTACACTTGACCATGGTTGGTAGATGATAAGTATTATTATTATTTTGATTTTACTTAAGACTTATCATATTATCTTCTTCTTCTTCATCATCTTCTACTTGAAGAAAACCTTGCCTCCATCAATGGCAAAGTGAGAAAATGAGTGAGAAATCCAATTCTAAAGTGAACCCACTTCCTATTTCTTCATCCTCTACCTCTTGCCAAGTAGTATAGGGTGTTTTCTTCACAAGTTTCATGACTTGGTGAAGTGGGAGATTGATCTTGTGATGCCTCGACGTAGATCATCTTCGGCATCGTTGTCGATGACCTAGCCTGCCCATTTCTCCGATGAAGCCGACGCTAGAGCCCGGGATTGGATTTGGACAGCGAGGAGACTTCATTGCGGAGCTATGGAGGTGGAGGACCGGATCTACAAAGGTTGTATTTCCGTACTTTCAGTTAAGTTGTTAACTAGTTTCTTTTGTCGCCTAAACATCTAGCCAACGATCCGTATTAGGGTTTCTCAGCACATGTAAATTTTGAAATTGGCATGGTTGATGCCTTGTGAGATCACTTGGGAGTGCCTAGGAACCCTACATTTATAACTGGCGCTATCGCATACTATAACCCGGATCTTGCCATTAACACTAAACTAACAAACTACAAAGTGGGTAGAAAGGCTATACCGAACGATTCGAGTCCTTCGTTCTTTAACCATCATCCCACGCTCCTTTGCGGCATCGGCGATCTCGCTCGATCTCCGGTCGCCTCGTCCAGGTGGCACCACGTCAACGGATCTTTATATAGGCTCCCGCCTCTGAACCGAGGCAACTCGGACATGAAGTTTGCTAGCCGACATGTCCAAGATTGATGTAGAGAATGAGTAGAATACTTTGTCTCGTTTCATCCAAAAGCATGGATGAACGGTTAATGAAGTTGCCTTTTAATGGAGAAATGAGAAATGAGCTATCTAATTTCCATGAATCAAATTCCAAAATCTTTTTACAAAGGGGCTAGCATATGAGGACAGGAAGGGCCGACCACATATATGAGAGGAGGAGGCTGAGTGTAGGAGCAAAGGGGTAACCATAAGGAAAAGATCAAATAACAAATATCTTAGTAAGAACAAAAGGCATTAATGGAAAAGGTGACTCACTAATACACCTCATCAAAACCATTAATGCAATGAATGACTCACTAAACCTAGTTACCAACCTAGAAGCTTCCACTCATGACTCACTCTCATGACCCACCCTCATGAAAAAGATAAATCCGCATTAAACCGAATGTTTAAGACGAGTGATAGAAAACTGGCAACTTCGAACAGCGATCCCGAAACGAATTTCAGGATAACCCCATAACAGTATAAACATACCCGCATTTGTATTACGACCGAATACGAATGCAACTGAGATAAACATATTATATCTACACAGTGTAATACATGGATCCGGCTTAAACCAAAGCCCACTAGTTTTATCTGCCCGAAATATGACACGTGCGTAAACGTACGTGCATTTTTCGAACCCAGCCATAAAACCATACGGCCTCTACAACGTTTCACCCGAACTTGGAAAACTATCTGTGGGGGACTCTAATGACTCATCAGTACGCTGGCAGTGGGTTTAACAACAAGCACGTCAGCGACACTACCAGTGCGTAACGGCTGCCCATGTACTGACCTCAAGGGAAGCCGATGAGCGAACTCATCCTGGGACACTACTGAGCCTAACAGTGACAATAGACATACAGTCCGGTCCATTCGTCTATAAGTATCGCATATCGGGCCTAGGGGGCTGGTAATGTCAGACCCCCAATAGCGGTATAAGTCGTGTCGGAGACAAGCCCTGAACACCCTGAGAAACTACTGGAATACTTTCCGGTAATTCTCACCTGTCTTGGCCAAGGACTTGGTGTAATGGCTTTCCTAGACACAGCGCGATCTCACCCCCAATAGCGGGAGAGATAAATCCCCTGCCGATCCGCTCACTTGCCTCCATGTGGCTCGAGACTGTACCCAAAAAATACCTGTTTGCACGACTCCTTTGAGCCGTGGGAGGGTAGAAATCAAAGCACAGTGGGAACTCACACGAGACAAATGACGACCTCAGGTCGATGAACTTAGCTGTACACATGTCACCAGGGAACTGCTATCTGACGCTTGGTATAATACCAACTAGCAGGTTCCCGGCGAGTCCTGTCCGGTGTACTCATAACCTAATGAGCACCTGTATACATCTTAGGTGATCCAACTGACACCATTGGCTTGTGAGACCGGCCACCGCCCCTTGTCGGGGTCTCGACTGTATACACTAGTCTACTCCGGAGTATCGATGCCCTGTCTCGAAACTCCCACGACTAAGGACCACTTTTAAGGATGTGCTTATACACTACCCAACTCTCACGTATATGATCGCCATCATACTGTTGGTAGTCAAGTAAGATCCTAAGAGCTCTATCAACGTGTAATAGTGATCAGTCACCTGAACCCATACACGACTCATAAAGGCAAACCAGATAGCATACTATCATCTCTAGTAAGACTGTGCTACCGGTATAGGTCCTCCTCAATCATTGCAATCACGTACCGGCGATCCAATAATTGACTTTGAGGGCACTATATCCAACAGAAATATCATATCAAGAGAAACTGGGTTTTTAAAACACTACATGCTTTCTTTTGAAATAGCCACAGTTCTCCAATCCAGAAATCTCATGAAAATAATTTATCTCAATGCGTGTAATTATAAAGTATGATGTATGCGACGTATTATAGAAATGTAAGCATATCCGTATAACATGTAACATAGAACGGTGATGTAACATATTAAGGTAAAACCGCTCTTTTAAATGATTCCAGTCTTAAAAAATATATCCTGCGATTCCCAATTTCTCCAAAGTCGAATGCAATACCGTATAAAGGTGCATATGTGTATATACGCAAGTATGGACGTACAAATGTGTATGTCCGCAAGTATGGTGTACAAAATGTATGTCATGATTGTAGGGTTAGCTAGCACCTTGTGAAGTTTTTGGCAAGCATCAAACATGCTACTTTAAAAAATTTGGGGTGCTAAACAAACTCTAACCAAGATCTTAACTAAAGACTTAGGCTAAACAAAGCAAGTGAACAACTTTACTTCTAAGAGTTCGGGATTACAACCTTTGTAGTCCATTCCTTCATTTCATAAGCCTGTGTTGAGGTCCCTTCGCCGTGATCATCATGTACCCGGACTCTAGAGAGGCTCCATGAACAGAAAGGTGCAAGCTTGCTTCCGATCTTCAATAACTAAGATGATCTACCTTGAAAAAACTCAAACCCAAGTTCTTGCTTTGCTAATCAAGTATTAGCAAAGCAAACATCCTAATCTAAGTGGCTAGAATATATGCGGATGATGAAGTATGAATTTAGCTCTCTTTTGTTTTTAATTTCTCACTCATTATCATCACTTTACAAAAAGCTAGAAAGCTTTTCATCTAGAGGAGGAAGAAGAAGAAGCAAATCCATTTATGATGAATAATGAAATCAAGTGTGTGGTTAGAAATGCAACCATGGGTTAAGAATGAAGACTTAACCCATGTAGAGAATTAACTATGGTAAAGGGTTTGGGTTGGGTTAAGAAATATCTACACAAAATATCAGAAGTCAAAGTCAAAGCTTCAAGAAGCTTCTTGAAAGCTTCATGCAAGCTTAACCCTAATCCAAACCCTAACCACATTTAAACTCCATAGAACATGTTGCATTTGTAACCATAACATGTTACAATATTATATATCACATATACAATATTTATTGTAACAAAATAAAATAATACAATTAACATATATCTTATATATATCAATGTATTATCCAAGTGAGAAAAAAAATCTTTAAGTGAGCTAATATTAGTTAATGTAATATAATATATCAAATATATAATTATACATTAAATTATAGAATCAACACTTGATCCGATAATCCAGCAATTTAACAAATAAACGACTAATATAATTTGTATCAGTTCATCGAATCAACAATTTATCCGATGACCCGGCTATATCAAATATACCCGGCCGATATCACATATCGCGAGAATTTAATACGGTAACATATATACATATTGTTCTCAGTCCCGCATATATCACATATGTGCTCCTACTCCGTTTTGCCTGAGCCAGGAAACCTCTGTGTAGAACTCTAAAGAATCGTCAATACGCCTTCAGTAGGTGATGATCATATCAAATACCCACAAGCTGCAAGCGGTCAGCTAAACGTAACAGCCACCCAGGAATTGAGCGATCAGAAGATCAACAAGCAAGCCTATACATTCTCCTACGAATCCAATAATTAACACTCCCGTACAGTCCGGTCTCTTCGTCTAATATGTCTCATATCTCGCCTAGGGGTGGTAAACATCAGACCCCAATAGCTTGATAAGTCGTGTCGATATGAGGTCCATAACAGTTCGAGAAAGTACTGATAACACTTACCAGTAAATCTCAGCAACCCTGGCCAGGGATTTCCAGTTATAGCCAATCGAACACAGCGCAACATCAACTCCCTATACCGGGAGAGACGAAACCCCTCCTATCACTCATTGCCTCCATGTGATTCAGGATTGTACCCTAAAGCCACCGTTTTGCATGCCCTCTTTGACATAGTATGATGGAAATCAAAGCACAGTTGGAATCACACAAGACTCTATGACGATCTTGGGTCTACAGACTAACCTGTACCAGTGTCACCAGAGAACTGCCATCTGACGTGAGGTATAATACCATCTGGGAGTTATCGGCGAGTCCGTCCAGTGAACCCAGTCTCCACTGAGCACCCGTATACCTTCTCTGATGTCAAACACCAATGGATATGGGATCATCCATCGCCCACCATATGGGTCAAGAAGCGCATACGCTAGTCTACTCTGGTATATCGATGCCCTGTCTCGATACACCTACGACTAGGAACATTTGAAGGATGTACTTAACGACTACACTGTCCCCACTAGTATGATCTGCATCATAGTCCTGGTAGTCAAGTACTCATCCTAAGGGCTTTATGAACATGTAACATAGAGACTATCGGAGTACATGTTAAGATAAAGAGCAACCAGATAGCATACTATCATGTCGAGCAAGAAAGTCCTCACTATATATGTCTAAGCATCCACTACAATATACATCGTATGTACAGTAATGGCCTCTAGGGCATACATATCGCTAACAATCTCCCAATTGCACTAGGGCCATCTGTTGTGGTATCGCATACACAACAATCAGCAGTGGTTGAAATATCTCATACTCAAGCATCCCATAAAAGTCTCTACTGGGAAATACGCCTTTGTGAGTGGATCCGTGCTGTTGTCCTCTGCGTCTACTCTCCTAACCTTGATCTCCCTAGAGATCAACCATCTCCATGATCAGGTGGTACTGCCTAAGAATATCTCTGGACCTCTGATGGGACGGGGGTTCCTAGGCAAAAGCCACAGCTCCATTGTCACACAATGGTAGCAACGAAGTTCATCTCATGAACTAAAATATATCCAGACTGCCTCTTTGGTAGTATCCTTGGTAACGATGTATATTGCCTTTAATCGTCTAGTATGTCACGGTATCTAGCTTGGAACTCTTCCAACATACCATCCCTCCACGGAGGGTAAAGACAATGCCTGTGACTAACATTCAGTCTACCTTACCACCCGGAAACCATTTCAGTGATTCTCCCCAGGATCGATTGATACCATCTCACTACACCTAGCGAGAATCCTAACAACCATTTAGATCTATCTCATAGATCCAAAATCCAGGATTCAGGAGGTATCACATTGATCCTATATGGAGAATCCTTGTGATAAGAGGAGATTGACCGAGCGTAGCATAGGAAACTCCTTCCCTATCAAGAGTATGTCATCCATGTACTATACGATGATCACCACCATACTCCCTACTGCCTTTTTGTATATACAAGGTTCATCTACCATTTTGATGAAGTCAAACTCTTTGACTATCACATCAAAACAGATGTTCCAACTCCGCGATGCCTGATTTATCCTATAAAACAACTTGCACACGTTTTCGCTGCTCCCACTGTCTATGAAGCCCTCTGGCTATGTACTTATAAACTTTCTCTTCCAAATCACTATTTAGAAATGCAGTCATGACTCCCAACCGCCAGATATCGTAGTCATGGTATGTAGCAGTGGCAAGTAGGATCTGGATGGACTTAAGCATAACTTTGAAAGTCTTAACTTTTCCATGTACACCTCGTAATCTTCTCAAGATATACTTTCTCCTGATGGGGATTTAACCCTTCAGATAAAGCTATCAAAGTCCATACTTTGTTGGTGTATATGGATTCCATCTCAGATCGCTAAGCATCTAGCCATACTCACAGAGTCCTCACTCTTGATGGCCTGCTCGAAACAAGTTGGGTCATCATCTCATGATGCAATCCTTGCTCCCACTGTCATAGAGAAACCATAGTATCTCTCAGGTAGATGAGGAACCCTACCCGATCGGCGGAGAGGCTGAGGTTCGTTGGAAACTATTGAATCCTCCGGTTCTACCAAATCATCAGCTGCAGTTTGTATAGCTGGAACTCATTACAGTTCTACCTCATGACCACTAATTTCTTCATCAGAAATTCCCTTTTTTCTCAAAAAGGGGGCATGCCGAGAAATAAAACACCTTTTGTTCCTCGATTAGGTAGAAAATATTCCCTTGGGAATGCTTGGGATATCCAACAAACTTCCACAGAACTGACCTTGCCTTGAGTTTGTCTGGATTTTGCTTTTGACATAGGCCGGACAATCCCAAATCTTAACATCTTTAAGAGATGGGCTCTTCCCATACCATATCACATATGGAGTAGTAGGCACCTGATTTGATTGGAACTCTATTCAATAGGTATGCAGCTTCACATGTGCATAACCCCCAAAAGGAAATAGGCGACTCTGTAATACTCATCATAGAGCACACCATATCTCATAGGGTGCGATTGCTCCACCCTGATGCATCGACGTGCTGTAGTGTATACGGAGGAGTAATGCTGAGAGAGAATCTCATTCTCCTTTAGAATAGTCCAGGAATTCCGTGCTCAAGTATTCTCATCCCTAATCACATCAAAGGACATAATATTATACCCGTTTTGGTTCTCCACTTCTAACTTATATTCTGTGAATATCTCAAAAGGTTCAGACTTGTGTTTCAATAGGAACATAGGTTCGAATCTCGAGAGATAATCAGTGAATGTAATGAAGTACAAAGAACCGGTTTTGGCATGTGTAGACAGGGGACCTTACATACATCATCATGTATCAATCCCAAGAGTTCACCAACTCTTTCTCTGTTTCCAATAAACGGAGCTGTGGTCATCTTATCTTTGTGACATGACTGGTAAGTTTCACAAGATGTAAATTCAAACAGATTTAAATATACATCTAAATCTAACTTAGCTAGTCGGGTCGCAGTTGATATGACCTAGTCTACAAATACCTCAAGAAGGATTTGTTCATTTCTGAACACTTCCACTTGTGTGTGTTCTGTACATTAAGAACTGTAATTTGATTTAGAACGTATATGCTTTTAGATAACGTGCCTGAACCGATCAACTCTTGATATAGGAAATGTTCAAAACATTATCTAAAAAATACAAAATTATATCCTTCTTTACTAAATAAAGAGACTGATATGATATTGTATATCAGGTTCGGTATCTAATAACATTCGTTCAGAATCAATGTATTTGGTAATACAGGGTGATAACTGCCTACATACTTGGCAGCAACACTTGCACCATTTTCAACTCTTGAAACTTATCACCCGTTCTCAGTTCTCTATCTATCTGTAGCCTATGTAACATATTACATATGTGGGATCCTGATTCGGTATCTCATACCCAGGACGTTAAGGATACTGAGAAACAGTTCTCGGTAATGAACACACTCGAAGAAGATGCATCATCATGCACTTTTTTCATTTGGGCGGCACGGGAATTCAGGTAACCCCCAATTTACTTCTCGGTCTTATAACAATTATAAGTTGGAGCAGGACCAACGTTCCCTAGCGCAGTATAACAAGCGGGTTCGGTCAATACATCCGTATTATTATCTTGATTAAGGCGTGACATGGTCGTTACTTGGAGAGAGAGAGATGAAAACACTCAGCGTATGCACTTGCAAGATTAGATTGGTTATTAATATATCTAATCAGGATGTCTCCCACTGTTTTAGTCAAATCTTCCTTCAAACCCTAAAAGGAAAGACTAGCCGGGATTAATTACACGCTACAAGTTCGCCAATCTTTCAGCCAGGCTAGTGCCGGTACTTTGAGGGAGGTTCCCCGTGCTTTCGCACGGACCTAATTAAAATAAACCTCATTTTCCCAGGGACGTAACCCCGTTGACACCTTTCTAGACACCTACTTGATCGGCTAATTGTAATGTGTAAAACTATCATAGGAGTAACTCTTACTCGCAGCGGGTATCGGGATCCAACTATCTGTAGGATTCCTAGGCACACTCATGAGGTTCTACAACTGATCAACCATGCCAAAATCAAATTTTCCATGTGCCAAAGAACCCTAATGCTAGATCGTTAACTAGAGGTAAGGCGAAACATAGCAAATTAACTACTTTAACTACAAGTGAAAGAGATTACAACCTTTGTAGATCCGGTCTTCCACTTCTTTAGCTCCGTGATGACGTCCCTCCGCTGCGATCATCAGGATCCTGGACTCTAGCGTTGGTTTCATCGGAGAAATGAGCGGGTTAGGTTGTTGACGTCGGTGCCGAAGATGATCTACGTCGAGGCGTCTCTAACTCAAGCTCCATCTTCACTAGGTCATGAAACTTGTGAAGAAAACACCCCATACAACATGGCAAGTGGTAGATGATGAAGAAATAGGAAGTGGGTTCACTTTGGATTTGGATTTCTCACTTGATTTCATCACTTGAAAATTTTCAAGAAAGCTTTCTTCAGTTCATCATGAAGAAGAAGAAGAAGAAAAAGGATTATATATAAAATATTAAATCAAGTGAAGACTTATCATAATGCAACCATGGGTGAACTTAACTCATGTAGAGAGCAAACCATAGTTTAGATAAATGGTTAGGTCAAAGGATAAAAACAAAATGGTTAAGACTTTGTCAAAGTTGCTTGAAGTATCATGAAACTTCTAGCAAAGAAAGAAAAGCCACCATTTAGTTTTTAACCAAAATAAATAAATAAATAAGTTAAAACCCTAATCATTAACCTAAACATGGTTTAAAGCATACACACACCCAAGTTTGCATGTATCATCAAACATGATACAAACTAGTGCACAAACATATATCATATATACAATGTGCACAATCTAGTGAGAAAAAATAATCTTAAGTGAACCAATACTATTTAATGTAAAGTAATATATCAAATATATAATTATACATTAAATCATTAAATCAACACTTGATTTAATGATCCGGTCATACTGCATATAACCGACTAATATCAAGTGTATCAATATATCGAATCAACATTTGATTCGGTAACCCGGCTATATCTTATATAACCGTCCGATGATACAAATCGCGAGAATAGAATTCAGTATCACATACTGGTATTATTCTCGGTCCAGCACATATCTCATATGCGCTCCTATTTCGTTTCGCTTGATCCAGGAAACCTCTGTGTAGGACTCTAAAGACTCGTCAATATGCCGGCAGTAGGTGATGATCATATCAAACACCCACAAGCCGCAAGCGGTCTGCTAAACGTAACGGCCCCCCGGATATTGAGCGATCAGAAGATCAACGAGCAAGCCCGCTCACACTCCTGTGAATCCAACTAGTAACACTTACCGTACAGTCCGGTCTGTTCGTCTGATATGTCGCATATCTCGCCTAGGGGTGGTAAACGTCAGACCCCAATAGCTTGATAAGTAATGCCGATGTAAGGTCCATAACAAGCATGAAACTACTGATAACTCTTACCATTATATCACTGCAACCCTGGCCAGGGATTTCCAGTTATGGCTAGTCGAGCATAGCGCAACATTAACCCCCAATACCGGGAGAGACGAATCCCCTCCTATCGCTCATTGCCTCCATGTGAATCGGGACTGTACCCAAAAACCAGCTGTTTGCCCGACTCAGTAGAGCCGTGGTAGGGTGGAAATCAGAGCACAGTGGGAGACACACAAGACTCTATGAAGATCTCGGGTCAATAGACTAAGCTGTACCAGTGTCACCAGAGAACTGCCATCTGACGTAAGGTATAATACCATCTTGGAGTTCTCTGGGAGTCCGTTCAGTGTACCCAGTCTCCACTGAGCACCCACATACCATCTCTGATGTCAAACACCAATGGATACGGGATCATCCATCGCCCATCACTTGGGTCGAGAAGATATACGCTAGTCTACTCTGGAATATTGATGCCCCGTCTCGATATTCCCACGACTAGAAACATTGAAGCATGTACTCATGGACTACGTAGGCCCCACTAGTATGATCTACATCACAGTCCTACAAGTCGAGTACACATCCTAAGGGATTTATCAACATGTAACAGAGAGACAGAAAGTATACATGTTAAGATAAAGAGTAACCAGATAGCGTACTATCATGTCGAGCAAGAAAGTCCTACCTATATATGTCCCAGCATCCACTACAATATACATCATATGTACAGTAATGGCCTCTAGGACATACATATAACTAACAATCTCCCACTTGCACTAGGGCCATCTGTAGCAGTGGTTGTAGTATCTAATACTCAACCATCCCATATAAGTCTCTCTCTGGGAAAAAGCCTTTGTGAGTGGATCCGCCGTGTTGTCCTCTGAGTCTACTCTCCTAACCTCGATCACCCTAGTGATCAACGATCTCCATGATCAGGTGATGCTGCCTCAGAATATGTCTGGGTCACTGATGGGACCAGGGTTTCTGGGCCAAAGCGACACTTCCATTGTCATACAATGGTAGGAACCTAGTTCATCTCATGAACCAATATACACCCAAACTTCCTCTTTGGTAGTATCTTTGATAGTGATGTTACCAGCCTTTATCGTCTAGTTTGCCACGGTATCTTGGTTGGAACTCTTCCAACATACCGTCCCTCTACTGAGGGTAAAAACAATGCCTGCGACTGACATTCAGTCGTTCTTATCACCCTGGAACTTTTCCAGTGATTCTCCCTAGGATCGATTGATACCATCTCACTAAACCTAGTGAGAACCCTAACATCCATTTAGATCTATCTCATAGATCCAAATCCCAGGATTTAGGAGGTATCACCTTTATCCTATTTGGAGAATCCTTGTGATAAGAGGAGATTGACCGTGTGTAGTATAAGAAACTCTTTTCCTATCAAGAGTGTGTTGTCCACGTACAATACGAGGATCACTACCATACTCCCTACTACCTTTTTGTATATACAAGGTTCATCTACCATTTTAATGAAGTCAAACTCTTTGACTACCATATCAAAACAGATGTTCCAACTCCGCGATGCCTGCTTTATTCTGTAAAGCAACTTGCACACGTTTCTGCTGCTCCCACTGTTTACGAAGCCCTCTGGCTGTGTTCTTATAGACGTTCTCTTCTAAATCATTATTTAGAAAAGTAGTCATGGCACCCAACCACCAGATATCGTAGTCATGGTATGTAGCAATGGCAGGTAGGATCCGGATGGACTTAAGCATAGACACTGGAAAAGGTTTCATCATTATCCACGCCTGGTCGATGACGAAAACCTTTAACAAGTCTAGCTATGAAAGTCTCAACTTTTCCATCTACACCATGTAATCTTCTTAAGATATACTTACTCCTGATGGGGATTTAACCCTTCAGATATAGAAACCAAAGTCCATACTTTGTTGGTGTACATGGATTCCATCTCAGATTGCTAAGCATCTAGCCATTCTTACAGAGTCCCTACTCTCGATGGCTTGCTCGAAACTAGTTGGGTCATCATCTCATGATGCATTCCTCGCTCCCACTGTCATCGAGAAACCGAAGTATCTCTCAGGCGGATGAGGAACCCTGCTAGATCGGCGGAGAGGCTGAGGTTTGTCGGAATCTATTGAATCCTTTGGTTCTACCAAATCATAAGCTGCGGTTTGTATAGCTGGAACTATTCCAGTTGTACATAACAGACCTTGCCTCGAGCTTATCCGGATTTTGCTTTTAGACATAGGACGGACAAGCCTAAATCTTAACTAACTTAAGAGATAGGCTCTTCCCATACCATATCTTATATGGAGTGGTAGGCACTGATTTGATTCGAACCCAATTCAATAGGTATGCAGCTTCTCAAGTGCATAACCCCTAAAAGAAACAGGTAACTCGGTAATACTCATCATAGAGCACATCATATCTAATATGGTGCATTTGCTCCGCCCCGATATACCGACGTGCTATGGTGTATACGGAGGAGTAATGCTGAGAGAGAATCTCATTCACCTTTAGAATAGTCCAGGAATTCTATGCACAAGTATTCTCCTCCCTGATCTTATCATAGGACAAAATACTTATATCCGGTTTTTGGTTCTCTACATCTAACTTATATTCTGTGAATATCTCAAAAGCTTCAGACTTATGTTTCAGCAGAAACATATGACTGAATCTTGAGAGATCATCAGAGAATGTAATGAAGTACAAAGAACCGGTCCTGGCATGTGTAGACAGGGGACCTTATATACATCACTATGTATCAGTCCCAAGAGTTCATTAACTCTTTCTCTGTTTCGAGTAAACAGAGCTATGGTCATCTTATCTTTGTGACATGACTGGCAAGTTTCACAAGATGTAAATTCAAACTAATTTAAATATGCATCTAAAATGTAACTTAAGCTAGTCGGGTCACATTGATATGACCTAGTCTACAATGCCTCAAGAAGAATCCGTTCATTTCTGAACTCTTCCTCTTGTGTGTGTTCTGCATACTAGGAACTGTAGTTTGATTTAGAATGTCAATGCATTTAGATAACGTGCCTGAACCGATCAACTTTTGATATAGGAAATGTACAAAACATTATTCAACAATACAAAATTATATCCTTCTTTAATAAATAAAGAGATTGATATGATTTTGTATATCAGGTTCGGTATCTAATAGCATTTGTTCAGAATCAATGTATTTGGAAATACAAGGTGCAACACTTGCATCGTTTTCTGTCTCATGAAACTTATCACCCGTTCTCAGTTCTCTACCTTTCTGTAGCTCATGTAACGGATTACATTTTTTTTGGGATTCTGATCCGGTATCTAATACCTAGGACGTAGAGGACGCTGAGAAACAGTTCTTTATAATGAACACACGTGAAGGAGATGCATCTCATGCACTTTCTTCGATTGGGCGGCATGGGAATCCTGGTATTCCCCTATTTCCTGCTCGGTCTTATAACAATTATAAGTTTGAGCGGGACCAACGTTCCCCAGCTCAGTATAACAAGTTCGGTTAATACATCCATATTATTATCTTGATTAAGGCGTGATATGGTCGCTACCTGGAGAGAGAGAGAGAAGAAAACACTCTGCGTTCGCTCTTGCAAGATTAGATTGGTAATTTATTTTATCTAATCAGGATGGCTCCCACTGTTTTTATCAAATCTTCCTTCAAACCCTAAAAGGAAAGACTAGCCGGGATTAATTACACTTTACAAGTTCGCCAATCTTTCAGCCAGGCCAGTGTCGGTACTTTGAGGGAGGTTCCCCGTGCTTTCGCACGGACCTAATTAAAATAAACCTCGTTTTCCTAGAGGCGTAACCCCGTTGACACCTTTCTAGACACCTACTTGATCGGCTAATTGTAAAGTGCAAAACTCTCCCAGGAGTAACAATTACTCGCAGTGGGTATCGGGATCCAACTATCATATAGAAGGTATGCAATCTCATTGCAAATTTCAACACTTGAAACTCCTGATAAAGATTTTTACCCCTGGCACCTATGACCTTGCATATGGTCAACAAATCATAAGCACTAGTCAAGTTCTACCCATCATTTCGTGATTAATTAGACCCACCCACATGACCCTTGCCTAAGGTCAACAAAGTCACATGACTTTCCTAACTAATCGCATCATATGCTGTGTAGGAAGACATCACTTAGCTACTGTACACTACGCCTCGGCTATGGTCGACAAACGTAGCACGAATACTAAGTACTCTACTTCCTAAAATGACGGAGGGTTGCAAATGGTTTTTAAGAAAACCTTTAACGCTTTGAACTTGATCTCGTTGCGGAATCAAATGGTTTTTAAATGGAGTGTTTTTGAGGCTGTTCTAGTTTTGCTAAAGGGGTCACTCGCGGTGAAGGGATCGTCGGCCTTTTCCTCATCGAATAAGGTGCAGGATATATCATATATACCGCTGTGCAAAGCAAAAACTATAGAAGCAATCAAAAGAAAAACCGAGGGTTGTAGCATCTGCTAATTATTGCTAAAGAGGTCACTCCCAGTGAAAGGATCGTCGGCTCTTTCTGAAAGGTTCCTAGGCACCCTATAGTGGTCTCACACGGCATCGAACATGCCAATTTAAAATTTTACGGGTGCCGAGAGACCTTTATACGGATCTTTAGACTAGAATTCTAGGCGAAATAAAGAACTAGTTAACTACTTAACTAAAAGTTAGATGCTACAACCTTTGTAGATCCGGATATCCACTTCCTTAGCTCCACGTAGTGGTCCTCTCGCTGTCCTTTTCCAATCCTAGAGTCGTTCATCGGGTTCATCGGGAAAGCGAGCGGAATATGTCGTCGGCTTCGTGTCAAAGACGATTTACGTCGAGGCATCACAAGTTCAAGCTCCGACTTCACCAAGTTGTGAAACTTGTGATGTAAACACCCAAAACAACTTGGCAAGAGGTAGAGGGTGAAGAAATAGGAGGTGGGTAGACTTTAGATTTGGATTTCTCTCACTTTAGCTCAAGTTGCCATTGATGGACCTTAAGCTTTTCTTGAAGAAGAAGATGATCAAGAAGAAGAAGAATATATGATAAGTCCTTTAAAATTAAAAGAAAAAGAATACTTATCATAATTCTAACTTGGGTTATGTGTAGAGAATAGACCATGGTTAATGGATGGGTTAGGGTTAAGCATGATGACAAGAATGGTTAAGAAATCAAAGCTTCATGAAGCTTCAACTAAAAGACAAAGAAAGCTACCATTCCTTTTTTAAATCATTTCCAAATAAATAAATGAACAAATAAATAAATGAATATGCAAAACCCTAATCAACACTTAACCATGGTTTTAATTCTTTACACTTAACTAAATAATCAAGTATCATCATACATGATACAAATATGTGCACAAAAGTATATCATATATACTTCTTGCACATCTAGTGAGAAAATCCATATAAAGTGAACCAGTACTAGTTAATGCAAAGTAATATATCAAATATATATAATCATACATTAAATCATTAAATCAACACTTGATTCAATGATCCGGTCATGTCGCACATAGCCGACTAGTATACAATGTATCGATTTATCGAATCAATGATTCGATAACTAGGTCATATCGAATATAACCAATCGAAACATTTATCACGAGAATGTAATGCGGTATCACATACACGCATTATTCTCGGTCCCGCACATATCTCATATGCGCTCCTATTTCGTTTCGCTTGAACCAGGAAACCTCTGTGTAGGACTCTAAAGACTCGTCAATACGCCGGCAGCAGATGATGATCATATCAAGCACCCACAAGCCGCAATCGGTCTGCTAAACGTAACGGCCATCCGGGTATTGAGCGATCAGAAGATCGAAGAGCTAGCCCCCTCATACTCCTGTGAATCTGACCAGTAACACTTGCCGTACAGTCCGGTCTGTTCGTCTGATACGTCGCATATCAAGTCTAGGGGTGGTAAACGTCAGACCCCAATACTCGATAAGTCGTGCCGATGTGAGGCTCATAACGGGTCGAGAAACTACTGGTAACACTTACCAGCAAATCTCTGATCAGCCCTGGCCAGGGACTTCCCTGTTACGGCCAATCGAACACAGCGCAACATCAACCCCCAATACCGGGAGAGACGAAACCCCTCCTATCGCTCATTGCCTCCATATGACTCGGGACTGTACCCAAAGACCACCGTTTTGCACGCCCTCATGGACGTGGTAAGGTGGAGATTAAAGCACAGTTGGAATCACACAAGACTATATGACGATCTCGGGTCTACAGACTAACCTGCACAAGTGTCACCTGGGAACTGCCATCTGACGTGAGGTATAATACCATCTGGGAGTTCTCGGCGAGTCCGTCCAGTGTTCCCAGTCTCCACTGAGCACCCGTATACCATCTCTGATGTCAAACACCAATGGATATGGGATCATCCATCGCCCATCTCATGGGTCGAGAAGCGTATACGCTAGTCTACTCTGGTATATCGATGCCCCGTCTCGATACACCCACGACTAGGGACCTTGAAGGATGTACTTATGGACTACCATGTCCCCACTAGTATGATCTGCATCATAGTCCAGGTAGTCAAGTACACATCCTAAGGGCTTTACCAACATGTAACCATAAGACAGTTTAAAGAGACTAGTGTACATGTTAAGATAATGAGTAACCAGATAGCATACTATCATATCGAGCAAGAAAGTCATCTCTATATATGTCCAAGCATCCAATATAATATACAACGTCTGTACAATACTGGCCTCTAGGGCATACATACAACTAACAATCTCCCACTTGCACTAGGGCCAGCTGCTGTAGTATCGCATACCGAGCATCCCGAAGAGTCTCTCAAACTGTATCTGGGGAATGGCCTTCGTGAGTGGATCCGCCGTGTTGTTCTTCGTGTCAACTCTCCTGACCTCGATCTCCCGGCGATCAACTATCTCCCGGATCAGGTGATACCGCCTCAGAATATGTCTGGACCGCTGATGGGACCTTGGTTCCTTGGCCAAAGCTACCGCTCTATTGTTATCGCAATACAAAGGTATTGGATGCCCAATGGATGGAACCACTCCAAGTTCAGTAATGAACTTCTTGATCCAGACAGCCTCTTTGGCAGCATCGTTGGCAGCGATGTATTCAGCCTCCATCGTTGAGTCTGCCACGGTTTCCTGCTTGGAACTCTTCCAGCTAACCGCCCCTCCGTAAAGGGTAAAGACAAAACCCGACTGCGACTTAGAGTCGTCCTTATCACTCTGGAAGCTCGAATCGGTAAAGGACTCCACTTGGAGTTCTCCGTTACCATACACCAAGAACATTTCTCTAGTCCTTCGTAAGTACTTGAGAATGCTCTTCACAGCTGTCCAGTGACTCTCTCCAGGATCAGCTTGATACCTTCTCACTACACTTAGTGAGTATGCTACATCGGGTCTGGTACATAGCATCGCATACATGATAGAGCCTACTGCCGAAGCATAGGGTATCCCTTGCATGCGAGCTCTCTCCAAATCAGTCTTGGGAGACATCTCTTTGGAGAGAGTGACTCTAGATCGTGGGTAAGTTCCCACGCTTAGACTCTTCCATACTAAACCTCTTTAGTATGGTGTCAATGTACCTGGATTGGGACAATCCCAAAATCCGTTTGGATCTATCTCTATAGATCCTAATCCCCAATATGCAGGAGGCATCAGCAAGATCTTTCATTGAGAATCTTTGTGATAAGAAGAGCTTGACCGATTGCAGCATAGGAATATCATTTCCTATCAAGAGTATGTCGTCTACGTACAATACGAGGAAGACAACCTTACTCTCTGCCACCTTCTTGTAGATACAAGGTTCATCTGGGTTTTTGACGAAATCAAACTCTTTGATAACGACGTCAAAGCAGATGTTCCAACTCCGCGATGCTTGCTTTAATCCATAAATGGATTTAAGCAGCTTGCACACCTTCCCGCTGCTCCCACTGTCTACGAAGCCCTCTGGCTGAGTCATGTACACGCACTCTTCTAAATCACCGTTTAGAAAGGCGGTCTTAACATCCATTTGCCAGATTTCGTAATCATGATATGCAGCGATGGCAGGCATGATCCGGATGGATTTAAGCATAGCTACTGGAGAAAAGGTCTCGTCATAGTCCACACCTGGTCTTTGACGAAAACCCTTTGCTACAAGTCTAGCTTTGAAAGTCTCCACTTTCCCATCTACACCAAGTTTCTTCTTGAAGATCCACTTGCTCCCAATGGGTTTTACCCCTTCAGGAGCAACGTCCAAAGTCCATACTTTGTTGGTGTACATGGATTCCATCTCGGACCGCATAGCATCCAGCCATTTCACTGAGTCCCCACTCGTGATGGCCTGCTCGAATCTAGTTGGGTCATCATCCTCCATGATGCAATCCTCGCTCCCACCGTCCATGAGAAAACCGTAGTATCTCTCAGGTTGGCGAGGATCCCTACTAGATCGGCGGAGTGGCTGGGGTTCATCGGGAACTACGGAATCCTCTGGTTCTACCATGTCTTGTGTCATAGTTTGTTCCGCTGGAGCCTCTTCCAGTTCTACCTCAATGCCACTTGTCTGTTTCATAAGAAAACTCTTTTCTAAGAATGTGGCATGTCGAGAAACAAACACTTTTTGTTCCTCGGGATGGTAGAAGATATACCCTTGTGAATTCTTGGGATATCCTACAAACTTACATAAGACTGATCTTGCCTCGAGTTTGTCCGGATTCTGTCTTTTAACATAGGCTGGACAACCCCATATCTTAATGTAATTAAGATGTGGTCTCTTCCCTTTCCATATCTCATATGGAGTGGTAGGCACTGATTTGGTAGGAACTCTATTCAATAGGTCCATGGCTGTCTCAAGCACATATCCCTAGAAGGAAATAGGTAACTCATCTGTGCTCATCATAGAGCGCACCATATCTAATAGGGTGCGGTTCCTCCGTTCTGATACACCGTTGTGCTGTGGTGTATATGGAGGAGTCAGCTGAGAGAGAATCCCATTCTCTTTTAGGAAGTCCAGGAATTCATTGCTCAAGTATTCCCCGCCTCGATCAGATCGTAGGATTTTAATACTTTTTCCGGTTTGGTTCTCAACTTCTTGTTTATATTCCCTAAATTTCTCAAAAGCTTCTGATTTGTGTTTCATCAGGAACACATACCCGAACCTAGAGAGATCGTCAGTGAATGTAATGAAGTATGAAGAACCATCCCTGGCATGTGTAGACATGGGACCACATACATCACTATGTACAAGTCCCAAGAGTTCGGTAACTCTTTCTCCGTGTCCCGTAAACGGAGTCTTGGTCATCTTGCCTTTGAGACATGACTGGCAAGTGTCATAAGATGAAAATTCAAACGGATTCAAATATCCATCTTTATGCAACTTAGCTAGTCGTGTCGCATTGATGTGACCCAGTCTACAATGCCACAAGAAGGATTCATTAAGTTCAGAACTCTTCCTCTTGTGTGTGTTTGTTATGCTCAGAACTGTTGATTGATTTAGAACATAAATTCCATTGCACAACGTGCCTGATCCAACCAACTTTTGGTTATGGAAAATGTTCATAACATTGTCCTGTAATACAAAATTATATCCCTCTTTACTTAATAAAGAAACCGATATAATGTTGCATATCAGGTTCGGCATGTAATAGCATTCGTTCAGAACCAATGTATTACCAGTTGGTAATACAAGGTGATATTCCCCGACAGTCTTAGCTGCAACAATTGCACTATTTCCAACTCTAATGTCTTTATCATCTTCTCCAAGTTCTCTACCTTTCCTTAGCCCATGTAACTGATTACATATATGGGATCCTGACCCGGTATCTAATACCCAGGACGTAGAGTAAATGGAGAAACAGTTCTCAGTAACGAACACACCCGAAGAAAATGCATCAACATGTACTTTCTTCATTCGGGTGGCATGGGAATCCTGGCATTCCCCTATATCCTGTTCATTCCTATAACTCTTATAAGAAAGAACGGAACCAACGTTCCCCAGCACAGTATAACATGCGGGTTCGGTCAATACATCCATGTTATTATCTTTATTAGGGCATGAAATGGTCGCTACCTAGAGAGAGAGAGAAGAAAACACTTTAGCGTATGCTCGTGCAAGATCAGATTGGTTATTATCTTATCTAATCAGGATGGCTCCCACTGCTTTTTATCAAATCTTCCTCCAAACCCTAAAAGGAAAGACTAGCCGGGATTAATTATACACTACAAGTTCGCCAATCTTTCAGCCAGGCCAGTGTCGGTACTTTGAGAGAGGTCCCCCGTGCTTTCGCATGAGCCTAATTAATGTAAACCTCATTTTCCCAGAGGCGTAACCTCGTTAACACCTTTCTAGACACCTACTTGATCACCTAATTGCAATGTGTAAAACTCTCCCAGGAGTAACTCTTACTCGCAGTGGGTATCGGGATCCAACTATCTCATAGAAGGTATGCAATCTCATTGCAAATTTCAACACTTGAAATTCCCGATAATGCTTTTGCCCATAGCGTGCTATGACCTTGACGCATGCCAAACAACCCATAGTCCGCTAGTCAAGTTCAACCCGTACAATTCGTGATCGAATTAAACCCACCCGTACGACCCTTGACGCATGCCAAACAACGCCGTACGAATACTTTAATCCAATCGCATCTCATGCTACAGATAAGTAATAATCAGCTACCGTACACTACGCCTTGACGCATGCCAAACAACCGTAGCACGAATACTGAATATTACATATCTGAATTGACGGAGGGCTACGCAGGTTTTTCTGAAAACCATGAGCGTAATGAACTTGATATCGCTGTAGAATCAAATGAAGTTTTGAAATGGAGTGATTTTGAGGCTTCTCCAGTTTTGCTAAAGGAGTCACTCCCGGCGAAGGGATCTCGGTCCTTTCCTCATCGAATAAGGTGCGGGATATATCAAATATATCGCTGTGCAAAGCAAGAACTGTAGCTACCCTGTTTTATTTTAAAATTCGATTCTACAACATCTTAGGTTTCTTATCTTTCATTAATCACATTAACGAAGTCCCATCATTTAAATACCTAAACATCACAGATAGATATGACGTACACTTATGCCATCCGCATTCGCCTCGATGTCCCCTCGTGCACCGTTAGGTTAGGTAACTAACGACAGCGCAGGGCAGGGCTAGCGCGGGTGTAAAACATAAGTAATGTCTATATAATATATCATATATACTATATACTATATCCATCACAGAGTCACAACACAGATATGGCAGCAGAATAAACATATGAAATATTGGATATACTAGGACGTCCATGTTTTCAATACGAGCCAGTATAAAACACGGATTCCACGGTCGTGATGAATAGCCAATCCCACACCCCTAGACCCCTACGAGAGCGGCAAGCAACCCTGCCAATTCTAGGGTTAGGAGACCCGGACTCGACTCCTCGAGTTGGTCTCCCACTGGACCCCAGAACCCGGTTACTTGTGCTCCCCTCCTTGGGTCTATCCTAATGCGGAAAAGTAAATAATATACAAAAGGTGACAACTTCCGCTACCTGGAAGTGCCCCAAATAAAAGAATATTACATACAAGTTTTTACATGAATGAAAATGAAAAACACTCATCTCACATAAAAACCTCCGGCTATTCAAACACGAAGATCCAATATAACATATCCAGCAACACATAACATCACATGTCATCAACGTAAGTAAGTATGCATACCCCAATTGTCGTTGACGTATAGCAACGAAACCGGCGACATGATCATACTACACTTACGGTCACAGAAAAGAAAGTGTAAAACTACAACAGTTGGAATCCGCAACCTCTTTAGACATCACATGCCTAATCAAATGAAATACTTAGACATCACATGCCTAACAGTTATAAACCCCGCATTTTAGTCTCATTATCGAAAACACTTTTCAATATAAAGTGAAACTAAACCGCTAGATTTATAACATTCATTCAGTTATCACATAACTGTTTGTGAATTCCAATTATTGTATCACATTCCAGATAAACAGAAAATGTTAAACTTTCCGATCGAACAGTCGAATACCCAAGTTTTCCCGATACAGCTCAACACATGAAATAAGTCTAACAACATTCAGTTCGTGCCTCAGTACCGACGGTCCAGCCGTAGAAGGGTCAAGCCAACGCCTCACATGTGGCACGCCGTACTGTCCCAAACCCGAAGGTTCAAAGGGCAGTTCAAGACGGTCACATAATCGAGTTAAGGTTTGTTGTCTTCTAGAGGGTCCATCGCATTACTTGCACTACTTAAAATGTCGTTAAACTATGGAAAAATCCAACACATGGAAATTTCCCGATAGGGGAAAAATTGGGTATTTATATCCGATCGAACTTTTTAACATATTCAAAAAAATTATCCGGAAATACACTAAGACGAAATTTGATAATCTGATCGAATCTTTTATTCCTAATAGTACCCCAGAATACTCTTCTGTATAGTCACAACAAAAATATCCCAGAAAACACAGCATTGAATTATATGAGTTACTGTGCAGAAAACATCACACAAAGGAACAGTAAGGCCGTGCAACCGCCGCAGCATGCATAGCACGTGCCGCGGTTCCACGGTGGAAAAGTTGATTCAGGCCCTCGTATTTCACAGTAATTCAAATAACACCCTGCTTGATTTTCTGCATATTTTTAATTGACAAAAATCCGAATTTTTAGAAAAAGTCCAGAGAGCATTTTAGCGTTTTGGGTTTCGGTTCGATCGGGTTTCAAACGTCGTCTAGACTTCGCCTAAGGCTCTACCTAGGCTCTGATACCAGTGAAAGGTTCCTAGGAACCCTATAGTGGTCTCACATGGCATCGAACATGCCAATTTAAAATTTTACGGGTGCCGAGAGACCTTTATACGGATCTTTAGACTAGAATTCTAGGCGAAATAAAGAACTAGTTAACTACTTAACTAAAAGTTAGATGCTACAACCTTTGTAGATCCGGATATCCACTTCCTTAGCTCCACGCAGTGGTCCTCTCGCTGTCCTTTTCCAATCCTAGACTCGTTCATCGGGCTCATCGGGAAAGCGAGCGGAATAGGTCGTCGGCTTCGTGTCAAAGACGATCTACGTCGAGGCATCACAAGTTCAAGCTCCGACTTCACCAAGTTATGAAACTTGTGAAGTAAACACCCAAAACAACTTGGCAAGAGGTAGAGGGTGAAGAAATAGGAGGTGGGTAGACTTTAGATTTGGATTTCTCTCACTTTAGCTCAAGTTGCCATTGATGGACCTTAAGCTTTTCTTGAAGAAGAAAATGATCAAGAAGAAGAAGAATATATGATAAGTCCTTTAAAATGAAAAGAAAAAGAATACTTATCATAATTCTAACTTGGGTTAAGTGTAGAGAATAGACCATGGTTAATGGATGGGTTAGGGTTAAGCATGATGACAAGAATGGTTAAGAAATCAAAGCTTCATGAAGCTTCAACTAAAAGACAAAGAAAGCCACCATTCCTTTTTTAAATCATTTCCAAATAAATAAATGAACAAATAAATAAATGAATATGCAAAACCCTAATCAACACTTAACCATGGTTTTAATTCTTTACACTTAACTAAATAATCAAGTATCATCATACATGATACAAATATGTGCACAAAAGTATATCATATATACTTTTTGCACATCTAGTGAGAAAATCCATATAAAGTGAACCAGTACTAGTTAATGCAAAGTAATATATCAAATATATATAATCATACATTAAATCATTAAATCAACACTTGATTCAATGATCCGGTCATGTCGCACATAGCCGACTAGTATACAATGTATCGATTTATCGAATCAATGATTCGATAACTAGGTCATATCGAATATAACCAATCGAAACATTTATCGCGAGAATGTAATGCGGTATCACATACACGGATTATTCTCGGTCCCGCACATATCTCATATGCGCTCCTATTTCATGTCGCTTGAACCAGGAAACCTCTGTGTAGGACTCTAAAGACTCGTCAATACGCCGGTAGCAGATGATGATCATATCAAGCACCCACAAGCCGCAAGCGGTCTGCTAAACGTAACGGCCATCCGGGTATTGAGCGATCAGAAGATCGACGAGCTAGCCCGCTCATACTCGTGTGAATCTGACCAGTAACACTTGCCGTACAGTCCGGTCTGTTCGTCTGATACGTCGCATATCAAGTCTAGGGGTGGTAAACGTCAGACCCCAATACTCGATAAGTCGTGCCGATGTGAGGCTCATAACGGGTGGAGAAACTACTGGTAACACTTACCAGCAAATCTCTGATCAGCCCTGGCCAGGGACTTCCCTGTTACGGCTAATCGAGCACAGCGCAACATCAACCCCCAATACCGGGAGAGACGAAACCCCTCCTATCGCTCATTGCCTCCATGTGACTCGGGACTGTACCCAAAGACCACCGTTTTGCACGCCCTCATGGACGTGGTAAGGTGGAGATCAGAGCACAGTGGGAATCACACAAGACTCTATGACGATCTCGGGTCTACAGACTAACCTGCACAAGTGTCACCTGAGAACTGCCATCTGACGTGAGTTATAATACCATCTGGGAGTTCTCGGCGAGTCCGTCCAGTGTACCCAGTCTCCACTGAGCACCCGTATACCATCTCTGATGTCAAACACCAATGGATATGGGATCATCCATCGCCCATCTCATGGGTCGAGAAGCGTATACGCTAGTCTACTCTGGTATATCGATGCCCCGTCTCGATACACCCACGACTAGGGACCTTGAAGGATGTACTTATGGACTACCATGTCCCCACTAGTATGATCTGCATCATAGTCCAGGTAGTCAAGTACACATCCTAAGGGCTTTACCAACATGTAACCATAAGACAGTTTAAAGAGACTAGTGTACATGTTAAGATAAAGAGTAACCAGATAGCATACTATCATATCGAGCAAGAAAGTCATCTCTATATATGTCCAAGCATCCAATATAATATACAACGTCTGTACAATACTGGCCTCTAGGGCATACATACAACTAACACTTTTCTCATCGAATAAGGTGCTGGATGTTCTACAAGGAACACCGCTATGCAAAGCAACAACTAGAGCTACCTAATTTTTCAAATTCGATTCCACAACATCTTTTTAGGTTTATTTTCTTTCATTAATCTCATTAATGAAGTCCCATCATTTAAGTCCACCTAAACATCACAGATAAATATAACGTACGCTTATGCCATCTGCATTCGTCTCGATGTCCCGTCTGCACCGTTAGGTTAGGTAACTAACGCTAGAGCGAGGCAGAGCTAGCGCGGGTGGAAATCATAAGCAACGTCTATATAATATATTATATATACTATTTATCTATCTGAACAAATCACATGATCACATCACAGATAACGCAGCAGAAAATATCATATGAAATATTGGATATACTAGGACGTCCGTGTTTTATTTTGAGCCTGTATAAAACACGGATTCCACGGTCGTGATGAATAGCTAATCCCACACCCCTAGACCCCTACGAGAGCGGCAAGCAACCCTACCAATTTTAGGGTTAGGAGACCCGGACTCGACTCCTCGAGATGGTCTCCTACTGGACCCTAGACCCGGTTACTTGTGCTCCCCTCCTTGGGTCTATCCTAATACGGAGAAGTAAATAATATACATCACCGGTGACATCTTCCGCAACCTGGAAGTGCCCCAATAAAAGAATATTACATACAAGTTTTTACATGAATGAAAATGAAAAACATTCATCTCACATAAAAACCCCCGGCTATTCAAACACGACGATCCAATATAACATATCCAGCAACACATAATATCACATGTCATTAAAGTAAGTAAACATGCGTATCCCAATTGTCGTTGACATATAGCAACGAAACCGGCGATATCACATATTACACTTACGGTCGCAGAAAAGAAAGTGTAAAAACAGTTGGAATCCGCAACCTCTTTAGACATCGCATGCCTAACCAATTATAAACCTCGCATTTTAGTCTCAAAATCGAAAACTGTTTCCAATATCAAGTCGGGCAATTCAACAAGAATCCCGACATCCAGATCGAATGCTCGTCGCAAACTTTAGTAGGCGGCCGCACCCCCGATGCCGTCGACGAAGTGCACCAAGGCGGAACACCGCTGCCGCGAGCAACCGAACGGATGCTTTCGGTGACGGGGTTCTCCTACAGTCACTTGGTCGGGGCTATGGGGTGTGGCTGTCTATTAAGTTTACCCGGCGAGTATCCGCGTATGCTACGTGATTGCGACGGACTTTTGATCGCATCATAATTCCGTGGCAACCGATCAAGTGAGACTAAAGTGCTAGATTTATAACATTCATTCAGTTATCACATAACTACTTTTGGATTCCAAATATTGTATCACATTCCAGATAAATAGAAAATGTTAAACTTTCCGATCGAACAATCAAACACCCAAGTTTTCCCGAAAAGCTCAACACATGAAATAAGTTTAAAAACATCCACTTCATACCACAGTACCAGCGGTCCAGCCGTAAAAGGGTCAAGCCAACGTCTCACATGTGGCACGCCGTACTGCCCCAAACCCTAAGGTTCAAAGGGCAGTTCAAGACGGTCACATAATCGAGTTAAGGTTTGTTGTCTTCTAGAGGGTCCATCGCGTTACTTGCACTACTTAGAATGTTCTTAAACTACGGAAAGATCCAACACTTGGAAATTTCCCGACAGGGGAAAACGTGGGTCATTCATATCCGGTCGAACCTTTTAACATGTTCTAAAATATCCGGAAAAACACAGAAAAAGTTAAACTTTCTGATCGAATTAACGAAATCCCAATACAACCCAGAAAACTCAACTCTTGAGCAAAAATTAAAAATTCCCAGAAAACACAGGAAACAGATAAGGACATTACTGTGCAAACTGCAATGAATGAGGTGATGGTACGGCCGCTGAACCGCCGCACGAGCCATGCTCATGCCGCGGTTCCACGGTGCCTTGGTAGAATTATGAACACGTGCTGCACAGTAATCCCAAGAAAAGCCTGCTGAATTTTCTGGATATTTTTAATTCACAAAAATCCACAGTTTCAGAAAATGTATAGAGAGGGGTATTCGATTAGGGTTTCGGGTTCGATCGGACTTCTAACTTCGACTACACTTCGCCTAAAGCTCTATCCAGGCTCTGATACCACTGTAGGGTTCCTAGGAACACTCATGAGGTTCTACAACTGATCAACCATTCCAAAATCAAATTTTCCATGTGCCAAAGAACCCTAATGCTAGAACGTTAACTAGAGGTAAGGCGAAACATAGCAAGTTAACTACTTTAACTACAAGTGAAAGGGATTACAACCTTTGTAGATCCGGTCTTCCACTTCTTTAGCTCCGTGATGACGTCCCTCCGCTGCGATCATCGGGATCCTGGACTCTAGCGTTGGTTTCATCGGAGAAATGAGCGGGCTAGGTCGTTGACTTCGGTGCTGAAGATGATCTACGTCGAGGCGACTCTAACTCAAGCTCCATCTTCACTAGGTCATGAAACTTGTGAAGAAAACACCCTATAAAACATGGCAAGTGGTAGAGGATGAAGAAATAGGAAGTGGGTTCACTTTGGAATTGGATTTCTCACTTGATTTCATCACTTGAAAATTTTCAAGAAAGCTTTCTTCACTTCATCAAGAAGAAGAAGAAGAAGAAAAAGGATTATATATAAAATAATAAATCAAGTGAAGATTATTCATAATGCAACCATGGGTGAAGTTAACTCATGTAGAGAGCAAACCATAGTTTAGATAAATGGTTAGGTCTGTTAGTGTATATGCCCTAGAGGCCATTACTGTATCATACTAGTATGTATATTACTTGATGGAAGCTTGGAATATTCACAGTTGTACAGACAATCTTGCTCAATATAGTAGTATGCTACTTGGTTTATCTCTGCTTTAATGTGTACATGTGTGTTTATTTATTATATCACCTATACGCATTAGTAGAGCCCTTAGGATCTTTGCTTGATTACCAGCGTTGTGATGGCGATCACACTCGTGGGGGCTGGGTAATCTACAAGCACATCCTTATTCACGTCCCTAGTCGTGGGAGTACCGAGATAGGGCATCGATACTCCGGAGTAGACTAGCGTATGCGCTTCTCATCCCAGCACGGGAGACGGTCTGTCCCACAGCCGTCGGTACGTCGTACTTGAGATAGTATGCGGGTGCTCGTTGGGTTACGAGTACACTGGACAGGACTCGTCGGGAACTGATGGTTGGTATTATACCTATCGTCAGTTATCAGTTCCCAGGTGACATGAGTACAGCTTAGTCCGCTGACTTGACACTGTCACTTCGCCTCGAGTGTGTTCCCACTGTTCTTTGATTACTACCCTACCACGGCTCTACTGAGTCGTGCAAACAGGTAGTAGTTGGGAGCAGTCCCGAAGCACTTAGAGGCAGTGACGGTTAGACAGGATTCGTCTCTCCCGGTATTGGGGGTTGACATCGCGCTGTGTCTAGGAGAGCCATTACACGAGTAGTCCCTGGCCAGGGCAAGCGAGATATACTGGTAGGTTCCAGTGTTATCTCAGGGTGTTCTGGGCTTCACTCCGACACGACTTGTACCGCTATTAGGGGTCTGACGCTTGCCGCCCCCCTAGGCCCGACATGCGATGTATCAGACGAACAGACCGGACTGTACGGAGATTGTCACATACAGACTCAGTAGGAGTTCGGATGGGTTTACCTCATCGGCCTTCTTATCGACATCTACCTGGGGGCCGTTACGTTCAGCTTGTGCCGCTTGTGGTCTGTGGTTAAACCCACTGCCAGCGTAGTGTCGAGTCTTTAGAGTCCCACACAGAGAGTTTCCCTGCACTGAGCGAAACATGTAGAGGCCGTATGGTTTTACGGCAGGGCTGCGATCACTTACGTACACTTGTGTGCGTGTGGTGTTCGGGCAGGCAGTACTAGTGGGCTTTGGTTTAAGCCGGATCCTAGTATTGCATGGATGGATTTGTTTTGTCTTCTGTGCATCCGCATTCTACGGAATACGGATGCAGGTGTGTATGCACAGTTTTCCGGAGCGATGAAGGAGGAGGTGCCTCATTAGGGTTTTGGCAGTTGGTTCGGCCAAAACCGCTATGTGGCAGGCTCATTAGGGTTTTGACAGTTGATTAGGTCAAAACCATTTTGAGGCCGACTCATTAGGGTTACGACAGTTCGTTTGGTCGAAACCGTTATGAGCCGGGGACATTATTTACTAATCCTTTCATTGATAATTTTCTTATGGCTAATTACATTGACCATTTGACCATCTTGACTTTGTTGACCATTTGACCAAAGTTGACTTGGATCTTCTTAGAAGATCTAAAGTATTCTTTGGTTTTCTTTTTATTTAGTTATGATAATGGTCATGTCATTTGTAGCCATCACCTTTATCTTGATGTGATTAGTAATCATGATGTTTTTGCATTATTGCAACCATGGTTAGCTTTTCTCTTGGTTAAGCTTTTCATTTGCTTATTCTCATTCTCTTTCTTGAAATGAGAAGCTCCATGGTTGCTAGAAAATCTTCTTCTTCTTCCTCCTCTTGATTTCTCCTTTGATCTCATGTGTTAAGAGAAAAAGGATTCTACTTGACAAACACATCCATACATCTTCTCTACACAACCTAGGGCTTCTAGATTAGCAATCTCCTTGCCCTAGTTACCTCGGCTTGAGGTGGAGCTCAGTGTACATCTCTCGGGTGGATCGTCTTCGACTCAAGGAGGCCGCGGAGGTGACCGAAGTCCGGATCAACCTTTGAGCAAGCAATGAGAAGAACAACAAGAAGAGAAGAACATCAAAGAAGAACAACAACAAGAAGTGAAGGAGTTCAAGTTGAGGTATAACTACTTTGCCGAGTAGTTAACTCTTCTTTGCAAGTATTCTAGTTTAGTTTAGCAAAGATCCGGCTTTTACGGTCCATGTTACAAAGTTTAGAAAATTTTTGATTTACCGTTTCCGCAACCCCGAAAGTACCGGGAGAGGTAACGTGGACTTAACAGTGGTATCAGAGCCTAACTAAACTTAAACTAGCTTGTTAGTGAAGTGTAACGAAGTTCGGAACCGAAAAATCACAAAACCGGAAAAACTAAAACCCTAAGTTTCTGTTGAAATTTTTTCTGCTCTAAATGAAAAATTTTATACTCCTAAATTCGGCTCAGGGTTTTGTTAGAACACCCATGAAAAACGATCCACTGTTTCATTCAAACCGCCGCGGTTCCGCGGCACGAGGTAGGCATGTGCCGCGGAACCGCCGCCGTTTGTCGTCTTCTCTGCATCGTCTTTCGTGCAGTGTGTGTCTGTGTTGGTTTTGGGATTTTTAAAATATATTATATGTGCCCAGATTTTCCAGAACAGAAATTTACTTTTGGGGTCCTATAATTCCGTATTTTTTCCGAACTTCACTGCACTTTGACTATGATGGTTATATCTGTGATGCTTGCATGTATTGAACGTCGGCTAATCGCTATAAGTCGATTGGTCGGGGTTATACATGATCTGTGTTTGATATTGGAATGTGTATATGAATGTGTTGGACTGTCGCGGGTGAATAGCCGGGGTGGATGTGAGATGAGCTTTTGTTTTTCTTTCATTCATTGTAAATGTAAATTGATGTAATATTATTATTTGTTTGGCCGCACAACCGGGTCGGGGTTGTAGCCGTCATTGTATAATTCTTTTTACTGTTTTTGCTCCTAGGATAGACCCATGGAGGGGTGCACAAACTGCCGAGTACTTGGCGGGTAGTTTGCCGCACCCGTAGGGGTCTTGGGTGGGGTATTTGGCTATTCACCGCGACCGTGTTATCCGTTTTTCGTTCCAGGCTCGAAAGGATTGCGGATTGCTAGTATATCCAATGTATTCATCTGTGATCTGTAATGTCTATCATTGCTTTCTATTTAGGCGTTGCTTATGTTTTACAGCCGCGCTAGCCCAGCCCCCGCTCTGTCGTTAGTTAAGTAACCTAACGGGTGATGACGGGACCCCGTGGCGAATGCGAATGGCATAAGCGTACGCCATATTTTGGTTGTTTTCTGCAATGGTAGGATTTAAATGATGGGACGCATTAAAAGAACTAATGCAAGAAAATAAACCTAAAAGACGTTGTTGGAACAATTTTTCAAAAAGCTGTTATTGCAAGGACGTTCATTTTTGTTTTGCATCGCGGTATTCGGTTATGAATGCCCAGCACCTCAGTCGACGAGGCAAGGGCCGAGATCCCTTCACCGGGAGTGACCCCTTGGACAAAAGTTTGCGTCAAGGTAATAACTTCACTATAGTCGATTATTCTTGCTTTGCATCGAGGTATTCAATTTGGAATATCCTGCACCTCATTCGACGAGGAAAGAGCCGAGATCCCTTCACAGGGAGTGACCTCTTTAGCAAAAGGATTTCGCCACTATATTTTTCCAAAAAGGGTTATCAGGTTCCTTCAACGACATCAAGTTCATTACGTTAACGGGTTTTTCGCCAAAAACCCAGCCGTAGCCCTCCGTCATTTCCTACAAGTACTACTCAGTATTCGAGCTACGTATTTTGGCATTGTCAAGGCGTAGTGATCGGTAGCTAAGTATTGCTTGTTTGCAACCTTATTTTTCAGATTATTTGGGACAGTCGCATAGCTATGTTGGCATTGTCAAGAGTTGTGCGGGTGGGTCTAAGTTAATCAAGATAATGACGGGCCGAACTTGACTAACAGTTCATGATATGTTGGCATTGTCAAGGTCATGAATCGTTAGGGGCAAAAACCACATCGGGAGTTTCAAAAGAACTGAAACTTGCAGATTTAGCATACCTTCTGGAGTGTGGTGACTAGAGTGGATTCCATCTAGGTTATCACACAATGACAGTTGGATCCCGATCCCACTGATGAGTTGGTTTACTCTCGGGAGATTATTTCACTTAACGATCAATGCTATAAACCTAGTAGGTGTCTAGAAAGGTGTTAGTGGGGTTACGCCCCCAGGGAAAAGAGGTTCTTTAATTAAGGAACTTCGCGAAAGCGTTGGAAAACCTCCCTCGAAGTACCGACACTAGCCTGGCTGAAAGGTTAAGCAAGTATTGTGACGTGAATTAAAACCCGGCTAGTTCTTCTTTTAAAAGGTTTTAAGAAGGATTTGAGGAAACAGTAGGAGACATCCTGGTTAGATAAATTAATAAACCAATCTAATCTTGCAAGAGCATACGCTGAGTGTTTCTTTTCTCTCTCTCCAGGCAGCAACCTTTTCACGCCCTAATCAAGATAATAAAATGTATCGCTTGACCGATCCGAATTCTTATTCGGGACTGGGGAAAGTTGGTTCAGCTCTAACTTATGACAACAGTCATGAGTATGAGAATGGGAAAGAGGAAAGTATGGATTTCCAGGATACCCAGTTGAAGAAGAAGCATGGTTTTGCATCTACTTCAGGTGTTCTTGTAATTGAGAACTGTTTTACGGTCAGCCCTACCTCCTGGGTACTTGATACCGGATCAGGATCTCATATCTGTAATTTATTGCAAGGACTGAGAAAAAGTAGGAATGTTGCACCGGGTGATATGCCGCTCAGAGTAGCGAACGGAGCACAAGTTAATGCGGCAGCCGTCGGTGAATATCACCTAGTATTGCCAAATGGCAAGACTATGATTTTGAACGATTGCTACTATGTACCCTCCATGGTTTGCAACATCATATCAGTTTCTTTACTCGATAAAGATAGATATAAGTTTGTTCTTGAAAAGAATATCATGAACATTTACCTTGATAAGGTACTGGTTGCAGAGGGTACACTGTTTAATGGTATCTACGTTCTAAATCAGAATACAGTTCTCAATATACAAAACACACGCAAGAGGAAGAATTCAGATCCGAATGAATCCTACTTGTGGCATTGTAGACTTGGTCATATCGGAGAGAAAAGACTGAGTAAGTTGCATAAAGATGGACTCTTGAATGCGTTCGAGTTTTCATCTTATGAAACTTGTCAGTCTTGTCTCAAAGGGAAGATGACCAAATATCCGTTCACCGGACATGGAGAAAGAGCAAGAGAGCTCTTGGGACTCATACACAGTGATGTGTGTGGTCCGATGTCTATACTTGCAAGGGGTGGGTTCTCGTACTTCATCACATTCACTGACGATCTCTCTAGGTTCGGATATGTGTATCTGATGAAACACAAATCTGAAACTTTTGAGAAATTCAAGGAATTCAGAAACGAAGTAGAGAACCAGACAGGCAAAAGTATCAAGATCCTCCGGTCTGATAGAGGAGGGGAGTACTTAAGCACGGAATTCCGAGATTACTTAAAAGAGAATGGTATTCTCTCTCAGCTCACTCCTCCTTATACACCACAGCACAACGGTGTATCAGAGAGAAGGAATCGTACCCTATTGGATATGGTTCGATCCATGATGAGTGATGCTGAGTTGCCTCTTTCATTCTGGGGACTTGCGCTAGATACAGCGGCATACTTACTGAATCAGGTTCCGTCTAAATCCGTGCCTAAGACTCCATATGAAATATGGAGTGGAAAGAAACCATATCTAGAACGGATTAAGATATGGGGCTGTCCGGCCTATGTAAAAGTACAAAAACCAGACAAGCTTGAGGCACGGTCAGTTTTATGTAAATTTGTGGGATATCCTAGAAATTCTCAGGGATATCTGTTCTACCACACTGAGGAACAGAAGGTGTTCGTTGCTCGCCGCGCCACCTTTTTAGAGTGGCAATTTCTTGCAAAAGAAATAAGTGGGAGCACGGTAGAACTGGATGAAATATCTGATCCACAAACTCAAACTGAGGATTTAGCAGAACCAGAAAATTCAGTGACCCCAAACGAACCTCAGCCACTCCGCAGATCTGGTAGGATTTCTCATCCGCCCGAGAGATACTACGGTTTTCTCATAGACGGGGATCGAGAGGATTGCATCTTGGAAGAAGATGACCCTACCAGTTTCAGGCAGGCCATTATCAGTAGGGACTCTGATAAGTGGCAGGAAGCAATGCAATCCGAAATGGAGTCCATGTACGCCAATAAAGTGTAGACCTTGGATATTGCTCCACCTGGGGTAAAACCCGCTGGATGCAAATGGATCTACAAAAGGAAACTTGGTGTAGATGGGCAGGTGGAAACCTATAAAGCTAGAATCGTTGCAAAAGGTTTTCGTCAAACCTGGTTTGGACTATGATGATACTTTTTCTCCAGTGGCTATGCTCAAATCCATTCGGATCTTACTTGCCATTGCTGCCTTCCATGACTATGAAATCTGGCAGATGGATGTTAAGACGGCTTTCCTAAACGGTTGTTTGGAAGAGTGCGTTTATATGGATCAACCAGAAGGTTTCGTAGACAGTGGGAGCAGCGGAAGGGTGTGCAAGTTACTTAAATCCATTTGTGGATTAAAACAGGCATCGCGGAGCTGGAACATCTGTTTTGATGAGGCAATCAAGGAATTTGATTTCATCAAGAACGAAGATGAACCCTGTGTATATAAGAAGATTGTAGGACGAATTGTCGTATTCCTAGTCTTGTACGTGGACGACATTCTTTTGATAGGAAATGATATTCCTATGCTACAATCGGTCAAGCTATTTTTGTCACAAAGGTTCTCCATGAAGGACCTGGGTGATGCCTCGTACATTCTGGGGATCAAGATCTATAGAGATAGATCCAAGAAACTATTGGGACTTTCGCAGTCCAGGTACATAGAGACCGTACTAAAGAGATTTAGTATGGAGGGTTCCAAGAGCGGTAACATACCCGCATTGCACGGAATTACCCTCTCCAAGAAGATGTCTCCTAAGACTGACGAGGAGAGGGTTCGCATGAGCACTATACCCTACGCTTCGGCGGTAGGATCTATAATGTATGCGATGCTATGTACAAGACCAGATGTAGCTTACGCGCTGAGCGCGGTAAGCCGGTATCAGTCAGACCCAGGGGAGGACTACTGGACAGCAGTGAAGAACATTCTCAAGTACCTGAGAAGGACTAAGGAGATGTTCCTGGTTTACGGTAATGGAGACCTCAGGGTCGAGTCCTTTACCGATTCAAGCTTCCAGAGTGACAAAGATGACAGCAAGTCTGTCTCGGGTTTTGTGTTTACCCTCAACGGAGGGGCGGTATGTTGGAGGAGTTCCAAGCAGGATACCGTCGCAGACTCGACGATGGAGGCTGAATACATTGCTGCAAGCGATGCCGCAAAAGAGGTGGTCTGGATAAAGAAGTTCATTAGTGAACTTCAGGTGGTTCCGTCCATTGTTGACCCAATACCTCTGTATTGCGATAACAATGGGGCTATAGCTTTAGCGAAGGAACCAAGGTCCCATCAGAAATCCAGGCACATCTTAAGGCGGTATCACCTGATCAGGGAGATCATTGATCGACAGGAGGTCGAGGTGCGGAGAGTGGACACAAAGGACAACACTGCGGACCCATTCACGAAGGCTTTACCCCAGACTCAGTTCGAACGGCTGATCGAGATGATAGGTCTTCGATACGCCAGTATATGGCCTTAGTGCAAGTGGGAGATTGTTAGTGTATATGCCCTAGAGGCCATTACTGTATCATACTAGTATGTATATTACTTGATGGAAGCTTGGGATATTCACAGTTGTACAGACAATCTTGCTCAATATAGTAGTATGCTACTTGGTTTATCTCTGCTTTAATGTGTACATGTGTGTTTATTTATTATATCACCTATACGCATTAGTAGAGCCCTTAGGATCTTTGCTTGATTACCAGCGTTGTGATGGCGATCACACTCGTGGGGGCTGGGTAATCTACAAGCACATCCTTATTCACGTCCCTAGTCGTGGGAGTACCGAGATAGGGCATCGATACTCCGGAGTAGACTAGCGTATGCGCTTCTCATCCCAGCACGGGAGACGGTCTGTCCCACAGCCGTCGGTACGTCGTACTTGAGATAGTAGGCGGGTGCTCGTTGGGTTACGAGTACACTGGACAGGACTCGTCGGGAACTGATGGTTGGTATTATACCTATCGTCAGTTATCAGTTCCCAGGTGACATGAGTACAGCTTAGTCCGCTGACTTGACACTGTCACTTCGCCTCGAGTGTGTTCCCACTGTTCTTTGATTACTACCCTACCATGGCTCTACTGAGTCGTGCAAACAGGTAGTAGTTGGGAGCAGTCCCGAAGCACTTGGAGGCAGTGACGGTTAGACAGGATTCGTCTCTCCCGGTATTGGGGGTTGACATCGCGCTGTGTCTAGGAGAGCCATTACACGAGTAGTCCCTGGCCAGGGCAAGCGAGATATACTGGTAGGTTCCAGTGTTATCTCAGGGTGTTCTGGGCTTCACTCCGACATGACTTGTACCGCTATTAGGGGTCTGACGCTTGCCGCCCCCCCCTAGGCCCGACATGCGATGTATCAGACGAACAGACCGGACTGTACGGAGATTGTCACATACAGACTCAGTAGGAGTTCGGATGGGTTTACCTCATCGGCCTTCTTATCGACATCTACCTGGGGGCCGTTACGTACAGCTAGTGCCGCTTGCGGTCTGTGGTTAAACCCACTGCCAGCGTAGTGTCGAGTCTTTAGAGTCCCACACTGAGAGTTTCCCTGCACTGAGCGAAACATGTAGAGACCGTATGGTTTTACGGCAGGGCTGCGATCACTTACGTACACTTGTGTGCGTGTGGTGTTCAGGCAGGCAGTACGAGTGGGCTTTGGTTTAAGCCGGATCCTAGTATTGCATGGATGGATTTGTTTTGTCTTCTGTGCATCCGCATTCTACGGAATACGGATGCAGGTGTGTATGCACAGTTTTCCGGAGCGATGAAGGAGGAGGTGCCTCATTAGGGTTTTGGCAGTTGGTTCGGCCAAAACCGCTATGTGGCAGGCTCATTAGGGTTTTGACAGTTGATTAGGTCAAAACCATTTTGAGGCCGACTCATTAGGGTTTCGACAGTTCGTTTGGTCGAAACCGTTATGAGCCGGGGACATTATTTACTAATCCTTTCATTGATAATTTTGTTATGGCTAATTACATTGACCATTTGACCATCTTGACTTTGTTGACCATTTGACCAAAGTTGACTTGGATCTTCTTAGAAGATCTAAAGTATTCTTTGGTTTTCTTTTTATTTAGTTATGATAATGGTCATGTCATTTGTAGCCATCACCTTTATCTTCATGTGATTAGTAATCATGATGTTTTTGCATTATTGCAACCATGGTTAGCTTTTCTCTTGGTTAAGCTTTTCATTTGCTTATTCTCATTCTCTTTCTTGAAATGAGAAGCTCCATGGTTGCTAGAAAATCTCCTTCTTCTTCCTCCTCTTGATTTCTCCTTTGATCTCATGTGTTGAGAGAAAAAGGATTCTACTTGACAAACACATCCATACATCTTCTCTACACAACCTAGGGCTTCTAAATTAGCAATCTCCTTGCCCTAGTTACCTCGGCTTGAGGTGGAGCTCAGTGTACATCTCTCGGGTGGATCGTCTTCGACTCAAGGAGGCCGCGGAGGTGACCGAAGTCCGGATCAACCTTTGAGCAAGCAATGAGAAGAAAAACAAGAAGAGAAGAACATCAAAGAAGAACAACAACAAGAAGTGAAGGAGTTCAAGTTGAGGTATAACTACTTTGCCGAGTAGTTAACTCTTCTTTGCAAGTATGCTAGTTTAGTTTAGCAAAGATCCGGCTTTTACGGTCCATGTTACAAAGTTTAGAAAAATTTTGATTTACCGTTTCCGCAACCCCGAAAGTACCGGGAGAGGTAACGTAGACTTAACAAGGTCAAAGGATAAAAACAAAATGGTTGACTTTGTCAAAGTTGCTTGAAGTATCATGAAACTTCTAGCAAAGAAAGAAAAGCCACCATTTAGTTTTTAACCAAAATAAATAAATAAATATGTTAAAACCCTAACTATTAACCTAAACATGGTTTAAAGCATACACACACCAAAGTTTGCATGTATCATCAAACATGATACAAACTAGTGCACAAACATATATCATATATACAATGTGCACAATCTAGTAAGAAAAAATAATCTTAAGTGAACCAATACTAGTTAATGTAAAATAATATATCAAATATATAATTGTACATTAAATCATTAAATCAACACTTGATTTAATGATCCGGTCATACTGCATATAACCGACTAATATCAAGTGTATCAATATATCGAATCAACATTTGATTCGGTAACCGGCTATATCTTATATAACCGTCCGATAATACAAATCGCGAGAATAGAATTCAGTATCACATAATGGTATTATTCTCGGTCCCGCACATATCTCATATGCGCTCCTATTTCGTTTCGCTTGAGCCAGGAAACCTCTGTGTAGGACTCTAATAGCTCGTCAATACGCCGGTAGTAGGTGATTATCATATCAAACACCTACAAGCCGCAAGCGGTCTGCTAAACGTAACGGCCACCCGGGTATTGAGCGATCAGAAGATCAACGAGCAAGCCCGCTCACACTCCTATGAATCCAACCAGTAACACTTACCGTACAGTCCGGTCTGTTCGTCTGATATGTCGCATATCTCGCCTAGGGGTGGTAAACGTCAGACCCCAATAGCTTGATAAGTCATGCCGATGTAAGGTCCATAACAAGCATGACACTACTGATAACTCTTAGCAGTATATCACTGCAACCCTGGCCAGGGATTTCCAGTTATGGCCAGTCGAGCATAGTGCAACATCAACCCCCAATACCGGGAGAGACGAATCCCCTCCTATCGCTCATTGCCTCCATGTGAATCGGGACTGTACCCAAAAACCACCTGTTTGTATGACTCAGTAGAGCCGTGGTAGGGTGGAAATCAAAGCACAGTGCGAGACACACAAGACTCTATGACGATCTCGGGTCAACAGACTAAGCTGTACCAGTGTCACCAGAGAACTGCCATCCGACGTAAGGTATAATACCATCTGGGAGTTCTCGGCGAGTCCGTTCAGCGTACCCAGTCTCCACTGAGCACCCGCATACCATCTCTGATGTCAAACACTAATGGATATGGGATCATCCATCGCCCATCACTTGGGTCGAGAAGATATACGCTAGTCTACTCTGGAATATTGATCCCCGTCTCGATATCCCCACGACTAGAAACATTGAAGGATGTACTCATGGACTACGTAGGCCCCACTAGTATGATCTACATCACAATCCTACAAGTCGAGTACACATCCTAAGGGATTTATCAACATGTAACAGAGAGACAGAAAGTATACATGTTAAGATAAAGAGTAACCAGATAACGTACTATCATGTCGAGCAAGAAAGTCCTACCTATATATGTCCCAGCATCCACTACAATATACATCATATGTACAGTAATGGCCTCTAGGGCATACATATAACTAACACTATCTCATAGGAGGCATGCAATCTCATTGCAAATTTCAACACTTGAAATTCCCGATAAAATTTTGCCCGTAGCAACTTATGACCTTGGCTAAGGTCAACAAATCATAACCGCTAGCAAAGTTCAACCCGTCATTTCCCGATTGAATTAAACCCATCCGCACGACCCTTGGCTAAGGTCAACAAAGTCGTACGACTACCCTAACTAAATCGCATCATATGCATTGCAGATAAGCACTAATTAGCTACCGCACACTACGCCTTGGCTAAGGTCAACAAACTTCGCACGAATACTTACTAGTACTTATCTGAAATGACGGAGGGCTACGACAGGTTTTTATGAAAACCTTTTGCGTAATGAACTTGATATCGTTGTAGAATCGACTGATTTTAAATAGAGTGTTTTTGAGGCCTTTGCTAGTTTTGCTAAAGAGGTCACTCCCGGTGAAGGGATCTCGGCTCTTTCCTTATCGAATAAGGTGCAGGATATTTCACAAATACCGCTGTGCAAAGCAAAACTATAGAAGCAATCAAAAGACAAACCGAGTGTGTAGCATCTGCTAGTTTCGCTAAACAGGTCACTCCCGGTGAAGGGATCACGGCTCTTTCCTTATCGAATAAGGTGCTGGATATTCTACAAGGAATACCGCTATGCAAAGCAAAAAAAAAAGAGCTACCAGTTTTTAAACAAGTTTCTACAACATCTTTAGGTTTCTTTTATTTCATTAATCTCATTAATGAAGTCCCATTTTATTATGCTTCACAAGCATCACATTTGAAATGAAATCAGCAATATAACATATATCTCATATATATAATATAAACATTCGTCTCAGGCATTAATATGATCTCATCACAGAACGTTGCAGCAGAAGAACATATATGAAATATTGGATATACTAGGAGGTCCGTGTTTTTAATACGAGCCTGTATAAAACACGGATTCCACGGTCGCGATGAATAGCCAATCCCACACCCCCAGACCCCTACGAGAGCAGCAAGCAACCTTACCAATTCTAGAGTTAGGAGACCCGGTCTCGACTCCTCGAGATGGTCTCCCACTGGACCCCAGAACTCGGTTACTTGTGCTCCCCGCCTTGGGTCTATCCTAATGCGGAAAAATAAATAATATACAATAGTGACATTATCCTCAACCTGGAAGTGCCCTAATAAAAGAATATTACATACAATGAATTTTACATGATTGAAAAAGAAAATCTCTCATCTCACATAAAACCCCCGGCTATTCAAAACACGACGATCCAATATAACATATCACAGTAACACATAACATCGCATGTCATCAACGTATGTAAATATGCGTATCCCAATTGTCGTTGATGTATAGCAACGAAACCGGTGATACAATACATATTACACTTACAGTCGCAGAAAAGAAAGTGTAAAACTACAACAGTTGGAATCCGCAACCACCTTAGACATCGCATGCCTAACCAAATGAATTCTTTAGACATTGCATGCCTAACAATTATAAACCCCGCATTTTAGACTCAATCTTGAAAACACTTTTCAACATCTAGTCGGGCAATTCAACAAGATTCCCGATATTCTGATCGAATGCTCGACGGAAACTTTAGTAGACGGCCGCACACCTCGATACCGTCGACGAAGTGTACTAAAGCGAAACACCGCTGCCGCGAGCACCCGAACGGATGCATTTGGCGATGGAGTTCTCCTACAGTCACTTCGTCGGGGCTATCGCGTACGCTACGTGATTGCCACGGACTTTTGATCGCATCAAAATCCCGTGGCAACCGATCATCTGAGACTAAACTGCTAGATTTATAACATTTAAATTAGTTATCTCATAACTACTTGTAGATTCCAAATATTGTATCACATTCCAGATAAATAGACAAAGTTAAACTTTCCGATCGAATAAAGAAACACCCGTGATTTCCCAAATAGCTCAACACTTGAGCGGAGTTCAAAAAGTCCCAGAATATGTCACAGCCGCTATGAACCAGCCGTAGAAGGGTCAAACCAACGCCTCACATGTGGCAACGCTAAACTACCACAAACCATATGGTTCTGTGGCGGTTTTGACGGTCACATAATCGAGTTAAGGTTATGTTCTTATAGAGGGTCCATATATTACTTGCATGATTTTCTGAAAGTTTTAAACTCAGAAAAATCCAACACTTGAAAGTTTTCCGACAGGGGAAAAAGTGAGTTATTGATATCCGTTCGAACCTTTTAACACGTTCTAAATTACGCGGAAAAACTTAAACGAAGTTAAACTTTCCGATCGAATCAACGAGTTCCCAATATTTCCCAGAAAGCTCAATACTTGAGTAGAATTAAAAATTCCCAGAAGCATGAAAAAGTACCCAAGAACAAAGCCCTGAAGTATTAGCCCCTAACTCCTAAAGTTAGCCGCGGAACCGCCGCCAAACGCATGGTTTGGGCGCGGTTCTGCGGTCTCTTGAAAGAGTTAGGACTTCGTACATCACAGTAATCTTTAGAATTCCCTGCATGATTTTCTGAGTATTTTTAATATGAAAAATTTCAACTTTTGAAAAAATTTCCAGAAAGTGGGATTTATCGGGGTTTCGGAGTTCGATCGGACTTCAAATTTCGTCTACATAACGCCTAATGCTCTAACCTCGCTCTGATACCACTGTAGGGTTAGCTTATCACCTTGTGAAGGTTTTGGCAAGCATCAAACATGCTACTTTAAAAATTTTAGGGTGCTAAACAAACCCTAACCAAGATCAAAACTAGAGACTTAAGGTAAACAAAGCAAGTAAACAACTTTATTTCTAAGAGTTCGGGATTACAACCTTTGCAGTCCATTCCTTCACTTCATAAGCTCTGTGTTGAGGTCCCTTCGCCGCGATCATCATGTACCCGGACTCTAGAAAGGCTCTATTAAGAGAAAGATGCATGCTTGCTTCCGGTCTTCAATAACAAAGATGATCTATCTTGAAGAAACTCAAACCCAACCTCTTGCTTTGCTAATCAAGTATTAGCAAAGCAAACACCCTAATCTAAGTTGCTAGAATAGATGAGGATGATGAAGTAGAAATTTAGCTCTCTTTTGTTTTAAATTTCTCACTCATTATCATCACTTTACAAAAAGCGAGAAAGCTTTTCATCAAGAGGAAGAAGAAGAAGAAGAAGCAAATCCATTTGTGATGAATAATGAAATCAAGTGTGTAGTTAGAAATGCAACCATGGGTTATGAATGAAGACTTAACCCATGTAGAGAATTACCTATGGTAAAGGGTTTGGGTTGGGTTACGAAATATCTACACAAAATATCACAAGTCAAATTCAAAGCTTCAACAAGCTTCTTGAAAGCTTCATGCAAGCTTAACCCTAATCCAAACCCCAACCACATTTAAACTCCACAAAGCATGTTGCATTTGTAACCATAACATATTACAATATTATATATCACATATAAAATATTTATTGTAACAAAATAAAATAATACAATTAACATATATCTCATATATATCAATGTATTATCTAAGTGAGAAGAAGAATCTTTAAGTGAGCTAATATTAGTTAATGTAATATAATATATCAAATATATAATTATACATTAAATTATCGAATCAACACTTGATCCGATAATCCGGCTATTTCACAAATATCCGACTAATATAATCTGTATCAGTTCATCGAATCAACACTTGATCCGATGACCCGGCTATATCACATATACCCGGCCGATATCACATATCGCGAGAATCTAATACGGTATCACATACACGTATTGTTCTCGGTCCCGCACATATCATATATGTGCTCCTACTCCGTTTTGCCTGAGCCAGGAAACCTCTGTGTAGGACTCTAAAGAATCGTCAATACACCGGCAGTAGGTGATGATCATATCAAATACCCACAAGCTGCAAGCGGTCAGCTAAACGTAACAGCCACCCTGGTATTGAGCGATTAGAAGATCAACAAGCAAGCCTGTACAATCTCTTGCGAATCCAATCAGTAACACTCCCGTACAGTCCGGTCTCTTCGTCTGATATGTCGCATATCTCGCCTAGGGGTGGTAAACGTCAGGCCCAAATAGCTTGATAAGTCGTGTCGATATGAGATCCATAACAGTTCGAGAAAGTTCTGATAACCCTTACCAGTAAATCTCAACAACCCTGGCCAGGGATTTTCAGTTATAGCCAATCGAACACAGCGCAACATCAACTCCCTATACCGGAAGAGGCGAAACCCCTCCTATCGCTCATTGCCTCCATGTGATTCAGGACTGTACCTAAAAGCCACCGTTTTGCACGCCCACTTGGACGTGGTATGATGGAAATCAAAGCACAGTGGGAATCACACAAGACTCTATAACGATCTCGTGTCTACAGACTAACCTGTACCAGTATCACCAGAGAACTGCCATCTGACGTGAGGTATAATACCATCTGGGAGTTCTCGGCGAGTCCGTCCAGTGTACCCAGTCTCCACTGAGCACCCGTATACCTTCTCTGATGTCAAACACCAATGGATATGGGATCATCCATCGCCCATCATATGGGTCAAGAAGCGCATACGCTAGTCTACTCTGGTATATCGATGCCCTGTCCCGATACACCTACGACTAGGAACATTTGAAGGATGTACTTAGCTACTACACTGTTCCCACTAGTATGATCTGCATCATAGTCTTGGTAGTCAAGTACTCATCCTAAGGGCTTTATCAACATGTAACATAGAGACTATCAGAGTACATGTTAAGATAAAAAGCAACCAGATAGCATACTATCATGTCGAGCAAGAAAGTCCTCACTATATATGTCCAAGCATCCACTACAATATACATCGTATGTATAGTAATGGCCTCTAGGGCATACATATCACTAACAATGATGCATCAACCCTGCTGTGTAGTGACAAGGCAATTATCGATGATGAATTGTGTGAGCCGGAAAATCTGTGTACGTGTAACATATGCATCATCGATAATAGTGTAAGTGTACTAGCACAGGTGCATGCAATGCAACGAGAATAACATGAATGCAGCATAAGGTAAATCATATGCAAATGCTTATGGGTATTCGTATCTAACATGACCGAGTCGGTGAATCTAACCATCGGCATCTAGCCTCACGACTTCACGTAGGGAATAATCAATCGTACGACATCCTGTAGTCAAGGGTATAGATCAATCATCGAGCCCAACTCATCACGTACGGAAAATCATCGTACGACGGCACTGAACCATCGGGGATCCTATCATCCTATATGATAATGAGGGGTATGGACCTAACCTCTCGTACGGCAATCACTCATGATTCACGACATTCTATATATATCTATATACCTATATCCTAGGTCACATCCATAACAATCTCGTATCAGGGGACCGGCAAGGTATCAATCATCTCAATCGACTCGCATCCGTATACTAACATATCATTATATCACATGTCAAATCGTATTATCTTTTCATCGCATTTATATCTCACATAAGGTCAATTTTACATATACATTCTACCTTTACTATAAGCATAAGTATCTAATCTAACATATAGACCCGAACCATACAATCAGTTTTTAAAAGGTGCGAATCGTAGTTTGAAAGTAGGGGTTACGGTGTTTTTAAGGAAAAGATATCGTTTGAAAATCCATAACGTCCCTCAAGGTATCTGTTTAAAAGATGCATACGATTCTTCAGTTGGGAAATAGGTATGGATCGGATGACACATCTACGTCGACTATCTAGTCTTATAGTACCCTAAATGGAAATATCATCAAATATCATCTTCAAATTCCGTCATCATCTACTAGTCGTATCATATAACTTCTAACTATCCTTAGATTGTAATATGGTTCTCTAACTACCCTTTTTACTCTATCTATAGTTTACTAATAAAGGTTTCATTAACCATAATCTGTATATAAATCAGTTTCGATCAAAGTGTGCGGGGGTACTATACGCCATCCACCCGACTTCCCCCGTAGATATAGATCTACTAACATTGGTCTCCGCTTGCCGAAGTCGATGACGCCATGCTCCGTCATCTCGGAATCCACACGAAGGCACCTACAATAACAACACATATCGCAACGCTATTAAAATCAAGTTCTGAAATCCAAAACGGCAGGCGCATTGCTCATAGGTTAGAACCTATAGCTTACGCATACAAAATCAACCAAACAACCCTTGTTGTTGATGTACGAACATCCAACAGCCGAATACAAATCCAAATACCAAGAATTAGCATTTCAAAATACGGAAAACATAGCCAAAAACACACCAAAGTGCTCCCAGATTCTCTCTCAGGTAAAATTGGCCAATTCTGCACATATAGGTGGTCTAATTATCAGATAAGTGAACCATATAACAAGAACCAACCCAAAATTCCCTAATGTGGCCGCAATTTGCGGCCACAATGAATAAATCAGCCGCCCAGCAGTTGAGTTGGGGTCTCGGGTCTTGGGTTAGCTTCCTGGGTGCCTGCATGTGTCACTGTGTTCGCTAAATAATTTCTAGTGCCTCCGGGTTACTCCAGATTTCCATATACCGTCACAAATCAACACAAAACCGACATAATTAATTCCTAAATCTATATTTTGGTTTCTATACCAAATTCCAAGTCTCAAACAGCCACTTAACAGCCACTCAAACATCATCAATCCACAATTTCACTCAAACCCTCACTAGGATTTTTAAGTATCACGAATCCATCACCAAATGAACTCTAAACTTAAACAAAAGCTAGGAAAACTTGAAACTAAACCAATGGAAGAAATTATACCTCATGAATGTTACTTAAGCAAACCCTAGAAGTCCAAAGTCATCAAGATCCAACTTTTCTTGGTCCAATGTGATGAGCATGAAGAGAGGATCATTTTTTGTGAAAGGGGTTTAGGGTTTTGATGGAGTTTTGGAGATGGATTTAGAGGTTGAAGGTGGAGGGAGATGAGGGTGAGGAAGATGAAGAAGGAGAATAAAAAATAATTGGTGGGGGATAATGTGGCTGCCCCTCCCTCCCTTTCTCTCCTTTATTCTCACCCACTCTCACTAAATTACCCTTTTTCCATTCTCTTTTTAACCTTTTCTTATTTATTTAAAACCAAACCATATAATACCCCAAAACAACACAAGAAACAACATGTAACCAGAATGCGACATGCCATGGTGCACTAGCCATGATTCACTGTAAAAACACGGATTTGGCCTAATCGCGATTAGCAGTGCACTAATCGGGTTTTCATTTAAACTACATAAAATAAATCTTAAAAATGCCAAATCCTTTAAATATATTTTTAAATGAATAAATCATTTTAATTTCCAATTATTTCACAATTATTAGTATAAATTTATACCCTTTTTCGAATACTCCAATTTCTCAAATCGGGCAGTTTTCGGGAAATATATTATTTTAATATTAAATTCCAAAAATAATATTTTATATTTTCTGAAATATTACAATCTTCCCCCCTGAAATAAATTTGGTCCCCGAATTTAAATTTAAACCCCTAAATACCAAAACATTTCAATAATCAACTCAAATCAACGGGGCTCCGAAATCACGAAAGATGCAGAAATAACACAGCGCATCGCGTGCGCCTGAAAATGAGTACAAAACTCAAAATTGAACTTCGTCAAGCGTCACGCAAATCATCAGATTTGCACCCATATCCTCGGAGTTACAACGGAGATACAGAATCTCGAATTCCACTACAGAAATCCAATATTCACTAGTCAAATACTATAATACGTGTATAGTACACATCTCTGGAAACTTCAAAATCTGAATAAAATACATGCAAAATCTTTTTTGAATCGCCGCGTGATGCGTAACTCACGGCATAAGTGACGGACGCTCATTTGTAAAATAATAATTATAGTTTCATATTGTCACGACCCGCAGGGTACGGACGTGACTAGCACTTAAGTTTACGAAGCGTCTCAAGGCGTCCGTAAAATAAGTAAGCGAAAGCCCAGAACCAAAACCAAATAAGCAGAAGAGTGAAGAAAACCCAATCAATTGAAAGCGAGTTTATCAAATAAGTCATATAAAACCCTTTTTTTAAGAACAATATCAATTTTTCCGAAAATTTCGGCAGAGTCTCCTTTGTAAATACTGGCCCCCAAAATGGGTACAACAAGAATATATATGAATCCAACAAATAAGGCATCCCCAAGCGGGAGCTAGCTCTTCGCCACAAGGCGGTCACAAATCCCACGCAATATAAAGCAACAACATGCGAAATAATCATAATGAAGCATAGGAAAAACAGCATGTCGACTCAAGTGAGCTCGACCCCAAAATACAGCATAAAAGTCCACAAACCTCACAGTCTCATCTCTAGGTCAATATACAGTAATACTGGTAGATACAGTAGATGGAGTACACTAGATACAAAGAATATACAAGGTGGTGCAAAAATAATCATATAACCCACCTAAGAGCAAAACCTCGAGTCCAGGCAAAAGAGGCAAAAGAAGCAAGCGCACCCGCCGCTACTGTACTGACGGAGCGGACCTGAAAAAGGCTGTGGCACAACGGGGGTGAGTTGCCAACTCGTGAGTAATAAATAACATCTACACAGGCTATCGAATGCATGCATACAAGAATCCTAGCATCTAAAATACAGGTAAGGCAGGACATTATAGCAGGTATGTATGCAATATGAATATACTAGCAGGTATGAATGCAATGCGAATCAACTCATGATCTGAATGTGTAAGTATAAGAATCATGTTTTTCCTTTATGAACCTTTTTTGAAATACCAGCATAATACCACTAGAATCAACAAGAACCTGTGTCCAGCAACGACACCTCAAAACTATCACAAATCTCATATATCCATGTCATAGTATCTCTGGCCTCAGCCATCCGGCTGACCCAGCTCAATATCAAAATCTCATCATCTCGCGGCCACGGTCGGTATCCTCTGGATATCCGCCGTGCCAAACAGTCACCGGTAGGTAATCCGTCCCCTGCCAGGCTCAACGTCAACACCACATTCATCATGCCCCGGGGTACCTCACCGGGCCCACCATGTTCCCGAGACGGTTCATCCAACTCCTCGAAACAGGTCTCGAAAACCACAGCAAACTCATGGTGGACGACACTTACATCACCAGAAAACCGCAATTTACATATTTTAAAAATATAATAAGTTTAGAAATTTTGCGGCTTTCTCCCGAAATCCAGAAATATCATAAAATCTCAAGAAATTCTCATAAGTGCATATGTCAATGATAATGAATGCATATGGTATCAATAATCAAGTTGCGATGTGTGATTAATAGATTAGGCATGAACAAATAATATGATGAGGTACATGCACATGAATAGCAATCCTACGATTTCATTTTAAGGAATTAAAGGCAATAGCACAGGTTTAAGCATCAATTAGTAAAAGGTTTCAAATTATAGGTTATGTAGTGTGGTGGCATGGCAATTACCATGGCGTGTATGTAAGCATGAATGGTGCTCGTGCTGCATATAAAACCCTGGCAATGGTGCAGGTGTCCTATAAAATGGGTTCGCATATGTATGTCAATATAAGGCATGGATGCAGCAATTAATCATATAAGTATTACACCCCTAATTACAAACATCACTAAGAACCCTTTAAGTTACTAAAACTATCGGGCGGCTTGCGCCATCCAACGATAGTCCCCCGTAGATGTTACATCTACTCACAGGAATCCCTAGCTAGTCACGTCCAATCACCGCTTTCCCCTTTCGTGCCGCCTCTGACGTCTCCGCGACCGAACCTGGAATTTACATCAATACAAACATAAGGTTACAAATCAAGAACGACGTAATTCCCTAATGAAAATACTAACGTTCACAAGCTAGGTATAACGTGCACATGGTGCGCGGAACACACGCGAAAATCGCAAAAACTGCAAAAATCGATGATTTGGTCGCCCGGCAAAACTAAAACCCGATTACTCAAAAATCCGCACTCACACATACTAAAAATCATAGGATATGCCAACAATATAATCTAGATATCGCAATTAATTCGCCACAATAATATAATAAAAACCTAGTAAGCTAGAAGTTTGCAAATTTGGTGCAACCATCGACAATTAGCGACAAAATTAACACAATCCAACAAAACAATCCAAACTAACCCACTAGCTAGCTATTACACTAATTTTAAATCATTAACTATGCATCAAACCATAATTCCAACACAAACCTTCTCTTGATTTTTGGTAATTGGCAACAACAATGAAAATTTAACACAAGTTAACTTAGATTAGCATAACATCAAGCCACTTAAGCAAAGTAATAGATTGGTTAAGTAACAACTAGATTAATTAAAAGGATTTAATTAACTAAAACATGGCTTCAAGAAACCCTAGTTTAATTCAACCATTAACTTTTTAAAAACTAGATTAGGATTAACACTAAAATTAACACTAAACAACTAGATTAAAGAATTCTAACCATATCAGCTTACACGAGTAGAAATTATACATCAAATTTTTATAGATCTAGCAAGAAGAAATTTGCTTCAATTGATGGCCTCAAAGCATCATGATCCAAGCAAGGGAGGTGAAGGAAAAAGGGATGAAGGATGGGGTTATTTTGTGAGCTTTAAATCAAAATTTTTTTGAAGCAAACTTGAAGAATTTTGAAGAATATGAAAAGAAAAGAGATGAAGGGGAGGGGGATGCTGGTTTCGGCCAGAGCAAAGGGAGAGGGGAGTGGTGTGGGGTGTGGGAATGGTCACTAGTCAAACTCCCCCAAAGTCAAAGCATCATACCTTCAACATACTATATTTTAAAACCTACACATCAACTCACTTCTTTCTTAACAAAAGAGTTTTTAAAACAAAAGATAGGGGGAGAATTTCTGCATTTGGGCCAGCCAAGGAGATGTGAGGATGTGTGTGTGAGAGTGGACAAAAACATTTTTGCAAAAAGACCCCCTACAAGTCCAAAATTGCAAGTTTAAGCTTAAATTCAATAAATTTCGTTTTCCAACATAAAAATTAGTCAAAACTTGGAATAAAATACTAAAAATTTATGTTACAACTAGATTTTAATTAACATGATTTTAAAGCTTAAATTTAGCCCATTTAAATTTGTATTTATCGCTAATTTAATGTATTTTCTTACCGGCTTAAAATAATATTAAAAATTGAAAAATTAGGGAAAAATTTTAAACGACCAGAATTTCATAATTAACTCATTTGCTACTAAAAACTAGCAATTACCTATCCAAATTAGGTATAATTACTCCTAAACTGCAAAATAACAAAAAGGACGGTTTTCGGAAAAATACCGAATTTCCACCGATTTTCAGGAAAACTCCAAAACGACTTTTCAAGACGCTACAATCTTCCCCCCTTAAAGAAATTCGGTCCCCGAATTTAAAAATATAACTACGCGCACCTTCAAAGAGATGAGGGAATTTCTTCCGCATCTCTCCCTCGGCCTCCCAAGTGATCTCTTCGCTGCTCGGGCTGCGCCAAAGGACCTTGACGGTTGGTATAATCTTCGATCTCAACTTCTTCACCTGCCGATCCAGGATGGCCACCGGCTGCTCTGCAAAAGAAAGGTCGCGCTCTAGCTGGACTGTCGGGTGCTGAATCGCATGCGAAGGGTCGTGAAGGTACTTGCGGAGTATCGAAACATGGAAGACGGGGTGAACATCGGGAAAGCTGGGTGGAAGGGCCAAACAATATGCAACAGTGCCGACACGCTCGAGGATCTCGAAGGGACCTACTAATCTAGGGCTAAGCTTCCCCTTTCGCCCAAAACGCATCACGCCCTTCATCGGAGAGACCCTCAGAAAAACATGATCGCCAACTGCGAGCTCTAACCTGCGACGGCGCCTGTCTGCATATAATTTCTGCCTGCTCTGAGCCGCTCTCATCCGGTCTCGGATCAACTGTATCTTCGCTGTCGTCTCCTCAATAAGCTGCGGCCCCAAAATACTGCTCTCGCTGAGCTCTGTCCAACAGACGGGCGATCTGCATCTCCTCCCATACAATGCCTCGAAAGATGCCATCTGAATAGTATCCTGGAAGCTGTTGTTGTAGGAGAACTCCACTAGAGTTAAATGACGATCCCAGCTACCGCCGAAGTCTAAAATGCACGCTCTGAGCATGTCCTCGAAAGTCTGAATGGTTCGCTCTGACTGTCCGTCGGTCTGCGGATGAAATGCTGTGCTGAAGCTCAAACGAGTGCCCAAAGCCTCCTGAAGTCTCTGCCAAAGTCGGCTGGTGATCTGGGTGCCTCGATCTGACACGATACAAGTCGGTACACCATGTAGTCGCACGATCTCGTCAATGTAGAGCTGAGCATACTGAGCGAAGCTGAAAGTCGTCTTCACTGGCAGGAAGTGAGCCGCTTTCGTTAATCTATCCACGATCACCCAGATGGAGTCATACCCTCGACTGGTCCTGGGTAGACCCACAACGAAATCCATCGAAATCTGCTCCCATTTCCACTCCGGAATGGGTAATGGCTGCAGCTCTCCTGCGGGCCTTTGGTGCTCGGCCTTGACTTGCTGACAAGTCAGGCATCTCGATACAAACTCCGCAATGTCCCTCTTCATCCCGTCCTACCAGTAGGTCTCTCTCATATCATGGTACATCTTGGTGGAACCGGGGTGGACACTATACACTGATCGGTGTGCCTCCTCAAGAATATCGCGCCGTAATCCATCAGCATCTGGTATGCACAGTCTAGATCCATATCGTAAAATCCCCTGATCGTCAATCACGAACTCGGAAAATCTGCCCTGTCCCATCTGTGCCATGATCTCTGAGCAACGGTCGTCACTGCGCAGTGCCTTATATATACGGTCAAGCAACTGTGGGCGTGCACGAACATGCGCGAGCTGTCCCCCTGTCTGAGTGAACTCGAACTCAACTCGGCTGTCGCATAACATCTGCCAATCTGCTGACGACTGCCTCTGCACTGCGCGTAAAAAGGATAGACTACCCCCGGGCCTCCTGCTCAAAGCATCTGCCACTACATTCGCCTTGCCTGGGTGATATAAGATCTCACAGTCGTAGTCTTTCACCAACTCCATCCAATGACGCTGTCTGAGGTTCAGGTCTCGCTGCTGAAATATGTACTTTAAGCTCTTGTGATCGGTGAATATCTGACATGACTCGCCGTATAGGTAATGTCGCCAAATCTTCAGTGCAAAGACCACTGCAGCCATCTCCAAATCGTGAGTGGGGTAGTTCTGTTCATGCTTCTTCAACTGCCAAGAAGCATAAGCGATCACCCGGCCATGCTGCATCAATACGCATCCTAATCCCACTCGCGAAGCATCACAGTAGACCACAAATCCGCCCGATCCCGAAGGCAAAGATAATACCGGCGCCGTAGTCAAACGAGTCTGTAGCTGCTGAAAACTACGCTCGCACTCCTCTGTCCAAACGAAAGGAACTCCCTTCCGGGTCAAACCGGTCAAAGGTGCAGCTATACGGGAGAAATCCTGAACAAAATGCCTGTAGTAGCCCGCCAGGCCTAGAAAACTACGGACCTCAGTAACCGATGTAGGTCGGGGCCACTGCTAAACAGCCTCAATCTTCTTCGGGTCCACACATATGCCGTCTCTCGTAACCACATGACCCAAGAATCCGACGCTGTCCAGCCAGAATGCACACTTGGAGAACTTTGCGAACAGCTGGTGCTCCCTCAGAGTCTGTAACGTAATCTGCAAGTGCTGCTCGTGCTCCTCTCTGCTCCGGGAGTACACCAAGATATCGTCGATAAACACGATGATGAACAAGTCAAGATACGGCCTGAATGTACGGTTCATCAAATCCATGAATGCTGCTGGGGCGTTGGTGAGTTCGAACGACATCACCAAAAACTCGTGGTGGCCGTAGCGCGTGCGAAAAGCTGTCCTCGGTATATCCTCCTGTCGAACTCGCAGCTGATGGTATCCTGATCGCAAGTCGGTCCTCGAAAAATACCCCGCACCCTGAAGCTGGTCGAACAAATCATCAATGCGTGGCAACGGATATCTATTTCGAATGGTAACTTTGTTCAGCTGGGGGTAGTCGATACATAAACGCAAACTTCCATCCTTCTTCTTGACAAACAGGACCGGAGCACCCCACGGAGAAACACTAGGTCGAATAAGCCCCTTATCTAACAAATCCTGCAACAGATCCTTCAACTCTCAAAGCTCTGCCGGGGCATCCGATAAGGCGGTATAGAAATAGGCCCCGAGCCGGGAAACAAATCGATGAAGAACTCAACATCGCGGTCAGGTGGTAGCCCAGGTAGCTCATCAAGGAAAACATCAGGGAACTCACAAACAACCGGGACCCGGTCCAACGGAACCTCTGCAGCTCGAGTATCACAAATATACGCTAAGAATCCCTGATATCCCTTCCGCAAGAGCTGACCAGCGCGAAGAGACGAAATCAAGCTGGGAAGGGTGACGCTGCGGTCTCCCTGATTAACAAGGACTGGCTCTCCCGGAAAGCTAAATATGACTGCCTTCTCACGGCAGTCCACCGAAGCATAACAAGTGGCTAGCCAATCCATGCCCAGAAGCACATCAAAGTCCAACATATCGAGGAGAATCAAATCAACTGATGAATCCCTCTCCCCGATACGAACGGAACAGAAACGAAATACAAAACGAGCGACAAACGACTCGCCTACCGGAGTACTAACAACAAGCGGATGATCTAACGACGACGACTCACGGCCCAACATCGGTGCAAAGTGTGTAGAGACGTACGAATGTGTGGAACCGTTCAATAATACCCGTGCGTCGAAAGAACAAACTGGCAAGGTACCTATCACAACGGCATTGGATGCCTTCGCATCCTGCGGTGTCAAAGCAAATACTCAGGCCTGTCCTCCACCGATAGCGGGCTGACCTCGACCTCGGCCTCTGCCTCCTCGTCCTCTCTGAACAGGACCGCCGCGTCCACGGCCTCTGGGTGCACCTATCTGACGTGAAGCATCTCCAGTGGTAGGAAGTAGAGCTCTCTGAGGAGGTGGTGGTGATGGTGGTAAGGTAACATGTGGCACTGTCGTCGCTCCCTGTCGTCTCACCGGACAGTCTCTGATACGATGATGCAGGCTACCACACCAAAAACATCCTAACCATGGCTGCTGACCATATGGGTGAAGGCGATACAACTGGCCTCTAAAGAATCCGCCACGGCCTCTGCGAACACGCCTAGGTGCTAATATATCAGTGCGAATCCGACTCGGTCTCGAAACAACCGTAGGGGGAGTAGTATCCGATCTCTGCGCTCGATTGACCTCTACTAAGGATCCCACCATCTGTCGTAGCTCCTGCATGCCTCCCATCATCTGTCGCAGCTCCTCCATACTGGACTCAAGCCTATCCATACGGCCTGGGGAAGGCGGATCAGTCTGTCCCTGCGGCGTAGGCATACCCCCCTGCTCAGTCCTAGTCTCGGACGAGCCAGCTCGAATCTCGTCTCGAGCGGCAGCCCTCTGTGCCCTCGTAGCCTTCGGCGGCATAGTGGCTGGTACAGAAAAAGGATAATAAGAACAGTGCAATAGAATCATAGGATTCACGGAATTGAAGAAGGAATTTTCAAGCAAGTATATCCTAAAGTCACTTAGACGGAGTACCGTATCGCAAGTATGCCGCAGACATACACACGCTACGTTACCCTACTTAACTCACTTACTCCATCTACCAAGGGTCATCCTACACTAAAAAAGGTAAAACCTATCGCTCTGATACCAACTTTGTCACGACCCGCAGGGTACGGACGTGACTGGCACTTAAGTTTACGAAGCGTCTCAAGGCGTCCGTAAAATAAGTAAGCCAAAGCCCAGAACCAAAACCAAATAAGCAGAAGAGTGAAGAAAACCCAATCAATTGAAAGCGAGTTTATCAAATAAGTCATATAAAACCCTTTTTTTAAAAACAATATCAATTTTTCCGAAAATTTCGGCAAACTCACCTTTGTAAATACTGGCCCCCAAAATGGGTACAACAAGAATATATATGAATCCAACAAATAAGGCATCCCCATGCGGGAGCTAGCTCTTCGCCACAAGGCGGTCATAAATCCCACGCAATATAAAGCAACAACATGCGAAATAATCATAATGAAGCATAGGAAAAACAGCATGTCGACTCAAGTGAGCTCGATCCTAAAATACAGCATAAAAGTCCACAAACCTCACAGTCTCATCTCTAGGTCAATATACAGTAATACTGGTAGATACAGTACATGGAGTACACTAGATACAAAGAATATAAAAGGTGGTGCAAAAATAATCATATAACCCACCTAAGAGCAAAACTTCGAGTCCAGGCAAAAGAGGCAAAAGAAGCAAGCGCAGCCGCCGCTACTGTACTGACGGAGCGGACCTGAAAAAGGCTGTGGCACAACGGGGGTGAGTTGCCAACTCGTGAGTAATAAATAACATCTACACAGGCTATCGAATGCATGCACACAAGCATCCTAGCATCTAAAATACAGGTAAGGCAGGACATAATAGCAGGTATGTATGCAATATGAATATACTAGCAGGTATGAATGCAAAGCGAATCAACTCATGATCTGAATGTGTAAGTATAAGAATCATGTTTTTCCTTTAGGAAGCTTTTTTGAAATACCAGCATAATACCACTAGAATCAACAAGAACCTGTGTCCAGCAACGACACCTCAAAACTATCACAAATCTCATATATCCATGTCATAGTATCTCTGTCCTCAGCCATCCGGCTGACCCGGCTCAATATCAAAATCTCATCATCTCGCGGCCACGGTCGGTATCCTCTGGATATCCGCCGTGCCAAACAGTCACCGGTAGGTAATCCGTCCCCTGCCAGGCTCAACGTCAACACCACATTCATCTTATCCCGGGGTACGTCACCGGGCCCACCATGTACCCGAGACGGTTCATCCAACTCCTCGAAACGGGTCTCGAAAACCACAGCAAACTCATGGTGGACGACACTTACATCACTAGAAAACCGCAATTTACATATTTTAAAAATATAATAAGTTTAGAAATTTTGCGGCTTTCCCCCGAAATCCAGAAATATCATAAAATCTCAAGAAATCTTCATAAGTGCATATGTCAATGATAATGAATGCATAGGTATCAATAATCAAGTTGCGATGTGTGATTAATAGATTAGGCATGAACAAATAATATGATGAGGTACATGCACATGAATAGCAATCCTACGATTTCATTTTAAGGAATTAAAGGCAATAGCACAGGTTTAAGCATCAATTAGTAAAAGGTTTCAAATTATAGGTTATCTAGTGTGGTGGCATGGCAATTACCAGGGCGTGAGTGTAAGCATGAATGGTGCTCGTGCTGCATATAAAACCCTGGCAATGGTGCAGGTGTCCTATAAAATGGGTTCGCATATGTATGTCAATATAAGGCATGGATGCAGCAATTAATCATATAAGTATTACACCCCTAATTACTAACATCACTAAGAACCCTTTAAGTTACTAAAACTATCGGGCGGCTTGCGCCATCCAACGATAGTCCCCCGTAGATGTTACATCTACTCACAGGAATCCCTAGCTAGTCACGTCCAATCACCGCTTTCCCCTTTCGTGCCGCGTCTGACGTCTCCACGACCGAACCTGGAATTTACATCAATACAAACATAAGGTTACAAATCAAGAACGACGTAATTCCCTAACGAAAATACTAACGTTCACAAGCTAGGTATAACGTGCACAAGGTGCGCGGAACACACGCGAAAATCGCAAAAACTGCAAAAAATCGACGATTTGGTCGCCCGGCAAAACTAAAACCCGATTACTCAAAAATCCGCACTCACACATCCTAAAAGTCATAGGATATGCCAACAATATAATATAGATATCGCAATTAATTCGCCACAATAATATAATAAAAACCTAGTAAGCCAGAAGTTTGCAAATTTGGTGTAAACATCGACAATTAGTGACAAAATTAACACAATCCAACACAACAATCCAAACTAATCCACTAGCTAGCCATTAGACTAATTTTAAATCATTAACTATTCATCAAACCATAATTCCAACACAAACCTTCTCTTGATTTTTGGTAATTAGCAACAACAATGAAAATTTAACACAAGTTAACTTAGATTAGCATAACATCAAGCCACTTAAGCAAAGTAACCATATAGATTGGTTAAGTAACAACTAGATTAATTAAAAGGATTTAATTAACTAAAACATGGCTTCAAGAAACCCTAGTTTATTTCAACCATTAACTTTTTAAAAACTAGATTAGGATTAACACTAAAATTAACACTAAACAACTAGATTAAAGAATTCTAACATATCAACTTACAAGAGTAGAAATTATACCTCAAATTTTTTTAGATCTAGCAAGAAGAAATTTGCTTCAATTGATGGCCTCAAAGCATCATGATCCAAGCAAGGGAGGTGAAGGAAAAAGGGATGAAGGATGGGGTTATTTTGTGAGCTTTAAATTGCAATTTTTCTGAAGCAAACTTGAAGAATTTTGAAGAAGATGAAAAGAAAAGAGATGAAGGGGAGGGGGCTGCTGGTTTCGGCCAGAGCAAAGGGAGAGGGGAGTGGTGTGGGGTGTGGGAATGGTCACTAGTCAAACTCCCCCAAAGTCAAAGCACCATACCTTCAACATACTATATTTTAAAACTTACACATCAACTCACTTCTTTCTTAACAAAAGAGTTTTTAAAACAAAAGAGAGGGGGAGAATTTCTATAGTTTGGGCCAGCCAAGGAGATGTGAGGATGTGTGAAAAAAAATTTGCAAAAAGCCCCCCTACAAGTCCAAAATTGCAAGTTTAAGCTTAAATTCAATAAATTTCGTTTTCCAACATAAAAATTAGTTAAAACTTGGAATAAAATACTAAAAATTTATGTTACAACTAGATTTTAATTAACATGATTTTAAAGCTTAAATTTAGCCCAATTAAATTTGTATTTATCTCTAATTTAATGTACTTTCTTACCGGCTTAAAATAATATTAAAAATTGAAAAATTAGGGAAAAATTTTAAACGACCAGAATTTCATAATTAACTCATATGCTACTAAAAACTAGCAATTACCTATCGAAATTAGGTATAATTAGTCCTAAACTGCAAAATAACAAAACGGACGGTTTTCGGAAAAATACCGAATTTCCACCGATTTTCAGGAAAACTCCAAAACGACTTTTCAAGACGCTACACATATATATTTTACTCAGATATACGTCCCGTCCATTTTAAAATATACCAAAAAGTTTTCCTTTTAAAAAAAACGTTCGTGTCGCTCACGGACACATAGGAAATAGCGAGACTATAGCTCCCCCTTTTTTTGAAAACCTTTTGTTAAACTTTTTAATTCATGCAAAGTACTCTGGTACTGTCCTCAGATCAGTCCTGTTCGGCAACTACATGACATAGTGCTCATCATGAAAACAAGGTGCTCAAAAGCAAAATCAGCCTTAAAAGGCGTGTCCAATAATCATGTGCATCTGGTGCGCACGAAAATCAAATCCAGTGCAACTAACGTGCATGAATAAAAATCCCAAATCGAGCACATCCGGTGTGCACAAAATCACATCTCAATGCACTGCAAGCACATCTAAGCTATACCGAGTGCAAAAATCAAATCGAATGCGTACCACACGAACAAAATCAAATCAACTGTATGGGATCCATGAAATCATAAACATGTGCAACCAAGGCACAAAATCAATATCAATTGCAATAGATATGCACAAATCATAACCCAACACAACGGCGTATAAAATATATATCAAGTGCGATAACTATGCGCAAAATGTAAATACCCAGCAGGTGCAGCCATGGTGCACGAAATCAATATCATGAAACTCAATCATCAAAACTCAAATCCAAGCGATATAAGCATGATACTCGGATCACAAACGCAAATCGCAAAAAATGACATTCAGGTACACCTCTTACAATTTCGAAAAATAAATTGGTGCGCCTAAAACCTGCAGAATAAGAACATCCGCTTGCCTCCTGCTCACGGTCTGGCGTCTTCTGTCTCTAGGTCCTCCTTTCTCTTTGGATTCATCAATCTCGCAATCCATCGGCTCGTCGGCCTGGTCGGTTGTGCTAATGATTCCGTTCTGGAACTTCTCTGGTCATCTCTCGGTCAATCATCATGACCACTCATAAAGCAGCACGTCACTGGCGTCGGACACTGGCTCTCTGAATGCACGTGACACAATTGATCCTGGGTGCAAATCTCATTGCAGCATTGTCCTGGAAGGAATCCTGCTCAAGGTTTCTTCCGATCTCACTTATGCCGAACTGTACGGTGGCTGGTACTCTTACATAATCTGTTCTTGTCTTCGAGACATCTGCGTTTTCAACACAACATTTCCTCGGGAACTGGCCATATCCTAACGCCTCTGTATACTTATCAGATCTCTAATCTCGACGGGGAGTAACAACAGCTCGTCCGTATCTCGCACGAAACTCTTGTTCCCCTCGTCTTTATCATCGTCCACCTTGACGTCACTCCATGCTATCTGCGCACTGCAACGGTTTTTGGACACGATCAATCTAAAGTCCCTCGCACAGACTCGAAATCGCGAACTCTGTATCTTCTTCACTCTGTAGAAGATATCTAGCCGGACACGTCCTCGGGAAATCGTCCCAACCATCGGAGGAATACTTAATACTCGTCCGTCCTCGATCAACTCACAGCGCACCTGGATGAGGTCCTCGATCCGAAGCTAGTCAGCTTACTGGTCTCTTATCACATGATATCCGGACGACGTCAAACCTTTCGATCGAGTCATCAAAGCCCCATAATTTCCCGAAATCTCAACACCGAAGCAAAGTTTATTAATATCTGGTACATACCAAAGTACCTTTGGACCAGCCGTAGAAGGGCAAACCCAAGCCTCACTGATGGCACCGCTATACTGCCGCAAACCCAAAGGTTCAAAAGCGATTCCATGGTCATCATGTCGAGTTAGGGTTTCATTCTTCTAGAGGGTCCACAGAATTCCCTGCATGTTCTTACGAATACTTAAACATGGAAAAAATGGGTTTCTGACATTCGTTCGAACTTTTTAACTTCGCCTATACAACATGTGAATACTCTTCGCCCGCATGCTAAACAATGCCTCAATCCTCCTGGAAAGACGATACATCAACAGTCATCTCTGGATCGGTCTGCTCTAGATCTTGGTAAGACTCTCCACACTGAAAATCTTCAACTCAACTGGGCCTCCATCGACGCATCAATCTGAAGAATCACCTTCATCTCTCAACTCGGAAAAAGCTAGCTATCATCCGTCGCATATCTGCCTGGAAGCTCCGGCGATCTCAGCTCGTAAGCTCTGGAAGCGACATTCTATCAATCTCAGCAACAGCTGGGTCATCTGTCTGTACGGTAGGCGACATCACGATCTCTGAGGTATGCTGTACATCAATAGTCCTCTCACAACAAGCAGCCTCTATCAATGGCCCGATCATCCGGTACAAAACCAAACACTCGCCTCATCCGAGAGGTCAAAACATAAATACTAACTCAAGACGTTCCCGTGTCATGAAAAAACACGATGGTCGGTCGTCGTCCTTGACGAGCTTGCCTTGACCGCATCACAAGCAGGAACCTCAATCGAGTGTCAAAGAAAGCATATCAACGGCATGAAAGCGAATGACAGATCCAGAATGGATACATTATCATAAGAAGGAACAACATCAATGAGGGTATGATCATGGAAAAAAATAGAATCAAGGATCTCAAATGGATGTATAATCATGGATACGAAGAGAATCACTGATCTCAAAATATGTACATCCTAAGTTTTCTTAAGTCGAGTATCGTATCGTAAATATGCCGCGGAACATACGTATGGTATGTCACTCTACTCAAGCTACCTACTCCATCAATCAGGGTCAGCCTATAAAACGAAAGTTCGGGTCTAATACCCCCCCGTTCATGTCTACGTTCCGTAAGGTCAAGCCTAGGTTCCGAAATACATACCCGCCTTAGACTCCGCATAGTCAAACATAGACTCGAACCAAGGTTAAACCTAGCGCTCTGATACCAACTTTGTCACGACTCGAAATAGTAGCTCGTGACCGACACTTAAATCAAGCCATGTCTAAATGCGTCACATAATTCAAGTAACCTGAAACCCAGAAATCTAAACCCTTTTTAAGAAAAATCAAGGAGGTGATCATTTGAAATAAAGGGATAAGGAAATCAAGTTTTCATAATGCATAGAAAAGGGACATGAAATTGCAAGTTAAAATTTCTAGTTTGAAAACATGTTTCGTCTTTTAAAAACTTGGACAGCACCTCCTTTGTATTTTTTGATCCAAAACCACAAATACATAATAATGATAAAGGCATCCCCAAGCGGGAGCTAGCTCTTCGCCAACCGGCGGATCACAACCATGCAAGACAGTATATATGAGTATACGACGCCCAACGGCGAAGTTCACCACAAAAGATAAATAAATAAGCAAGACATCAACCCCAAAGGCGAACATAAAACCCATCGCTCAAGTCTCACAACTACAAGTCTTGCTAAGTCACATTTCTTATACAAATACTAGTTTCGATTGATGGAGTTGGCTAGATACAATATGAAATATAAATAAAAGAGTGGGTACGATATAAATGTCCCACATACCAATGCAAAACACCCGAATACAACTGTGTGCCAGTGAAGCCGCTACTGATCCATGCGGTCAACCTGCAAGAACTGTGGCACAACGGGGTGAGTTGCCAACTAGTGAGTAGAAAAACATCAACAAGTAGAAATCGAACAAACAACGACTTCTAGGTCAACTATATCATAAAGGTAATACTATGATATCTAGAGTGACCGGGTCTGTATATGTGCCAACACTAATATCAATACCTATGTGTATGCGGATATAATCTAACAATCTAATCAATGTATGTATGCATGTGGATCTCGTCCAACCATATAATCAATGTCTGTATGCACGTAAATATCATAAAAGAGTGTGCATGGAAGTATGAGGATATAAATCAACGGTGTCTCTCACGACACATCAAAATCATGGGACTTGGGTGTCCAACATCGACACCCGAAAACATCATGAAACCCGTGTCTAGCATTGACATGTAAATCCTCATATCTCGGGCTCCGTCAGTCCGGATCGTCCCATATCATCTCTCGACTCCGGTCGGTATCCTCCGGATATCCGCCGAGCCCAATACAATCACCGGTAGGTAGTGGTCTCACTGCCAGGCTCACCGTCTGCATGCACAGCATCCTATTCTTGCCCCGGGGTACCATACCGGGTCCACCATGTACCTGCAATCGGCCTCATCCAGCTCCTCGAATCGGGTTACATATGTCACACGTCTCAGAACCGAGAAAACGCATGGTGGACGCACTGAAATATTATATCAAGTGAAACCGGGTTTTTAAAACAGTACATGCTTTCTTTTGAAATAGCTACGGTTCTCAAATCCAGAAATCTCATGAAAACTACATATCTCAATGCGTGTAATCATAAAGCATGATGTATGGGACGTATGATAGAAATGTAAGCATATCCGTATATCATGTAACTTGGAACAGTGATGTAACGTTTTAAGGGAAAACCACTCTTTTAAATGATTCCAGTTTTAAAAAATATATCCCGCGGTTCCCAATTTCTCCAAAGTCGAATGCAATACCGTATAAAGGTGCATATGTGTATATACGCAAGTATGGACGTACAAATGCGTATGTCCGCAAGTATGGTGTACAAAATGTATGTCATGATGCAGCAACCCTGCTGTGTAGTGACATTTCAATTATCGATGATGAAGTGTGTGAGCCGGTAAATCTGTATAGTGTAACATACGCATCATCGATAATGGTGTAAGTGTACTAGCATAGGTGCATGCAATGTAATGAGAATAACATGAATGCAGCATATGGTAAATCATATGCAAATGCTGACGGGTATATGTATCTAACATGACCGAGTCGGTGAATCTAACCATCGGCATCTAGCCTCACGTCATCACGTACGGAATAATCCATCGTACGTCATCCTCTAGGTAAAGGTATGGATCAATCATCGAGCCCAACTCATCACGTACGGAAAATCATCGTACGGCGGCACTGAACCATTGGGGATCCTATCATCCTATATGACAATGAGGGGTACGGACCTAACATCTCGTATGGCAATCACTCATGATTCATGATATTCTATATATATCTATATACCTATGTCCCAGGTCACATCCATAAACATCTCGTATCAGCGGACCGGCAAGGTATCAATCATCTCAATCGACTCGCATCCGTATACCAACATATCATCATATCACATGTCAAATCGTCTTCTCTTTTCATCGCATTTATATCTCACATAAGGTCAATTTTACATTTACATTCTACCTTTACTATAAGCATAAGTATCTAATCTATCATGCACACACGAACCATACAATCTGTTTTTAAATGGTGCGAATCGTAGTTTGAAAGTAAGGGTTACGGTGTTTTTAAGGAAAAGATATCGTTTGAAAATCCGTAACGTCCCTCAAGGTATCTGTTTAAAAGATGCATATGATTCTTCAGTTTGGAAATAGGTATGGTTCAGATGACACATCTACGTCGACTATCTAGTCCTATAATACCCTAAACGGCAATACCATCAAATATCATCCTCAAATTCCTTCATCACTTACTAGTCGTATCATATCACTTCTAACTATCCTTAGTTTCTAATATAGTTCTCTAACTACCCTTTTTACTCTATCTAAAGTTTCCTAATAAAGGTTTCATTAACCATAATCTGTATATAAATCAGTTTCCATCAAAGTGTGCCGGGGTGCTATACGCCATCTACCCGACTTCCCTCGTAGATATAGATCTTCTCACATTGGTCTCTGCTTGCCGAAGTCAATGACGCCACGCTCCGTAGCCTCGGAATCCACGTGAAGGTACCTACAATAACAACACATATCGCAACGCTATTAAAATCAAGTTCTAAAATCCAAAACGGCACGCGCATTGCTCATAGGTTAGAACCTATAGCTTACGCGTACAAAATCAACGAAACAACCCTTGTTGTTGATGTACGAACATCCAACAACCAAATACAAATCTAAATATCAAGAATTAGCATTTCAAAATACGGAAAATATAGCCAAAAACACACCAAAGTGCTTCCAGATTCTCTCTCAGGTAAAATTGGCCAATTCTGCACATATAGAGTGTCTAATTATCAGCTAAGTGAACTATATACCAAGAACCAACCGAAAATTCCCTAATGTGACCGCAATTTGCGGCCACAATGAATAAATCGGCGGCCCAGCAGTTGAGTTGGGGTCTCGGGTCTTGGGGTTAGCTTCCTGAGTGCCTGCATGTGTCACCGTGTTCGCGAAATAATTTCTAGTGCCTCCGGGTTACTCCAGATTTCCATATACCCTCACAAATCAACACAAAACCGACATAATGAATTCCTAAATCCGTATTTTGGTTTCTATACCAAATTCCAGGTCTCAAACAGCCACTCAAAGATCACCAATCCACAATTTCACTCAAACCCTCACTAGGAATTCTAAGTATCACCAATCCATCACCAAATGAACTCTAAACTTAAACAAAAGGTTGGAAAACTTGAAACTAAACCAATGGAAGAAATTATACCTCATGGATGTCACTTAAGCAAACTCTAAAAGTCCAAAATTATCAAGATCCAACTTTTCTTGGTTCAATGTGATGAGCATGAAGAGGGGATCATTTTTTGTGAAAGGGGTTTAGGGTTTTGATGGAGTTTTGGAGATGGATATAGGGGTTGAAGGTGGAAGGAGATTAGGGTGAGGAAGATGAAGAAGGAGAATAAAAAATAATTGGTGGAGGATAATGTTGCTGCCCCTACCTCTTTCTCTCTCTCTCCTTTATTCTCACCTACTCTCACTAAATTATCCTTTTTCCATTCTCTTTTTAACATTTTCTTATTTATTTAAAACCAAACCATATAATACCCCAAAACAACACAAGAAACAACATGTAACGAGAATGCGACATGCCATGGTGCACTAGCCATGAAAAACTGTTAAAACACGGATTTGGCCTAATCGCGATTAGCAGTGGACTAATCAGGTTTTCATTTAAACTGCATATAATAAATCTTAAAAATACCAAATCCTTTAAATATATTTTTAAATGAATAATTTCCATTTATTTCATAATTATTGGAATATATTTATACCCTTTTTCGAAAAACCCAATTTCGCAAATCGGTGAGTTTTCGGGAAATATATTATTTTAATATTAAATTCCAAAAATAATTTTTTATATTTTCTGAAATGATACAGAAAGTGGTTATCGCTTCGTGGTAACGTAATTAACTGCAGGGGCTTGCGCCTGCAGGGAAGAGCGTCCCCACAATCAAAATACCCCTCACAATGAAGGGGAATCTGACGAAGTCTGCCACAACGGCCGCATCCGTCTAAACCTCCGATACACGGTACCATAAATCAACTTTGTATCTTCGGAGAGTTGGACGGATAAAACCAAGTAGCATCTGCCCCCAAATTCAGGCAAGACGACCTACGCGGTTTCGTCTCTGTTTTCGGCGGTAAACCGATTCTGGCACGCCCAATCGGACCTTTTCCTCTTTCCACTCAACACTTCCTGTGTCGTGTTCCGCGAACAAATCACGGTCTGCTATGGTTTCCTGTGGATTTGTGGTAATAAGATTTGATGTCTTTCTCCCGTGCAGAGGAAAGATGATCATTGGCTTCCAACTGCGCTAAGTGCAACAGCAACTACCACTCCATCCCTTCTGGAGGTTTGACTTATGAGCCCCAAGCGGCCTCCATCATCACTATGCCAGTGGACCAGGTGATATATGCCACCACTGGGTTGTTCTTCGGGACCATGATCCCGCCAATGAGCTTCAACTCTCTAGTGTCGTCACAGGAAGCTCCAAAGAAGTCGGTTTTCGATCATCTTGCAACTACCACGGCCCCTCTCAACGGGTTGTCCAAGTCCAACGCCTCAGTCTTCGAAAGGCTGAGCCAAAGCTCCAGTGGGACAGCAAAGAGGCTCGCGATACCAGAGAAGGCTATCCCAAAAAAGATAGTCCTCCCGATTCCTTATGCGGGTGAGTCGTTACAAGTGCTTCCCTACCCGAAAGTCAGTCTTCTACAGGTTGGACGTTTCTTCTCAGCGGACGTCAGTCTTCAATAGGCTGGCACCAATAGCAGCCCTTCACCAGAACAGGGGGCATGATGAAGCCACCCCCGTAACTGAGCTAGTCCCATCTACAAGACATGCTCGACATCGTCACTGGCGCCGAGTAAGGAAAGCTGGGGGCAATTCCCCTTCTGGACTTACTCCACCAGCTCCAATGGTGGAAGTTGATGCTGCTGTTCCAACTGGGAACAGCTTTGAGCCGCTCAGGAGGGTGTGCAAGAACTCTCCAACTGCTGTGTTGAAAAAGTCTCATCCACCTGTGGAGAACGTTACAAAGGCAAAGCCGGAACAGCCTCCTCAGCTGCTATCCTCCAAAATCCACAGGGTCTGGCGAAGATCCAAGACTCTGTGATCGACAAAGACTACTCCTGCCAATAGAAGAAAATGAAGGTTCGGCAAGAGGAGGACCATCCCGCAGCCATACCGCAGAAGGTATCATGGATGCTTGTTGCAACGGCTCCCTCGACCTCGGTCATTCACAAAAAGAGAAGGCCGGAGAAGATCCCTGTGCCTGCGACAAATCTTAAAGGCGCTAAATCCAAACACCCCAAGCCTGGGGGCATGGTAGTGCACTCCGTCTACATGGCTTCAGGAAAAGAGGAAAGCCGTGCTTCTACGGGTCATCGACTACACACACGGTCTGTGACAAAAACTCAGGAGCAACAACAAAAGCTCCAGGAGATGCTGACAATATAGGGTTCCTAGGCACTCTTGTGAAGGTTCATAAGGCATCAAACATGCCCGGATAAAATTTTAGACGTGCCGAACAACCCAAATCCGGGATCTTTGCTAGATTATTAGGGTAAATCATACAAGATTACATCTTTTAAGCTAAGTGTGAGGGATTACAACCTTTGTAGTCCGCTCCTTCGCTTCATAAGCTCCGAGTAGAAGTCCCTTCGCCGCGATCCATGATCTCCCGGACTCAAGAGAGGCTCCACGACTCGAACGATCTATGCTAGCTTGAAATGTTCCGAATCTCCGATGATCTACGTCGAAGTTGCAATAACCCAAGCTTTCTCACTCTAAAGAGATGAACACCCTAATCTCATGGGCTAGATGAGATGAGGATGAGGTAGTAGTATTTATTCTTTCTTTTTAATTCAGTTTCTCACAATTTATCATCATAAAATGAATTTCTAGTGAGCTCAAAATCAAGAGAGAAGAAGATGATAATGGAAAAATGATAATTCCTTTTGTGATGAATAGAAATAAAAGTATATGATTGATGTATCAACCATGGTCAAGGATGAGTGGCTAATAGTTTGTAGAGAATAAACTAGAGTTAGGGTTTGGTTGGGTTAGCAATGAGTCATCAACAAATATCTTAACCAGGACAAAAGAAAGAGCTTCTAGAAAGTGCAAGAAGCATCTAACCCTAATCAAACGCTAACCTCATTTAATCATCCTTAAACATATTTAATAATAAATCATATCATGTCACAATAATATATATCACATATATATTATATATTTGCAACAAAAGAAAATAATACAATTAACATATATGACATATATATCAATGTATCATCCAGTGAGAAAATGAAATAATAAAGCAAGCCAATATTAGATAATGTAATAATATATCATATATATTATTATACATTAAATCATCGAATCAACACTTGATCCGACGATCCGGCTACATCGAATATAACCGACTAATATATCATGTACCGATTCATCGAATCAACACATGATCCGATGTCCCGGTTCATATCTAAATATCGCGAGAATATAATACGGTATCTCATATCTCATTATCCTCGGTCCTGCACATATCACATATGTGCCTCTACTCCGTTTCACCAGAGCCAAGAAACCTCTGTGTAGGACTCTAAAGAATCGTCAATACGCCGGTAGCAGGTGATGATCTTATCAAACACCCACAAGCTGCAAGCGGTCAGCTAAACGTAACAGCCACCCAGGTATTGAGCGAATAGAAGATCAACAAGCTAGCCTGTGCGTTCTCCTGTGAATCCAATCAGTAACACTCCCGTACAGTCGGGTCTGTTCGTCTGATATGTCGCATATCAAGTCTAGGGGTGGTATACGTCAGACCCCAGTAACCGATAAGTTGTGTCGATGTGTGGCTCATAACGGGTCGAGAAACTACTCGTAACACTTACCAGTAAATCTCTATATCAGCCCTGCCCAGGGACTTCCAGTTATAGCCAATCGAACACAGCACAACATCAACTCCCTATACCGGGAGAGACGAATCCCCTCCTATCGCTCATTGCCTCCATGTGATTCGGGACTGTACCCAAAAGCCACCGTTTTGCATGCCTTCTTGGACGTGGTAAGGTGGAAATCAAAGCACAGTGGGAATCACACAAGATTCTATGACGATCTCGGGTCTACAGACTACCCTGTACCAGTATCACCGGAGAACTGCCATCTGACATGTGGTATATCACCATCTGGGAGTTGTCGGCGAGTCCGTCCAGTGTACCCAGTCTCCACTGAGCACCCGTACACCATCTCTGATGTCAAACACCGATGGATATGGGATCATCCATCGCCCATCATATGGGTCAAGATGCATATACGCTAGTCTACTCTGGTGTATCGATGCCCTGTCTCGATATACCCTCGACTAGAAACAGTTATAGGATTTACTCATCGACTACCATGGCCCCACTACTATGATCTCATCATAGTCCCAGTAGTCGAGTACAAATCCTAAGCGCTTTATCAACATGTGAGAGAAAAACAGTAAACCAATACAAGTCAACATGTTAAGATAAAGTGAAACCAAATAGCATACTATCATGACGAGCAAGAAAGTCCTCTCTATATATATCCAAGCATCCATTATAACATACATCATATGTACAACAATCTACCACTTGCACTAAGGCCAGCTGCTGTAGTATCTCATACCTAGCATCCCGAATAATCTCTCAAACTGTATCTGGGGAATAGCCTTCGTGAATGGATCCGCAGTGTTGTCCTTCGTATCTACTCTCCTGACCTCGATCTCCCGGCGATCAACTATCTCCCTGATCAGGTGATACCGCCTCAGAATATGTCTGGACTTTTGATGGGACCTGGGTTCCTTGGCCAAAGCCACAACTCCATTGTTATCGCAATACAGAGGTATTGGATGCTCAATGGATGGAACCACTCCAAGTTCACTAATGAACTTCTTTATCCAGACAGCCTCCTTGGCAGTATCGTTGGCAGCGATGTATTCAGCCTCCATCGTCGAGTCTGCAACGGTATCCTGTTTGGAACTCTTCCAACATACCGCCCCTCCTTTGAGGGTAAAGACAAAACCCGAATGCGATTTAGAGTCGTCCTTATCACTTTGGAAGCTGGAATTGGTAAAGGACTCCACCTGGAGTTCTCCGTTACCATACACCAAGAACATCTCCTTAGTCCTTCATAAGTACTTGAGAATGTTCTTCACAGCTGTCCAATGACTCTCTCTAGGATCTGCTTGATACCGACTCACTACACTTAGTGAGTATGCTACATCGGGTCTGGTACATAGCATCGCATACATGATAGAGCCTACTGCCGAAGAATAGGGTATCCCTTGCATGCGAGCTCTCTCCAAATCAGTCTTGGGAGACATCTCTTTGGAGAGAGTGAGTCCAGAGATCGTGGGTTGGTTCCCACGCTTGGATTCTTCCATACTAAACCTCTTTAGTATGGTGTCAATGTACCTGGATTGGGACAATCCCAGTATCCTTTTAGATCTATCTCTATAGATCATGATTCCCAATATGCAGGAGGCATCACCTAGATCTTTCATTGAGAATCTCTGTGATAAGAAGAGCTTGACTGATTGCAGTATAGGAATATCATTTCCTATCAAGAGTATGTCATCCACGTGCAATACGAGGAAGACAACCTTACCCTCTACTACCTTCTTATAGATACAAGGTTCATCTATAATTTTGATGAAGTCAAACTCTTTGACTACAACATCAAAACAGATGTTCCAACTCCGCGATGCTTGCTTTAACCCATAAATGGATTTAAGCAGCTTGCACACCTTTCCGCTGCTCCCACTATCTACGAAGCCTTCTGGCTGAGTCATGTACACGCTCTCTTCTAAATCACCATTTAAAAAGGCGGTCTTAACATCCATTTGCCAGATTTCGTAGTCATGGTATGCAGCAATGCCAAGTAAGATCCGGATGGACTTAAGCATAGCCACTGGAGAAAAGGTTTCGTTATAATCCACGCCTGGTCATTGACGAAAACCCTTTGCTACAAGCCTAGCTTTGAAAGTCTCAACTTTTCCATCTACACCAAATTTCCTTTTAAAAATCCACTTGCTCCCAATGGGTTTTACCCCTTCAGGTGCATTTTCCAAAGTCCATACTTTGTTGGTGTACATGGATTCCATCTCAGATCGCATTGCATCCAGCCATTTCACAGAGTCACCACCCGTGATGGCCTGCTCGAAACTAGTCGGGTCATCATCTTCCATGATGCAATCTTCGCTCCCACCATCAATGAGAAAACCGTAGTATCTCTCAGGCGGATGAGAAACCCTGCTAGATCGGCGAAGAGGCTGGGGTTCGTCGGGTACTACTGAATCCTCTGGTTCCACTAAATCTTCAGTTGTAGTTTGTGTTGCTGGAACCTCTTCCAGCTCTACCTCATCGCCACTAATTTCTTTTGTAAGAAATTCCTTTTCTAAAAAGGTGGCATGTTGAGCAACAAACACCTTTTGTTGTTCACTGTGGTAGAATAGATATCCATACGAATTTCTTGGATATCCTACAAACTTACAAAGAACTGATCGTGCTTCGAGTTTGTCCGGATTTTGCTTTTTAACATAAGCCGGACAACCCCATATCTTAACTCTTATAAGAGATGGTCTCTTCCCATTCCATATCTCATATGGAGTGGTAGGCACAGATTTAGTTGGAACTCTATTCAATAGGTATATGGCTGTCTCCAGCGCATACCCCCAGAAGGAAATAGGTAACTCAGCTGTACTCATCATAGAGCGCACCATATCTAATAGGGTGCGATTCCTCCGCTCCGATACACCGTTGTGCTGTGGTGTATAAGGAGGAGTAAGCTGAGAGAGAATCCCATTCTCTTTTAGATAATCTAGGAACTCTTTGCTTAAGTATTCACCTCCTCGATCAGATCGAAGAATCTTAATACTTTTGCACATTTGGTTCTCTACTTCGTTCATATATTCTCTGAATTTCTCAAAAGCTTCAGACTTGTGTTTCATCAGGAACACATGTCCGAATCTAGAGAGATCGTCAGTGAATGTAATGAAGTAGGAAGAACCGTTCCTGGCATGCGTAGACATGGAACCGCATACATCACTATGTACCAACCCTAAGAGTTCGGTAACTCTTTCTCCGTGTCCACTAAACGGAGCTTTGGTCATTTTTCCTTTGAGACATGAATGGCAAGTATCATAAGATGATAATTTGAACGGATTCAAATAACCATCCTTATGTAACTTAGCCAGTCGTGTCGCATTGATATGACAAAGTCTACAATGCCATAAGTAGGATTCATTTATATCTGAACTTTTCCTCTTGTGTGTGTTTTGTATAGTCAGGACTGTATTCTGATTCAGAATGAATATGCCATTATGTAACGAGCCTGATGCAATCAACTTTTGATCTAGGAATATGTTCATAACATTATCCTTTACTACAAAATTATATCCTTCTTTACTTAATAAAGAAACTGATATAATATTGCACATCATGTTCGGTATATAATAGCACTCATTTAGAATCAGTGTATTACGATTTGGTAATACAAGGTGATATTTGCCAACTGCTTTGGCTACAATACTTGCACCGTTCCCTACTTGAATGGAATGATCACCTTTTCCCAGTTCTCTACCTTTTCGTAGCCCATGTAACAATTTACATATATGGGATCCTGATCCGGTATCCAATACCCAGGACGTAGGGTGAACTGAGAAACAGTTCTCAATAACTAACACACCCGAAGAAGATGCATCAACATGCATGTTCTTTTGGGCGGCGTGAGAATCCAGATATTCTCCTGTTTCCTGTTCAGTCTTATAACTCTTATAAGATAGAACGGGTCCAACGTTCCCTTGCTCAGTACAATAATCGAGTTCAGTCAATACATCCATATTATTATCTTGATTATGGCCTGACATGGTCGCTACCTGGAGAGAGAGAGAAGAAAACACTTTAGCGTATGCTCTTGCAAGATTAGATTGGTTATTATCTTATCTAATCAGGATGTCTCCCACTGTTTTTATCAAATCTACCTTCAAACCCTAAAAGGTAAGATTAGCCAGGATTAATTATACCCTATAATTTCGTCAATCTTTCAGCCAGATCAGTGTCGGTACTTTGAGGGAGGTTCCCCGTGCTTTTGCACGGACCTAATTAAAGTAAACCTCGTTTTCCCAGAGGCATAACCCCGTTAACACTTTTCTAGACACCTACTTGATCGACTAATTGTCCTGTGTAAAACTCTCCTAGGAGTAACACTTACTCGCAGTGGGTATCAGGATCCAACTATCTCATAGAAGGTATGCAATCTCATTGCAAATTCAACACTTGAAATTCCCGATAATATTTTGCCCCTAGCAACTTATGACCTTGGCTAAGGTCAACAAATCATAAGTGCTAGTCAAGTTCAACCCGTCATTTCCTGATTGAATTAAACCCACCCGTACGACCCTTCGCTAAGGTCAACAAAGTCGCACGACTACCCTAACTCAATCACATCTCATGTTTTTGCAGATAAATACTAATTAACTACCGTACACCACGCCTTGGCTAAGGTCAACAAACGCAGCACGAATACTAACTAGTCTTTATCTGAAATGACGGAGGGCTACGCAGGTTTTTTTTCAGAAAAACCATGAGCGTAATGAACTTGATATCGTCGTAGAATCATGTGAAATTTTGAAAAGGAGTGTTTTTGAGGCTTTTCTTAGTTTCGCTAAAGGGGTCACTCCCGGTGATGGGATCGTCGGCCCTTTCCTTATCGAATAAGGTGCAGGATATATCATATATACCGCTGTGCAAAGCAAAACTCTAAAAGCAATCAAAAGACAAACCGAATTTTGTAGCATCTGCCAGTTTCGCTAAAGAGGTCACCCCCGGTGAAGGGATCTCAGCTCTTTCCTCATCGAATAAGGTGCAGGACAAATCATATATATCACTGTGCAAAGCAAAACTGTAGCTACCAATTTTATTAAGTTTTGATTCTACAACATCTTTAGGTTTCTTTTCTTTTTATTAATCTCATTAATAAAATCCCATCAGCTTATGCTTCCTAAGCATCACAGAAGAAACGAAAGCAGTAATATTTATATATCAGCATATATATAGTATAAGTATTCGTCTCAGGCAGTAATATGATCTCATCACAGAACATTGCAGCAGAAGAACATATATGAAATATTGGATATATTAGGACGTCCGTGTTTTCAATACGAGCCTGTATAAAACACGGATTCCACGGTCGCGACGAATAGCCAAACCCACATCCCAAGACCCCTACGAGAGCGGCAAGTAACACTGCCAATTCTAGGGTTAGGAGACCCGGTCTCGACTCCTCGAGATGGCCTCCCACTGGACCCTAGAACCCGGTTACTTGTGCTCCCCTCCTTGGGTCTACCTAATGCGGAAAAGTAAATAATATACACTGGTGACATCAACCTCAACCTGGAAGTGCCCCAAATAAAAGAATATTACATTACAAATGAATTTTACATGAATGAAAATAAAAACCCTCATCTCACATAAAACCCCCGGCTATTCAGAACGCGACGATCCAATATAATATATCACAGCAACACATAATATCACATATCATCAACGTAAGTAAATATGCGCATCCCAATTGTCGTTGACATATAGCAACGAAACCGGCGATATCACATATTACACTTACGGTCACAGAAAAAAATGTGTAAAACTACAACATTTGGAATCCACAATCACTTTAGACATCGTAAATCCGAAATATCACATACTTCGCATTTCATGCCTAACTCTATGAATTCCACATATTGTATCACATTCGAGATAAATAGACAGTATTAAACTTTTCGAACAGATAATCAAATACCCAAAATTTCCTAAAGTGCTCAACACTTGAGCGGAGTTCAAATAATCCCAGAATATGTCACAGTACCAGTGATCCAGCCGTAGAAAGCTCAAGCCAACGCCTCACATGTGGCACGCCGTACTGCCCCAAACCCGAAGGTTCAAAAGGCAGTTCAAGACGGTCACATAATCGAGTTAAGGTTTGTTGTCTTCTAGAGGGTCCACCGCTTAACTTGTACAATTTTTCCGAAAGATTTAAACCCGGAAAAAAAATTCAACACTTGAAAGTTTGCCGTGCCGGGAAAAAGTGAGTTAATGATATCCGTTCAAATACTTTAACAGTTTCTAAATATCTGGAAATAATAACGAATTTAAATTTTCCGATCGAATCTACGATTACAAAATATACCCCAGATTAAACAACACTTGAATCACTTTTAAAAATACCCAGAAGCATCAACAAGCACCTACGGATATTACCATGAAAGCCACGTGTCACAATTCCATAATTCCGCCGCGGAAACCATGTTTTCGCCGCGGTTCCACCGCGGTTTAGTGGAGTTGTGGGCCCGTGTTTCATGGTAATTCTTAGAATTCCCTGCTGATTTTTTTAGGTATTTTTAATTCAGAAAAATCCCAGATTTTGAAAAATTTCCAGAGAGGGGTTAAATTTTGTCGGTTCGGGTTCGATCGGAGTTTTAACTTCGTAAACACGTCGCCTAATCCTCTAGCTAGGCTCTGATACCACTGTAGGGTTTCTAGGCACTCTTGTGAAGGTTCATAAGGCATCAAACATGCCCGGATAAAATTTTAGACGTGCCGAACAACCCAAAGCCGGGATCTTTGCAATATTATTAGGGTTAATCATACAAGATTATATCTTTTAAGCTAAGTGTGAGGGATTACAACCTTTGTAGTCCGCTCCTTCGCTTCATAAGCTCCGAGTAGAAGTCCCTTCGCCGCGATCCACGATCTCCCGGACTCAAGAGAGCCTCCACGACTCGAACGATCCATGCTAGCTTGAAATGTTCCGAATCTCCGATGATTTACGTCGAAGTTGCAATTACCCAAGCTTTCTCACTCTAAAGAGATGAACACCCTAATCTCATGGGCTAGATGAGATGAGGATGACGGAGTAGTATTTATTCTTTCTTTTTAATTCAGTTTCTCACAATTTATCATCACAAAATGAATTTCTAGTGAGCTCAAAATCAAGAGAGAAGAAGATGATAATGGAAAAATGATAATTCCTTTTGTGATGAATAGAAATAAAAGTATATGATTGATGTATCAACCATGGTCAAGGATGAGTGGCTAATAGTTTGTAGAGAATAAACTAGATTTAGGGTTTGGTTGGGTTAGCAATGAGTCATCAACAAATATCTTAACCATGACAAAAGAAAAAGCTTCTAGAAAGTGCAAGAAGCAACTAACCCTGATCAAACCCTAACCTCATTTAATTATCCTTAAACATGTTTAATAATAAATCATATCATGTCACAATAATATATATCACATATATATTATATATTTGCAACAGAAGAAAATAATACAATTAACATATATCGCATATATATCAATGTATCATCCAGTGAGAAAATAAAATAATAAAGCAAGCCAATATTAGATAATGTAATAATATATCATATATATTATTATACATTAAATCATCGAATCAACACTTGATCCGACGATCCGGCTATATCGAATATAACAGACTAATATATCATGTACCGATTCATCGAATCAACACTTGATCCGATGTCCCGGTTCATATCTAAATATCGCGAGAATATAATACGGTATCTCATATCGCATTATCCTCGGTCCTGCACATATCACATCTACTCCGTTTCGCCTGAGCCAAGAAACCTCTGTGTAGGACTCTAAAGAATCGTCAACACGCCGGTAGCAGGTGATGATCATATCAAACACCCACAAGCTGCAAGCGGTCAGCTAAACGTAACAGCCACCCAGGTATTGAGCGATCAGAAGATCAACAAGCTAGCCTGTGCGTTCTCCTGTGAATCCAATCAGTAACACTCCCGTACAGTCCGGTCTGTTCGTCTGATATGTCGCATATCAAGTCTAGGGGTGGTATACGTCAGACCCCAGTAACCGATAAGTTGTGTCGATGTGTGGCTCATAACGGGTCGAGAAACTACTAGTAACACTTACCAGTAAATCTCTATATCAGCACTGGCCAGGGACTTCCAGTTATAGCCAATCGAACACAGTACAACATCAACCCCCTATACCGGGAGAGACGAATCCCCTCCTATCGCTCATTGCCTCCATGTGATTCGGGACTGTACCCAAAAGCCACCATTTTGCATGCCCTCTTGGACGTGGTAAGGTGGAAATCAAAGCACAGTGGGAATCACACAAGACTCTATGACGATCTCGGGTCTACAGACTACCCTGTACCAGTATCACCGGAGAACTGCCATCTGACGTGTGGTATATCACCATCTGGGAGTTCTCGGCGAGTCCTTCCAGTGTACCCAGTCTCCATTGAGCACCCGTACACCATCTCTGATATCAAACACCGATGGATATGGGATCATCCATCGCCCATCATATGGGTCAAGATGCGTATACGCTAGTCTACTCTGGTGTATCGATGCCCTGTCTCGATATAACCTCGACTAGGAACAGTTATAGGATGTACTCATCGACTACCATGGCCCCACTAGTATGATCTCATCATAGTCCCAGTAGTCGAGTACAAATCCTAAGTGCTTTATCAACATGTGAGAGAAAAACAGTAAACCAATACAAGTCAACATGTTAAGATAAAGTGAAACCAAATAGCATACTATCATGACGAGCAAGAAAGTCCTCTCTATATATATCCAAGTATCCATTATAATATACATCATATGTACAACAATGGCCTCTAGGGCATATACATAACTAGCAGACAAAGATGGCCGCACTCACGGGGCAGAAGAAAAGTCCGGTGGTATCGTCGGACAAACGCCAGGAACAAGAAACCGATGCCGACTTCCTATAAAGGATACTCGAGAAAAAAGATAAAGAGGCCGCGGAACAAGCGGCTAATATAAAACAAATGGCGCTCATATTCCAAGACATGGTGGGAATGATGATCCAGTCGGATCCTCCAGCCGAAGATCCCCCAGTAATCATTGAAGATGACAGAGGGAAGACATCAAATCCTCTTCCGGCTTTATCGGCAGCCAAGGAGGAGAAGATCTCGAAAGCTGTGCTTGATGACTACATAGCTCAACAAATACGGGCTCATCAGGCAAGCGAAACTGCGGGCCAAGTCGTCAGAACCGGGCAACCCTATCCAGGCTTGTACGATCAAATTAAGTACCCGCCAGGATACACAATCCCTAAATTTCATGTGTATAAGGGGACAGGCAATCCCCTTCAGCACATCGCTCAGTTCAGGGCTCTCTGCGGCAATACTGGAGGTGATGACAAACTGCTATTCCGCCAGTTTGTCAGCAGCCTAGCAGAGACAGCTTTTGAATGGTACTCGAAGCTTCTGAATGACTCCATCAATACATTCACAGAAATGGAGTTGCTATTCACCCAGCGTTTTGCAAGCGCCAGCGAATACACCACGATCACGGCAATGATCAATGCCAGGGTGAAGCCGGGAGAGACTTGGGTTCAGTATGCAATTCGGTGGAGGAACTTATGGTCGAGATGAGAACAACGCATAGAAGAAGCTCCTGCTGTGGGCATGTTCGTAGGGACCCTTGACCCGCAAGCGACTATATCCCAATTTATGATGATCTTCATGTAGGGTTCCTAGGCACACTAAGGAGGTCTCACAAGGCATCAACCATACCAGTTTCAAATTTTACGGGTGCCGAGAAACCCTAATACGGATCGTTAACTAGATTTTAGGCGACAAAATGCGACTAGTTAACAACTTAACTACAAGAACGGAAATACAACCTTTGTAGATCCGGTCCTCCACCTCCATAGCTCCGCAATGAAGTCTCCTCGCTGTCCAAATCGAATCCCGGGCTCTAGCGTCGGCTCCATCGGAAAAATGGGCGGGCTAGGTCATCGACTACGATGCCGAAGATGATCTACGTCGAGGCATCACAAGATCAAGCTCCCACTTCACCAAGTCCTGAAACTTGTGAAGAAAACACCCTATACTTCTTGGCAAGAGGTAGAGGATGAAGAAAGAGGAGGTGGGTTCACTTTAGAATTGGATTTCTCACTCAATTGCTCAAGTTGCCATTAAGGAAGCAAGCTTTCTTCATCTTTGAAGAAGAAGAAGAAGATGAAGATTATTATGATAAGAATGATTCAAAAAGAAAATAAAAATCAATACTTATCATAATCAAACCATGGTCAAGTGTAGAGAATGAACTAGGGTTAAGTGGAATGGTTAGGGTTAAGCACGAGACAAAATGGTCACTTAGTCAAAGCTTCATGAAGCTTCAATATACAAACAAACAAAGCCACCATTTTCCCTTTTTCTTTTCCAAAATAAAATAAATGAAATAAATAAATAAATGAATAAGAAAAAGAAAACCCTAACCATTACACAACCATGGTTTAATCTTTACACAAACCCTAGTGAGCATGTATCATCAAACATGATACAAACTTGTGTACAAAAGTATATCACATATACAATGTGCACAATCCAAGTGAGAAAATCCATTTAAAGTGAACCAACACTAGTTAATGCAAAGAAATATATCAAATATATAATTATGCATTAAATCATTAAATCAACACTTGATTTAACGATCCGGTCATATCGCATATAACCGACTAATATTCAATGTATCAGCTTATCGAATCAATCCTTGATTCGATAACTAGGTTATATCGCATACAACCATTCGATACATTCGTCGCGAGAATGAAATACTATATCACATACACGCATTATTCTCGGTCCCGCACATATCTCATATGCGCTCTTATTTCGTTTCGCTTGAGCCAGGAAACCTCTGTGTAGGACTCTAAAGACTCGTCAATACGCCGGCAGCAGATGATGATCATATCAATCACCCACAAGCCGCAAGCGGTCTGCTAAACGTAACGGCCACCCGGGTATTGAGCGATCAGAAGATCGACGAGCAAGCCCGCTCACACTCCTGTGAATCCAACCAGTAACACTTACCGTACAGTCCGGTCTCGTCGTCTGATATGTCGCATATCTTGCCTAGGGGTGGTAAACGTCAGACCCTAATAGCTCGATAAGTCGTGTCGATATGAGATCTATAACAGTTCGAGAAACTACTGGTAACACTTACCAGTAAATCTCAGCAACCCTGGCCAGGGATTTCCGGTCATAGCCAATCGAACACAGCGCAACATCAACTCCCTATACCGGGAGAGACGGATCCCCTCCTATCGCTCATTGCCTCCATGTGATTTAGGACTGTACCCAAAAACCACCGTTTTTCACGCCCTCTTGGACGTGGTAAGGTGGAAATCAAAGCACAGTGGGAACCACACAAGACTCTATGACGATCTCGGGTCAACAGACTACTCTGTACCAGTGTCACCAGAGAACTGCCATCTGACATAAGGTATAATACCATCTGGGAGTTCTCGGCGAGTCCGTCCAGTGTACCCAGTCTCTACTGAGCACCCGCATATCATCTCTGATGTCAAACACCAATGGATATAGGATCATCCATCGCCCATCTGTATGGGTTGAGAAGGTATACGCTAGTTTACTCTGGTATATCGATGCCCCGTCTCGATATACCCACGACTAGGGACTTTGAAGGATGTACTTATGGACTACCATGTCCCCACTAGTATGATCCGCATCATAGTCCAGGTAGTCAAGTACTCATCCTAAGTGCTTTACCAACATGTAACAGAGAGACTATCAGTGTACACGTTAAGGTAAAGATCAACCAGATAGCATACTATCATGTCAAGCAAGAAAGTCCTCCCTATATATGTCCCAGCATCCACTACAATATACATCCTATGTATAGTAATGGCCTCTAGGGCATACATATAACTAACAATCTCCCACTTGCACTAGGGCCATCTGATAGCAGTGGTTGCAGTATCTCATACTCAACCATCCCATAAAAGTCTCTCTCTGGGAAAAGGCCTTTGTGAGTGGATTCGCTGTGTTGTCCTCTGAGTCTACTCTCCTAACCTCGATCACCCTGGAGATCAACTATCTCCATGATCAGGTGATACTGCCTTAGAATATGTCTGGATCACTGATGGGACGGACGTTCCTTGGCATAAGCCACAACTCCATTGTCACACAATAGGAGGAACTAAGTTCATCTCATGAACAAATATACATCCAGACTGCCTCTTTGGTAGCATCTGAAGTAGCGATGTATCGGGCCTTTATCGTCTAGTATGCCACGGTATCTAGCTTGGAACTCTTCCAACATACCGTCCCTTTACTGAGGGTAAAGACAATGCCTGTGAGTGACTTTCAGTCATCCTTATCACCCTGGAACACTTCCAGTGATTCTCCCCAGGACCAATTGATACCATCTCACTACAACTAGTGAGAATCCTAACATCCAATTAGATCTATCTCATAGATCCAAAACCCAGGATTTAGTAGGTATCACTTTGATCCTATGTGGAGAATCATTGTGATAAGCGGAGATTGATCGAGCGTAGCATAGGAAACTCCTTCCCCATCAAGAGTATGTCATCCACGTACTCTACGCGGATCGTCACTATACTCCCTACTCCTTTTTTGTTTATACAAGGTTCATCTACCATTTTGATGATGTCAAACTCTTTGACTAACACATCAAAACAGATGTTCCAACTCCGCAATACCTGCTTTATCCTATAAAGCATCTTGTACACGTTTCCGCTGCTCCCACTGTCTACGAAGTCCTCTGGCTGTGTACTTATAGACATTCTCTTCTAAAACATCATTTAGAAAAGCAGTCATGGCACCCAACCACCGGATATCGTAGTCATGGTATGTAGCCGTAACAAGTAGGATCTTGATGGACTTAAGAATAGCCACTGGAAAAAGGTTTCATCATTATCCACGCCTGGTCGATGACGAAAACCTTTAACTAGTCTAGCTTTGAAAGTCTCAACTTTTCCATCTACACCAAGTAATCTTCTCAAGATATACTTGCTCCTGATGGGGATTTAACCCTTCAGATATAGCAACCAAAGTCCATACTTTGTTGGTGTACATGGATTCCATCTCAGATCGCTAAGCATCCAGCCATTCTTACAGAGTCCCACTCCTGATGGCCAGCTCGAAACTAGTTGGGTCATCATCTCATGATGCAATCCTCGCTCCCACTGTCATAGAGTAACCGAAGTAACTCTCAGGTGGGTGAGGAACCCTACTAGATCGGCGGAGAGGCAGAGGTTCATTGGTTTCTATTGAATCCTTCGGTTCTACCAAATCATCTGCTGTAGTTTGCATAGCTGGAACCTTTCCAGTTGTACATAACGGATCTTGCCTCGAGTTTGTCCGGATTTTGCTTTTAGACATAGGCCGGTCAACCCCAAATCTTAACTAGCTTAAGACATGGGCTCTTCCCTTTCCATATCACATATGAAGTGGTAGGCAACTGATTTGATTTGAACCCTATTCAATTGGTATGCAGTTCTCAAGTGCATAACTCCCAAAAGGAAAATAGGTAACTCAGTAGTACTTATCATAGAGCACACCTTATCATATAGGGTGTGATCGCTCCGCCCCGATATACCATCGTGCTATGGTGTATACGAAGGAGTAATGCTGAGAGAGAATCTCATTCTCCTTTAGAATAGTCCAAGAATTCCGTGCTCAAGTATTCTCCTCCTTGATCTCATCAAAGGACATAATACATTTACCCGTATTTTGGTTCTCTATTTCTAACTAATATTCTGTGAATATCTCAAAAGGTTCGGACTTGTGTTTCAACAGGAACATATGTCTGAATCTTGAGAGATTATCAGAGAATGTAATGAAGTATAAAGAACCAGTCTTGGCATGTGTAGACAGGGGACCTTTATACATCAACATGTATCATCCCAAGAGTTCACTAACTCTTTCTTCGTTTCCAATAAACAGAGCTGGTGTCATTATATCTTTGTGACATGACTGGCAAGTTTCACAAGATGTAAATTCAAACTGATTTAAATATGCATCTAAATGTAACTTCAGCTAGTCGGGTCGCATTGATATGACCTAGTCTACAATGCCTCAAGAAGGATTCGTTCAGTTCTGAACTCTTCTACTTGTGTGTGTTCTGTATACTAAGAACTGTAGTTTGATTTAGAACGTCAATGCTTTTAGATAACGTGCCTGAACCGATCAACATTTGATATAGGAAATGTTCAAAACATTATCCATCAATACAAAATTTCATCATTTCTTTACTTATAAAGAGACTGATATGATTTTGTATATCAGGTACGGTATCTAATAACATTCGTTCAGAATCAATGTATAGGTTATACAGGGTGACAGTGACCAACAGACTTGGATGCAACACTTGCCCCCTTTTTCTGCCTCATGAAACTTATCACCCGTTCTCAGTTTTCTACCTTTCTGTAGCCCATGTAACGGATTACATTTGCGGATCCTGATCCGGTATCTAATACTCAGGACGTAGAGGATACTGAGAAACAGTTCTCTATAATGAACACACCCGAAGATGATGCATCAGCATGCACTCTCTTCGTTTGGGCGGCACGGGAAATCTGGTATTCCCCAATTTTCTGCTCGGTCTTATAACAATTATAAGTTGGAGCGGGACCAACGTTCCTCAGCTCAGTATAACAAGCGGGTTCGGTCAATAATCCGTATTATTATCTTGATTAAGGCGTGATATGGTCGCTACCTGGAGAGAGAGAGAAGAAAACACTCAGCGTGCGCTCTTACAAGAATAGGTTGGTTATTATTTTATCTAATCAGGATGGCTCCCACTGCTTTTTATCAAATCTTCCTTCAAACCCTAAAAGGAAAGACTAGCCGGGATTAATTACACACTACAAGTTCGCCAATCTTTCAGCCAGGCCAGTGTAGGTACTTTGAGGGAGGTCCCCCGTACTTTCGTACGAACCTAATTAATGTAAACCTCGTTTTCCCAGAGGCGTAACCTCGTTGACACCTTTCTGGACACCTACTTGATCGGCTAATTGTAATGTGTAAAACTCTCCCAGGAGTAACTCTTACTCGCAGCGGGTATCGGGATCCAACTATCTCATAGAAGGTATGCAATCTCATTGCAAATTTCAACACTTGAAATTCCCGATATTTTTACCCCTAGCGTCCTATGACCTTGACGCAGGCCAACAAACCATAGTGCGCTAGTAAAGTTCAACCCGTCATTTCCTGATTGAATTAAACCCACCCGCATGACCCTTGATGCAGGCCAACAAAGTCGCACGACTACCCTAATCCAATCTGCATCATATGCATAAGCAGATAAATACTAGTTAGCTACCGCACACTACGCCTTGACGCAGGCCAACAAACGTAGCACGAATACTAACTACCACTTATCTGAAATGACGGAGGGCTACGACAGGTTTTTCTGAAAACCTATTGCGTAATGAACTTGATATCGTTGTAGAATCAAATGATTTTAAAATGAAGTGTTTTTTTAGGCTTTTCTAGTTTTGCTAAAGGAGTCACTCCCAGTGAAGGGATCGTCGGTCCTTTCCTCGTCGAATGAGGTGCGGGATATATCATATATATCACTATGCAAAGCAAAAACTCTTAAAAGCAATCAAAAGACAAACCGAGTGTGTAGCATCTGCCAGTTATTGCTAAAGGATTCACTCCCGGTGAAGGGATCTCGGTCCTTTCCTCATCGAATAAGGTGCAGGATATATCACATATACCGCTGTGCAAAGCAAGAACTGTAGCTACCTATTTTATTTTTGAAATTCAATTCTACAACATCTTAGGTTTCTTTTCTTTCATTAATCACATTAATGAAGTCCCATCATTTAAGTCACCTAAACATCACAGATAAATACGACGACACTTATGCCATCCGCATTCGCCTCGATGTCCTCTCGTGCACCGTTAGGTTAGGTAACTAACGGCAGAGCGGGGCAGGGCTAGCGCGGGTGTAAAACATAAGTAACGCCTATATAATATATCATATATACTATATACAGTATCTATCACAGAACATCACATGATCACATCACAGATATCGCAGCAGAAGAAACATATGAAATATTGGATATACTAGGACGTCCGTGTTTTTAATACGAGCCAGTATAAAACACGGATTCCACAGTCGCGATGAATAGCCAAACCCACACCCCTAGACCCCTACGAGAGCAGCAAGCAACCCTACCAATTCTAGAGTTAGGAGACCCGGACTCGACTCCTCGAGTTAGTCTCCCACTGGACTCCAGAACCCGGTTACTTGTGCCCTCCTCCTTGGGTCTATCCTAGTGCGGAAAAGTAAATAATATACAAAGGGTGACATCTTCCGCAACCTGGAAGTGCCCCAATAAAAGAATATTACATACAAGTTTTTACATGAATGAAAATGAAAAACACTCATCTCACATAAAAACCCCCGGCTATTCGAACATGACGATCCAATATAACATATCCAGCAACACATAACATCACATGTCATCAACGTAAGTAAATATGCGCATCCCAATTGTCGTTGACATATAGCAACGAAACCGGCGATATCACATATTACACTTACGGTCACAGAAAAGAAAGTGTAAAACGACAACAGTTGGAATCCGCAACCTCTTTAGACATCGCATGCCTAAACCAATGAATTTCTTAGACATCGCATGCCTAACAATTATAAACCCCGCATTTTAGTCTCAAAATCGAAAACTCTTTTCAATATCAAGTCGGACAATTCAACAAGATTCATGACATCCTGATCGAATGCTCGTCGCAAACTTTAGTAGGCGGCCGCACCCCCGTTACCGTCGACGAAGTGCACCAAGGCGGAACACCGCTACCGCGAGCACCCGAATGGATGCTTTCGGCGACGGGGTTCTCCTACAGTCACTTGGTCGGGGCTAAGGGGTGTAGCTGTCTATTAAGTTTACCCGGCGAGTATCCGCGTACGCTACGTGATTGCGACGTACTTTTGATCACATCAAAATTCCGTGGCAACCGATCAATTGAGACTAAACTGCTATGTTTATAACATTCATTCAGTTATCTCATAACTACTTGTGAATTCCAATTATTGTATCCCATTCCAGATAACTAGAAAATGCTAAACTTTCCGATCGAACATTCAAACACCCAAGTTTTCCCGAAACAGCTCAACACATGAAACAAGTTTAAAAACATCCAGTTCATGCCTCAGTACCGACGGTCCAGCCGTAGAAGGGTCAAGCCAACGCCTCACATGTGGTACGCCGTACTGCCCCAAACCCTAAGGTTCAAAGGGCAGTTCAAGACGGTCACATAATCGAGTTAAGGTTTGTTGTCTTCTAGAGGGTCCATCGCGTTACTTGCACTACTTAGAACGTCTTTAAACCATGGAAAGATCCAACACTTGGAAATTTCCCGACAGGGGAAAAGGTGGGTATTTATATCCGGTCGAACTTTTTAACATATTCTAAAATATCCGGAAAGCCACATACACAAAATTAGACAATCCGATCGAAACACCGAGTCCCCAATACAACCCAGAAAACTCAACTCTTAAGTTCAGAAAAAAATATCCCAGGAAAACCAGCACTGCAAAATAGGAATTACTATGCAAAATTCAATGGGAGAAGAGACAAAATGGCCGCGGAACCGCCGCATTAGCACGCTAATGCCGCGGTTCCGCCGCACTTTAGACAGATCACTAGGTAATTTTTGCACCGTAATTCTTAGAATTTCCTGCTGAATTTTCTGCATATTTTTAATCTGGAAAAAACCCAATTTTTGGAAAAAGTCCAGAGAGCAAATTTGTGTTAGGGTTTCGGTTTAATCGGACTTCTAACTCCGTTTACACATCGCCTAAGGCTCTAGCTAGGCTCTGATACCACTGTAGGGTTCCTAGGCACACTAAGGAGGTCTCACAAGGCATCAACCATGCCAGTTTCAAATTTTACGGGTACCGAGAAACCCTAATACGGATCGTTAACTAGATTTTAGGCGACAAAATGCGACTAGTTAACAACTTAACTACAAGAACGGAAATACAACCTTTGTAGAACCGATCCTCCACCTCCATAGCTCCGCAATGAAGTCTCCTCGCTGTCCAAATCGAATCCCGGGCTCTAGCGTCGGCTTCATCGGAAAAATGGGCGGGCTAGGTCATCGACTACGATGCCGAAGATGATCTACGTCGAGGCATCACAAGATCAAGCTCCCACTTCACCAAGTCCTGAAACTTGTGAAGAAAACACCCTATACTTCTTGGTAAGAGGTAGAGGATGAAGAAATAGTAGGTGGGTTCACTTTAGAATTGGATTTCTCACTCAATTGCTCAAGTTGCCATTAATGAAGCAAGCTTTCTTCATCTTTGAAGAAGAAGAAGATGAAGATGATTATGATAAGAATGATTCAAAAAGAAAATATAAATCAATACTTATCATAATCAAACCATGGTCAAGTGTAGAGAATGAACTAGGGTTAAGTGGAATGGTTAGGGTTAAGCATGAGACAAAATGGTCACTTAGTCAAAGCTTCATGAAGCTTCAATATACAAACAAACAAAGCCACCATTTTCCCTTTTTCTTTTCCAAAATAAAATAAATGAAATAAATAAATAAATGAATAAGAAAAAGAAAACCCTAACCATTACACAACCATGGTTTAATCTTTACACAAACCCTAGTGAGCATGTATCATCAAACATGATACAAACTTGTGTACAAAAGTATATCACATATACAATGTGCACAATCCAAGCGAGAAAATCCATTTAAAGTGAACCAAAACTAGTTAATGCAAAGAAATATATCAAATATATAATTATGCATTAAATCAGTAAATCAACACTTGATTTAACGATCCGGTCATATCGCATATAACCGACTAATATTCAATGTATCGGCTTATCGAATCAATCCTTGATTCGATAACTAGGTTATATCGCATACAACCATTCGATACATTCGTCGTGAGAATGAAATACTGTATCACATACACGCATTATTCTCGGTCCCGCACATATCTCATATGCGCTCCTATTTCGTTTCGCTTGAGCCAGGAAACCTCTGTGTAGGACTCTAAAGACTCGTCAATACGCCGGCAGCAGATGATGATCATATCAATCACCCACAAGCCGCAAGCGGTCTGCTAAACGTAACGGCCACCCGGGTATTGAGCGATCAGAAGATCGACGAGCAAGCCCGCTCACACTCCTGTGAATCCAACCAGTAACACTTACCGTACAGTCCGGTCTCGTCGTCTGATATGTCGCATATCTTGCCTAGGGGTGGTAAACGTCAGACCCCAATAGCTCGATAAGTCGTGTCGATATAAGGTGTTAGTGTTTATGCCCTAGAAGGCCATTACTGTATCATACTAGCTTGTATATTACTTAATGGGAGCTTGGGATATTCACATGTATATAACAGTCTTGCTAAACATGGTAGTATGCTACTTGGTTTTTCTATCTTAATATGTGAGTGTACGTATTGATAGAGCTCATGGGATCTTGCTTGTCTACCAGCGTTGTGATGGCAGTCACACTAGTGGGGGCTGGGTAGTCTACAAGCACATCCTTTTTCAGGTCCCTGGTCGTGGATTATCGAGACAGAGCATCGATACTCCGGAGTAGACTAGTGTGTACGCTTCTCATCCCAGTTGGGGAGATGGTCTGTCCCACAGCCGTCAGTACGTCGTACTGGAGATAGTATGCAGGTGCTCGTTAGGTTACGGGTACACCGGACAGGACTCACGGGGAACTGTTGGTTGGTTTGATACCAGTCGTCAGTGAGCAGTTCCCAGGTGACATGAGTACAGCATAGTCCGCAGACTTTGCAGGGTTCCTAGGCACTCTAGTGAGGTCTCCAAAGCCATCAACCATGGCAATTTCAAAAATTATGGTGCCTACAAACCCTAAACAACGGATCGTATACTAGAAGTCTAGGCGAACAAGAACTAGTTAACAGTTAACTACAAGATACGGAAATACAACCTTTGTAGATCCGGTCCTCCACCTCCACGGCTCCGCAACGAGGTCGTCTCCGCTGTCCAAATCTAATCCGGGCTCTAGAGTCGGCTTCGTCGGAGAATGGGCAAGCTAGGTCGTCGATGTCCATGCCGAAGATGATCTACGTCGAAGCATCGATGAATCAAGCTCCACCTTCACCAAACCGTGAAAAGTTGTGAAGGAAACACACTCTACTACTTGGCAAGAGGTAGAGGATGAAGAAATAGGAAGTGGGTAAACTTTAGAATTGGATTTCTCACTCATTTCATCAAGTTGCCATTGAAGGTGTGAAGGTTTTCTTCATCAAGTTAAGAAGAAGAAGAAAAGCAAGAAGATGATGAGTTATTCTAAAAAGAATAATAATTTTATTCTTATCATAATATTAACCCAAGTTAAGTGTAGAGAATTGACCAAGGTTAAAGAATGGTTAGGGTAAAGGAGATGAGACAAAAATGGTGACATGATGAAAGCTTCATGAAGCTTCAAGTTGAAAACAAAAATAGCCACCATTTTTGACTTCTTTTCCTTTTATCATTTATCTTTTAAATACAAATGAAAATATAAATGAATGAATAAGAGAAAACCCTAATCATTTATTTAACCTAGGTTTAATTCATTACACTTAACAAAAAGATATGTATCATCAAACATGATACAATCAAGTGCACAAAAAATCATATCGCATATGCAATGCGCACACCCGAGTGAGAAAATCCATTCAAAGTGAACCGATACTAGTTAATGCAAAGTAATATATCAAATATATAAATATGCATTAAATCATTAAATCAACACTTGATTCAATGAACCGGTTATGTCGCACACAACCGACTAGTATACAATATATCGGCTTATCGAATCAACGCTTGAATCGATAACTAGGTTATATCGCATACAACCATTCGATATATTTATCGCGAGAATAGAATACGGTATCACATACACGCATTATTCTCGGTCCCGCACATATCTCATATGCGCTCTTATTTCGTTTCGCTTGAGCCAGGAAACCTCTGTGTAGGACTCTAAAGACTCGTCAATACGCCGGCAGCAGATGATGATCATATCAAACACCCACAAGCCGCAAGCGGTCTGCTAAACGTAACGGCCACCCGGGTATTGAGCGATCTGAAGATCGACGAGCAAGCCCGCTCACACTCCAGTGAATCCGACCAGTAACACTACCGTACAGTCCGGTCTGATCGTCTGATATGTCGCATATCTTGCCTAGGGGTGGTAAACGTCAGACCCCAATAGCTCAATAAGTCGTGTCGATATGAGGTCTATAACTGTTCGAGAAACTACTGGTAACACTTACCAGTAAATCTCTGCAACCCTGGCCAGGGATTTCCTGTTATAGCCAATCGAACACAGCGCAACATCAACCCCCTATACCGGGAGAGACGAATCCCCTCCTATCGCTCATTGCCTCCATGTGACTCGGGACTGTACCCAAAAACCACCGTTTTGCACGCCCTCTTGGACGTGGTAAGATGGAAATCAAAGCACAGTGGGAACCACACAAGACTCTATGACGATCTCGGGTCAACAGACTACTCTGTACCAGTGTCACCATAGAACTGCCATCTGACGTGAGGTACAATACCATCTGGGAGTTCTCGGCGAGTCCGTCCAGTGTACCCAGTCTCTACTGAGCACCCGTATATCATCTCTGATGTCAAACACCAATGGATATGGGATCATCCATCGCCCATCTGTATGGGTCGAGAAGGTACACGCTAGTCTACTCTGGTATATCGATGCCCCGTCTCGATACACCCACGACTAGGGACTTTGAAGGATGTACTTATAGACTATCTGTCCCCACTAGTATGATCCGCATCATAGTCCAGGTAGTCAAGTACAGATCCTAAGGGCTTTACCAACATGTAATAGAGAGACAATCAGCATACACGTTAAGGTAAAGAGTAACCAGATAGCATACTATCATGTCGAGCAAGAAAGTCCTCCCTATATATGTCCCAGCATCCACTACAATATACATCCTATGTACAGTAATGGCCTCTAGGGCATACATATAACTAACAATCTCCCACTTGCACTAGGGCCATCTGTAGCAGTGGTTGCAGTATCTCATACTCAACCATCCCATGAAAGTCTCTCTCTGGGAACAGGCCTTTGTAAGTGGATCCGCTGTGTTGTCCTCTGAGTCTACTCTCCAAACCTCGATCACCCTGGAGATCAACCATCTCCATGATCAAGTGATACTGCCTTAGAATATGTCTGGATCACTGATGGGACGGACGTTCCTTGGCATAAGCCACAACTCCATTGTCACACAATGGGAGGAACATAGTTCATCTCATGAACCAATATACACCCAAACAGCCTCATTGGTAGCATCTTAAGTAGCGATGTATCCAGCCTTTATCGTCTAGTATGTCACGGTATCTAGCTTGGAACTCTTCCAACATACCGTCCCTTTACTGAGGGTAAAGACAATGCCTGCGACTGACACTCAGTCGTCATTATCACCCTGGAACCCTTCCAGTGATTCTCCCTAGGATCGGTTGATACCGTCTCACTACAACTAGTGAGAATTCTAATATCCAATTAGATCTATCTCATAGATCCAAAATCCAGGATTTAGTAGGTATCACTTTAATCCTTTATGGAGAATCTTTGTGATAAGCGGTGATTGACCGAGCGTAGCATAGGAAACTCTTTCCCTATCAAGAGTATGTCATCCACGTACTCTACGAGGATCGTCACCATACTCCCTACTACCTTTTTGTATATACAAGGTTCATCTACCATTTTGATGATGTCAAACTCTTTGACCGCTTCATCAAAACAGATGTTCCAACTCCGCGATGCCTGCTTTATCCTATAAAGCATCTTGCACACGTTTCCGCTGCTCCCACTGTCTACGAAGCCCTCTGGCTGTGTACTTACAGACGCACTCTTCTAAATCATCATTTAGAAAAGCAGTCAAGACACCCAACCACCAGATATCGTAGTCATGGTATGTAGCCGTGGTAAGTAGGATCTGGATGGACTTAAGCATAGATCCTTGAAAAGGTTTCATCATAATCCACGCCTGGTAAATGATGCAAACTTTTAACAAGTCTAGCTTTGAAAGTCTCAACTCTTCCATGTACACCAAGTAATCTTCTCAAGATATACTTGCTCCTGATGGGGATTTAACCCTTCAGATATAGCAACCAAAGTCCATACTTTGTTGGTGTATAAGGATTCCATCTCAGATCACTAAACATCCAGCCATTCTTACAGAGTCCCACTCCTGATGGCCAGCTCGAAACTAGTTGGGTCATCATCTCATGATGCAATCCTCGCTCCCACTGTCATAGAGAAACTGAAGTATCTCTCAGGTGGGTGAGGAACCCTACTAGATCGGCGGAGAGGCTGAGGTTCGTTGGTATCTACTGAATCCCTTGGTTCTATCAAATCATCTGCTGTAGTTCGTATAGCTGGAACACTTCCAGTTCTACATAACAGACCTTGCCTCGAGCTTGTCCGGATTTTGCTTTTAGACATAGGCCGGACAACCCCAAATCTTAACTAACTTAAGATATGGGCTCTTCCCTTTCCATATAACATATGAAGCGGTAGGCAACTGATTTGATTTGAACCCTATTCAATAGGTATGCAGCTTCTCAACTGCATAACTCCCTTAAAAGGAAATAGGTAACTCAGTAGTACTCATCATAGAGCACACCTTATCACATAGGGTGTAATTGCTCCGCCCCGATATACCATCGTGCTATGGTGTATTCGGAGGAGTAATGCTGAGAGAGAATCTCATTCTCCTTTAGAATAGTCCAGGAATTCCGTGCTCAAGTATTCTCCTCCTTGATCACATCAAAGGACATAATACTTATACCCGTATTCTGGTTCTCTACTTCAAACTTATATTCCGTGAATATCTCAAAAGGTTCGGACTTGTGTTTCAACAGGAACATAGGTCTGAATCTAAAGAGATCATCAGAGAACATAATGAAGTACAAAGAACCAGTCTTGGAATGTGTAGACAGGGGACCTACATACATCAACATGTATTATCCCAAGAGTTCTCTAACTCTTTCTCTGTTTCCAATAAACAGAGCTGAGGTCATCTTATCTTTGTGACATGACTGGCGAGTTTCACAAGATGTAAATTCAAACTGATTTAAATATGCATCTTTATGTAACTCTAGCTAGTCGGGTCACATTGATCTGACCTAGTCTACAATGCCTCAAGAAGAATTCGTTCATTTCTGAACTCTTCCTCTTGTGTGTGTTCCATATACCAAGAACTGTAGTTTGATTTAGAACATCAATGCTTTTAGATAACGTGCCTGAACCGATCAACTTTTGATATAGGAAATGTTCAAAACATTATCCAGCAATACAAAATTATATCCTTTCTTTACTTATAAAGAGATGAATATGATTTTGTATATCAGGTTCGGTATCTAATAACATTCGTTCAGAATCAATGTATTGGTAATACAGGGTGACAGTGACCGACAGTCCTGGCTGCAACTCTTGCCCCGTTTTCTGCCTCATGAAACTTATCACCCGTTCTCAGTTCTCTACCTATCTGTAGCCCTATGTAACAGATTACATATCTGGGATCCTGATCCGGTATCATATACCCAGGACGTAAAGGATACTGAGAAACAGTTCTGTATAATGAATAAACCCGAAGATGATGCATCAGCATGCACTCTCTTCGTTTGGGCGGCACGGGAATTCTGGTATTCCCCTATTTCCTGCTCTGTCTTATAACAATTATAAGTTGGAGCGGGACCAACGTTCCCCAGCTCAGTATAACAAGCGGGTTCGGTCAAATATCCGTATTATTATCTTGATTAAGGCGTGATATAGTCGCTACCTGGAGAGAGAGAGAAGAAAACACTCAGCGTGCGCTCTTGCAAGAATAGATTGGTTATTATTTTATCTAATCAGGATGGCTCCCACTGCTTTTTATCAAATCTTCCTTCAAACCCTAAAAGGAAAGACTAGCCGGGATTAATTACACACTACAAGTTCGCCAATCTTTCAGCCAGGCCAGTGTCGGTACTTTGAGGGAGGTCCCCCGTGCTTTCGCACGAACCTAATTAATGTAAACCTCGTTTTCCCAGAGGCGTAACCTCGTTGACACCTTTCTAGACACCTACTTGATCGGCTAATTGTAATGTATAAAACTCTCCCAGGAGTAACACTTACTCGCATCGGGTATCGGGATCCAACTATCTCATAGAAGGTATGCAATCTCATTGCAAATTTCAACACTTGAAATTCCCGATAATGTTTTGCCCCGAACGATCTATGACCTTGACAAGGTCAACAAACCATAGACCGCAAGTCAAGTTCTACCCGTCATTTCTTGATTGAATCAAACCCACCCGCACGACCCTTGACAAGGTCAACAAGGCCGCACGACTACCCTAACCCAATCTGCATCATATGCATAAACAGATAAATACTGGTTAGCTACCGCACACTGCGCCTTGACAAGGTCAACAAACGCAGCACGAATACTAAACAGGATTTATCTGAAATGACGGAGGGCTACGACAGGTTTTTCTGAAAACCTATTGCGTAATGAACTTGATATTGTTGTAGGATCGAATGATTTTTGAAATGGAGTGCTTTTGAGGCTTTTCTAGTTTTGCTAAAGGAGTCACTCCCGGTGAAGGGATCGTCGGTCCTTTCCTCGTCGAATGAGGTGCGGGATATATCACATATATCACTGTGCAAAGCAAAAACTCTTAAAAGCAATCAAAAGACAAACCGAGGGTTGTAGCATCTGCCAGTTATTGCTAAATGAGTCACTCCCGGTGAAGGGATCTCGGTCCTTTCCTCGTCGAATGAGGTGCAGGATATATCACATATACCGCTATGCAAAGCAAGAACTGTAGCTACCTGTTTTATTTTGAAATTCGATTCTACAACATCTTAGGTTTCTTTTACTTTCATTAATCACATTAATGAAGTCCCATCATTTAAATACCTAAACATCACAGATAGATATGACGTACACTTATGCCATCCGCATTCGCCTCGATGTCCCCTCGTGCACCGTTAGGTTAGGTAACTAACGGCAGAGCAGGGCAGGGCTAGCACGGGTGTAAAACATAAGTAACGTCTATATAATATATCATATATACTATATACTATATCCATCACAGAAACATCACATGATCTCATCACAGATATCGCAGCAGAAGAAATCATATGAAATATTGGATATACTAGGACGTCCGTGTTTTCAATACGAGCCAGTATAAAACACGGATTCCACGATCGTGATGAATAGCCAAACCCACACCCCTAGACCCCTACGAGAGCGGCAAGCAACCCTACCAATTCTAGAGTTAGGAGACCCGGACTCGACTCCTCGAGTTGGTCTCCCACTGGACCCCAGAACCCGGTTACTTGTGCCCTCCTCCTTGGGTCTATCCTAGTGCGGAAAAGTAAATAATATACAAACGGTGACAACTCCCGCAACCTGGAAGCGCCCCAATAAAAGAATATTACATACAAGTTTTTACATGAATGAAAATGAAAAACACTCATCTCACATAAAAACCCCCGGCTATTCAAACACGACGATCCAATATAACATATCCAGCAACACATAACATCACATGTCATCAACGTAAGTAAATATGTCCATCCCAATTGTCGTTGACATATAGCAACGAAACCGGCGATATCACATATTACACTTACGGTCACAGAAAAGAAAGTGTAAAACTACAACAGTTGGAATCCGCAACCACCTCAGACATCGCATGCCTGACCAAATGAATTACTTAGACATCGAATGCCTAACAATTATAAACCCCGCATTTTAGTCTCAAAATCGAAAACACTTTTCAATATCTATTCGGGGAATTCAACAAGATTCCCGACATCCTGATCGAATGCTCGTCGCAAACTTCAGTAGGCGGCCGCACCCCCGATACCGTCGACGAAGTGCACCAAGGCGGAACACCGTTACCGGGAGCACCCTAACGGATGCTTTCGGCGACGGGGTTCTCCTACAGTCACTTGGTCGGGGCTATGGAGTGAGGCTGTCTATTAAGTTTACCCGGCGAGTATCCGCGTACGCTACGTGATTGCGACGGACTTTTGATCACATCAAAATTCCGTGGCAACCGATCAAGTGAGACTAAACTGCTATGTTTATAACATTCATTCAGTTATCTCATAACTATTGTGAATTCCAATTATTGTATCCCATTCCAGATAAATAGAAAATGTTAAACTTTCCGATCGAACAATCGAACACCCAAGTTTTCCCGAAACAGATCAACACATGAAACAAGTCTAACAACATTCCGTTCGTGCCTCAGTACCAACGATCCAGCCGTAGAAGGGTCAAGCCAACGCCTCACATGTGGCACGCCGTACTGCCCCAAACCCGAAGGTTCAAAGGGCAGTTCAAGACGGTCACATAATCGAGTTAAGGTTTGTGTCTTCTAGAGGGACCATCGCATTACTTGCACTACTTAGAACGTCGTTAAACTACGGAAAAATCCAACAATTGGAAATTTCCCGACAGGGGAAAAATTGGGTATTTATATCCGGTCGAACTTTTTAACATATTCTAAAATTTATCCGGAAAGCCACACAGACAAAATTTGATACCCGATCGAAATACCGAATCCCCAAATCAACTCAGAAAAATTCAACTCTGGAATAAATATTAAAAATACCCAGGAATACCAGCACTAATAATTATGAGATACTGTGTAAAAAATATTAAATAATCATGCCGTACCACCGCGCAACCGCCGCACGAGGCTAGCTCGTGCCGCGGAAGCGCGGCAGGAAGAATGAATTATCGGCACGAATTTCACAGTACCTCATATATTCACCTGCTGATTTTTCTGAACATTTTTAATGTGGAAAAATACCAGATTTTAAAAATTGGACAGAGAGCAATTTTCCGGGTATGGTTTCGGTTCGATCGGACTTCAATTTCCGTCTGGACTTCGCCTAAGGCTCTAGCTAGTCTCTGATACCACTGCAGGGTTCCTAGGCACTCTAGTGAGGTCTCCAAAGCCATCAACCATGGCAATTTCAAAAATTATGGTGCCTACAAACCCTAAACAACGGATCGTATACTAGAAGTCTAGGCGAACAAGAACTAGTTAACAGTTAACTACAAGATACGGAAATACAACCTTTGTAGATCCGGTCCTCCACCTCCACGGCTCCGCAACGAGGTCGTCTCCGCTGTCCAAATCTAATCCGGGCTCTAGAGTCGGCTTCGTCGGAGAATGGGCAAGCTAGGTCGTCGATGTCCATGCCGAAGATGATCTACGTCGAAGCATCGATGAATCAAGCTCCACCTTCACCAAACCGTGAAAAGTTGTGAAGGAAACACACTCTACTACTTTCCAGCCCTGCTCTGCCGTTAGTTACCTAACCTAACGGTGCACGAGGGGACATCGAGGCGAATGCGGATGGCATAAGTGTACGTCATATCTATCTGTGATGTTTAGGTATTTAAATGATGGGACTTCATTAATGTGATTAATGAAAGTAAAAGAAACCTAAGATGTTGTAGAATCGAATTTCAAAGTGAACCGATACTAGTTAATGCAAAGTAATATATCAAATATATAAATATGCATTAAATCATTAAATCAACACTTGATTCAATGACCCGGTTATGTCGCACACAACCGACTAGTATACAATATATCGGCTTATCGAATCAACGCTTGAATCGATAACTAGGTTATATCGCATACAACCATTCGATATATTTATCGCGAGAATAGAATACGGTATCACATACACGCATTATTCTCGGTCCCGCACATATCTCATATGCGCTCCTATTTCGTTTCGCTTGAGCCAGGAAACCTCTGTGTAGGACTCTAAAGACTCGTCAATATGCCGGCAGCAGATGATGATCATATCAAACACCCACAAGCCGCAAGCGGTCTGCTAAACGTAACGGCCACCCGGGTATTGAGCGATCTGAAGATCGACGAGCAAGCCCGCTCACACTCCAGTGAATCCGACCAGTAACACTACCGTACAGTCCGGTCTGATCGTCTGATATGTCGCATATCTTGCCTAGGGGTGGTAAACGTCAGACCCCAATAGCTCAATAAGTCGTGTCGATATGAGGTCTATAACTGTTCGAGAAACTACTGGTAACACTTACCAGTAAATCTCTGCAACCCTGGCCAGGGATTTCCTGTTATAGCCAATCGAACACAGCGCAACATCAACCCCCTATACCGGGAGAGACGAATCCCCTCCTATCGCTCATTGCCTCCATGTGACTCGGGACTGTACCCAAAAACCACCGTTTTGCACGCCCTCTTGGACGTGGTAAGATGGAAATCAAAGCACAGTGGGAACCACACAAGACTCTATGACGATCTCGGGTCAACAGACTACTCTGTACCAGTGTCACCATAGAACTGCCATCTGACGTGAGGTACAATACCATCTGGGAGTTCTCGGCGAGTCCGTCCAGTGTACCCAGTCTCTACTGAGCACCCGTATATCATCTCTGATGTCAAACACCAATGGATATGGGATCATCCATCGCCCATCTGTATGGGTCGAGAAGGTACACGCTAGTCTACTCTGGTATATCGATGCCCCGTCTCGATACACCCACGACTAGGGACTTTGAAGGATGTACTTATAGACTATCTGTCCCCACTAGTATGATCCGCATCATAGTCCAGGTAGTCAAGTACAGATCCTAAGGGCTTTACCAACATGTAATAGAGAGACAATCAGCATACACGTTAAGGTAAAGAGTAACCAGATAGCATACTATCATGTCGAGCAAGAAAGTCCTCCCTATATATGTCCCAGCATCCACTACAATATACATCCTATGTACAGTAATGGCCTCTAGGGCATACATATAACTAACAGACTTGACACTGCTACTTCGCCTCGAGTGTGTCCCACTGTTCTTAGATTGCTACCCTACCACGGCTCAAAGGAGTCGTGCAAACAGGTAGCAGTTGGGTGCAGTCCCGAGCACTTGGAGGCAGTGGCGGTTAGACAGGATTCGTCCCTCCCGGTATTGGGAGTAGATATCGTGCTGTGTCAGAGAGCCATTACGCAAAGTCCCTTGCCAGGGCAAGCGAGATTTGCTGGTAGGTTCCAGTAGTTTCTCAGGGTGTAATGGGCTTCCCTCCGACACGACTTATACCGCTATTAGGGGCTGACGCTTGCCGCCCCCCTAGGCCCGATATGCGATAGTCTTGGACGAACGGACCGGACTGTATGGAGATTGTCACATCAGACTCAGTAGGAGTTCGGATGGGTTTTCTCATCGGCCTTCTTATCGACAACTACCTGGGGACCGTTACGTACAGCTAGTGCCGCTTGCGGTCTGTGGTTAAACCCACTGCCAGCGTAGTAGTCGAGTCTCTAGAGTCCCACACAGAGAGTTTCCTACTCCAGGCGAAACGATATAGAGGTCGTATGGTTTTACGACAAGGGTTCGGACGCATACGTGCGTTTACGCACGTACGACTTTCGGAAAGTTTTTACCAGTCGGCTTTGGTTTAAGCCAGTTACTGGTATCCGGTTATTGGATTTTACAGTCTAAAAGTTTTTCCGTATTTTTGCGGATTGGAGGGGCGTTCTCGTAATTGTACGAGAAGCTTCTAGAAGATGTGACTAAGGAGGTTAAGGTGATATAAGCTTTGGATAAGATTAGTGAGTCATGAGGGTGATTCATCATGGTCATTAATGCACCATAAATGCTTAATGACTCATGTTAATGAATCACCTCTTTTCATTTATGAAGCATGCTTATTCATTTCTATTATTCATTATTCTGAAATAAGAATGCTTCATAATATATTATGATACACTCAATCTCATCTCATTCACTCATCTCACATTCTCTCTCCTCAAGCTCTCATCTTCAAGAGACTAATCCTTAATCCTCATGTGTTGAGATCAAAGGATTAGTTAGACTTAAACATCCATTACCTTCACTCTATATCATCCTTTCTTCTTTGATTAGCAATCAAAGTAGATTAGTTACCTCAAGTTAGAGGTTTAGCTTGGTGTTTTGCTCTCGGGTGGATCGTCTACTACCTAGAGAAGGTCGATGAGAACAAAGGAGGACACAAAGACGAAGGACAGGTTTCATTAGGTATAATCCCTAAACACAATAGATAAGAAACTCTTTGTGTACGGTTATTTATAGTTTAGCTTCGATTCAAGCGGTTAGTCGATGTTCGTTCTTTAAACATGATCGTTTTTGAAAATTCCGCCTCCCCACAAGTACTGGGGTGTAGTACATCGACTTACAGTGGTATCAGAGCCTCGCTAAACACTAAATAACTTGATTGCAAATTTGTACGAATTTCGAACGGAAAAACGAAGCCGGAAAACCCTAAATCTGTTCAGTTTCTGTCGAACTTAAAATGAAGTCCAAAATTTTTTCTGGTGATCTCAGAAAGCTTGTAAAGGGTCCAGAAGAACACCCAAGAAATTCGAGCCCATGAATCGGCTAAAGCGCCGCGGAAGCGCGGCGGATCGCACCGATCCGCCGCGGTTCCGCGGCCGAGTTGCCGAGTCATGGACTCGTATTTCCTGTGTGGGTGCTCTCTGGTATTTGGGGTTTTCTGGAATATTTAATATTTGCTCAGGTTTTAGTTTAACAGAGCAGTTTTTGGAGCAATATTAATGTTGTTTAATCTATCGAAATTGTACAGTATTTGCATGTTGGATTATATCTGTGATTGCTTAATGTGTTCGTAAACCTCCCCTAACTGCTAGTATGTCAGTTGGCAGGGGGTTGCACATTTCTGAAATGGTTATATCTGTTTGTGCATATAAACTGTATTGGACTGTTGTGGTGTTTAGCCGGGGTTTAGCAATGGGTTATTGTTTAATTCATTTGTTGTAAGTGTAATTTGTTGTAATATTATTTTTTGCGGGGCACTTCCAGGTTGCGGTTGTAGCCACCGTTGTATTATTTCATTTTACTGTTTATGCTCCTAGGACTGACCCAAGGTGGGGTACACAAACTGCCGGGCGGGTAGTTTGCCGTACCCGTAGGGTTCGAGGGTGGGGTATCGGCTATTCATCACAACTGTGTAATCTGTCTTTTCTTGCAGGCTCAAAAGAAATACAGATTGCTTGCAAATCCAATATTGTTTATCTGTGTTCTGGAATGAATATCATTGCGTCAGACGAATGTAAAATATCTATATTTATGATAGCTATTTAGACGTCATTTATGTTTTACACCCGCACTAGCCCAGCCCCCGCTCTGTCGTTAGTTAAGTAACCTAACGGGTGATGACGGGACCCAGTGGCGAATGCGGATGGCATAAGAGGACGTTGTATTTTCGTTGTTTTCTGCAATGATAGGTTAATGATGGGACGCATTATCTGTAATGCAAAGAAAACAAACCAAAGTTTAAATCGTTGGAACAATTTAAAAGAAACCACTCGGTTATTTTTAAAACAGATATTTTTAAATGCGGAGCTTTAACCACTCCTTTTAAAAGCTATCAGGTTCTTTCGGTTATATCAAGTTCACTACGTTCACGGTTTCGCCAAAACCATTCGTAGCCCTCCGTCATTTCATTTGGACATTCAGTAGTATTCAAGCTATGCATTTTGGCCAAAGTCAAGGCATAGTGTTTGGTAGCTGCTGGGTTTTCATTTTTTACATAAGATAGATGAGTTGGTTTGGGACAGTCATATTACCATTTGACCAAAGTCAGGGGTATATACGGATGGGTTCAAATTGACAAGATAATGACGGGTAGAACTTGACATGTGACTTATGACATTTTGACCAAAGCCAAGGTCATAAGAGCATGGGGCAAAAACTTATATCGGGAATTTCTAAAGAAACTGAAATTTGCAAAGAGATGCATACCATTTGGAGTTTGATGAATGTTGGTAGGATTCCTTCAACATTATCATACGATGATATTTGGATCCCGATCCTACTGTGAGTATATGCTACTTATCAGGATATTCGTCACTTAACGATCAATGCTATAAACCTAGTAGGTGTCCAGAAAGGTGTCAGCGGGGTTACGCCCCCAGAGAAAAGAGGTTATTTAATTAAGGAACTTCGCGAAAGCGTTGGAAAACCTCCCTCGAAGTATCGACACTGGCCTGGCTGAACGGTTAAGCAAGTATTGTACGGTGAGAATATCCTGGCTAATTCTTCTTTTATGGTTTGAGGAAGGATTCGAGAAACAGTGGGAGCCATCCAGTTTAGATAAACTAAAAACCACTCTAAACTTGCAAGAGCATCATGCTAAAGTGTTTTCTTCACTCTCTCCTAATTGCAGCGACCCTGAAAATGACTGGACTTAAGTTACTTTTAGAAAAGAATATACTGACGGGGCCAAACTATAAAGATTGGCTGCGGAATGTCAAAATGGCTTTGACCTATGACAAACTGGGGTACGTCCTCACCGCTACGGCACCTGCTGTCCTTGGTCCCAAATCCAGCAATGCGGATAAGGAAATCCGCAAAACCTGGGATTTAGATTGCGCGAGAGCCAAGTGCATCGTGCTTGCCTCTATGAACAATGAACATCAGAGGAGGCACGAGGATATGTCCCTAGATGGCATATTTCTCCATACAAAGGAACTTTATGGAGAGCAATCTCGTATAGCAAGATACGAGACCTCTAAGAACTTGTTTCGAGCGAGGTTGGCTGTCGGGTCATCGGTAGGTGAACATGTCCTACAGATGATCAGCTATATTGAAGAGCTCGCAGACCTTGGGACGACTTTGGATAATGAGCTCTATACAGAACTTATTCTCCAGTCCCTTCCTCCCACCTACGCCCAGTTTATCCTCAACTTCAATCTTCAAGGAAAAGAAGTTGAACTTGCGGAACTCCTGAACATGTTAAGGAGTGCAGAGGGCACCTTGCAGAAGGCAAGGGAAACACCCGCTATGTTTGTTGGCGGTGCATCTTCTTCCGGGTCCAAGGCTAGGGCCAAAGGAAGGAAGAAGAAGGCCGCACCCAAACCTAGAGGAGGTGTTAGTAAGGTGAGAGGGAAGGGAAAGAAAAAGACTGCAGTACCGATAGTTGGCCAGGATGAGTGCTTCCATTGTCACAGGAAAGGGCACTGGAAGAAGGATTGCAAGGCGTGGAACGCCAAGAACCAGGAACCGAAGCAAGCTGTGGCTTCGACTTCAGGTGTGTTTGTAATTGAGAATTGTCTGTCGATCAACTCTACTTCCTGGGTATTGGATACCGGATCAGGATCTCATAATTGCAATTCATTGCAGGCACTGAGAAACCGTAGAGTGCTGAAGGAAGGTGATATGATCCTCAGGGTTGCTAACGGAGCTAGCGTGGGAGCTGCGTCCGTCGGGGATTATCACCTAGGATTGACGAGTGGACACATTTTGGTTTTACATAACTGTTATTTTGTACCAAGCTTAACGTGTAATATCATATCAGTTTCCTTGTTATCAAATAAAGGTTATGATTTCACGTTTGTAAGAGATGTTGTTAACATCCACCTTAATCATGGTTTGATTGGGTCTGGTACTCTAAATAACGGCATATATGTTTTAAACCAACTCCAAATTTTCAATGTCCAGAACACACTAAAAAGAAAGTCTCCAGATTTAAATAAAGCTTTCTTATGGCATTGTAGACTGGGTCACATCAATGAGAGAAGGTTGACTAAGTTGCATAGAGAAGGATATTTGGACACGTTCGAATATCAATCTTATGACACTTGTCAATCCTGTCTCAAAGGAAAGATGACAAAGACTCCATTTACTGGACAAGGAGTAAGAGCGAGCGAGCTCTTAGGACTCATACACAGTGATGTATGCGGTCCAATGTCTACACATGCGAGAGGTGGTTTTTCCTATTTCATTACTTTCACGGATGATTACTCAAGATACGGATTCATTTATCTGATGAAACATAAATCCGAGGCTTTTGAGAAATTCCAAGAGTATAAGAATGAAGTAGAAAACCAAACCGGCAAAAGTATTAAGACACTAAGATCTGATCGAGGTGGAGAATACTTAAGTGCCGAGTTCCTAGGTTACCTAAAAGAGAAAGGAATTCTCTCTCAGCTTACTCCTCCATACACTCCACAGCATAACGGTGTATCGGAGAGACGGAATCGAACCCTATTGGATATGGTACGATCCATGATGAGTAATGCTGAGTTACCGCGATCTTTCTGGGGTTATGCGCTAGAATCAGCGGCATATCTTCTGAACAGGGCTCCTACCAAGACTGTGCCTACCACTCCATATCAGATGTGGACTGGGAAGAAACCCCATCTTCAGCATATGAAGATTTGGGGATGTCCAGCTTTTGTTAAAAAGCAGCATGTGGACAAGCTCGAGGCACGATCAGTAAAATGTATGTTTGTGGGATATCCAAAGAACTCCAAGGGATATTATTTCTATTACGCAGAGGAACAAAAGGTTTTTGTTTCTCGTAATGCCCATTTTCTGGAAAATCAGTTTTTAGAAAAGGAAATAAGTGGGAGCGAAATAGAACTGGAAGAAATTCCAGAACCACAAACTGCTAATGAAAGTTTGGTAGAACCAGGAGTTCAAGAAGAACAGGACATTCCCGCACCCCTCCGCAGGAGTAGTAGGCCGTCTCATCCACCTGAGAGATACTACGGTTTTCTCATAGATGGGGATAGAGAGGATTGCATCATAGATGATGATGAACCTACTGACTTCCAGCAGGCCATCCAGAGCGGCGACTCGGTACGATGGCTAGATGCAATGCGGACCGAAATGGAGTCCATGTACACCAACAAAGTATGGACTTTGGACTTTGCTCCAGATGGGGTAAAACCCATAGGATGCAAATGGATCTTCAAGAAAAAGATTGGTGTAGATGGACAGGTGGAAACCTATAAGGCTAGACTTGTTGCAAAGGGTTTTCGTCAAAGACCTGGTTTGGACTATGACGAAACTTTTTCTCCAGTGGCTATGCTCAAATCCATTCGGGTCCTTCTTGCTATTGCTGCCTTCCATGATTATGAAATCTGGCAGATGGACGTAAAGACGGCTTTTCTGAATGGAAATTTAGAAGAGAGCGTCTATATGGATCAGCCAGAGGGTTTCAATCAGAGTGGGAGCAGCGGGAAAGTATGCAAGCTGCTTAAGTCCATTTATGGACTAAAGCAGGCATCGCGGAGTTGGAACATCTGTTTTGATGAGACAGTCAAAGAATATGACTTTATCAAAAATCCAGATGAACCTTGCATATATAGTAAAGTTGTGGCCAGAAGTGTCGTATTCCTCGTCTTGTACGTGGATGACATTCTATTGATAGGAAATGACATTCCTATGCTACAATCTGTCAAAGGATTCTTGTCACACAGGTTCTCCATGAAAGACCTGGGTGATGCCTCTTACATTCTGGGGATCCGGATCTATCGTGATAGATCCAAGAGGATGTTGGGACTTTCGCAGTCCAGGTATATCGACACTGTACTGAAAAGATTCAGTATGGAAGATTCTAAGCGCGGTAATCTACCGGCTTGTCATGGAATCACCCTCTCCAAAGAGATGTCTCCCAAGACTGATTTGGAAAGGGAACGCATGTCCATTATACCCTACGCTTCTGCGGTAGGCTCTATAATGTATGCGATGTTGTGTACCAGACCAGATATAGCTTACGCACTGAGCGTGGTAAGCCGGTATCAGTCAGACCCAGGGGAGAAACACTGGATAGCAGTAAAGAACATTCTCAAGTACCTGAGGAGGACTAAGGAGATGTTCTTGGTTTACGGCGGAAAAGACCTCAGGTTGGAGGCCTTTGCTGATTCCGGCTTCCAGAGTGATAAGGACGATTCCAAGTCCATGTCGGGTTATGTCTTTACCCTCAATGGAGGGGCGGTGTGCTGGAAGAGCTCCAAGCAGGACACCGTTGCTGACTCGACGATGGAAGCGGAGTATATAGCTGCTTGCGATGCCGCAAAAGAAGCAGTCTGGATGAAGAAGTTCCTAACAGAACTTCAGGTGGTTCCTACCATAGTTGATCCAATACCTCTGTATTGCGACAACAACGGAGCTATAGCTTTAGCAAAGGAACCAAGGTCCCATCAGAAGTCCAGACACATCTTGAGGCGGTATCACCTGATCAGGGAGATCATTGATCGTCAGGAGATCGAGGTTCGGAGAGTTGCTTCTGAAGAGAACATTGCTGATCCATTCACGAAGGCCCTTCCTCAGATTCAGTTCGAGAGGCTACTCGAGATCATTGGTCTACGATATGCCAGTACATGGCCCTAGTGCAAGTGGGAGATTGTTAGTGTTTATGCCCTAGAAGGCCATTACTGTATCATACTAGCTTGTATATTACTTAATGGGAGCTTGGGATATTCACATGTATATAACAGTCTTGCTAAACATGGTAGTATGCTACTTGGTTTTTCTATCTTAATATGTGAATGTACGTATTGATAGAGCTCTTGGGATCTTGCTTGTCTACCAGCGTTGTGATGGCAGTCACACTAGTGGGGGCTGGGTAGTCTACAAGCACATCCTTTTTCAGGTCCCTGGTCGTGGATTATCGAGACAGAGCATCGATACTCCGGAGTAGACTAGTGTGTACGCTTCTCATCCCAGTTGGGGAGATGGTCTGTCCCACAGCCGTCAGTACATCGTACTGGAGATAGTATGCAGGTGCTCGTTAGGTTACAGGTACACCGGACAGGACTCACGGGGAACTGTTGGTTGGTTTGATACCAGTCGTCAGTGAGCAGTTCCCAGGTGACATGAGTACAGCGTAGTCCGCAGACTTGACACTGCTACTTCGCCTCGAGTGTGTCCCACTGTTCTTAGATTGCTACCCTACCACGGCTCAAAGGAGTCGTGCAAACAGGTAGCAGTTGGGTGCAGTCCCGAGCACTTGGAGGCAGTGGCGGTTAGACAGGATTCGTCCCTCCCGGTATTGGGAGTAGATATCATGCTGTGTCAGAGAGCCATTACGCAAAGTCCCTGGCCAGGGCAAGCGAGATTTGCTGGTAGGTTCCAGTAGTTTCTCAGGGTGTAATGGGCTTCCCTCCGACACGACTTATACCGCTATTAGGGGACTGACGCTTGCCGCCCCCTAGGCCCGATATGCGATAGTCTTGGACGAACGGACCGGACTGTATGGAGATTGTCACATCAGACTCAGTAGGAGTTCGGATGGGTTTTCTCATCGGCCTTCTTATCGACAACTACCTGGGGACCGTTACGTACAGCTAGTGCCGCTTGCGGTCTGTATTTAAACCCACTGCCAGCGTAGTAGTCGAGTCTCTAGAGTCCCACACAGAGAGTTTCCTACTCCAGGCGAAACGATATAGAGGTCGTATGGTTTTACGACAAGGGTTCGGACGCATACGTGCGTTTACGCACGTACGACTTTCGGACAGTTTTTACCAGTCGGCTTTGGTTTAAGCCAGTTACTAGTATCCGGTTATTGGATTTTACAGTCTAAAAGTTTTTCCGTATTTTTGCGGATTGGAGGGGCGTTCTCGTAATTGTACGAGAAGCTTCTAGAAGATGTGACTAAGGAGGTTAAGGTGACATAAGCTTTGGATAAGATTAGTGAGTCATGAGGGTGATTCATTATGGTCATTAATGCACCATAAATGCTTAATGACTCATGTTAATGAATCACCTCTTTTCATTTATGAAGCATGCTTATTCATTTCTATTATTCATTATTCTAAAATAAGAATGCTTCATAATATATTATGATACACTCAATCTCATCTCATTCACTCATCTCACATTCTCTCTCCTCAAGCTCTCATCTTCAAGAGACTAATCCTTAATCCTCATGTGTTGAGATCAAAGGATTAGTTAGACTTAAACATCCATTACCTTCACTCTATATCATCCTTTCTTCTTTGATTAGCAATCAAAGTAGATTAGTTACCTCAAGTTAGAGGTTTAGCTTGGTGTTTTGCTCTCGGGTGGATCGTCTACTACCTAGAGAAGGTCGAGGAGAACAAAGGAGGACACAAAGACGAAGGACAGGTTTCATTAGGTATAATCCCTAAACACAATAGATAAGAAACTCTTTGTGTACGGTTATTTATTGTTTAGCTTCGATTCCAGCGGTTAGTCGATGTTCGTTCTTTAAACATGATCGTTTTTGAAAATTCCGCCTCCCCACAAGTACTGGGGTGTAGTACATCGACTTACATGAGGTCTATAACAGTTCGAGAAACTACTGGTAACACTTACCAGTAAATCTCAGCAACCCTGGCCAGGGATTTCCGGTCATAGCCAATCGAACACAGCGCAACATCAACTCCCTATACCGAGAGAGACGAATCCCCTCCTATCGCTCATTGCCTCCATGTGATTCGGGACTGTACCCAAAAACCACCGTTTTGCACGCCCTCTTGGACGTGGTAAGGTGGAAATCAAAGCACAGTGGGAACCACACAAGATTCTATGACGATCTCGGGTCAACAGACTACTCTGTACCAGTGTCACCAGAGAACTGCCATCTGACGTAAGGTATAATACCATCTGGGAGTTCTCGGCGAGTCCGTCCAGTGTACCCAGTCTCCACTGAGCACCCGCATATCATCTCTGATGTCAAACACCAATGGATATAGGATCATCCATCGCCCATCTGTATGGGTCGAGAAGGTATACGCTAGTCTACTCTGGTGTATCGATGCCCCGTCTCGATATACCCACGACTAGGGACTTTGAAGGATGTACTTATGGACTACCATGTCCCCACTAGTATGATCCACATCATAGTCCAAGTAGTCAAGTACTCATCCTAAGGGCTTTACCAACATGTTACAGAGAGACTATCAGTGTACACGTTAAGGTAAAGATCAACCAGATAGCATACTATCATGTCGAGCAAGAAAGTCCTCCCTATATATGTCCCAGCATCCACTACAATATACATCCTATGTATAGTAATGGCCTCTAGGGCATACATATAACTAACACTTCAAACCGACGACCTTCCAAGCCTTGATCGGCAAACTGGGACCAGATGGGCCATAGGCCTTCCTCTTCAAAGACGGAGCTTCGAAATGAAAAAGGCAAAGAGAAAGCGACCTTCGTCCCCAATGCTCAACGACAGTCGAGTGATCCGAAACAAGCTACTCGCCAAGGAAACAAATCGTGATTCCTCGACGAGAGGTTGAGACATCCATACTCGTTTTCCCGGGATAAAACGAGGAGACTGTTCGAACTAGCTTTGCGCAACAGGCTCATCACTCTGCCGGATCCGAAATGCCCACTGCAGCCCAGTGACGTCAACAGTCCCAACTATTGCCCCTACCATCGAATAATCGGCCACCCAATCAAAGATTACTTCGTCTTCAAAAATTGGATTGAGGAACAGTACCAACAAGGCAAATTCGTGCTGTCTGAAAACTGGAGGGTAAACCTGCCACAGCCACACGGTCCTAAAAAGATGGACATGCCGGGGGCATCATGCTCATTTATAAATGAAGCTCCATGGTAAGTTGTGCTTTCGGCAAAAACTAAAAGAATGCTGAAAGATCTTCAAGCATGTCCGTCGATCAGGTGGAAAAGCCAGCTAGAGCCAGAGATCATTGAGGGGATGCTGAAACCACGCCCAACATCAAGGGTTGGTAGTGAAAGGCAAAACACCCAGGCCCAGCCGTCAAATTCTTTGAAGAAGAAAAAGAAGAACAAAAAGCCCTCACAGTCTGATGATAAACGCACGGATTTGCAAAGGCATATTGACGCACTGGAGGAATATAATCAGAAGGCACGAACCCCAGTCACGCTCCAAGAGTTTCTCAACCATATCCTTGAAAGTGAAGATAACGACAATGATGAGGGAGATGACTCGTCAGAAGAGCCCGAAGATTATGTGGCAAGTTGCCACATGATCTCCCATTCGTCGCTAAATAACGAAGAAGCTCACTCAGCGTTAGAAGATAACATAGAGGAGCTGGGGGCAGGAATGGTGCTAGGATCCTTAGAACCGTCATATGAGATGATTGACATGCAGCTGAACGAAGCCCTTCAGAAGAGCACAGCTGATCAAGAGCGTGAAATGGCCATATTCGAAAAAGGCTAAGCGTCGGCGTCAAGCTGAAGAAGTCATGGTAGGGATGAGTCGCAAAGTACTCCAACCAGATCGAAGCACGCCCGATGCTGACAAAAGCAGGCTTAAGACCAGGAAACGGTTCGCTAAAGCCCGGACAATGGGAATGAGGCTGCCATCTTTCAAAGGAAACACTCTTGGCGGTTTACACCCTGACGAAGCGGATGTACATCCTAGCTACTGCATATACCATCGGTGGATTGCACACCGAACCGAAGAATTCATGGCCTTTAAAAAGTGGTGGCAGAGATATGTTGCTCACCGACAACATTTCAAGCGGAGAAAGCGCAAAACTCGTCGGGAGCATAGAAGCACGACGGATGAGAACAAAAGAACTGCCGGCAACTGTCACTTGGTTGATTCCGAGGGATCGCAAGTTCTCACCTTCGAAAACGATTCTGATGAAGAAACAGCCCTCGGTCCTCTCTTCAAAGAATCCACCTCAGAAAAAGAGGAAGAGATAAAGAACTGTGAGAATATTCAGCTGCGTAGTCGTACGTTGCCCAAAAAGAATCTCGGACCCACAAACAAGGGATCGAACAAAAAAGATAAGGGGATGGAAAAAATCCCCGAGGATATCGCCCTTGATGACCAAGTCGTCAAAGAGCTCACAGCCAAGGACCCGCCAAAGAAGAACAAGGTGGATTACAACGTCCTGGCACATCTGAGAATGATACCCTCATAGCTAAGAGTCTTGGATGCTTTTTATTGTCTGAAGAAGCACGAGATTCTATGATCAGGGCACTACAAGAGCCCGAGCAGTTTCAAGCTTTCCTTGCTAAAGAAAAGATAAAGGACGAGCTTGAAGAAGTGCACACAGCAGACAACACTTTCGGCGACGAAGATCTCCTCCTCGGAACGTGCGAGCAAAACCGTCCCCTATATGTCACCGGGTACTGCCATGACATCAAGATAGTGAAAATCTTAGATGACAACGGGTCCTCTGTCAACCTCCTAAATGTGAGGGTGCTAAAAGAAATCTACATGAGTGTTCAACACCTCGCTCGGGATAAAATAACCATCTCCGGGTTCGACTCCCAGTCATCACGAACGCTTGGGTCTGTAATACTGACGTTACGCTTTGGGCTTCTCGTCACTGACATTAAGTTTCATGTCATTGACGCCAAGACTTGCTACAATGCTTTGCTCGGCAGGCCTTGGTTACAGGAGTACAACAGCATCACTTCTACACAACATCAGTGTATGAAGTATTTCAAAGATGGTATCGAGTATACCGTGACGGGGGAACTGAACCCATTTTCCGTGAATGAAGTCCGAAAGTACGAAGATGCAAAGTAATTCCTACCCGACTTTGAAGATACGGAAAGATGCCATAAACCGGAGAATAAGCAAAAAGCTATCACCACTATCCCAGTCTTCGGGAGCGATATCGAGGAAGAGGAAGAGATGGTCTATTCGGGAACGCCCCAATGAAACAAGCCGGGACCGTTTACCACTATTCTGATCTTTAGCAGTGACTCTGAAGACGAGGTCAATGTAGTGTTCTCGGTCCGTCCAACAATGCAGGCTTTCACTGGAGATGATCACAGTTTGCAAATCGCCATGGTTCCGCGGAAACACTACAGAGAGCTTGATGCGCTTGACACATATAGTGTCCAAGAGCTGCAGACATTCTACGTCCCTCCTAGGTGAAGAGACGAAAAGGCGATCCTATTCTATCGATCCACGGAGACTAAAGTCGAAAGAGAAGTCTGGCATGGTGCCGATTTTGCGCTTGACAGGCTCAAACCCATCCATCTGTCCCGATACTACGCAGAGGGATTAAAAAGGTTATTGAGATGCCAAGGAGTACCCTTTAAGCAAACCGCGCGACAGGCCCAATTCTACAACAGGATATGGAACGTCCCCGGAACTCAGCGAAAATTTCCCAACGGAAAATGGAAGCGATCGGGCTTGGATATATCCAGTCTAAGAAACGGGAGCAGTTCCATGGCTGCCATGTCATAAAGGACCTTGATGAAGAAGAGGAGGCTCTTTTAAAAGATGCTGACGCTGAATAAGAACGCGGTCCTGCCATAAAAATGCCGTGTCTGATATTTAAAGAACAGATGGACAAGCTAGTACGGGAAGCGAGTCAAAAGGTTCGGAACGACCACAGCCGTGAAATGGTCATTTACGAGAAAGCCAAGACGCAACGCCTCCTTCAGCAGGCTACGGAGGATGACAATGCCCTTCACCGTTAGCCCGCCATGCATTCCCAAGATAAGAAAAAGGCCAAACGCGGAGGCAAAAACAAGTTAAAGAACGAGAAAAACGTTCGACAATGGCAAAACAGATCCGAAAGGCTACGCGATCGAGACAAGGTCAGCCGGAATCCGTCTCTTATGAAAAAAATGAGTCGAGCATATTCGTTCCCTTGAGACAAGACAAGGAGAATCTTTGACCTGGTCATGAAACACCAGATGATGACTCTCCCAGAGTCTCGGCACCCCGATCAAACAAATGAGGTTCATCACCCGGATTATTGCTCCTATCACCGAGCGATAGGACATCATCTTGAAGATTGCTTCACCTTCAAAAACTTGGTCGAAGACCAATATCAGCTCGGCAAGTTTGCTCTATCCAACAGTTGGAGGGTATCCCCACCACAAAGGCATGTGCCAAAAGCAACGTATATAGCAAAAGTAGAACCAGATCAACATCGGTCTTGGAAACGATCTCGTACCTGTCACGTGATAACACTGTCGAAAGAAGGAGTGCCCGAGAATATGGATGACTTCTCTTGGTGCTTTGAAAATGAGGATGAAGATGAGTCGATCTCAGAGTTTCCACCGGGGCCAAAAGAGTTGGAAGATGGAATACAAACTACTGCGGACAACCTAAGAAAAATCGACTTGGGGACGACAAACGACCCACGACCAATGTTCATCAGTGAGCTACTATCCAAAGAATAGGTGGCTATGCTAAAAGACGTGCTCATGCAGTATAAGGACTGCTTCACATGGAACTATTCCGAGATGCCGGGGCTAGATCTAGAAATAGCTGTGCACAAATTGGCGATATCTCCGGACGTCAAGCCAGTCAAACAAGCACCAAGAAGAATGCGGCTCGAACTTGAAATGGGTATCAATGCCGAGGTCAAGAAGTTAATCGACCACGGCTTCATCCAAAAAGTTCAAAACCCCGACTGGATCGCCAATATTGTCCCAGTGATGAAGAAAAATGGGATGATGCGCATCTGCGTGGATTTCCGGGACCTCAACAAAGCCTGTCCGAAGGATGATTTTCCCGTACCAGTTACCGAGTTGATGATAGATAACACGTCCACTCGCGAAGTCTTCTCCTTCATGGAGGGATCATCTGGGTATAATCAAATAAAGATGCATCCAGAAAACGAGAAGCATACCGCTTTGCAGACTCCTCTGGGCATATTCTGCTACAAAGTGATGCCCTTTGGTCTAAAGAACGCCGTCGCTACCTACCAGAGGGCCATGACGAAGATTTTTGATGACCTCATACACAAGATTGTCGAATGTTATATTTACGAACTCGTGGTGAAAAGCAAATCGTACGAGGAACATTGTGAGCATCTGAAGATCTTGTTTCAGCGCATTCAGAAATCAACCTGAAGATGAACCCTCAGAAATGTGCGTTCGTAGTTTTCTCAGGCAAATTCCTATGATTCATCGTACGACACCGGGGCATCGAAATAGACCCGTAAAAGATCAAGGCGATTATGGAAATGCATCCGCCAAGAACCCTTAAGCAACTCCGGTTTCTCCAAGGGAAGCTCGCGTATGTTTGACGATTCATAGCCAACTTCTCCGGAAAATGCCGTCCCTACAGTCACCTGATGAAGAAGGGAACCCCGTTCGTTTGGGATCGCAAATTCCAAAGCGCAATGGATGAAATCAAGCAATACCTGCAGAATCCGCCGGTACTGACAGCTCCGGTCACGGGAAAGCCCCTCATCCTATACACAACCGCCCTTAAAGGTTCTTTAGGCGCGTTATGGGCACAGGAAAATGACCAAGGGAAAGAGAGAGCCCTCTAATATTTGAGTCGAGTTCTCCTTGGGGTAGAAAACAACCACTCCCCTATCGAAAAACACTGCCTGGCTCTAATCTTCGCGATAACGAAGCTTCGCCATTATGCTTTGGCGCATGAGGTCCACCTCATATCAAAAATGGATTCTCTAAAATAATTGATGTCAGGAGCCATACTAACGGGACAGCTCTCTAAATGGGACCTACTCTTAATGGAATTCTCGATAACATACCGACCTCTCAAGGTAGTGAAAGGCCAGGCCAGCGCCGACTTCCTCACTGAGCATCCGATACCTGTCGATTCACCCCTAAACAGCGAATTGCTAGATGAGCACACGTTTGACACGATCAACAGGGGAGAGGAGGGAGTGATACCCGATGGGAAGCCTACTTCGATGGGGCATCTTCCATGAGGAAGCGAAATCACAGCTTCCCCATAATCAAATCGGGGTAGGCCTCATCTTCGTAACTCTACAAGGAGGGATAATGCGCTTTGCCTTTTCCTTAACAATGTCGAGGACAAACAATGAAGCAGAATATGAGGCTTTGATAGCAGGTCTTGAGATCGCTGTTGACATGGGAATCAAAAACCTCCTCATATACGGAAACTCCCAGCTGGTCGTTAGCCAAGTAAACGGCAACTATCAAACGTGCAAACCAGAGTTGGTAAAGTACGGCGAGAGAGTGCAACAATTTCTGCCTCAAATCCCTTCCTATGCCCTAGAAAGCATACCGCATGCGAAAAATAGCAAGGCGGATGTGTTAGCCAAGCTCGCTAAAGAACTGGCTGATGAAACCCTCGATGACGTGAGGATCGTTGTACAAAGCCATCGGGTTCTTGTACCAGCAGAAATATCCCTGAAGTCGTTTGAAGAAAAGGAAGCGACCAAGCAAACAACCCTGCAAATAGAGGACCAAGAAAGGGCTAAGGATTTGAGAGAAGTCTTCATAGACTAGTTCAAATCCCATCGAACACCTGAAGATGCATCCTCAAGACATCAGCTTATGAAACGAGCTCTGTCTTTCGCCTTCGTCAATGATACTCTGTATAAGAGATCATTCGAATCTATGTGGCTAGATGCCTAGGACCAGAAGAAGCAAGGAAAGTCATTCAAGAAACTCACGATGGACTCTGCGGTTCTTATCAAGCCAGCCCAAAGATGAAGCTGAAGATCAAAAGGATGGGCTATTACTGGCCCACGATGATTCAGGACTGCCTTGAATACGCGAAGCAATGCCATTCGTGCCAAATTCATGGAGACTTCATCCACCAGCATCCAAACCCGCTACACCCAACAGTGGCTAGTTGGCCGTTCGAAATGTGGGGAACCGACAAAATTGGGCCCATCGAACCAGCATCATCCAAAGGACATCGGTTCATATTGGCGACAACCGATTACTTCTCTAAGTGGGCAGAAGCCATACCGCTAAGAGAAGTGAAGATAGAGAACATCCTCCATGTTTTCAAGACGCACGTCATTTATTGGTTTGGCAGTCCGCGACGGATTATCTCCGATAACGGGACGGCCTACAGAAGTCACAAAAACAGCCGCTTCGCACAGCAGCATAACATAGACTGGAGATACTCTTCGGTCTATAATCCCCGAGCTAACGGTCTAGCTGAGGCTTTCAACAAAACCTTGACGAAGATTATAAAGAAGACGGTATCCAAAAATAATAAGGACTGGCATGAGAGACTGCATGAAGCTCTCTTGGCGTATCGAACTACGTTCAAAAAAGCTACGAATACAATGCCGTATGCATTGGTATTCGACACGGAAGTAGTAGTCCCCTTGGAGATAGAGCTACCCTCTGTACGAGTGGCAGTTCATTACGAGCTAACAGAGGAAGAGAATGATCAGTTTCAGCTTGAGGAGCTCGACGCCCTCGATGAAACTCGTCTCATAGCGCAACAAAACATGGAGACTTACAAAGAAAAGATGACGCACTCATATAAAAGATTAACTAGGCTGAGAACATTTCGCCAAGGTGAACTCGTGCTAGTGGTCAAGAGACCTATGATCCCCAATCATACCAAACGGAGGAAATTCAAGCCGAACTATCAGGACCCGTACATCATAGACAAAGTCTACCAAGGTGGGGCTTACTTACTAATGGATATGCAAGGCGAAAGACCTTTCAGGCCAATAAATGGCCGGTTCCTAAAAATTACTACGCCTGACGAGTCACGGCCCAGGTCAATGATAGATGACGACGCCTATGTCCGCTCGTTATCTTCCCCAGCCCAAACTCTATAGGTAGTGTCCGGCGAAACCTCGCCTCAAAATCGCCATGGACCGAAATGTCCTTAAACTAACAATGGACCGAAACGTTCCTAAACTAACAATGGACCGAAACGTCCTAAAACTAACAATGGACCAAAACGTCCTTAAACTAACAATGGACCGTAATGTCCTTAAACTAACTGCGGACCGAAACATCCCTAAGCTAACAACGGACCGCGGTGTCCTAAAACTAGCTATGGACTGAAATGTCCCTAAACTAACAATGGACCGAAACGTCCTTTAACAAACAATGGACCGAAACGTCCGGAAACTAGCTATGGACCGAAACGTCCTTAAACTAACAATGGACCGCAATGTCCTGAAACTAGCTACGGACCAAAATGTCTTTAAACTACTACGACGCACAGCATCGTTAAGCTAACGCGGCAAAAAAAAATGGCATGCCCATAAGCAAAATGGGTACGGATGCAAACCCAAAAGGGCTCCGTGAGTAAAAACTGCAGGGCTACCGGCGAGTTTGTGAAAACCCAAAAGGGCACAGACTCGTAAATGAAATTCATGCACAGTTGCAAGGTCCTCTCGACCTTCTAAAGAGAAAATACATGCGTGAGATCCTTAAGACTCACAAGGGAGCTACACACTTAGGGATCCCCACAATTCTTAAGGAGAAAGTACACTTGAGAGATCCTCACGACTCGTAAGGAGAACCCTCTTATGAGACCCTCACTGCTCATAAGATTGAAAAGCCTTAAGCTATAGGGATCTGAACCTGTTCTTAAGCCATCACATTTCCCAGACTGCCCTACAAGGGGTTTAACGCTGACCCTTGTATACAATCTACGGGAGCAAATAAGCATCTCCCCCACCAAGTTCCACCGATAGCGCAAAATGTCCTCATGTGATGAACGACACTTGTAAGCCCTCTCGACTTATATGGAGAAAACATTCTTGTAAGATCCTTATGACTTATAAGAGAACATATACTTAGCAATCCTCACGATTCGTAAGGAGAAAACACGCCTACGAGATCCTCACGACTCGTAGGGAGAAACACCTTTATGAGACCCTTACGGCTCATGAAGTCAGAAGCCTTAGTCGACGGGATCCTAACCCTGTTTGCTAAGCCACCTTTGTTCAAATCGACAGAGGAAAATGATGATTCTTTCCTGGCAATATCCCCGTGGTAGCGATGCTGAAGCCTAAATCGGTATAAAATTCCAAGTCCTTTCACGGCAAATGATGATTCGCTCTTGAAAATATTCCAGTCGCAGCGATGCTGATGCTAAGATTAGCATCAGATTCCAAGTTCCATACTCGCAACAAAATCAGCGAGACAAAAAAAATACATAAAATAAGAATAGCCGAAATGTTTGGGCAACTCGTAATAAGAAGAAGCGAGTAAAAAAGAAAAATAGCCGAAATGATTGGGCACCGCGAAAAATAGCCGAAATGATTGGGCAATCGCGACTTTCGCGATATAAAAAGCTGAAATGATAGAGTATCACGGAAAGAAATAAAAAAAAATGAAAATGATGAAAAAATATTACTTCTGCCTACAGGTGAGTCCATACTAACCCCTATAATGTGCATAAACGAAAAGGGGACCACATTTTCCCACCAGACTCTGTCAAAGGGAGAGTCAGATCTTAACGGAAACATCTGTAGCCTAGAAATCAGCAACGACGTTCATCCTCGTGCCAACAGGATACGGACGCGACATCACCAATCGGAGACACGGTAAATTCCCCAGTTCTAAGACTCTACGGTTCACAGACAACCTAGAGTCAACCACGACACCGCAGAAAGCGGAGCATGTCAACCCCGACACCGCAGAAAGTGGAGAAAGTCAACCACGACAACGCAGAAAGCGGAGCAAGTCAACCCGACACCGCAGAAAGCAGAGCATGTCAACCCGACACAGTAGAAAGCGGAGCAAGTCTGTAAGTCCACGTTGCCCACCCCGGTGTTTGCGGGGAGGCGGAAAACGGAATAAAAATCGAATTTTTATGAGCTTAGGAAACATGGACTAGACTGTGGAGGATCTTTGCTAAACAAAAACAAGCTAAAGCTAACTAGAAACTAGCTAAGTGCTAGAAAGGTTATACCTTGGGCTTTATGTCCTTCTCTCCTTGCTCCTTGGAGTGGTGGAAGGAGGTCACTTTAGTCGTCTTCTCACGTCGAAGAAAGATCCACCCGAAAGCCTCGACCTTTGGCTTCAACTCCAAGCTAGAAGTAACTAGGGTGCAAGAAGTGCTAATCCTTGAACCCTAGATGAGAGTAGAGATTATCAAGAGAGGGTTTTTCTCAAGCTCAAGTGTTTCTCAACACATGAGAGGGGAGAGCTTGAGGGAGAGGAAGAACAAGAGAGAGAATATGAATAATAGAATGAGAGAATAATATGAAGCATTCTCTCATATATGTGAATTATTGTAATTAGATAATTAGTGAGATAATTGTCATGGCTAAATCAAGACATGACCATTATCATTTCATTTTTAATGCAAATTGCAAGGATCAAAGAGCATCTTCCAAATGAAATGATGATGGTCAAAGTGTCAACCAAGGTCAACAAGTCAAGAAGGTCAAATGGTCAACAACCATAACCATGCACAATTATTAAACTAATATCAATTAACAATAATACACACATAAGCATTAGGGTTAATAAAATGACAATAGTCATTAACCCTAATCAAAGTCCTCTCCCTCTGTCTCAAGCAACTGTGCATACGCACCCGTATTCGTGATCCGAGGAACACGAATACAATGAGAAAAACCAATCCCAAATCATATACTAGGATCCGGCTTAAACCAAAGCCCGCTAGTATAAGCTGTCCGGACAGCAAACGTGCACAAGTGCGCGGATGTGAACGAACCCTGTCGCAAAACCATGCGACCTCTACTCATTTTGCCTAAAGGCGAATAGCTCTCTGTGTGGGACTCTAAAGACTCGACACTATGCTGGCAGTGGGTTTAACCACAGACCGCAAGCGGCACTAGCTGTACGTAACGGTCTCCAGGTAAATGTCGATAAGAAGACTGACGAGGTGAACCCCATCTGAACTCCTACTGAGCCTGTATGTGACAATCTCCGTACAGTCCGGTCTGTTCGTCTGATACATCGCATGGCGGGCCTAGGGGGCGGTGAAACGTCAGTCCCCTAATAGCGGTACAAGTCGTGTCGGAGTGTAGCCCAGAACACCCTGAGATAACACTGGAAACCTACCAGTATATCTCGCTTGCCCTGGCCAGGGACTACTCGTGTAATGGCTCTCCTGGACACAGCGCGATGTCAACTCCCAATACCGGGAGAGACGAATCCTGTCTAACTGTCACTGCCTCCAAGTGCTTCGGGACTGCACCCAAAAACTACCTGTTTGCACGACTCCTTTGAGCTGTGGTAGGGTAGCAATCAAAGTGCAGTGGGAACACACTCGAGGCGAAGTGACAGTGTCAAGTCAGCGGACTAAGCTGTACTCATGTCACCTGGGAACTGATAACTGACGATAGGTATAATACCAACCAACAGTTCCCGACGAGTCCTGTCCAGTGTACTCGTAACCTAACGAGCACCCGCATACTATCTCAAGTACGACGTACTGACGGCTGTGGGACAGACCGTCTCCCACGCTGGGATGAGAAGCGCATACGCTAGTCTACTTCGGAGTATCGATGCCCTGTCTCGATAGTCCAACGACTAGGGACCTGTATAAGGATGTGCTTATAGATCACCCAGCTCCCACGAGTGTGAGCGCCATCACAACGCTGGTAATCAAGCAAAGATCTTAAGGGCTCTACTAATATGTATATCAGAAATATGCTAAAAGAAACACATGCACATATTAAAGCAGAGACAAACCAAGTAGCATACTACCATTTCGAGCAAGATTGTATATACAACTGTGAATATCCCAAGCTTCCATCAAGTAATATACAAACTAGTATGATACAGTAATGGCCTCTAGGGCATATACACTAACAAAGTCAACCCGACACCGCAGAAAGCGGAGCAAGTCAACCCCGACACCGCACAAAGCGGGGCAAGTCAACCCTGACACCGCAGAAAGCGGGGCAAGTCAACCCGACACCGCACAAAGCTGAGCAAGTCAACCAAGACACCGCAGAAAGCAGAGCAAGTCAACCAATGACCTCCCCGCTGGATCAATGCTCCGTCTTGGAAATATGTCAACCAATAACCTCCCCGTCGTAAAGCAACGCTTTGACTCGGGAATACGTCAACCCATGACCTCCCCTTCGTAAGGCAATGCTTCGACTCGGAAATATGTCAACCTTTGACCTCCCCGTCGGAGCAATGCTTCGATTTAGAAACGAGTCAACTCACCAACCACTTACAAGTCCTCTCTACTTGTAAGGGAGAAAATTCTCTTATGAGATCCTTACGAATCTCAAAAGAAAACAAACTTAGGAATCCTCACGACTCCTAAGGAGAAAGTACACCTACGAGATCCCCTCGACTCGTAAGGAGAAAAGTCAATATGAGACCTTCATGGCTCATAAAGTTGAAAAGTCTTAGGTGGCAGATCCTAACCCTGTCTCCAAAGCCATCGCTGCCCTATAAAGAGACCAGGATAAACGATCTACAAGATGCATTTGCTAAGGAGACACGACAGTATGACTGCATGTGTGCTTAAATGGAAATGGTGTCCAAAACGTGCTGATTTATATACAACACTGCGGTAGCGCTCACACTTAAAAGAAAAACTCCTAAAGGAAAAGTAGAAAGATCATGTACAGAGGCGCAATACACGCACAAATATATGATGAACCGAAAACATTCAACAAGAAAACATTCGACGGTCAATAATAAGAAAAATACACAAATATAAATATATTACTCTACGGGGAAAAGATCACCAAATATGGGATCAGAGATACAGGGGTTAATAAAACAAAACATAAGGTTCTCCAATTCCCTCTCTGACCTCTCCACCATGTCAAAGCGACGGTTTTCGCAAGGGGTTGATCCCCACTGATTAGCACCATGCTCATCAGCGAAAGCAGACATGATATCCTGCCGGGCTCTTATCTGACTAAGTAAATGAACCGAGCGATCCTTCATTGCTTGGATAATTATGAATGCCTCATGGAAACACTCAAGTTTATCCTCCGCCGTATCAAGAATTGCTGGGGTTATCTCTGCCAGATGAGGAGGAATATCAGCGAGCACGGATAGAACGATCATCCGGAGCCAAATAGAGCCCATAGGAAGAGGAAAGCCCTTACGAGTCAGAAGCTCATACATCACTGCGTCACATTGAGCGTCGGTAAAAAGGGGATTTACTAGCCGCGCAGCAAGGCGAGGAATCATTTCCTCGATGGGCACCTTCCATGGTTGCCGACAAATGTGAGGGTGATTGCAGGCCATAGCTCTGAGATTGTTTGAGTTATGTTAAGAAAAGAAGAGTTTCTCTTTGAAGAGAAGAAGGAAGATGTAGCCTTGGGTTATAAAGAGTTAAAGTGACGCATTCAAAGCTATGCACAAAAAACATCGTGCATGGTGGAGCTATTCCCAAGGACGGAAAAAGGCGGGCATGGGAAAAGAAAAGGGTGACTCATGGAAATCAGAGTAGAGAGGCGAAACGACCTCATCAGCAGAGCCCCACATGCATGCCACGTGAGCACCAGCCTTGATCCCTTTTGAAAACTAAAACGGCACCACGTGTGCATAACATGTGAGCGTAGGCGCTAGCGCAGGATTAAAATCCCCAACGATGCCTCATGCGCGAAACACGTGAACACCAATAGCTGTATAACAACACCACATACAGAATACATGTAAACATAAAAAGAAGGGAGGGTAAACATGAAGTTTTGTCATTCATATTCTAAGAACTTTTACATGATGTAAAAATAAAAGAAAATGTTTACAATGGTATAACACTTGATCCTGGACATGGATTAAGGAACTCAGAAGCAAGGTCGAGTAAAGCGTTTCTGGATTTCCTGACCATTCTCGTATGCATCTTCTCGCGCATACAAGCGTCGGGATTCTCGCTGATATCATCCGTCCTTTGATAGGCAGAGATTATCGTTGTCTGTTGGAAAACTTGATGCAAAATATCAACAAGACTATCTCGTCGCCTCTTCGAGATCAAGCCCATCAGATATACGGAGTGTACCTTATCTTCGGCATCGTCAAGCGTCTCCAGTGGCATGGTTTCGTAAAATCCAGGAAGGGCTTCCAAAATCCCTCCCATGATGATCTTCAACAAAGCGGAACGACGGGGGAGTAGTCGACCGTTGTATTCATCGAGGCAAGGCATAACCTCAGCACATTGAGCGTCCGTAAACTCCTATTTTTTACAACGGCCTTGGACGCGAATGTCTTCATACGAGATAATTTCGTCATGATCATACAGATAAACGGCCATAGTATCTGAAAAGAACAATCAGTGAGTTAATAATTAGAGTGATTAAGACAGGGTTTATTATAAGATTCTCATTTCAATGGACACGGGGGTTTAAATAACCCTTGACATCCTCATAGAGAGAGCAAGTTCTGTTAAAATTCTCAACAAATTTGAATTTATGTAAATAAAGAAAATCCCTTAAAAAGATTTTCAAGAACACTGGGGAATAAAATTCCCGAAGGGTCCTCTTGATCTTTTAGAGCTAAGCTCTTCGCCAAAGGAATTAAATTCCTTTTATGTGATGGAATTAAATTCCAGAAACTCATAAAAAAAATATATGAGAAACAAAATCCCATGAATACTCAAAAATCAGAGGGGAATGCCCGAGGTATGGAGGTTTATTGCTCAAAGATCACATCTTTGGATCCGTGAGCGGATAGGTTTCAGAGGAGAGCAAAGCTCTCATAATGGATTTAAAATCCATAAATTTTTGTTCAAAATGAAAAGTTTTTTCTGATGTGCAAGATCTTTAGCTAAAAAGGGTTTCTTTTTTACAGAGTTTAACTGTGGAATTACAATGGCAGAAAACTAAGCTCTGAGGAGGAGAATTAAATTCTCAAAGAAAACGAAGAAGTAAGAAGATGAAAGAAACAGTGGCTGCCTAAGAAACCAAACCCTTGCATTTAAAAGACGTGACAAAGGAGGTTCACCTCCCCGTTCCCCTAGGCAATCCAACGGCTCTAAAGATGATAGCGTTGCACTCACGTGCAAGCTACGTGAGAACAACGCTGTGAGGGCATTTGTTCCCTTATGAAAATGAATAATAAATATAAAAAGCAATGAGAAAATTCCCTAAATGGAGCATCACGTGCCCACACGTGATAGGCACTGCGCTTGACAAAATAAGGCTGAAACTGAGCCTCACGTGTAAACACGTGACCTCTATATACAAAGTATATAGGCGCCTTCTTAAAACAAACAATTGCCTAGAAGAATTCACGTGATAGCACGTGACGCTCTTTGGTGGGCTTAACTTTATGGGGTCACGTGCTACACGTGATGGGCTCCTATGCCTTCTGAACCAATATAATTAAATTCTAAATAAAAGGGATCAAAGCCCTATTTGGAAAATATTTCCTTAGATATTTCTAAACAAGAAATATTGCGCTCTGTAAAGCAGAGCGCCGTTGGATTAAAAATCCAATGGTGATTAAAAATCACCAATTTACAGAAGAAGATTCTGTATAGGGAAATATTTTCCGAATCTTGTAAGAAATATCTTCTGTAAAACGGAAGTCCTTGGATTAAAAATCCAACAGTGAAAAAAATTCACCGATTGATCTAAAAGATCATTTTGGTTGATCAAAATCTCTCAATAAGAGATTTTCTAAACAAATTGACTTTTTTCTTTCTCCTATAAATAGGAGACAAGAGACACAAAAAGGAAGATGTACAGAAAGAAATATAGGATCCCCCCACCCCGAAAAACTTCAATGGAAACAGAGAAAACAAAAAGATGAAACCCTAGGTAAGAATGAACAAAACAGAGAGAATACCTTACTTCTTATTCGTCTCTACAAGAGTTTAACTCTTCCAAAGAACTTAGTTCATTCTTCTGGCAAAGGATCTGCAGAAGCAGATCTCTCCACAAGTTGAGAATTTAATTCTTTTCGGGAAGATTCTGCCATGCAAATTCAAAACCTAGGTGAAGATCTAAGTTCAGAGAATTTAATTCTCCCAAAAAGTATGTAGGAATTTAATTCCTTTGATAAAACAAGGGTTTAACACTTCATATGAGAACTTAGTTCTTCTTTATGGTAAAAGATCTGCAGAAGCAGATCTCCCCACAAGTTGAGAATGAAATTCTCATCGGGGAGATTCTGCCATGCAGATCCAAACCTAAGAGAGAAACTAAGTCCTAAGAATTTAATTCTTACAAAACAGTGGGCTTGAAAGTCTCAAAACTCAAGATCTCCATGCATGAAAAAATATTAGCACCCAACATGATAACGGTCGATCACGTGTTCCTACGTGAGCACCCTCGATGAATGAAAGAGAACAGCTGAGATCAGGTCACGTGATCCCACGTGACCCCACTAAAAGTGCTTAGCACTTCCAAAAGAGAAAGGGTATAAACCCCAGAGACAGTTACCACTTTTGTGACACCTCACGTGATCCCACGTGGCCCTCTAAAAGTGCTTAACACTTATGCAGAAAAGGGAGTGAACCCAAATGCAGCACTCACATTTTGAGAGCACCTCACATGTTCGCATGCGATCGTTAATGAACTAAGCACTCAGCACACAAATACAACGCTTACATTTGGAGAATACCTCACGTGTCCGCACGTGGCCATTTAATGAAACAATTGCTCAGCACTCATATAGAAAAGAATTATGTCCAAAAGAAACGCTCACATTTTTAAGGGGGCTCACGTGTTCACATGTGAGCACCACAGGGAGCTAAGTGTTCAACACTCCATATAAAAGAATACAAGTAAGACAAAAAGAATAAAAGGTGTCTGAACCCATTTCAATGCTCAGCATTGCTGATGCAGAGAGGGGACGAAGCCTAAATAAATAATAAGTTGGGCCGAGCCCAAGGTTGGTCAAACACTAAAATCGACCGAGCCCATAGGTCTTCTTCCAAATTGGACTTAGTCCCAAACAAGATCATCAAATCTTTGATGAACATTGAAAGGTTCAAGGGTACATCTCTTCATACCTCTGATACATGTCGTTGTAATTCTTTAACGTCTTCAGAGAGATGGAGTGTCCTAAAAACCAATAACTTTTGGCGCATCCCCAAACTGTTAAACCCAGACTATGATGTCTTTAAACCCTACAGACTATGATGTCTTTAAACCAAGACTATGATGTCTTTAAACCCTAAAGACTATTATGTAACCTACACTATGATGTTTTTAAACCCTACAGACTATGATGTCTTTAAACCCAGACTATGATGTCTTTAAACCCTACAGACTATGGTGTCTTTAAACCCAGACTATGATGTCTTTAAACCCTACAGACTATGATGTCTTTAAACCCTACAAACTGTGATGTCTTTAAACCCAGACTATGATATCTTTAAGCCCTATAGACTATGATGACTTTAAACCCTACAGACTATGATGTCTTTAAACCCAGACTTTGATGTCTTAAAACCCTACAGACGATGATGTCTTTAAACACAGACTATGATGTCTTTAAACCCTACAGACTATGATGTCTTTAAACCCTATTGACTATGATGACTTTAAACACAGACTATGATGCCTTTAAACATCACGGACTATGATGTCCTTAAACTCCTTGGACTATGATGTCCTTAAACCCAAAGGACCGCAACGTCCATAAAACTAAACTCCATGGAGTATGATGTCCTTAAACCAAATGGACCGTGACGTCCTTAAACTAAAACGATAGAGCCGAAATGCTCTTTCGTTGGACCAAAAATGATCCTGAACCCCCGTTGAGCAGATCTTAGTCTAAAATTAGACTAACGTATCCTCAACAAACATTTAAGTTAATCTTAATCTCAAACGAGATTAACAATCCTTAAATCAAACAAACCCAAATCTAAGAAAATATGGATTTGGAATAATCCCGCCCTACGGACGACAAAATAAATTAGTCTCCGTATACACTCCACGGGCAACCACAAATAAAACAAACACACACGATACGAAGTGAACATCTGGAGAAGGAGAAAGTGGTTATCGCTACGCGGTAACGTAATTAACTGCGGGGGTTGCGCCTGCAGGGAAGAGCGTCCCCATAATCAAAAAACCCCTCACAATGTGGGGGAATCTGACGAAGTTTGCTACAACGGCCGCATCCATCTAAATCTCCGATGCATAGTGCCATAAATCAACTTGGCATTTTCGGAGAGGTGGACAGATAAAACCAAATAGCATCTGCCCCCAAATTCAGGCAAGATGACCTACGCGGTTTTGTCTTTGTTTTCGGCGGTAAACATTGATAATTCATGCCGATGTCTGCCCTATAACGGTTTGAGAAACTACTAATAACACTTATGAGTAAATCTCAGCAGCAGCCCTGGCCAGGGACTTCCAGTGATAGCCAATCGAGCATAGCGCAACATCAACCCCCAATACTGGAAGAGACGAAACCCCTCTTATCGCTCATTGCCTCCATGTGACTCGGGACTATACCCAAAATCCAGCTGTTTGCGCAACTCCTTTGAGCCATGGTACGGAGGAAATCAAAGCACAGTGGGAGCCATACAAGACTCTATGATGATCTCGGGTCTACAGACTAACATGTACCAGTGTCACCAGAGGACTGCTATCTGACGATAGATATACTACCACTTAGGAGTCTTCGGCGAGTCATGTTCGGTGTAACCATTCTCAAATGAGCACCTGTGTACAATCTTTGATGTCACACACCAATGGTTGTGGGATCAACCATCGCCCTCTAAAGGACAAGAAACGTACACACTAGTCCACACTGGAATATCGATGCCCTGGTCTCGATATTCCAATGACTAGGAACTGGCTAAAGGATGTACTTGTGGACCACCCTGGCCCCACTAGTATGATCTCATCATAATCCTTGTAGTCAAGTACATATCCTAAGGGCTTTATCAACATGTGAGAGCAAGACAGTAAAGAATACCAGTCAACATGCTAAGATAAAAATTAACCAGATAGCATACTATCATGTCGAGCAAGAAAATCCTCTATATATATGTCTAAGCATCCACTATAATGTAACGTTGTGAAAATCGTTTCGGTGAAATTTCGGAAAAATCGGTAAAATAAGGGGGTTTTCTGTAAAAAGTCAAAATACAAATACCTTCATTATAAAATTAAATATACATATTCTATCTATGTAATTGCTAGTATTTGGTGTTTATTGAACCACTGGTAAAATTTCTAATTTTCTGAAAATTTTTCCGAAAATAATTATTTTAATATTATTTTAAGCCGTCGCTAATACATTTAATTGGGGAAAATTAAAAATTGGAATGAGTTGAAACAAATTTTGTGCATCATAACACATTAAACAAAATTTTAACATGTGCTTTTTGAAATGAAATGAAGTTGTTAAACGGTGTTAGAAAATGTCGAAGAAAAAGGGTTAAATAGTGAAATTAGTGTAAATAGATATTGGGGTATAACATTTATCATTTTTTTCTCTCCCACACTCACCCACACCCTCTCTCCCCTCTCCAAATCAGTAGCCCCAAGTGCCCCCTCATTTCCTACTTGAATGATCAAAAGAAAAGAAATGAAAAGGAAATGAGAAGAAAAGAGTAAATATATATACGTATTGGTTGGGTTGACTTGAACTTTCTTTGACTTGGACTTTTCTCCCCACACCTCCCCTACCTTCACTTGGCCGAGCCCCCCCTTTTCTTCAGCCCCCTTCATTTCTTCACCTCTTTTCTCATCAAAAATCCACCATTTTTGCCTCAAAATCCCTATAAAAAAATCCCAAAATCCAAATCAAGCTCCTACCCATTTTTCCTTAGCCCTTATAGCATGGATCTTGGTGCAAAGATTTCAATTTGGAGGTCATGTTCTATGTTTGATCCATGGTTCTTGAGGTATAATAAATCTTGGCTTTTTGCTAAATTGTTTGATTATTTCTTCAAATTAAGTTAATGAGTGGTTTAAATTAGGTTTTATTGCAAGTTTGGAAAATTCAAGAGTATGGTTTGAATTAAAAAGTAAGGGTTTGTGATTTGCAATTAGGGTTCTTATCATGTAATCATGGGTGCAAAGTGGAGATTATCATCTTAAGAAAATGAAAACTTAATCTTTTGATAATATGTAAATTGTCAGATGTAAATTGTCCAAATTAAGCTTTTTTTTAATCTAAACTAGGTTTTTAGAAATTATTGAAAATGTGAAATTTAAAATCTAGTCAGGGTTTTTCTAAACTGATTATGGTTTTAATATGGAGATTAACATGTTAATGGAATGCTAAAACTAATTTAGGTACTAGTTTACAAATCGTTGCTTTTAATGTGTTAAAATTGGTTATTTTGCAAACTAGTTTTTTTCAACGTATATAGTTTGGTGAAATTAAATTGTGGAAATGGTTTGTATGGATTATTTAAGATATTTAGTAAATATTATGTACTTAGTTTTGTTTAAACATCAAGATTTGTATTAAAACGGTTAACGACCGCTAACTAGATTTTTGGGAAATAAAACGATTTGTTTACTTTTATGGTTTTGATGAATTAAAACCTATTTCTTATATAATTAGTGAGTTTTGAAACCACGATTGGTGCATTTGAGTTTTTCACGATCACTTGGCGTTTGTACACCGATGTCGAGGGTTTTGAGTTGATTTGTGAAAGCAAACCATAGGTTTTGACCTATGTGGGATTCGTATGTCGTTTTGGTCATGAGTCGGATTTTAATGCGATACGGTGCCTTATGATATGTAGGTACCCCATGTGGACTTCGAGACGACAAGCAAGCGCGTGGCGACGTCGGCTCCAGTGAGCAGGACCAGGTGAGTAGATTTATATCTTCGGGGAGAAGTCGGGTGGATGGCGTATGGCACCCCCGCAGTTCGCAGTGATGTATACGAATACGTATACACTTATATATATTATGTTGATATGAGACTTTGATGATAAAGGTAGATTCTAGGTGTTCATGGATTAATTTAGTGTTAGTTGCGAAACCCTAGAGTAGTTGTTACACCCACACACGCGCACACATACATGCATACATCTATGTTATTACCTGTGCGTATATGGGGATATGTGTTATGTGTTCACATGGGTATGGGACTATGTGTTCATATACTGGATTTGAGGATGATAGTTGGGATTAAGAAGAGTCGATGGGATTTGATTTGAGATTATGATATCGGTGATATGGCAGGATTCGTACTTGAGATACGTCCTGATGTTTATAGCAGATCTTTGGACGACGATACCATGTGAATAGTGATATACATAGAATGGTTGACATGTGATCATGACATGAGATAGGATATGTTAAGATATTCATAATAGGTAGCAATGGGCGATGTATACCTCTTTATAACGATATACGATGATGATATCGGTTTGTATGAGGCTGTAGATCAGCAGTCAGATCACGATTATATTGATGATATTAGTATTGTACTAAACATAGATCAGTACCCTGATTGTGATCTTTGATAAAGAGGATACCAGATGAATAATTTGATGAATGTGATACTGACCCGTACCCAGAATTGGGGATGCCGTACGACGGATTTACGTACGAGCTATATATTAATGATTGATCCGCACTCTTAACTTGGGATGTCTGATTATAGATATGGTATCGGATATGATATTATTGAGGTGGGATCACCGACTAATATATATACAGGTATGTATATGTATCGACTCAGATGTTAGGCGGTTTTCCTTATCTTCAGTTAGCCTGTTAGCTCAGCCCTATAGTTTAGTGTAGCTCTATGACTCTTATGACATTAACTGCAGATTAGATATCGTTGTGTTTAGTATTTCGCTCCCGCTCATTATTGTTGTTCGCTCCGCATCGCATGCTTATATTATGATTCATATCCTATTATTGATATCATGCTGTTAGGACATCAGCACCATTACCGATGACGCGTATGTACCACGTACACTTACTTGCCGGCTCACACACATCTTCATCGGTAATTGCCATGTCACGAACACTTTAGAAAATACTATTTCATTGACATAGGTTGTTAGCTAATAGTTTAGAAATGATATTAGTGTACTTACTTTATATGCTAGTTTAGACATTGTAGTTATTGCCTGCTACTTCATGCATGTTATTATTCACTGTTGTGTCGCATTCATGGATTTTCATGCCTATATTCACTGTTTACATGCTATTGATGACTTGGATTCGGATTTCATGAGATTTCTTGGATTTGGAGGAAAACCGCAAAAACATAAATAAAACTTTTCTCTCTTTTTAAATAAAAAAGTGAGGTTTTTCCATGATGCATGAGTCGTCCACCATGAGTTTGTTGATGGATTTTGAGACCCGAGTTCGAGGAGTGGAGGAACCGTTTCGGGTACATGGTGGACCCGGTGTGGTACCCCGGGGCAAGAGGATCACAGATGATGGCGTTGAGCCTGGCAGGGGAGCACTACCGACCGGTGATTTTACCTGACGCGTCGGATATCCGGAGGATACCGCCATGGTCTTGAGATGGATGGCAGGGGCCGGTCTGGACGGACGGCGCCCTAGATATTGAGATTGAGACATTGATATTTCGAGATATTGAGGTACTGAGATTTGATGATACAGGCCAGTCCGGATAGCCGGAGCCTGAGATTTTGGGACATTGAGATATATGTTTTGTGTCGATGCTAAACCCTATAGACTATGATGTCTTTAAACCCAGACTATGATGTCTTTAAAACAAGACTATGATGTCTTTAAACCCTACAGACTATTATGTAACCTACACTATGATGTCTTTAAACCCTACAGACTATGATGTCTTTAAACCCAGACTATGATGTCTTCAAACCCTACAGACTATGGTGTCTTTAAACCCAGACTATGATGTCTTTAAACCCTACAGACTATGATGTCTTTAAACCCTACAAACTGTGATGTCTTTAAACCCAGACTATGATGTCTTTATGCCCTACAGACTATGATGACTTTAAACCCTACAGACTATGATGTCTTTAAACCCAGACTTTGATGTCTTAAAACCCTACAGACGATGATGTCTTTAAACACAGACTATGATGTCTTTACACCCTACAGACTATGATGTCTTTAAACCCTATTGACTATGATGTCTTTAAACACAAACTATGATGCCTTTAAACTTCACGGACTGTGATGTCCTTAAACTCCTTGGACCATGAAGTCCTTAAACCCAAAGGACCGCAACGTCCTTAAAACTAAACTCCATGGACTATGATGTCCTTAAAGCAAATGGACCGTGACGTCCTTAAACTAAAACGATAGAGCCTAAATGCTCTTTTGTTGGACCAAAAATGATCCTGAACTCCCGTTGAGTAGATCTTAGTCTAAAATTAGACTAACGTATCCACAACAAAAATTTAAGTTAATCTTAATCTCGAACGAGATTAACGATCCTTAAATCAAAAAAACCCAAATCTAAGAAAATATGGATTTGGAATAGTCCCCGCCCTACGGACGACAACATAAATTAGTCTCCGTATACACTCCACGGGCAACCACAAATAAAACAAACACACACGATACGAAGTGAACATCTGGAGAAGGAGAAAGTAGTTATCGCTACGCGGTAACGTAATTAACTGCGGGGGCTTGCGCCTGCAAGGAAGAGCGTCCCCATAATCAAAAAACCCCTCACAATGTGGGGGAATCTGATGAAGTTTGCTACAACGGCCGCATCCATCTAAATCTCCGATGCATAGTGCCATAAATCAACTTGGCATCTTCGGAGAGGTGGACGGATAAAACCAAATAGCATCTGCCCCCAAATTCAGGCAAGACGACCTACGCGGTTTGGTCTCTGTTTTCGGTGGTAAACATTGATAAGTCATGCCGATGTCTGGTCTATAACGGTTTGAAAAACTACTAATAACTCTTATTAGTAAATCTTAGCAGCAGCCCTGGCCAGGGACTTCCAGTTATAGCCAATCGAGCATAGCGCAACATCAACCCCCAATACTGGAAGAGACGAACGAAACCCCTCCTATCGCTCATTGCCACCATGTGACTCGGGACTGTACCCAAAATCCACCTGTTTGCGCAACTCCTTTGAGCCATGGTACAGAGGAAATCAAAGCACGGTGGGAGCCACACAAGACTCTATGATGATCTCGGGTCTACAGACTAACATGTACCAGTGTCACCAGAGGGCTGCTATCTGACGATAGGTATACTACCACTTAGGAGTCTTCGGCGAGTCCTTTTAGGTGTAACCATTCTCAAATGAGCACCTGTGTACAATCTTTGATGTCACACACCAATGGTTGTGGGATCAACCATCGCCCTCTAAAGGACAAGAAACGTACACACTAGTCCACACTGGAATATCGATGCCCTAGTCTCGATATTCCAACGACTAGGAACTGATTAAAGGATGTACTTGTGGACCACCCTGGCCCCACTAGTATGATCTCATCATAATCCTTGTAGTCAAGTACATATCCTAAGGGTTTTATCAACATGTGAGAGTAAGACAGTAAAGAATACCAGTCAACATGTTAAGATAAAAATTAACCAGATAGCAACTATCATGTCGAGCAAGAAAATCCTCTATATATATGTCCAAGCATCCACTATAATGTAACGTTGTGAAAATCGTTTCGGTGAAATTTCGGAAAAATCGGTAAAATAAGGGGGTTTTCTGTAAAAAGTCAAAATACAAATACCTTCATTATAAAATTAAATATGCATATTCTTGCTATGTAATTCCTAGTATTTGGTGTTTATTGAGCCACTGGTAAAATTTCTAATTTTCTGAAAATTTTTCCGAAAATAATTATTTTAATATTATTTTAAGCCGTCACTAATACGTTTAATTGGGGAAAACTAAAAATTGGAATGAGTTGAAACAAATTTTGTGCATCATAACACATTAAACAAAATTTTAACATTTGCTTTTTGAAATGAAATGAAGTTGTTAAACGGTGTTAGAAAATATCGAAGAAAAAGGCTTATATAGTGAAATTAGTGTAAATAGATATTGGGGTATAACATTTATCATTTTTTCCTCACCCACACTCACCCACACCCTCTCTCCCCTCTCCAAATCAGTAGCCCCAAGTGCCCCCTCATTTCCCACTTGAATGACTAAAAGAAAAGAAATGAAAAGGAAATGAGAAGAAAAGAGTAAATATATATAAGTATTGGTTGGGTTGACTTGGAATTTCTTTGACTTGGACTTTTCTCCCCACACCTCCCCAACCTGCACTTGGCCGAGCCCCCCTTTTCTTCAGCCCCCTTTATTTCTTCACCTCTTTTCTCATAAAAAATTCACCATTTTTGCCACAAAATCCCTATAAAAAAATCCCAAAATCCAAATCAAGCTCCTACCCATTTTTCCTTAGCCCCTATAGCATGGATCTTGGTGCAAAGATTTCAATTTGGAGGTCATGTTCTATGTTTGATCCATGGTTCTTGAGGTATAATAAATCTTGGCTTTTTGCTAAAATGTTTGATTATTTCTTCAAATTAAGTTAATGAGTGGTTTAAATTAGGTTTTATTGCAAGTTTGGAAAATTCAAGAGTATGGTTTGAATTAAAAAGTAAGGGTTTGTGATTTGCAATTAGGGTTCTTATCATGTAATCATGGGTGCAAAGTGGAGATTATCATCTTAAGGAAATGAAAACTTAATCTTTTGATAATATGTAAATTGTTAGATGTAAATTGTCCAAATTAAGCTTTTTTTTAATCTAAACTAGGTTTTTAGAAATTATTGAAAATGTGAAATTTAAAATCTACTTAGGGTTTTTTTAAATTGATTATGGTTTTAATATGGAGATTAACATGTTAATGGAATGCTAAAACTAATTTAGTTACTAGTTTACAAATCGTTGCTTTTAATGTGTTAAAATTGGTTATTTTGCAAACTAGTTTTTTTCAACGTATATAGTTTGGTGAAATTAAATTGTGGAAATGGTTTGTATGGATTATTTAAGTTATTTAGTAAATATTATGGACTTAGTTTTGTTTAAACATCAAGATTTGTATTAAAACGGTTAACGACCGCTAACTAGATTTTTGGGAAATAAAACAATTTGTTTACTTTTATGGTTTTGATGAATTAAAACATATTTCTTATATAATTAGTGAGTTTTGAAACCACGATTGGTGCATTTGAGTTTTTCACGATCGCTCGGCGTTTGTACACCGATGTCGAGGGTTTTGGGTTGATTTGTGAAAGCAAACCATAGGTTTTGACTTATGTAGGATTCATATGTCGTTTTGGTCATGAGTCGGATTTTAATGCGATACGGTGCGTTATGATATGTAGGTACCCCATGTAGACTTCGAGACGACAAGCAAGCGCATGGCGACGTCGGCTCCACTGAGCGGGGACCAGGTGAGTAGATTTGTATCTTCGGGGAGAAGTCGGGTGGATGGCGTATAGCACCCCCGCAGTTCGCAATGATTTATACGAATACGTATACACTTATATATATTATGTTGATATGAGGCTTTGATGATAAAGGTAGATTCTAGGTGTTCATGGATTAATTTAGTGTTAGTTGCGAAACCCTAGAGTAGTTGTTACACCCACACACGCGCACACACACATGCATACATCTATGTTATTAACTGTGCGTATATGGGGATATGTGTTAAGTGTTCACATGGGTATGGGAATATGTGTTCATATACTGGATTTGAGGATGATACTTGGGATTAAGAAGAGTCGATGGGATTTGATTTGAGATTATGATATCGGTGATATGGCAGGATTCGTACTTGAGATACGTCCTGATGTTTATAGCGGATCTTTGGACCACGATACCATGTGAATAGTGATATACATAGAATGGTTGACATGTGATCGTGATATGAGATAGGATATGTTAAGATATTCATAATAGGTAGCATTGGGCGATGTATACCTCTTTATGACGATATATGATGATGATATCGGTTTGTATGTGGCTGTAGATCAGCAGTCAGATCACGATTATATTGATGATATTAGTATTGTACTAGACATAGATCAGTACCCTGATTGTGATCTTTGATAAAGAGGATACCGGATGAATAATTTGATGAATGTGATACTGACCCGTACCCAGATTTAGGGATGTCGTACGACGGATTTACGTACGAGCTATATATTAATGATTGATCCGCACTCTTGACATGGGATGTCTGATTATAGATATGGTATCGGATATGATATTATTGAGGCGGGATCACCGACTAATATATATACAGGTATGTATATGTATCGACTCAGATGTTAGGCGGTTTTCCTTATCTTCAGTTAGCCTGTTAGCTCAGCCCTATAGTTTAGTGTAGCTCTATGACTCTTATGACATTAACTGCAGATTAGATATCGTTGTGTTTAGTATTTCGCTCCCGCTCATTATTGCTGTTCGCTCCGCATCGCATGCTTATATTATGATTCATATCCTATTATTGATATCATGCTGTTAGGACACCAGCACCATTACCGATGACGCGTATGTACCACGTACACTTACTTGCCGGCTCACACACATCTTCATCAGTAATTGCCATGTCATGAACACTTTAGAAAATACTATTTCATTGACATAGGTTGTTAGCTAATAGTTTAGACATGATATTAGTGTACTTACCTTATATGCTGGTTTAGACATTGTAGTTATTGCCTGCTACTTCATGCATGTTATTATTCATTGTTGTGTCGCATTCGTGGATTTTTATGCCTATATTCACTGTTTACATGCTATTGATGACTTGGATTCGGATTTCATGAGATTTCTTGGATTTGGAGGAAAACCGCAAAAACATAAATAAACCTTTTCTCTCCTTTTAAATAAAAAGTGCTGTTTTTCCATGATGCATGAGTCGTCCACCATGAGTTTGCTGATGGATTTTGAGACCCGTGTTCGAGGAGTGGTGGAACCGTTTCGGGTACATGGTGGACCCGGTGCGGTACCCCGGGGCAAGAGGATCACCGATGATGGCGTTGAGCCTGGCAGGGGAGCACTACCGACCGGTGATTTTACCTGACGCGTCGGATATCCGGAGGATACCGTCGTGGTCTTGAGATGGATGGCAGGGGCCGGTCTGGACTGACGGCGCCCTAGATATTGAGATTGAGACATTGAGATTTCGAGATATTGAGGTACTAAGATTTGATGATACAGGCCAGTCTGGATAGCCGGAGCCTGAGATTTTGGGATATTGAGATTTATGTTTTGTGTCGATGCTAGACACTGTTTATGATGATTTCATTTATGATACCCCATTTTAAAAGTACAAAGCAATTCTCACTAAATTATGAAAGCAGTTGCTTTAGTACATGTATTCTGTTTTCATGCATTCATGCATCATCCATATGATATATTGCTACCTGAGGCACTGACACGGGCACATGGGATTACACTTGGGTTAGATATTTACCCTAGCCATTGTTATAGGCTGCTGGTTATATATTTGAGGATATATTATGATCGTATGACCTAGCATTACGTTGTTCATGCGATTTCTGTTCGTAGATGTTTTTCTACTCACAAGTTGGCAACTCACCCCCGTTGTGCCACAGTTTCTTGCAGGTTTTGCCGTGCAGGTTTCATTACGGCTTTGCTAGCACTATTTCCATTCTGGGTGATTTGCTAGTAGGTGGGTTTATTTGTATCGTACCCATCATTATACCTTGTATATTATTATTCTGTTGTATCTAGAAGTTCCATCAACCAAACATGTATTTATTTCAGAGATAGAGACCAGTGATGTTTATTCTTTCGATCTTAGAGTCGTGCGTTTTATTTCTATGGATTTCTTGCTGTTTTGCGTTTCCTTTTTAGTTTTGATCCTCGTCCTTGGCGTTGTATATTATATTGCTTGTGTGGTTGTGACCGTCGATTGACGAAGAGCTAGCTCCCGCTTGGGGATGCTTTTTTATTGATTTCGTATACTAATCATGTTGTATCCCGTTTGGGGGCTTGTATTTACAAAGGAGACTCTGCCGAAATTTTCAGAAAATACTTGATGTTTTTTTAAAACGCATAATTCGGCTTATGCTATTAAAACTACTTGCTTTTAGTTGGTTTTCCTTCACTCTACCGCTTCTTTGGTTTTAATTTCTGGGTTTTCGGCTTACTTAGATTACGTACGCCTCGAGACGTTTCGTAGTCTAAGTGCCGGTCAGGATCCGTACTTTCGGGCCGTAACATATAATATACATCATATGCACAATAATGGCCTCTAGGGCATACATATTCCTAACTGTTGAGCCGTACCTTCACATTTTATAAATAGGGCCTTTGGCCCTTGAGATGACTGCCATATTGTCATTTTTCTTCTTCATCCTTCAGAATTTAATTCTCTTTTCAGTGCTTAGATCTCTGCCCAAAGAAACTCTTAAAGTTGAACTCTGTTTAAGAAAATTAGTAAGGATTATCACCAACTTTTTAACTCATAAAAGAAACTTTTTTTGGTTTTGGATTTTTAACCCATTAACAGAGCTTGGCTCTTTTTCTTGAAATGATCGCTTAGAGATCTTAAAATTTTTATTTGGGTAGACCCTGGGTCTTAGAGATCTTAGGGTTTTACCTTCTTATTAACTCTGATTTTATAGGGTTCTTTGGAATTTAATTCCAGTATATTTTCCATGGAGATTTCTGGGATTTAATCCCATCATCAGAGGAATTCAATTGCGGTTTTTACTAAGAGCTTAACTCTGAAAATTTTTCAAAAATTTAGGGAATTTTATTCCACTTTTCTTTTTTCCATTTAGGGTTCTGTTGTGGGTTCTTTTTACAGATTTGGATCTGTTGTAGAACATGTTCTTCAAGAACATTGGGAGCTTTGAACTCCACTGTTCAATGTGATTTTTCATTTAATGAGAATCCTTTTGGATTCTCACAATAGGTCTCATCATTGATGAGGCATCACCTTGATTTTGTGGGGCCCAATATACCTTTTTCTTTGGACTGTGGTGACTGAAAATGGTAAGGCCTTTAATTGTAATTGATTACATTGTGTCGATAACTAACCCTCTATGGTTTTTAGGTACTATGGCTTCCGATTCCTCCTTCCCCTACGTTAGCTCGGAGAGTGCTTTCGCCGATGCGCCTGCAGGTCGGGAATTCTTTGCGCTAATTCGGGACTATGATCCAGAGCAGAAGTCTCTTCATTTGTGGTGGTCATGGTACAGTTACATTATCTGAGGTCGGCACAGTTTTACTTGTGCAGCGTCGTCAGAACCGATCCCGTCGATTCATTACGCTGACCCTCCGTAGGTCGATTACGCAGTGGAAGTGGTCAACTAGACCTCGGAAGGTCGTCTCCAACCTTCTATGGCGTCGATACTAGTGCAGCCGCCGATGGCCCTAGACATTCTGGGGGAGAAGCGCGTCCTTGAGGTCAGGCCTATACGATAGGTGTGACCTCCCTTCATCAGGCTGGTTATCTGCAGTGGGCCCTTTACATTCTGTCGGCAAAGTAATCGCTGTTGCTGAAGATCGGGCTATATCCAGCGATCTACGCGTCCCTCTTTTATTACCACACTCCTCATGTGTGGTGGGTTAAATCCTTTCTGGAGCAATGAAATATCCCGACCCACACATTTCTCTTATCAGATCGGTAGGTGTCAATCTCGCTGGAGGAATTCGCGGAGATATATGGGTTACCCGTCAGAGGAGAGCATTATGAGGAGATACTTCCTCTTGACGAGTACGTCTTCGCCACTGAATCAGTAGTTATGGGTCATACCCCAGTGAATGTCGTTCGACACATGTTTCCAAGCTTAATCAAATCTTTGAACATATATGAGAGCTAATTCTTGGAGTCAGGGGGCATAGAGTTAGCTTCATGGACATCGTTGCCCGTTTCCTTCGTCCGGAGGCTTTATCGAAGAAAGCTACGAAGTTCGCCAAGCTTGATGAATCATTCAGATTTTGGTTGGACAAACTATCAACCGTGGAGGCAGATTTAAGGCAATTCTTTATTCTGGATACCCCAATCGTCCCTGTCACAGAGGTCGCGCTCTGGACAATGATGAAAAGACGTTCTTCATGGGGTTCATCGGCTTGTGGTTGAGCTAGTTTGCGGTTCCAATGCACCCCTGTTATATGATACCGTCTTTCTTTTATCCAGCTCACTGCATTGCGGTGGGAACATGCATGGCTATTGGGGTTGCAGGACTGGCTCACTTATATCATGGTCTGAGTCTGGCGGCCGACACCACCCAGCCGGGTGTGAAGCCCGTAAATCTCCCCTTGCACTACTTCACTTCTTGGATCGAGAAGCACATGCTGGGTGCTTTTGGCGTGCATAAACGGCCCCAATTTTATGAAGGATACAATTTTCCTCGGGTTATGCATTTGGTCGATACTTCTTCTCTAGACCCAACCCAGCGAGAGGTTCGGCGATTGCTTCTTTGCCCATGCATGGTTGGGGACAGCATGAACTTTGTAGATAATGTTTTGACCATCGGTAAGGAGCTTTTCAAAGTTGTCCAGCCACTCCATGATTTCTTTAAGGATGGTGCTTCAGCACTGAGGGCCCAGGAGATCGTCTTTTTGTACTTTATTAGGCCGGGTATCCTGGTATTCAGACAGAATGCCTCGGTGTTGTATATGAGATATTGTAAGTGCACGGCGGCGCCCCGGCCTCCATCCCGAGGCCAAATGCGGAAGCGTTGCTTAACTTTAATTTTTCAAACCGGCACCACCGCGCACTAAAACCCGGATCGTACCATTAACTAGTCCTAGCTAACTACTAGATGGGGAAGAGAGATATACCGAGCGATCCGTGTCCTCCGGTCTTCTCGCCGTCGTCCCGATCTCCCGCGGAATGTCCTGTCTCCACCTCCTCGTCGGAAGTGCACCACGTCGCCTGCTTCTTTTACGGGCTCCCACCTCTATACCGAGGCAACTCGGGCACGAAGTTGGGGAGCCGACGTGCCCAAGGTTTACAGTAGAATGTGTAGTGCTCATGTCTCATTTTGGGGTTACTTGAAGTTTCCTTTGGTGGAGGTTTGATATGAGCTTTTGGAGAGGAAGTGGGGGATTTTCTTGAAGCCAAAAGACCAAAAATCCCACCACCAAAATATGGGCAGCCCCTCCTTCTTACTTGGCCGGCCATGCTCATGGTGAAGGGAGTGAGAATGAGAGGGGATGATAATGTGGAGTGAATTGGAATTGAAAAAGAAATGAGCCACCAACATAATGCAAGAGAGAGAAAGGGTGATGATGATAAGCAATGATCATCAACCAAAACCAATACTCCATCAACTAATCATCAACAACCATGATGAAAAGAAGAAGAAGACAAATGAAGTCAAATGGTGGAGGAATTATCATGATACAACAATATGCAAATAACACCCTCCACAAAGCTTATTTGCACAAATGCAAATAAGTCCTCGTCCACCAATCTTCAGCCAATGAAAGATACAAAGAAATATGGCTTGAAATGGAAAATAAACTGGCAACTCCAGAAAACTGGTCCCGTAATAAATTACAGGAAAACCCCGATACTGTGTATACACACCCGCATTTGTATTCCGACCGAAATACAAATGCAATGAGACAAAATCTACACTATACTATACTAGCATCCGGCTTGAACCAAAGCCTGCTAGTATTATCCATTCGATCCTGATCCATGCAATACCGCACGTATCTGATCGAACCCTGCCATATCTCCATACGGCCTCTACAGCGTTTCGCCCGAAAACTTGAGCAACTGAATGTGGGGGACTCTAAAGACTCGTCAACACCATGGCTGTGGATTTAACCACTAGCACGTCAGAGGTATTAGCCATACGTGACGGGCCACCGGCTATTGACCAAAAGGGACGTCGATGAGCGAACTCATCCTGACACCCTACTGAGCCTGTCAGTGACAATAACCGTACAGTCCGGTCCATTCGTCTATGAGCATCGCATGGCGGGCCTAGGGGGTTGGTAAAAGTCAGACCCCCAAAAGCGGTACAAGTCGTGTCGGAGTGTAGCCCAGAACACCCTGAGATACTACTGGAATACCTACTAGTAAATCTCCTGCCTCGGCCGAGGGCTTCGTGTAATGGCTCTCCTAGACACAGCGCGACCTCACCCCCAATACCGGGAGAGACGAACCCCTGAAGATCCGCTCACTGCCTCCATGTTGCTCGGGACTGTACCCAACTAAAACCTGTTTGCACGTCTCCTTAGAGCGTGGTAGGGTAGTAATAAAAGTACAGTGGGAACTCACACGAGACAAATGACGATCCCCAGGTCGATGAACTAACCTGTACACATGTCACCAGGGAACTGCTATCTGACGTCAGGTATAAGACCAACTAGCATGTTCCCGGCGAGTCCTGTCCGGTGTACTCATAACCCAATGAGCACCTGTATACATCTTAGGTGATCCAACTGACACCAGTGGCTTGTGAGACCGGCCACCGCCCCTCGTCGGGGTCTCGAATGTACACACTAGTCTACTCTGGAGTATCGATGCCCTGTCTCGAAACTCCCATGACTAGGGACCTTTTAAGGATGTGCTTATAGACCACAGCTCCCACTTATATGATCGCCCTCATACTGCTGGTGGTCAAGCAAGAATCCTAGGGGCTCTATCAACGTGTAATAGCGACATGTCAGGTCACCTAAAGCAGTACACGATGATAATGATAAACCAGATAGCATACTATCATCTCGAGTAAGACTGTCATACTGGGACAGGTCCTTCCTCAATCATTGCAACCACGTGCCTTTGATCCAATAATTGACTCTGAGGGCACTATCTCCAACAATCTCCCACTTGCACTCAAGGCTAATTATTGCGATGTCGCATACTCACAGCCCGTGTGATACCGAACACCCAACTCATCTACTAGTCAGTCTCACAAAGCCCGTTTGCGAAACTATTGCGTTCGAGGAACAGCCTCAGTGAGTGGATCCGCTTTGATGTTCCTTTCTATGTCTCTCTATAATCTCAAGTTCGCGGAGAAAGCCATCTCCCGAAATGAGTAATACCTGTCTTAGAATGTGTATGGATGTCTGATGGGACCTAGCTCATAAATGAACTCCAAATCCAAACTTCATAGACTATATCGTCAACTGAACTTAATCAGTATCCTGCGCCATGCCTCCCTCAGTATTGCCTTGGACCACCTGTCCAAAATACTGCCCCTCGTCAGAAGGAAAAACTATAACTCTGACAACCTCTTTGTCGTCCAGGTCACCTTGGAAGCCTGGAATGATAACTGTCTCCCGAATAAGGCTGTCGTTATCATATCCCTAGAACATCCACTTATGTTCTAAAACTGCTTCCGACTGTTTCTCCAAGATTGGATCAATGTCAACTTGTTGCATCTAGTGCAAGAACAACATCTGTTGTAGTACTTGACATCTCATGATTGACTCAATTGCCTGAGCAAGTGATCTGCCAATCATGAACATCCTCTCCCCTTTAGTCTGTAAGACACCTTTATAGAGGGTGACTCCATTACCTGCAGGTACACTACCGTGCCAGGAGTCGTCCATTCTAAATACTCTTAGAATGCTGTCTAAGTACCCCGATTGGGAAACTACCTAAATCTAGATCTAAAACCATAGATCTAGTAACCAGTATGTCTGATATAATGTCCAAGTCCCATGTGGAGAAACCACTGTGTGACGACCAAAGTATAACCGATTGTAGTATAGGAATATCACTTCCTACTCTGTGTATGTCATCCAAATACCAGGACATCACACCCTACTACCTTCTCAACAGATCCATCCCCTATTCTGATGAAGTCAACCCTATGACTGTCACATCAGAAATTGATGATCTATCTCCGCTACATCTGCTTTAGTCTATAAATAGACATAAGCCACCTGTCCACCAATGCTTCCGCTGCTCCCACTGACCACGACAACCCACTGGCAGAGTCATATACACGCACACTTCTAAAACTAGTTTAGAACGACGCTATACTCATCCTCTCGCCAGGTCTCACAGTCTGGAACAACAGCAATGGCAATTGTGGGTAAACAAGAACCTCACTGTCACCGTCCTTGAGGCTACCGGAGTACCTCTCGGGTGCCTGAGGTTACCCACCTTATCTGCGGAGTGGCCAATGGAATGTCAAACTAGATTGAATCTTTAGGTTCCTTATCAAATCTTCAGTAATCGTTTGCGGTTCTAGAATTACTTCCAGTTCTACCATACTCCCACTACTGTTTTCTGAAAAAATCCATTTTATTAAAACTGTGGTGAGTCTAGAACAATATCGCTATTGATCTTCCAGATGGTAAAAAGTCAACCCTCGTCATAGCCTGGGTCAACCCACAAACAGCCATTACAGAAACGTGCCTTGAGTTGTCCAGTGTCTGGTTTTAATCATAAACCGGACAACTCCCCGTACCTTAACATCGTTAAGATATGAACTGTTCTATATCCAATATAGAACCAGAGGCACTGATTTAATTGAACCAGATTCAAATCATGCAGCTATCTCTAGTGCATGTCAACTAAATGGAGAGAGGCCAATCAGCGTTACTCAACTTAGGAACGCTTCCAATTAAGAGTAACCTGAAAGAGAAGCAAGTTCTCTTAACCATTACTATCAACTGAATACCATACTCAAGTATCTACATCTTCGATCACTTTGAAGAATCCCGATACTTGCAACACCTGGTTCTCTACTTTATTCAAATACCTATAACTTCTCAAAATTTGGACCCTGTGTTTGCACGAAACACCTGTCTAAAAACTATAGAAGTCATAAGTAAACCGAATATTGTACGAGGACCAACCCCTGTGTCCTGATGGACCCTGGACAACATACAATACTTTGTATAAGTCCCTTGAGTCTGATAACTCATTCATTGTGTGTCGTAGGTTGAAAACTGTACTTATGGTTAAAAAGAATTACACCGCTGTTTAATGCTCCTTACCTAACCATCCACTGATATAGGTAAATGTCATAGACATAATTTCAAAAAATTATATCTCACTCTATAAAAATAGACGTATAGATATATCAATTTGAAATTGGTGCATGACAGCGGATATTCAATACCAAATATTTGCCGTCCGGCAAACAACCCAGGTGACTTCCTCAAATATCACCGGTTACAACGAATCCCGATATAATGAGGATGATCACCAAATTCCCAATAACTTACTCCCACTCATCATCTGTAAAGCCATACAGATGTGAGAATCATACCTGGTAAATACATACCCTGGAGTAAGTATCTAATCGGGAAATCAGTTTTCCTTTAACAGTACACAGTGAAACTGAAACAATGAAATGTTTCGATGGGGTATCCCGGTATTCCTAGTAATGCCTCTTCCAGATTCACGACTGTAACCGTATATCTCTTTGCCACCTCTCCAAATCCCTTTATATGTCTTTAGTCGTTACCTTCTGCACACCCCTTTAGGCCAAATGGTTTTCTTCCTTCCCTACCGTTCGGCACCAGCCTATGGTATGGAAGAAGACTATCCAATAAGCATAATGGGTGTACTGTCCTAATCCTAGGAGCACTCGCAATGAGAGAAGGTGAAGATAAAAGACACCTGAATAAACCTTATTCCTATTTCTCCTGAACCAGAATCCATCCCCGAACTGGAACAAGTTCCTTTCGAGTTCGTATATAGCCATACGATGGAATATCCAATATACTGTGGATCTTCGTAGTGATACGGAGTGTCGTGGAGAAATACAAAGGTGATTTAGGATTGGCGAAGAAATACTTGGTCTGGTCGTGAATATTAGTCGCAATTTACTTTGCCCTCTTACTAATCCCTTTCTTTGTCTTAACTTAATACCTTCTGCACACCATCGTTATGCTAATTGGTTTTCTTCATTCCCCACCGTTCGGCACCAGCCTAAGGTTTGGAAGAAGACTATCTAATTTGCGTAATAGGTGTACTATCTCCTAAGCCAAGGAGTACTCGCAATCTGAGAGAGAAGGTAAAAGGAAAAGACAACTGAATAGTCATATTCGTTTTCTCCAGAACCTGAAACCATCCTCGAATAAATTCTTTCGAGTTCGTATCTAACCATACGATGGTTTTGTCCAATGGAAGTGGACGTTCGTAGTAATACGGGGGTGTTCTGGAGAAAAGGGTAAAAGTAGGAGTGGCAATGAGGTTTGCAACTCTGACAATCCAAAAGCCAGTGTTTAAAGAAGGTTCGGTTAACTTTGGTCACTGAGTCATAGTCTAGGGTCGGGTCAATGGTCGCTGCCGAAGAGAGAGGGAAAAGAAACACTCAGCGTGCACTCTAACCTAGATCAGAATGGTTACCAATTTATCTAATCTGGAAATCTCCCACTATTACCTCAAATTCTTCTCCAAACCCGAAAGAAGAATTAGTCGGGATCACCCGAGGAGTAAACCAACTCATCAGTGGGAATCGGGATTCAACTATCATCGCATGATAACGTGACGGAATCCGCTCACGCTATCACACTCCAGAAGGTATGCGCATATCTGGCAAGTTTCAGTTCTTTTGAAACTCCCGATGTGGATTTTTACCCCATGCTCTTATGACCTTGACTTTAGCCAACATATCATAAGTCACATATCAAGTTCTACCCGTCATTCTCCAAGTTAATTTGAGCCCAACCGTACATACCCTTCACTTTGGCCAAAATAGTAGTACGACTGCCCCAAACCAACGCATCTATCTATGCTGCATATGAATACCCAATAGCTACCAATCACTGTGCCTTGACTTTGGCCAACAAACACAGCTTGAATACTATTGACCATCCATATGAAACGACGGAGGGCTACGAATGGTTTCTGGCGAAAACCTTTAACGTAATGAACATGATATCGTTGAAGGAACTGATAGCTTTATAAAAATATAGTGACGAAAACCTTTGCTAAAGAGGTCACTCCCGGTGAAGGGATCTCGGCTCTTTCCCCGTAGAATGAGGTGCAGGATATTCCAACTGAATACCACGATGCAAAGCAAAAGTAATCGGCTATAGTGAAGTCATTGCCCTGACGCAAACTTTTTGTCCAAGGGGTCACTCCCGGTGAAGGGATCTCGGCCCTTGCCTCGTCGACTGAGGAGCAGGATATTCCAACTGAATACCACGATGCTAAACAAAAGAGAACGTCCTTGCAATAACAGCTTTTTGAAAAAGTGTTCCAACAACATCAGATTAGGTTTATTTTAACTTGCATTGATCCGAATCAACGCAGACCCATCAATTGAACACACCACAAAGAACGAAAATATATTGATGTACGTATATGCCATCCGTATTCGCCACTGGGTCCCGTCATTACCCGTTAGGTTAGCTAACTAACGACAGAGCGGGGACTGGACTAGCGCGGATGCAAAACATATACAACATCTACTAGTATATATATATATCAATATATAATATTTCGCTCAAGGCGTGATAAAATGCAACATCACAGAAATGTACAGCAACACAGAACAATACAGATATTTGAGATCCCCGGGTTTCACAGAGCCACTACTGAAACCCGACGTTCCCCTGGTCGTGTGGATAGCCTGTGCAATGAAATCCTAGAACCCTACGGGCGCGGCAAGTTACCCGCCAAATCCTGAAGCGAGGAAGCCCCCTTCAGCAACGTGAATGGACCACCCAACACTTCACGGAATCCGGTAACTTGAGCACCCATCCTGGGTCAACCTGTACCCCCTACGAGTGCGGCGAATAGCCCGCCAATTCTAGAGTAAAGCCCCCTCCGTCTCAATGCCATGAGATGCGGGCTTGTTGCCCTCTAGAACCCGGCTATCCGTGCACCCCTCCGCGGGGCAATCCTAGTACAGAAAGTAAAATATACATACAACGGGTACATCGACCGCAACCTGGTCGTGCACCAAAATAATAATACAAACAGGCAGTGACGGCAGTCCACATGTCGGACGCTCGCCCCGCAATATCAAATGTACATAATACAACAAAAACTGTACTAGCATTGCATCTAGGCTATCCCCCACGACCAATCTGCAACATCACAGCAAAATCACAGAACATCAACGTGAATGTCACGTTCGCAAATCCGTCTAACCGGGCTATAGCAGTTAGACTGGATTTACCGATCAAGTGACATTCACGGTCGCAGATATAATGTAAATACTGTGAACTAATGTGTTTAAAATATCCGATCAATTAAATTTTACCAAGTGGGCCCCCAAGTAATACTGTAGTACTCACAGAAATTCTGGGCCCAAACAAAGTATACCAAAACCCCTATTTTCAGCCCACCAGCCCACTGCAAAAAATTGGTGACGTGAATCCAAATTCCTGCGGCAGAACCGCGGCCAAAGAGGAGTTATGGCCGCGGTTCCGTGGTCGTACGGAAGGATCAGGTGACCAAAATTCTACAGTGTTCTTAGGATTCCCTGCACATCATTCTGCAACATACTGAAAAAATTTTGGAATCCAAAAAATTTCGACAGAAACTGATGTGAAGAAAAATACGGTTTTTGGAAAATTGTTAGATCGGAAATATAAAACACATTAGACAAAGCTAGACTATGTTAATAGCGAGGCTCTGATACCACTGTAAGTGCACGGCGGCGCCCCGGCCTCCATCCCGAGGCCAAATGTGGAAGCGTTGCTTAACTTTAATTTTTCAAACCGGCACCACCGCGCACTAAAACCCGGATCGTACCATTAACTAGTCCTAGCTAACTACTAGATGGGGAAGAGAGATATACCGAGCGATCCGTCTCCTCCGGTCTTCTCGCCGTCGTCCCGATCTCCCGCGGAATGTCCTGTCTCCACCTCCTCACCGGAAGGGCACCACATCGCCTGCTTCTTTTACGGGCTCCCACCTCTATACCGAGGCAACTCGGGCATGAAGTTGGCGAGCCGACGTGCCCAAGGTTTGCTGCAGAATGTGTAGTGCTCATGTCTCATTTTGGGGTTACTTGAAGTTGCCTTTGGTGGAGGTTTGATATGAGCTTTTGGAGATGAAGTGGGGGATTTTCTTGAAGCCAAAAGACCAAAAATCCCACCACCAAAATATGGGCAGCCCCTCCTTCTTACTTGGCCGGCCATGCTCATGGTGAAGGGAGTGAGAATGAGAGGGGATGATAATGTGGAGTGAATTGGAATTGAAAAAGAAATGAGCCTCCAACATAATGCAAGAGAGAGAAATGGTGATGATGATAAGCAATGATCATCAACCAAAACCAATACTCCATCAACTAATCATCAACAACCATGATGAAAAGAAGAAGAAGTCAAATGAAGTCAAATGGTGGAGGAATTATCATGATACAACAATATGCAAATAACACCCTCCACAAAGCTTATTTGCACAAATGCAAATAAGCCCTTCTCTACCAATCTTCAGCCAATGAAAGATACAAAGAAATATGTCTGAAATGGAAAACAAACTGGCAACTCCAGAAAACTGGTCCAGTAATAAATTACAGGAAAACCCCGATACTGTGTATACACACCCGCATTTGTATTCCGACCGAAATACAAATGCAATGAGACAAAATCTACACTATACTATACTAGCATCCGGCTTAAACCAAAGCCTGCTAGTATTATCCATTCGATCCTGATCCGTGCAATACCGCACGTATCTGATCGAACCCTGCCATATCTCCATATGGCCTCTACAGCGTTTTGCCCGAAAACTTGAGCAACTGAATGTGGGGGACTCTAAAGACTCGTCAACACCATGGCTGTGGATTTAACCACTAACACGTCAGAGGTATTAGCCATACGTGACGGGCCACCAGCTATTGACCAAAAGGGACGTCGATGAGCGAACTCATCCTGACACCCTACTGAGCCTGTCAGTGACAATATCCGTACAGTCCGGTCCGTTCGTCTATGAGCATTGCATGGCGGGCCTAGGGGTTTGGTAAAAGTCAGACCCCCAAAAGCGGTACAAGTCGTGTCGGAGTGTAGCCCAGAACACCTTGAGATACTACTGGAATACCTACCAGTAAATATCCTGCCTCGGCCGAGGGCTTCGTGTAATGGCTCTCCTAGACACAGCGCGACCTCACCCCCAATACCGGGAGAGACGAACCCCTGAAGATCCGCTCACTGCCTCCATGTGGCTCGGGACTGTACCCAACTAAAACCTGTTTGCACGTCTCCTTTGAGCGTGGTAGGGTAGTAATCAAAGTACAGTGGGAACTCACACGAGACAAATGACGATCCCCAGGTCGATGAACTAACCTGTACACATGTCACCAGGGAACTGCTATCTGACGTCAGGTATAAGACCAACTAGCATGTTCCCGGCGAGTCCTGTCCGGTGTACTCATAACCCAATGAGCACCTGTATATATCTTAGGTGATCCAACTGACACCAGTGGCTTGTGAGACCGGCCACCGCCCCTCGTCGGGGTCTCGAATGTACACACTTGTCTACTCTGGAGTATCGATGCCCTGTCTCGAAACTCCCACGACTAGGGACCTTTTAAGGATGTGCTTATAGACCCCAGCTCCCACTTATATGATCGCCCTCATAGTGCTGGTGGTCAAGCAAGAATCCTAGGGGCTCTATCAACGTGTAATAGCGACATGTCGGGTCACCTAAAGCAGTACACGATAATAAAGATAAACCAGATAGCATACTATCATCTCGAGTAAGACTGTCCTACTGGGACAGGTCCTCACTCAATCATTGCAACCACGTGCCTGTGATCCAATAATTGACTCTGAGGGTACTATCTCCAACAGATATACCCCACATCGTTTTTCCCAGCAATCGGGTTACAACTAAGGCGTTCCCCTTGAGGCGTTCATCATTGATCCGGCTACTACCGAGGAGAGCATTCGCAATGCGGCGCATCATTTTTTGCTTCTGAATATAGGGTCCCATTTCCTGATCAGCGAGCCGAGTCATATCCCAAGGGCCTCGAATTCTTACATTGCTTGGTATCAGCATGCAATAGGTGTCGTCATCATGGAGGAAAGGTGGATGCTTCTTGACCACAAGGATTCTGTCAAGGATTCTATAATCCCGCGGTCCCGCTGAGGCGACGGGTAGTTGTCCGTCCTTCTTTGAGAGAGGGAAGTGTTGTTGTAGTTCCGCGAGCTTTTCCGGATATGCCTCGACCGGATGTAAATGCTCCTGTGACTGTGGTTGCTGCTACGTCCCATAAGTCGGGTATTAGCTCGGAGATCGGAACTCACTGTCCAAAGAAGCTCGTTAAGCGAAAACTCTTGTCATCGGGTGTTGGTGCTAGCTCGTAGAGGAAGAAGAAATCCTTATTCTTAGCTGACGTTGTATTCGGTCAGGAGCCTCATGATCCTTATAGTAAAGGCTTGTCCGAATACGGCACCATCGATGGTCTGTTCGAAGCTCCTGTCGATGAGAACGCCGCTACTGATCTTCAAGCTGCCATCGAAGCTACTGAAAGGCTGGCCCGTGAGAAAGCAGCGTTAGCTTCTCTTGCGGCACCTGGTATATTTCATTTACATTCTTCTGTGTATACATTTTTTTATGAATTTGTTATGCTTTATTAACGCTTTTTTCTTAACAGGAATCTCCACTTAAGAGCTCTCTTAGCATCCCTCAAGACATTTGAGGAGGACGAGAGGCTTCGCACTTCCATGGTCTCCGTATGATTCGTTTCGTGACGCCTTTACTTATTTAGTTCATTTCGTTCACACCCTGACTCCCTTCTTCTTTCTATTACAGGAACCACCGAAACTCGTGTTGTTCCGAGTACAATGCCAAACTCAGGCGGTGGTGCGGAGGAGCCTTCAGAGCCACCAGCTATGGTTGAGGTCACCCAAAGTCCGCCACGGGAGTCGTCGGTAAAGCAGCCGATGATGGATGTTGCAGTAGATCCGGAAGCTGAGCCTGATTTGGACAAAGACGCTCCTCTGTCGGAGGTCCTAAGGAGTTCTATTCGTACAACCAAAGCTGAGAGGAAGCGCAAAAATCATGGAGCAAGAGAGCGTCAGGCTAACCTGGCCAAAGGCGTAGGTTCGAGTGATGCTCGACCATCTGACATTCCCATGGAGGACGTTCCTTCTGCCTTATCCACCGCTCATAGGCAGGTTGCGCGTGTAAGGTTCCTAGGTACTCTTACAAGGGTTTATAAGGCATCAACCATGCCAGATTTAAAATTTAGACGTGCCGAAACAACCCAAAGCCAGGATTTTTGCAAGGTTATTAAGGTTTAACTTGCAAGTAAACATCTTTACAACTAAGAGTGAGGGATTACAACTTTTGTAGTCCACTCCTTCGCTTCATAAGCTCCGAGTAGAAGTCCCTTCGCCGCGATCCACGATCTCCCGGACTCAAGAGAGGCTCCACAACTCGAACGATCCATGCTAGCTTGTAGTCTTCCTTTTCTCCGATGATCTACCTCGAAGTTTCTATAACTCAAGCTCGCTCTCTCTAATGAGGTGAACACCCTAATCTAATTGGCTAGATTAGATGAGAATGATGGAGTAGTATTTATGCTTTCTTTTTATATCAAATTCTCACACTTAAACATCACAAAATGAAAACCTAGTAAGCTTTCTCAAAGTTCAAGGTTGAAGAAGAAGAAGAAATAATGCATCAATCCTTTTGTGATGAATAATGAAATGATATATGATTAATAATGCAACCATGGTCAACCATGACTAGGCTAACCCATGTAGAGAATTAACTAAGGCTACGGTTTGGGTTGGGTTAAACAATGAGTCACTAGAAAATATCAACCATAATATCTTAACTCATGACAAAAGAAAAGCTTCTAGAATGTTCATGAAAGAACTAACCCAATTCAAACCCTAACCTTGTTTAATCTCCACTAACATGTTGCATTAGTAATCATATTATATTACAATATTATATATCACATATATAATATATTTTATAACAAAAGAAAATAATATAATTAATATATATCGCATATATATCAATGTATTATCCGGTGAGAAAATGAAATAATAAAGCGAGCCAATATTAGATAATGTAATGCAATATATCATATATATCATTATACATTAAATTATCGAATCAACACTTGATCCGACAATCCGGCTATATCGAATATAACCGACTAATAAATCATGTACCGATTAATCGAATCAACACTTGATCCGATGACCCGGCTCATATCTAAATATCGTGAGAATATAATACGGTATCTCATATCGCATTATCCTCGGTCGTGCACATATCACATATGTGCCCCTACTCCATTTTGCCTGAGTCAAGAAACCTCTGTGTAGGACTCTAAAGAATCGTCAATACGCCGGTAGCAGGTGATGATCATATCAAACACCCACAAGCTGCAAGCGGTCAGCTAAACGTAACATCCACCCAGGTATTGAGCGATCAGAAGATCAACAAGCTAGCATGTACATTCTCCTGTGAATCTAATCAGTAACACTCCCGTACAGTCTGGTCTCTTCGTCTGATATGTTGCATATCAAGTCTAGGGGTGGTATACGTCAGACCCCAGTAACCGATAAGTCGTGTCGATATGAGGCTCATAACGGGTCGAGAAACTACTGGTAACACTTACCAGTAAATCTCTATATCAGCCCTGGCCAGGGACTTCCAGTTATAGCCAAACGAACACAACACAACATCAACTTCCTATACCGGGAGAGACGAATCCCCTCCTATCGCTCATTGCCTCCATATGATTCGGGACTGCACCCAAAAGCCACCGTTTTGCATGCCCTCTTGGACGTGGTAAGGTGGAAATCAAAGCACATTGGGAATCACACAAGACTCTATGACGATCTCGGGTCTACAGACTACCCTATACCAGTGTCACCGGAGAACTGCCATCTGACGTGTGGTATATCACCATCTGGGAGTTCTCGGTGAGTCCGTCTAGTGTACCCAGTCTCCACTGAGCACCCATAAACCATCCTTGATGTCAAACACCGATGGATATGGGATCATCCATCGCCCATCATATGGGTCAAGATGCGTATACGCTAGTCTACGCTGGTGTATCGATGCCCTGTCTCGACACACCCTCGACTAAGAATAGTTATACGATGTACTCATCGACTGTCGTGGCCCCACTAGTATGATCTCATCAAAGTCCCAGTAGTCGAGTACAAATCCTAAGGGCTTTATCAATATGTGAGAGTAAACCAGTAAACTAATATAAGTCATGTTAATATAAAGTGAAACCAAATAGCATACTATCATGACGAGCAAGAAATTCCTCTATATATATATCCAAGCATCCATTATAATATACATCATATGCACAACAATGGCCTCTAGGGCATATACATAACTAACAATCTCCCACTTGCACTAAGCCCGGCTGCTGTTGTATCTCATACCTAGCATCCCGAATAATCTCTCAAACTGTATCTGGGGAATGGCCTTCATGAGTGGATCCGCAGTGTTGTCCTTCGTATCAACTCTCCTGACCTCGATCTCCCGGCGATCAACTATCTCCCTGATCAGGTGATACCGCCTCAGAATATGTCTGGACTTCTGATGGGACCTGGGTTCCTTGGCCAAAGCCACAGTTCCATTATTATCGCAATACAAAGGTATTGGATGCTCAATGGACGGAACAACACCAAGTTCAGTAATGAACTTCTTTATCCAGACAGCCTCTTTTGCAGCATCGTTGGCAGCGATGTATTCAGCCTCTATCGTCGAGTCTGCAACGGTATCCTGTTTAGAACTCGTCCAACATACCGTCCCTCCATTGAGGGTAAAGACAAATCCCGAGTGCGACTTAGAGTCGTCCTTATCACTTTGGAAGCTTGAATCGGTAAAGGACTCCACCTGGAGTTCTCTATTACCATATACCAAGTACATCTCTTTAGTTCTTCTCAAGTACTTGAGAATGTTCTTCACAGCTACCCAGTGACTCTCTCCAGGATCTGCTTGATACCTACTCACTACACTTAGTGAGTATGCTACATCGGGTCTGGTACATAGCATCGCATACATGATAGAGTCTACTGCCGAAGCATAGGGTATCCCTTGCATGCGAGCTCTCTCCAAATCAGTCTTGGGAGACATCTCTTTGGAGAGAGTGAGTCCAGAGATCGTGGGTAGGTTCCCACGCTTGGATTCTTCCATACTAAACCTCTTTAGTATGGTGTCAATGTACCTGGATTGGGACAATCCCAATATCCGTTTAGATCTATCTCTATAGATCATAATTCCCAGTATGCAGGAGGCATCACCTAGATCTTTCATTGAGAATCTTTGTGATAAGAAGAGCTTGACTGAGTGCAACATAGGAACATCATTTCCTATCAAGAGTATGTCATCTAGATACAATACGAGGAAGACAACCTTAATCTCTGCAACCTTCTTATAGATACAAGGTTCATCTACGTTTTTGATGAAGTCAAACTCTTTGACTACAGCATCAAAGTAGATGTTCCAACTCAGCGATGCTTGCTTTAACCCATAAATGGATTTAAGCAGCCTGCACACCTTTCCCCTGCTCCCACTATCTACGAAGCCATCTAGCTGAGTCATGTACACGCACTCTTCTAAATCACCATTTAGAAAGGCGGTCTTAACATCTATCTCCCAGATTTCGTAGTCATGGTATGCAGCAATGGAAAGTAAGATCCGGATGGACTTAAGCATATCTACTGGAGAAAAGGTTTCGTCATAATCCACACCTGGTCGTTGACGAAAACCCTTTGTAACAAATCTAGCTTTGAAAGTTTCAACTTTTCTATCTACACCAATTTTCTTTTTAAAGATCCACTTGCTCCCAATGGGTTTTACCCCTTCAGAAGCATTTTCCGAAGTCCATACTTTGTTGGTGTACATGTATTCCATCTCAGATCGCATTGCATCCAGCCACTTCATAGAGTCACCACTCGTGATAGCCTGCTCGAAACTAGTGGAGTCATCATCTTCTATGATGCAATCCTCGCTCCCACCATCAATGAGAAAACCGTAGTATCTCTCAGGTGGGTGAGAAACCCTACTAGATCGGCGGAGAGGCTGGGGTTCGTCGGGTACTACTGAATCCTCTGGTTCCACTAAATATTCAGTTGCAGTTTTTGTCGCTGGAACTTCTTCCAGTTCTACCTCATTGCCACTATCTTGTTTCATAAGAAAACCCTTTTCTAAGAAGGTGGCATGTCGAGAAACAAACACTTTTTGTTCCTCGGAGTGGTAGAAGATATACCCTTGCGAATGCTTGGGATATCTAATAAACTTGCACAGAACTGATCTTGCCTCGAGCTTGTCCGGATTTTGTTTTTTCACATATGCCGGACACCCCCATATCTTAATATAATTAAGATGTGGTCTCTTTCCTTTCCATATCTCATATGGAGTGGTTGGCAAAGATTTGGTAGGAACCCTATTTAATAGGTCTATGGCTGTCTCAAGCGCATTTCCCCAGAAGGAAATAGGTAACTCAGCAGTGCTCATCATAGAGCGCACCATATCTAATAGGGTCTGATTCCTCCGTTCTGATACACCGTTGTGCTGTAGTGTATAAGGAGAAGTAAGCTGAGAGAGAATCCCATTCTCTTTTAGATAATCCAGAAAATCATTGCTCAAGTATTCTCCTCCTCGATCAGATCGAAGGATCTTAATACTTTTGCCCGTTTGGTTCTCTACTTCGTGCTTATATTCTCTGAATTTCTCAAAAGCTTCAGACTTGTGTTTCATCAGGAACACATGTCCGTATCCAGAGAGATCGTCAGTGAATGTAATAAAGTAGGAAGAACCGTTTCTGGTATTTGTAGACATGGAACCACATACATCACTATGTATCAGCCCTAAGAGTTCCGTAACTCTTTCTCCGTGTCCACTAAACGGAGTTTTGGTCATTTTACCTTTGAGACATGAATGGCAAGTATCATAAGATGATAATTCGAATGAATTCAAATATCCATCCTTATGTAACTTAGCTAGCCGTGTCTCATTGATATGACCAAGTCTACAATGCCATAAGAAGGATTCGTTCATTTCAGAACTCTTCCTCTTGTGTGTGTTTTGTATATTAAGAACTGTATTTTGATTGAGAATGAATATGCCATTATGTAACGAGCTTGATCCAATCAACTTTTGATTTAGGAATATGTTCATAACATATTCCTGTACTACAAAATTATATCCTTCTTTACTTAATAAAGAAATTGATATAATGTTGCACATCATGTTCGGTATATAATAGCACTCGTTCAGAATCATTGTATTACTGCTTGGTAATACAAGGTGATATTCGCCAACTGCTTTGGCTGCAATACTTGCACCATTCCCTACTTGTACGGAATGATCACCTTTTCCCAGTTCTCTACCTTTACGTAGCCCGCGTAACAATTTACATATGTGGGATCCCGATCCGGTATCTAATACCCAGGACGTAGGGTGAACTGAGAAACAGTTCTCAATAACTAACACACCTGAAGAAGATGCATCAGCATGCATGTTCTTCGTTTGGGCGGTATGAGAATCTAGATATTCTCCTGTTTCCTGACCAGTCTTATAACTCTTATAAGAAAGAACGGGACCAACGATCCCCTGCTCAGTATAATAAGCGGGTTCAGTCAATACATCCATTTTATTATCTTGATTAAGTCCTGACATGGTCGCTACCTGGAAAGAGAGAGAAGGAAACACTTTAGCGTATGCTCTTGTAAGATTAGATTGGTTATTATCTTATCTAATCAGGATGTCTCCCACTATTTTTATCAAATCTTCCTTCAAACCCTAAAAGGTAAGATTAGCCGGGATTAATCACACCCTACAATTTCGTCAATCTTTCAACCAGATCAGTGTTGGTACTTGAGGGAGGTTTCCCGTGCTTTCGCACGGACCTAATTAAAATAAACTTCGTCTTTCCAGAGGCATAACCCCGTTAACACCTTTCTAGGGACCTACTTGATCGACTAATTTTCCTGTGTAAAACTCTCCCAGGAGTAACTCTTACTCGCAGTGGGTATCGGGATCCAACTATCTCATAAGAGGTATGCAATCTCATTGCAAATTTCAACACTTGAAATTCCCAATAATACTTTTACCCCTAGCGTACTATGACCTTGACGCATGCCCAACAACCCATAGTCCGCTAGTCAAGTTCAACCCGTACATTTCGTGATTAAATTAAACCTACCGTACGACCCTTGACGCATGCCAAACAATGCCGTACGAATACCCTAATCCAATCGCATCTCATGCTACAGATAAGTAATAATCAGCTACCGTACACTACACCTTGACGCATGCAAAACTACCGCAGCACGAATACTAAATATTACTTATCTGAAATAACGGAGGGCTACGCAGGTTTTTAAGAAACCATGAGCGTAATGAACATGATATCGTTGTAGAAATAAGTGATTTTGACAAGGAGTGTTTTTTAGGCTTTTCTAGTTTTGCTAAAGAGGTCACTCCCGGTGAAGGGATCTCGGCTCTTTCCCCGTCGAATAAAGTGCAGGGCATATCATATATACCACTGTGCAAAGCAAGAACTATATAAGCTGTCAAAAACTAAACTGCGAGTTTGTAGCATCTGCCATTTTAGCTAAAGAGGTCACTCCCGGTGAAGGGATCTCGGCTCTTTCCTCATCGAATAAGGTGCAGGGTATATCATATATACCGCTGTGCAAAGCAAAACTGTAGCTACCCTATTTATAAAATTTTGATTCTACAACATCTTTTAGTTTTCTTTTCTTTTTATTAATCTCATTAATATATCCCATCATCTTATGCTTCCTAAGCATCACAGAAGAAACGAAAGTAGTAATATTTATATATCAGCATATATATAGTATAAGCATTCGTCTCAGGCAGTAATATGATCTCATCACAGAACATTGCAGCAGAAGAACATATATGAAATATTGGATATACTAGGATGTCCGTGTTTTTGATACGAGCCGGTATAAAACAAAGATTCCACGGTTGCGATGAATAGCCAAACCCATATCCCTAGACCCCTATGAGAGCGGCAAGTAACACTGCCAATTCTAGGGTTAGGAGACCCGGTCTCGACTCCTCGAGATAGCCTCCCACTGGACCCTAGAACCCGGTTACGTGTGCTCCCCTCCTTGGGTCTACCTAATGCGGAAAAGTAAATAATATACACTGGTGACATCAACCTCATCTCGGAAGTGCCCCAATAAAAGAATATTACTTACAAATGAATTTTACATGAATGAAAATAAAAACCCTCATCTCATATAAAACCCCCGGCTATTCAGAACATGATGATCCAATATAACATATCACAGCAACACATAATATCTCATATCATCAACGTATGTAAGTATGCATACACCGATCATCGTCGATGTATAGCAACGAAAATTGGCAATACAACTACATACTACACTTACGGTCACAGAAAAGAAATTGTAAAACTACAACATTTGGAATCCGCAATCACTTTAGACATCGTAAATCCGAAATATCACATACTTTGCATTTCATGCCTAACTATATGAATTCCACATATTGTATCACATTCCAGAAAAATAGACAATATTAAACCTTCCGATCGAATAATCAAATACCCAAGATTTCCTTAATAGCTCAACACTTGAGCGGAGTTCAAATAATCCCAGAATATGTCACAGTACAAATGGTCCAGCCGTAGAAGGGTCAAGCCAACGCCTCACATGTGGCACGCCGTACTGCCCCAAACCCTAAGGTTTAGAGGCGGTTCAGACGGTCACATAATCGAGTTAAGGTTTGTGTTCATCTAGAGGGACCACCGCGTTACTTTCACGTTTTTCCAAAAGATTTAAACCCAAGAAAAATTCAAAACTGGAATGCTTTTCATGCCGGGAAAAAATAAGTTAATGATATCCGTTCGAACATTTTAATAGTTTCTAAATTATCCGGAAATAGAACGAAATTAAATTTTCCGATCGAATCAACGAATACAAAATAATCCCCAGAACACTCAACAATTGAGTCAGATTGAAAATACCCAGAAATATGAACTAACAGATACGGATATAACTGTGCAAAGACTAAAGCAAAATCCAACTGTTCGGCCGCGAATCCGCGGCACAAGCAAGGTATTGCCGCGGATCCGCGGCGGTCCGTACGATTTAACTTCTCGTTTTCCAAACTAATACTTATAATCCCTTGCTGTTTTTTTGAGTATTTTTAATACAGAAAAAATCACATTTCTAAAAATTGTCCAGAGAGGTGGTCAAAATCGATGTTTCGGGGTTCGATCGGAGTTTTAACTTCGTATACACATCGCCTAATGCTCTAGCTTGGCTTTGATACCACTGTAGGGTTCCTAGGCACTCTTACAAGGGTCTATAAGGCATCAACCATGCCCGATTTAAAATTTAGACGTGCCGAAACAACCCAAAGCCGGGATCTTTGCTAGATTATTAGGGTTTAACATGCAAGTAAACATCTTTACAACTAAGAGTGAGGGATTACAACCTTTATAGTCCGCTCCTTCGCTTCATAAGCTCCGAGTAGAAGTCTCCCGGACTCAAGAGAGGCTCCACAACTCGAACGATCCATGCTAGCTTGTAGTCTTCCTTTTCTCCGATGATCTACCTCGAAGTTTCTATAACTCAAGCTCTCTCTCTCTAATAAGGTGAACACCCTAATTTAATTGGCTAGATTAGATGAGGATGATAGAGTAGTATTTATGCTTTCTTTTTATATCAAATTCTCGCACTTATAAATCACAAAATGAAAACCTAGTAAGCTTTCTCAAAGCTCAAGGTTGAAGAAGAAGAAGAAATAATGCATTAATCCTTTTGTGATGAATAATGAAATAATATATGATTAATAATGTAACCATGGTAAACCATGACTAGGCTAACCCATGTAGAGAATTAACTAAGGCTAGGGTTTGGGTTGGGTTAAACAATGAGTCACTAAAAAATATCAACCATAATATCTTAACTCATGACAAAAGAAAAGCTTCTAGAATGTTCATGAAAGAACTAACCCAATTCAAACCCTAACCTTTTTTAATCTCCACTAAACATGTTGCATTAGTAATCATATTATATTACAATATTATATATCACATATATAATATATTTTGTAACAAAAGAAAATAATACAATTAATATATATCGCATATATATCAATGTATTATCCGGGGAGAAAATGAAATAATAAAGCGAGCCAATATTAGATAATGTAATACAACATATCATATATATTATTATTCATTAAATTATCGAATCAACACTTGATCCGACAATCCGGCTATATCGAATATAACCGACTAATAAATCATGTACCGATTCATCGAATCAATACTTGATCCGATGACCCGGCTCATATCTAAATATCGCGAGAATATAATACGGTATCTCATATCGCATTATCCTCGGTTGTGCACATATCACATTTGTGCCCCTACTCCGTTTTGCCTGAGTCAAGAAACCTCAGTGTAGGACTCTAAAGAATCATTAATACGCCGGTAGCAGGTGATGATCATATCAAACACCCACAAGCTGCAAGCGGTCAGCTAAACGTAAAGGCCACCCAGGTATTGAGCGATCAGAAGATCAACAAGCTAGCCTGTACATTCTCTTGTGAATCTAATCAGTAACACTCCCGTACAGTCTGGTCTCTTCGTCTGATATGTCGCATATCAAGTCTAGGGGTGGTATACGTCAGACCCCAGTAACCGATAAGACGTGTCGATATGAGGCTCATAACGGGTCGAGAAACTACTGGTAACACTTACCGGTAAATCTCTATATCAGCCCTGGCCAGGGACTTCCAGTTATAGCCAATCGAACACAGCACAACATCAACTCCCTATACCGGGAGAGACGAATCCCCTACTATCGCTCATTGCCTCCATGTGATTCGGGACTGCACCTAAAAGCCACCGTTTTCCATGCCCTCTGGGACGTGGTAAGGTGGAAATCAAAGCACAGTGGGAATCATACAAGACTCTATGACGATCTTGGGTCTACATACTACCCTGTACCAGTGTCACCGGAGAATTGCCATCTGACGTGTGGTATATCACCATCTGGGAGTTCTCGGCGAGTCCGTCCAGTGTACCCAGTCTCCACTGATCACCCGTACACCATCTTTGATGTCAAACACCGATGGATATGGGATCATCCATCGCCCATCATATGGGTCAAGATGCGTATACGCTAGTCTACTCTGGTGTATCGATGCCCTGTCTCGACACACCCTCGACTAGGAACAGTTATAGGATGTACTCATTGACTTCCGTGGCCCCACTAGTATGATCTCATCATAGTCCCAGTAGTCGAGTACATATCCTAAGGGCTTTATCAACATGTGAGAGTAAGACAGTAAACTAATATAAGTCAACATGTTAAGATAAAGTGAAACCAAATAGCATACTATCATGACGAGCAAGAAAGTCCTCTATATATATATCCAAGCATCCATTATAATAGACATCATATGTACAACAATGGCCTCTAGGGCATATACATAACTAACGCATGATCCCTTATTGAAACTTAGTAACGGCCTTTTTTCTTGAATTATGACACATTTGTTTGTTTTTAAATCTTTTTTTAACAGAGCCGAATTTAGGTGGTGACGTGGCAGGCGAAGTGCCGATGCTTGAAGAGCCTGAAGTGGCGGGCCGTTCATTCGAATCTGGGACTGTTCCGACTGCCGCTTCCTCCCCTTTGTGGATCCCCAATATCGGCAGGTGATGCGAGCATGACGAAGGACCTTATCGATGTAAGCCCGTAACGCGCACCCCGCGGTTCATGGGGAGGCAGAAATTTCAAAAACGGTAATCTTTTGACTATGCAACACCGGCTATTACACCATGATGTTATGTAAGCCTTAACTAGATAGACCAACTTGAGGATTTATCTACTATGGTAGATTCTTATACCTAGTAGATCAAGACTTTCGGGTCTTCTAGTGGTCCTTTCCAAGGCTCCTCGGTGATCGGATCGAGCTTGCTCCGTCGGTCTTCTCTTGTCAAAGATGATCCACCATGAATGATTGTGCTCCAAGCATCAACCACGAAGTGAGGTAACTAGGTTAAAAGGTTTGCTTAGCCAATTAGCCTAGGAGATGTAGAATGTGTTAATGGATTGTTTGTCTCACTAAACCCTTGGCTCGCAACACATGTGAATGATATGGTATAGTATTGAGGAAGAAGATGATGGAGGAGACCCAGAGAGCTCAAGAGAGGAGAGCAACTCAAGAAAACACAAGTGAAGAAAATAAACCATCAAGTGAACAAGGTGTAGAGAATGGCACATATATCATCTCTCTTCTCACTCATTGAGCCATGGCAAGAAAAGCAATAAAATAAGCACCCATGCCTCAATAGTGATCCCAATCTAATAAAATAAACCATGAGCCATTCCCTCAACCATGCCAAGCATGTCTCCTCCATTTCCACATCATTAATCCATTTAACAAAATGAATAAATCCAATAATGATGTGGCACCTTATAGAAGCATATTTTGACAAATTACAAGAATGCCCCTCATATTGTATATACATACCCGTATCCGTATTCCGAAAAATACGGATACACTAAGACGATAGCAATCCAATAATACAATACTAGGATCCAGCTCAAACCAAAGCCCACTAGTATTGTCTGCCCGATCAGCATCAGTGTACAAGTACACGTACGTGATCAAAGCCCAGGTCGTAAAACCATACGACGTCTACATCAATTGCCTGAAGTAGGGAAACCCTTTGTGTGGGACTCTAAAGACCGACACTACGCTGGCAGTGGGTTTAACCATAGGCCGCAAGCGGCAGTAGCTGTACGTAACGGTTCCCAGGTAGATGTCGAAAAGAAGGTCGATGAGGAAAACCCATTCGAACTCCTACTGAGCCTGAATGTGACAATCTCCGTACAATCCGGTATGTTCGTCTAAGAGTATCGCATATGGGGCATAGCGGGCGGAAATCGTCAGACCCCTAATAGCGCAATAAGTCATGCCGGAGTGTAGCCCAAAACATCCTAAGAAACTACCGGAATACCTACCAGTAAATCTCGCTTTCCCTGGCCAGGGACTTTGTGTAATGGCTCTCCGAACACAGCACGATATCAACCACCAATACCGGGAGAGATGAATCCTATCTAACCACCACTTCCTCCAAGTGCTTCGGGACTGCACCCAACTACTACCTGTTTGCAAGACTCCTTTGAGCCGTGGTAGGGTAGTAATCAAAGTGCAGTAGGAACACACTCGAGGCGAAGTAGCAGTGTCAAGTAGACAGACTAGGCCGTACTCATGTAACCTGGGAACTGCTACAAAACGATAGGTATAATAAGCACCTGCATACTATCTCCAGTACGACGTACTAATGGCTGTGGGACAGACCATCTCCCCTACTGGGATGAGAAGCGTATACACTAGTCTACTCTGGAGTATCGATGCCCCGTCTCGATAATCCTACGACTAGGGACCTATATAAGGATGTGTTTGTAGATTACCCAACCCCCACTAGTGTGACTGCCATCACAACGCTGTTAATCAAGCAAAGATCCTAAGGGCTCTACTAATATGTATAAGCGATATGCTAAAAGAAACACATGCACATATTGGAGTAGAAACAAACCAAGTAGCATACTACCATTTTAAGCAAGACTGTCAACACAACTGTGAATATCCAAGCTTCCATTAAGTAATATACAAACCAGTATGATACAATAACGGCCTCTAGGGCATATATACTGACAATTTATTAAGGGGACGAAGGTGTGGGTGCTGAATCCACCTTCCCGGTGATGGTGGAAACCGAGGAAGCCGTCATAGTTGGCGACGCTCCAGACACTGTTATAGTTTCTGCCCTATCAGGTATCTCTCGAGCTATTACTTTTGAGTTCTTAATCCCGCTAAACATCTCTACTGATATCTCCTTTATTCTGAATACAGGCGTAGTAAACTCTGGCGCTGTGCTGATTGAAGAATCCCTGCCAGCCGTTGCCACGACTGTCACTATTCCACCCCTCTCTTTTATGTCCCACCGAGTTCTCTTGGGTGTCATGATAGAAGGTAAAGATTTCTCATTTCTTTGTTTCAGTGCAGATATCATTTTCTTGGATTAATTTCTTTACCATATATTGTTGCAATCCTGTAGGAGTGCTTTTTGACCACTTACACCACATGTTAAGCTCGCACTTCTCCTTCTAATGGGAATTCGTTTCCCTTCACGCGTTGGTTAGTATATTCTTCGCCTGTTATTTCATCTTTCCACGAGTAAACTTTTTACTACTAAGCTTTTCTTGTATTGACTGCAGTATTACGGCTCGAGGGAGAGAACAAAGGAATAGCCGAGCCTCCTGTGCACCCTAACTTTCCACTTTTGACCACTTCTATGGTAGATCTCATTCATCATCATTCTTCTTTATTTTTCAGGTTGAAATCTAACCCTTCTTTGTGTGCGTTTTATTGTGCAGCAGCTATACTTGCTTTGGCTCCTCTGGAGTCTCGCATTTCCATGTCCGCAGGGCCATTTGCTAAGCGCCAATATTCCAGGGGTGCGGCGAAGTGCAGGCAAATGCTAAGTGAGTTCATCGAATATCTTAACGTTGAAGCTCTCACCTCTTCTGTTGATTTTGCTAACGAGGTCAACCCTACGCTGGCGACGCTTATGAATTTTCACAATGAAGATTTCGTCAGCATTTGGGTTAACTATTGTAAGCGGATTGAGGCTTGTCTCTATGATATCGAGCAAAAGCGTCTTACTCTTGAAGAATTAACCTCAAAGGCTCAACTGATCGAATGGATCGAGCTAAGTGATGCCTCCGTTCAATACTTCTAGCAAAATTTAGCCTTGAATTGGAAGGAGCATAAGACAGGTTCAGGTGAATCCAGCCAATTGCACGCCTAGGTTGAAGCGAATGCCGTGCAGCTGCAAGTCATTTTTGATAATCTCCAATAATGCGTTTCTAATGGACTTTCGCTGAGGCAGAACCTCTACTTTACCGAGCGAGGCATGAGAGATTGCGAAGTTGCTAAGCAAGAAATTGATGAGAAGATTTCATCGTAGCAACGGGCTCAAGCCGAAGAATAGCTGGCTGCAATAGCAGCACGCGATGAGGAGCTGCGGGAAGAGAGTTAACGGGTTGCCAGTTTACTGAAAGCCCCGCCTTCTTAATGGCTAGAATTGTATTCCCCCTTTTTTGTACTAGTTGTATTTCTCAAACCCTTTGATTCATGAATAAAGAATATGTTGCGCCACGACAGCGCCCCGGCCGTCTTTCCGAGGCCAAAATGCGGAATCAAAAATTTTCTTAACTTTAAACTGGCGCTACCGCGGACAATATACCCGGATCGTAACCATTAACCTAATGCTAGCAAACAAGAGATGAGGAAGAGATATACCGAGTGATCCGAGTCCTCCGGTCTTCTCGTCGTCGTCCCGATCTCCCGCGGAAACTCCGGTCGTCGCATCCTTGCCGGAAGGGCACCACATCGTCTGCATCTTTTACGGGCTCCCACCTCAATACCGAGGCAACTCGGGCGCGAAGTTGGCCAGCCGACGCGTCCAAGAAGTGCTGTAGGCTAGTGTAGAATGGTTGTCTCATTTGGGGTGGTGAAGTTGCCATGGATGGAGAGGAGAATGGACTTTGGAAGAGAATGAAGGTATATCATATTTTTCTAGCATGAAGAAAAATGAGAGATGAACAAATACCATACATCAAAAATGAACTCTCTCTCATTCTCCCTTCCCCCATGTGGCCGACCCCTCTCATATCACAAAATGGTGGAGGCAATCTCAAAACAAGAAGGAAGGTGAGTGTAGGAAAAGAGAATGGGTGACCACACCCCAAAAGCAAATCTCACATCAAAGACCAAATCAACTCTAATCCATTCGTATCTCATTAATGCAAAGGATAAGAAAAAGGATCTCATGATACATGTCAAATCATGAAGCCATCATAATCATTCCATATGCAAGAAACCCCTTCCACAAATGTTATTTGCAAACTTGCAAATAACCCCCTCCATTGGAAAAGTCCGGCCGGGAAAGAACAAAGGAAAACCGGCTGGAACGGAATGCAAACTGGCAACTCCAGAAAACTGGTCCCGTAATAAATTACAGGAAAACCCCGATACTGTGCATACACACCCGCATCTGTATTCCGACCGGATACAAATGCAATGAGACAAAATCTACACTGTACTAAACTAGGATCCGGATTAAACCAAAGCCGGCTAGTAATATCCGTCCGATCCTGATGCGTGCAATACCGCACGTATCTGATCGAACCCTGCCATATATCCATACGGCCTTTAGTACTAACCGTCCGATCCTGATCCGTGCAATACCGCACGTATCTGATCAGACCCTGCCATATCTCCATACGGCCTCTACAGCGTTTCGTCCGAAACTTGAGTAACTGTCTGTGTGGTGGACTCTAAAGACTCGTCAATACTATGGCTGTGGATTTAACTACCAGCACGTCAGAGGTATTAGCCATACGTGACGGGCTACCAGCTATTGACCAAAAGGGACGTCGATGAGCGAACTCATCCAGACACCCTACTGAGCCTGTCAGTGATAATATCCGTACAGTCCGGTCCGTTCGTCTATGAGTATCGCATGGCGGGCCTAGGGGGTTGGTAAAAGTCAGACCCCCAAAGGCGGTACAAGTCGTGTTGGAGTGTAGCCCAGAACACCCTGAGATAATACTGGAATACCTACCAGCAAATCTCCTGCCTCGGCCGAGGGATTTGTGTAATGGCTCTCCTAGACACAGCGCGACCTCACCCCCAATACCGGGAGAGACGAACCCCTGCAGATCCGCTCACTGCCTCCATGTGGCTCGGGACTGTACCCAACTAAAACCTGTTTGCACGACTCCTTTGAGCCGTGGTAGGGTAGTAATCAAAGTACAGTGGGAACTCACACGAGACAAATGACGATCCCAGGTCGATGAACTAACCTGTACACATGTCACCAGGGAACTGCTATCTGACGTCTGGTATAATCCCAACTAGCAGGTTCCCAGCGAGTCCTGTCCGGTGTACTCATAACCCAATCAGCACCTGTATACATTTTAGGTGAACCAACTGACACCAGTGGCTTGTGAGACCGGCCACCGCCCCTCGTCGGGGTCTCGACTGTATACACTAGTCTACTCTGGAGAATCGATGCCCTGTCTCGAAACTCCCACGACTAGGGACCATTTAAGGATGTGCTTATAGATTACCAGCTCCCACGTATATGATCGCCCTCATACTGCTGGCAGTCAAGCGAGAATCCTAGCGGCTCGATCAACGTGTAATAGCGACCTGTCAGGTCACCTAAAACAGTACACGATAATAAAGATAAACCAGATAGCATACTATCAACTCGAGTAAGACTGTCCTACCGGTATAGGTCCTCCCTCAATCATTGCAATCACGTGCCTGTGATCCAATAATTGACACTGAGGGCACTATCTCCAACAATCTCCCACTTGCACTCAAGGCTAATTATTGCGATGTCACGTACTCACAGCCCGTGTGATACCGAACACCCAACTCCTCTACTAGTCAGTCTCACAAAGCTCGTTTGCAAAACTATTGCGTTTAAGGAATAGCCTCAGTGAGTGGATCCGCTGTGATGTTTCATTCTATATCTCTCTATATCTCAAGTTCGCGGAGAAAACCATCTCCCGAAAAGAGCAATACCTGTCTTGGAATGTCTGGATGTCTGATGGGACCTAGCTCATAAATGAACTCCAAATCCAAACTTCTTAGACTGTATCGACAACTGAACTTAATCAGTATCCTGCGCCATGCCTTTCCCTCAGTATCCACCTGGACCACCTGTCCAAAATACTGCCCCTCGTCAGAGGGAAAACTATAACTCCGACAGCCATTCTGCCATCCAGGTCACTTTGGAAGCCTGGAATGATAACCGTCGCCTAAAAGGAGGCTATCGTTATCATATCCCTAGAACATCAACTTACATTCTAAAACTGCTTCCGACTGTTTCTCCAGGATTGGATCATTATCAACTTATTGCACCTAGTGCAAGAACAACATCTGGTGTGGTACTTGACATCTCATGATTGACTCAATTGCCTAAGCAAGTGATCTGCCAATCATGCACATCCCTCTCCACTTTAGTCTGTAAGACACCTTTAGAGAGGATGACTCCATCACCTGCAGGTATCCTACCATGCCAGGAGTCGTCCATTCTAAATACTCATAGAATGCTATCAAAGTACCCTGATTGGGAAACCACCCAAATTTAGATCTAAAACCATAGATCTAGTAACCAGAATGTCTGATATAATATCCAAGTCCCATGTGGAGAAACTACTGTGTGACGACCAACGTATAACCGATCGTAGTATAGGAATATCACTTCCTACTCTGTGTATGTCATCCAAATACCAGGACATCACACCCTACTACCTCCTTAACAGATCCATCCCCTATTCTGATGAAGTCAAACCTATGACTGTCACATCAGAAATAGATTATCTATCTCCGCTATATCTGCTTTAGTCTATAAATAAACATAAGCCACCTGTCCACCAATGCTTCCGCTGCTCCCACTGACCATGACAACCCTCTGGCAGAGTCATATACACATACACTTCTAAAGCAAGTTTAGAACGACGCTATACTCATCCTCCTGCCGGGTCTCACAGTCTGGAATCAACAGCAATGGAAAGTCTGGGTAAACAAGAACCTCCCTGCTACCGTCCTTGAGCATACAGAAGTACCTCTCGGGTGCCTGAGATTACCCACCATATCTACGGAGTGGCTAATGGAATGTCAAACCAGGTTGAATCTTTAGGTTCTTATCAAATCTTCAGTAATCGTTTGCGGTTCTGGAATCACTTCCAGTTCTACCATACTCCCACTACTGTTTTTCTGAAAAATCCATTTCTTTTTTAAATTGTGGCGAGTCAAGAACAATATCACTATTGATCTTCCAGATGGTAGAAAGTCAACCCTCGTCATATCCTGGGTCAACCCACAAACACCCATTACAGAAACGTGCCTTGAGTTATCCGGAGTCTGGTTTTAAGCATAAGCCGGACAACTCCACGTACCTTAACAATATTAAGATATGAACTGTTCTATATCCAATATAGAAACAGAGGCACTGATTTAATTGAACCAGATTCAAATCATGCAGCTGTCCCCAGTGCATGTCAACTAAATGGTAGGAGGCCGATCAGCATTACTCAACTTAGGAGTACTTCCAATTATGAGTAACCTGAATGAGAAGCAAATTCTCTTAATCATTACTATCAACTGAATACCATCCACAAGTATCTACATCTTCGATCACCATGAAGAATCCCGATACTTGCAATACCTGGTTCTCTACTCTATTCTTATACCAATAAATCCTCAAAACTCAGACCCTGTGTTTCTACGAAACACATGTCTAAAAACTAGAGAAGTTAAAAGTAAACAGGATATAGTACGAGGACCAACCCCTCTGTCCTAATGGACATTGGACAACATACAATACTCTGTATAAGTCCCCTGAGTGTAATAACTCATTCACTGTGTGTCGTAGGTTGAAAACTGTACTTATGGTTAAGAAGAATTACATCGCTGTTCAATGCTCCTTACCTAACCATCCACTGATATAGGTAAATGTCATAGACATAATTTCAAAAAGGTATATCTCACTATATAAAAATAGACGTACAGATATATCAATTTGAAATTGGTGCATAACAACGGATATTCAAAACCAAATATTTGCCATCCGTCAAACAACTCAAGTGACTTCCTCAAATATCACCAATTACAACGAATCCCGATATAATGAGGATGATCATCTAATTCCCAATAACTTACTCCCACTCATCATCTATAAACCATACAGATAGGAGAATCATACCTGGCAAATACATACCCTGGAGCAAGTGTCTAATTGGGAAATCAGTTTTCTTTTAACAGTACACAGTGAAACTGAAACATTGAAATGTTTCGATGGGGTATCCTGGTATTCCTAGTAATGCCTTTTCCATTATTCAGATTCACAACTATAACCGTATAATTCTTTGCCATCTTTCCAAATCCCTTTATATGTCTTTAGTCATTACTTTCTGCACACCCCTTTAGGCCAAATGGTTTTCTTCCTTCCCTACCGTTCGGCACCAGCCTATGGTTTGGAAGAAGACTATCCAATAAGCATAATGGGTGTACTGTCCTAATCCTAGGAACACTCGCAATGCGAGAGAAGATGAAGATAAAAGACAACCGAATAAACCTTATTCCTATTTCTCCTGAACCAGGATCCATCCCCGAACTGGAACAAGTTCCTTTCGAGTTCGTATATAACCATACGATGGATTATCCAATAAACTTGGGATCTTCGTAGTGATACGGAGTGTCCTGGAGAAATACAAAGGTGATTTAGGATTGGCGAAGAAATACTTGGTTCGGTCGTGAATAGCAGTCGCAATTTACTTTGCCCTCCTTCTAATCCCTTTCTTTGTCTTAACTTAATACCTTCTGTATACCGTTTAGGCTAATTGGTTTTCTTCATTCCCTACCGGTCGGCACCTGCCTATGGTTTGGAAGAAGACTATCCAATTTGCGTAACAGGTGTACTACTCCTAAACCAAGGAGTACTCGCAACCTGAGAGAGGGTAAAAGGAAAAGACAACTGAATAGTCATATTCGTTTTCTCCAGAACCAGAAACCATCCTCGAATTCCTTCGAGTTCGTATATAACCATACGATGGTTTTGTCCAATGGAAGTGGACGTTCGTAGTAATACGGGGTGTCCTGGAGAAAAGGGTAAAAGTAGGAGTGGCAATGAGGTTTGCAACTCTGACAATCCAAAAGCCAGTCTTATAAGAAGGTTCGGTTAACTTGGTCACTGAGTCATAGTCTAGGGTCGGGTCGATGGTCGCTGCCAAAGAGAGAGAGAAAAGAAACACTCGGCGTGCACTCTAACCTAGATCAGAATGGTTATCACTTTATCTAATCTGGAAACCTCCCACTGTAACGTCAAATTCTTCCCCAAACCTGAAAGAAGAATTAGCCGGGATCACCCGAGGAGTAAACCAACTCATCAGTGGGAATCGGGATCCAACTATCATCGCATGATAACGTGACGGAATCCGCTCACGCTATCACACTCCAGAAGGTATGCGCATATCTGGCAAGTTTCAGTTCTTTTGAAACTCCCGATGTGATTTTTACCCCTAGGACCCAAGTGACCTTGACGAATAATCAACAAATCAAAAGGTCCTAGTCAAGTTCAACCCGTCATTATCTTGATTGCGTTAAACCCACCCGCACGACCCTTGATGAATAATCAACAAAGTCGTACGACTGTCCTAACCAATCCATATATCCACGCGACAGAAAGCATTACAGAGCTACCGCACACTACGCCTCGGCGAATAGCAACGACAAACGTAGCGCGAATACTAAGCAATACCAATCTGAAATGACGGAGGGCTACGGCTGGTTTTTGGTGAAAAACCTTTAACGTAATGAACTTGATATCGTTGAAGGAACTGCATGGCTTTTTATAAAATATAGTGACGAAACCCTTGCTAAAGAGGTCACTCCCGGTGAAGGGATCTCGGCTCTTTCCCCGTAGAATGAGGTGCAGGATATTCCAACTGAATACCACGATGCAAAGCAAAAGTAATCGGCTATAATGAAGTTATTGTCCTGACGCAAACTTCTGTCCAAGGGGTCACTCCCGGTGAAGGGATCTCGGCCCTTGCCTCGTCGACTGAGGAGCAGGATATTCCAACTGAATACCACGATGCAAAACAAAAGTGAACGTCCTTGCAATAACAGCTTTTCGGAAAAATGTTCCAACAACATCAAAATAGGTTTGTTTATCTAGCATTGATCCGAATCAACGCAGTCCCATCAATTGAACACACTATAAAAGAACGAAAATAATGATGTACGTATATGCCATCCGCATTCGCCACTGGGTCCCGTCATCACCCGTTAGGTTACTTAACTAACGACAGAGCGGGGACTGGACTAGCGCGGATGCAAAACATATACAACATCTACTAATATATATACCAATATATTATATTTCGCTCAAGGCGTGATAAAATGCAACATCACAGAAATGTACAGCATCACAGAACAATACAGATATCTGGGATCCCCGGGTTTCACAGAGCCGCTGCTGAAACCCGACGTTCCCTTGGCCGTGTGGATAGCCTGTGCAATGAAAACCTAGACCCCTACGGGCGCGGCAAGTTACCCGCCAAAACCTGAAGCGAGGCAGCCCCCTTCAGCAACGTGAATGGACCACCCAGCACTTCACGGAATCCGGTAACTTGGGCACCCCTCCTGGGTCAACCTGTACCCCATACGAGTGCGGCGAATAGCCCGCCAATTCTAGAGTAAAGCCCCTTCCGTCTCAATGCCATGAGATGCGGGCCCGTTGCTCTCTAGAACCCGGCTATCCGTGTACCCCCCCGCGGGGTAATCCTAGTTCAGAAAGTAAAATATACATACAACGGGTACATCGACCGCAACCAGGTCGTGCCCCAAAAATAATAATACAAACAGGCAGTGACGGCAGTCCACATGTCGGACGCTCGCCCCGCAATATCAAATATACATAAAAAACAAAACAGTACTAACATTGCATCCAGGCTATCCCCCACGACCGATCCGCAATATCACAGCAATACAAAGAACATCAACGTGAGGGTCACGTTCGCAAATCCGTCTAACCGGGCTATAGCAGTTAGACAGGATTTACCGATCAAGTGACATTCACGGTCGCAGATATAATGTAAATACTGTGAACTAATGTATTTAAAATATCCGATTGATCAAAATTACCAAGTGGGCCCCCAAGTACTACTGTAGCACATCAAGAAATTCTGGGCCCAAACATAATATTCCGGAAACCCTATTTTCACCCAAGAAGCCTACTGGAAAAATTCGACACATCGATCACTCCATACTGCTGCGGAACCGCGGCGCCATGTGGGGTTTGGCCGCGGTTCCGCGCTCCCCTTGAAAGATCATCGTCTCGAATTTCTCAAGAATTCTTAGGACTTCCAGTACATCAGTTTTCTACAACCTGAAAAATTTTTAGAGCCAGAAAAAATTTGACAGAAAACTGATGTGAAGAAAACGCGGTTTTGGAATTTTTGTTCGATCGGAAAAGTAAGACACATTAGACAAAGCTAGACTAGGTTAATGCCGTGGCTCTGATACCATGTTACGCCACGGCAGCGCCCCGGCCGTCTTTCCGAGGCCAAAATGCGGAATCAAAAATTTTCTTAACTTTAAACTGACGCTACCGCGGACAATATACCCGGATCGTAACCATTAACCTAATGCTAGCAAACAAGAGATGGGGAAGAGATATACCGAGAGATCCGAGTCCTCCGGTCTTCTCGTCGTCGTCCCGATCTCCCGCGGAAACTCCGGTCGTCGCATCCTTGCCGGAAGGGCACCACATCGTCTGTATCTTTTACGGGCTCCCACCTCAATACCGAGGCAACTCGGGCGTGAAGTTGGGCAGCCGACGCGTCCAAGAAGTGCTGTAGGCTAGTGTAGAATGGTTGTCTCATTTGGGGTGGTGAAGTTGCCATGGATGGAGAGGAGAATGGACTTTGGAAGAGAATGAAGGTATATCATATTTTTCTAGCATGAAGAAAAATGAGAGATGAACAAATACCATACATCAAAAATGAACTCTCTCTCATTCTCCCTTCCCCCATGTGGCCGACCCCTCTCATATCACAAAATGGTGGAGGCAATCTCAAAACAAGAAGGAAGGTGAGTGTAGGAAAAGAGAATGGGAGACCACACCCCAAAAGCAAATCTCACATCAAAGACCAAATCAACTCTAATCCATTCTTATCTCATTAATGCAAAGGATAAGAAAGAAAAAGGATCTCATGATACATGTCAAATCATGAAGCCATCATAATCATTCCATATGCAAGAAACCCCTTCCACAAATGTTATTTGCAAACTTGCAAATAACCCCCTCCATTGGAAAAGTCCGGCCGGGAAAGAACAAAGGAAAACCGGCCGGAACGGAATGCAAACTGGCAACTCCAGAAAATTGGTCCCGTAATAAATTACAGGAAAACCCTGATACTGTGCATACACACCCGCATCTGTATTCCGACCGGATACAAATGCAATGAGACAAAATCTACACTGTACTAAACTAGGATCCGGCTTAAACCAAAGCCGGCTAGTAATATCCGTCCGATCCTGATGAGTGCAATACCGCACGTATCTGATCGAACCCTGCCATATATCCATACGGCCTCTAGTACTAACCGTCCGATCCTGATCCGTGCAATACCGCACGTATCTGATCGGACCCTACCATATCTCCATACGGCCTCTACAGCGTTTCGCCCGAAACTTGAGTAACTGTCTGTGTGGTGGACTCTAAAGACTCGTCAATACTATGGCTGTGGATTTAACCACTAGCACGTCAGAGGTATTAGCCATACGTGACAAGCTACCAGCTATTGACCAAAAGGGACGTCGATGAGCGAACTCATCCTGACACCCTACTGAGCCTGTCAGTGACAATATCCGTACAGTCTGGTCCGTTCGTCTATGAGTATCATATGGCGGGCCTAGGGGGTTGGTAAAAGTCAGACCCCCAAAGGCGGTACAAGTCGTGTTGGAGTGTAGCCCAGAACACCCTGAGATAATACTGGAATACCTACCAGCAAATCTCCTGCCTCGGCCGAGGGCTTTGTGTAATGGCTCTCCTAGACACAGCGCGACCTCACCCCCAATACCGGGAGAGACGAACCCCTGCAGATCCGCTCACTGCCTCCATGTGGCTCGGGACTGTACCCAACTAAAACCTGTTTGCACGACTCCTTTGAGCCGTGGTAGGGTAGTAATCAAAGTACAGTGGGAACTCACACAAGAGAAATGACGATCCCAGATCGATGAACTAACCTGTACACATGTCACCTGGGAACTGCTATCTGACGTCTGGTATAATCCCAACTAGCAGGTTCCCGGCGAGTCCTGTCCGGTGTACTCATAACCCAATGAGCACCTGTATACATCTTAGGTGAACCAACTGACACCAGTGGCTTGTGAGACCGGCCACCGCCCCTCATCGGGGTCTCGACTGTATACACTAGTCTACTCTGGAAAATCGATGCCCTGTCTCGAAACTCCCACGACTAGGGACCTTTTAAGGATGTGCTTATAGATTACCAGCTCCCACGTATATGATCGCCCTCATACTGCTAGCAGTCAAGCAAGAATCCTAGGGGCTCTATCAACGTGTAATAGCGACCTGTCAGGTGACCTAAAACAGTACACGATAATAAAGATAAACCAGATAGCATACTATCATCTCGAGTAAGACTGTCCTACCGGTATAGGTCCTCCCTCAATCATTGCAATCACGTGCCTGTGATCCAATAATTGACTCTGAGGGCACTATCTCCAACAGAATATACATTTTTTTTCATGCGCTCCCCTGTGTTTGATGTCTTAATTTAGCGCCAATTAGTTTATTTACTCATTTCATAGTTTGTAGTTTATGTACTCATTTCGGAGTTTGTAGTTTATTCACTCGTTTCAGAGTTTCTAGTTTATGTACTCATTTCGGATTGTTTTTAGCTTACCTCCCTTAGGTTTACAGGCAAACTTGTCCTAACGTTGTATGTAGATGACCCCGATTCTTTACGACGGAGATCCGTTAGGTTTGTGGTATTAGGGTTTTAGTCCGTGGTACCGTCGCGTTGGCTGATGTACTCCTTGATGTGTAGTCTTTAAGCCGATGTTCGAGTAGCCCCTCGACTGTTGTGTCTCTGATCCCTTCGGGGGCTGGACAAGATGTCTTCAAGTAATCTTCTTAGGTCATATTACCGTTAGAAGAGCAAGCGTTAGGAATTTTCCATAACTCTTTTTACTTGAGGTTAGGCTCAATTTGGATCCTTGATGAGTCATAACCACATCCTTGTGGGGTGGGATGTTCTGCAACGGCCTTTAGGCTTTATATAAGTTGTCGTCAAGACCCGAAGTTAGGTATATGTCATCACTTCATTTTTTTCTTTGATGATATCATGCCGATTCTTTGCTGAGGCAGGGCAGACATCTGTAGGACCTCTATGCTGTATGTATTACAGTTGAAGTCCGGAGCTAGGTGTCACGACCTGAAAAGGCACATGACTGGCACTTGAATCATGTGAAGTCTGTAGGACCCCACCTAATTCAAGTAAGTGAAAAGCCCAGAAATCTATACCATTTAAAAGAAGAAGTGAAGGAAAACTTAGTTTTTAAGAAGGTGGTTTTCACAAATTAAAGTTGTCGTAATCATTTTAAAAGCCTCAAGTATTTCAAAAAATTTCGGCAGAGTTTCACTTGTAATAACTGGCCCCAAACGGATACAAACATGCATAATATACATAATGAATAAAGGCATCAACAAGCGGGTGCTAACTCTTCGCCAATTGGCAGAAACAACCATGCAAGCAATATAATATACAATGCCGAAGGGCGAGGATCAAAACTCAGAAAGAAACCAACATCTACACGAAAATCAGAGAAGAAACATAATAATACAAGAGCATGACTCTAAGGTCGAAAGAATTTACAACTGGCCTTCTAAGTCTATCAAATACATAAGTCTGGTTGATGGAGTTTACTAGATACAACTGAATATAAATAAAAGTTCAACGGTGGTCACGATGCAAGTGAACCCACCTACCAAGCAATCACCCGGAAGGAAGCAGTGTGCAAGCAAGCCTCAACGAAACCTGTACGGCCAAACTTGCAAGAAACTGTGGCACAACGTGGGTGAGTTGCGGACTCATGAGTAGAAAACATCACCGAGAAGAAATCGCTTGTATGACTCTCTCCTAGGTCATACAATAAAATCCTCATAGTTTATATCCTGAAACATCTAATAATGGCAAGGGTAATCATCTAAACATAAGTATAATACCACGTGCTTGTGTCAGTGCCTCAAATAGAAACATGTCACATATATGATGTACGAATGTATTAAGAATGAAAGCAGAATACATCTTGTACGAGAAAACTGTTTTTCTTATCTCAGTGAGATTTCTGTATAAAAACCGAAGTATCATCAATGAAATCAACAGAGAATCCGTTTCAAGCATCGACACAAAACATATATCCCAAAATCTTGATAACTCAATATCTCGGGCTCCGGCAATTCGGACTGACCCATAATATCGAATCCTAATATCTCGGCCTCCGGCAATCCGGACTGGCCCCGGGCTCCGGCAATCCGGACGGGCCCATAACATTAAATTTCACGACTACGTCGGTATCCTCCGGATATCCACCGCGTCATAAATAACCTGTCGGTAGTGCGCCCCTACCTTGCTCAACGCCATTATCTGCGACCATCTTGTCCCGGGGTACCACACCGGATACACCATGCACCCGCAGACGGTTCATCCTCCTCCTTGAATCGAGTGTATGATCGTCACAACCCGAAATAGCACATGACTGGCACTTGAATCATGTGAAGTCTATAGGACCCCACCTAATTCATGTAAGCCAAAAGCCTAGAAATCTAAACCATTTGAAAAGAGAGTGAAGGAAAAACATAGTTTTAAAGCAAGTGTTTTAACAAAATAAGCTGTAGTAAGCATTTTTAAAACATCATGTCTTTTCCAAAAATTTCGGAAGAGTTTCCTTTGTAAATACTGGCCCCAAACGCGTACAAACATGAATAATATACATAATGAATAAAGGCGTCCCCAAGCGGGAGCTAGCTCTTCGCCAATCGGCGGAAACAACCACGCAATGCAATATAATATACAACGCCGAAGGGCAAGGATCAAAACTCATCAAGGAAATCAACATCCTCAAGAAAACCAGAGAAACTCATAATAATACAAGCGCACGACTCTAAGGTCGAATGAATAAACAACTGGTTTTCTAGGTCTATCAATATACAAGTCTGGTTGATGGAGTTTACTAGATACAACTGAATATAAATAAAAGTACAACGGTGGTCATGATGCTGTTAGTGTTTATGCCCTAGAAGGCCATTACTGTATCATACTAGTTTGTATATTACTTAATGGAAGCTTGGGATATTCACATATGTATAACAGTCTTGCTAAACATGGTAGTATGCTACTTGGTTTTTCTATCTTAATATGTGAGTATACGTATTGATAGAGCTCTTAGGATCTTGCTTGACTACCAGCGTTGTGATGGCAGTCACACTAGTGGGGGCTGGGAAGTCTACAAGCACATCCTTATTCAGGTCCCTGGTCGTTGGATTATCGAGACAGAGCATCGATACTCCGGAGTAGACTAGTGTGTACGCTTCTCATCCCAGTTGGGGAGATGATCTGTCCCACAGCCGTCAGTACGTCGTACTGGAGATAGTATGCAGGTGCTCGTTAGGTTACGGGTACATCGGACAGGACTCACAGGGGACTGTTGGTTGGTTTTTTACCAGTCGTCAGTGAACAGTTCCCAGGTGACATGAGTACAGCATAGTCCGCAGACTTGACACTGCTACTTCGCCTCGAGTGTGTCCCACTGTTCTTAGATTGCTACCCTACCACGGCTCAAAGGAGTCGTGCAAACAGGTAGCAGTTGGGTGCAGTCCCGAGCACTTGGAGGCAGTGGCGGTTAGACAGGATTCGTCTCTCCCGGTATTGGGAGTTGATATCGCGCTGTGTCAGAGAGCCATTACGCAAAGTCCCTGGCCAGGGCAAGCGAGATTTGCTGGTAGGTTCCAGTAGTTTCTCAGGGTGTAATGGGCTTCGCTCCGACACGACTTATACCGCTATTAGGGGACTTACGCTTGCCGCCCCCTAGGCCCGATATGCGATAGTCTAAGAAGAACGGACCGGACTGTACGGAGATTGTCACATCAGACTCAGTAGGACTTCGGATGGGTTCCCTCATCGGCTTTCTTATCGACATCTACCTGGGGACCGTTGTTAGTTATATGTATTCCCTAGAGGCCATTACTGTACATTGGATGTATATTGTAGTGGATGCTGGGACATATATAGATAGGACTTTCTTGCTCGACATGATAGTACGCTATCTGGTTGCTCTTTATCTTAACATGTATACTTTCTGTCTCTCTGATTACATGTTGATAAAGCCCTTAGGATGTGTACCCGACTTCCAGGACTGTGATGCAGATCATACTAGTGGGGCCTGGGTAGTCAATGAGTACATCCTTCATTGTTCCTAGTCGAGGGAATATCGAGACGGGGCATTGATATTCCAGAGTAGACTAGCGTATATCTTCTCGACCCATGTGATGGGCGATGGATGATCCCATATCCATTGGTGTTTGACATCGAAGATGGTATGCGGGTGCTCAGTGGAGACTGGGTACACTGAACGGACTCGCCGAGAACTCCCAGATGGTATTATATCTCACGTCAGATGGCAGTTCTCTGGTGACACTGGTACAACTTAGTCTGTTGACCCGAGATCGTCATAGAGTCTTGTGTGTCTCCCACTGTGCTTTGATTTCCACCCTACCACGGCTCTACTGAGCCGTGCAAACAGGTGGTTTTTGGGTACAGTCCCGATTCACATGGAGGCAATGAGCGATAGGAGGGGATTCATCTCTCCCGGTATTGGGGGTTGATGTTGCGCAATACTCGACTGGCCATAACAGGAAATCCCTGGCCAGGGTTGCAGTGATATACTGGTAAGAGTTATCAGTAGTTTCACGAATGTTATGGACCTCAAGTCGGCATGACTTATCGAGCTACTGGGGTCTGACGTTTACCACCCCTAGGCGAGATATGCGACATATCAGACGAACAGACCGGAGTGTACGGTAAGTGTTACTGGTTGGATTCACAGGAGTGTGAGCTGGCTTGCTCGTCGATCTTCTGATCGCTCAATACCCGGGTGGCCGTTACGTTTAGCAGACCGCTTGCGGCTTGTGGGTGCTTGATATGATCATCATCTGCTACCGGCGTATTGACGAGTCTTTAGAGTCCTACACAGAGGTTTCCTGGCTCAAGCGAAACGAAATAGGAGCGCATATGAGATATGTGCGGGACCGAGAATAATGCGTGTATGTGATACCGTATTCTATTCTCGCGATGAATGTATCGATTGGTTATATGCGATATAACCTAGTTATCGAATCAAGGATTGATTCGATAAGCCGATACATTGAATACTAGTCGGTTATATGCGACATGACCGGATCATTGAATCAAGTGTTGATTTAATGATTTAATGCATAATTATATATATTTGATATATTATTTTGCATTAACTAGTATTGGTTCACTTTAAATGGATTTACTCACTTGGTTTGTGCACATTGCATATGTGATATATTTTGTGCACATGATTGTATCATATTTGATGATACATGCAAGCTAGGGTTAGTGTAAAGAATTAGACCATGGTTAAGATTATGATTAGGGTTTTCTTTTTTCTTTTTTATTTATTTATTTATTTTGGAAAAAGATGAGAAAAGAATGGTTGCTATTTTTGTTTGCTAGTTGAAGTTTCTTGAAGCTTTGAATTAGTCCACCATCCTCGTCTTATATTTAACCCTAACCATTCTAGTTAACCATGGTCCATTCTCTACAACTAACCAAGGGTTAGTAAATGATAAGTATTGATTTATTTATCATTAACATAATACTTATCATATTCTTTTTCCTTCATCTCCTTCTTCTTCAACATGAGAAAAAAGCTTGCTACATCAATGGTGATTGATGAAAAAGTGTGGGAAATCCAAAACTAAAGTCTACCCAATTCCTATTTCATCATCCTCTACTACTTGCCATGTAGTAGAGTGTGTTGTCTTCACAAGTTTCTTGACTTGGCGAAGGCGGAGCTCGTTCTTGTGATGCCTCGACGTAGATCATCTTCGGCATCGAACCGACGATCAAGCCCGCCCATTTCTTCGATGAAGCCGATACTTGAGTTCGGGATTCGATCTGGACAGCGGAGGGAGATCATCGCGGAGCTTAGGAAGTGGTAGACCGGATCTACAAAGGTTGTAGCCCCTTTCCTTTAGCTATATTTCCGTTTACTTGCTTGCTTCGCCTATTTATCTAGTTAACGATCCGTATTAGGGTTTATAGGCACTTGTAAAATTTGATTTGTGCATGTTTGATCACTTGTGAGACTCCATTAGAGTGCCTAGGAACCCTACAGTGGTATCAGAGCCTAGCTAGAGCCTTAGGCGAAGTCCCGACGGAATCAGAAGTCCAATCGACCCAAAACCCGACTTTAAAAATGCTCTCTGGACTTTTCTATAAAATGTGGATTTTTGTAGATTAAAAATATTCAGAAATATCAGCAGAAAGATACAAGGGTTACTGTAAATTTCGAGCGCCTGATTCCATAAAGGAGCCGCGGATCCGCGGCATGAGCATGCTCATGCGGCTGATCCGCGGCCATTTTGTCTTTTTGTGCATCCTATTTTGCACAGTAACTCTTAGTTGTCTGTGCTGGTTTTCCTGGGGATTTTTAATAATTTTTCCAGAGTTGCATTTTCTGGGTTGTATTGGGAACTCGGTGTATCGATCGGATTGTCTAATTTTGTCGGTGTGTTTTTCCGGATAAATCTTAGAATATGTTAAAAAGTTCGACCGGATATAAATACCCACTTTTTCCCCTGCCGGGAAATTTCCAATTGTTGGATTTTTCCGTAGTTTAACGACGTTCTAAGTAGTGCAAGTAACGCGATGGACCCTCTAGAAGACAACAAACCTTAACTCGATTATGTGACCGTCTTGAACTGCCCTTTGAACCTTCGGGTTTGGGGCAGTACGGCGTGCCACATGTGAGGCGTTGGCTTGACCCTTCTACGGCTGGACCGTTGGTACTGAGGCACGAACTGAATGTTGTTAGACTTATTTCATGTGTTGAGCTGTATCGGGAAAACTTGGGTGTTCGATTGTTCGATCGGAAAGTTTAACATTTTCTATTTATCCGGAATGTGATACAATACTTGGAATTCGCAAATTGTTATGAGATAACGGAATGAATATTATAAATGTAGCAGTTTAGTATCACTTGATCGGTTGCCACGGAATTTTGATGTGATCAAAAGTCCGTCACAATCACGTAGCGTACGCGAATACTCACCGGATAAACTTAATAGACAGCCTCGCCCCATATCCCCGACCAAGTGACTGTAGGAGAACCCCGTCGCCGAAAGCATCCGTTCGGGTGCTCGCGGTAGCGGTGTTCCGCCTTGGTGCACTTCGTCGACGGCATCGGGGGTGCAGCCGTCTACTGAAGTTTGCGACGAGCATTCGATCAAAATGTCGGGAATCCTGTTGAATTTCCCGACTTGATATTGAAAAGTGTTTTCGATAATGAGACTAAAATGCAGGGTTTATAATTGTTAGGCATGCGATGTCTAAAGAATTCATTTGATCAGGCATGCGATGTCTGAGGTGGTTTTGGATTCCAACTGCTGTAGTTTTACACTTTCTTTTCTGTGACCGTAAGTGTAATATGTTATATCGCCGGTTTCGTTGCTATATGTCAACGACAATTGGGATGCGCATATTTACTTACGTTGATGACATGTGATGTTATGTGTTGCTGGATATGTTATATTGGATCGTCGTGTTTGAATAGCCGGGGGGTTTTTATGTGAGATGAGTGTTTTTCATTTTCATTCATGTAAAAACTTGTATGTAATATTCTTTTATTGGGGCACTTCCAGGTTGCGGAAGTTGTCACCGTTGATGTATATTATTTACTTTTCTGCACTAGGATAGACCCAAGGAGGGGAGCACAAGTAACCGGGTTCTAGGGTCCAGTGGGAGACCATCTCGAGGAGTCGAGTCCGGGTCTCCTAACCCTAGAATTGGTAGGGTTGCTTGCTGCTCTCGTACGGGTCTAGGGGTGTGGGATAGGCTATTCATCACGACCGTGGAATCCGTGTTTTATACTGGCTCGTATTGAAAACACGGACGTCCTAGTATATCCAATATTTCATATGTTTCTTCTGCTGTGATTTATCTGTGATCATGTGATGTTCTGTGACAGATATTATATATAGTATATATGATATATTATATAGACGTTGCTTATGTTTTACACCCGCGCTAGCCCTGCCTCGCTCTGGCGTTAGTTACCTAACCTAACGGTGCAGACGGGACATCGAGGCGAATGCGGATGGCATAAGCGTACGTTATATTTATCTGTGATGATTAGGTGGACTTATATGATTGGATATTCATTAATGTGATTAATGAAAGAAAATAAACCTAATTGATGTTGTGGAATCGAATTTTAAAATAAAAACAGGTAGCTACAGTTCTTGCTTTGCATCGCGGTGTTCCTTGTAGAACATCCTGCACCTTATTCGATGAGGAAAGGACCGAGATCCCTTCACCGGGAGTGACTCCTTTAGCAATAACTGGCAGATGCTACAACCATCGGTTTGTCTTTGATCGCTTCTATAGTTTACGCTTTGCACAGTGATATATATGATATATCCCGCACCTCATTCGACGCGGAAAGGGCCGACGATCCCTTCACCGGGAGTGACCCCTTTAGAAAAACTAGAAAAGCCTCGAAAACATTCCATTTAAAAAAACCATTTGATTCCGCAACGAGATCAAGTTCAAAGCGTTAAAGGTTTCACAAAAACCCTTCGCAACCCTCCGTCATTTTAGGAAGTAGAGTACTTAGTATTCGTGCTGTGTTTGTTGACCATAGTCAAGGCACAGTATACGGTAGCTAAGTGATGTCTTCCTACACCGCTTATGATGCGATTAGTTAGGACAGTCGCGTGACTTTGTTGACCTTAGTTAAAGGTCATGTGGGTGGGTCTAATTAATCACGAAATGACGGGTAGAACTTGACTAGTACTTATGATTTGTTGACCATTGTTAAGGTCATAGGTGCTAGGGGTAAAAACCTTTATCGGGAGTTTCAAGTGTTGAAATTTGCAATGAGATTGCATACCTTCTATATGATAGTTGGATCCCGATACCCACTGCGAGTAATTGTTACTCCTGGGAGAGTTTTGTACTTTGCAATTAGCCGATCAAGTAGGTGTCTAGAAAGGTGTCAACGGGGTTACGCCTCTGGGAAAACGAGGTTTATTGTAATTAGGTCCGTGCGAAAGCACGGGAAACCTCCCTCAAAGTACCGACACTGGCCTGGCTGAAAGATTGGCGAACTTGTAGAGTGTAATTAATCCCGGCTAGTCTTTCCTTTTAAGGTTTGAAGGAAGATTTGATAAAAACAGTGGGAGCCATCCTGATTAGATAAAATATATAACCAATCTGATCTTGCAAGAGCGCACGCAGAGTGTTTTCTTCTCTCTCTCTCCTGGTAGCGACCATATCACGCCTTAATCAAGATAATAATACGGATGTATTGACCGAACCCGCTTGTTATACTGAGCTGGGGAACGTTGGTCCCGCTCCAACTTATAATTGTTATAAGACAGAGCAGGAAATTGGGGAATACCAGAATTCCTATGCCGCCCAAACGAAGAAAGTGCATATGATGCATCTCCTTCGGGTGTGTTCATTACAAAGAACTGTTTCTCAGTATCCTCTGCATCCTGGGTATATGATACCGGATCAGGATCCCAGATATGTAATCTGTTACATAGGGCTACAAAAGGGTAGAAAAACTGAGAACGGGTGATAAGTTTCATGAGACAGAAAACGGGGCAAGTGTTGCAGCCAAGTCTGTTGGTCACTGTCACCCTGTATTACGAATACATTGATTCTGAACAAATGCTATTAGATACCGAACCTGATATACAAAATCATATCAGTCTCTTTATTAGTAAAGAAAGGATATAATTTTGTATTGATGGATAATGTTTTGAACACTTCCTATATCAAAAGTTGATCGGTTCAGGCACGCTATCTAAAAGCATTAACGTTCTAAATCAAACTACAGTTCCTAGTATACTGAACACACACAAGAAGAAGAGTTCAGAAATGAACGAATTCTTCTTGAGGCATTGTAAACTAGGTCATATCAATGCGACCCGACTGGCTGAAGTTATATTTAGATGTATATTGAAATCAGTTTGAATGTACATCTTGTGAAACTTGCCAGTCATGTCACAAAGATAATATGACCATAGCTCTGTTTATTGGAAACAGAGAAAGAGTTAATGAACTCTTGGGACTGATGCATGATGATGTATGTAAGGTCTCCTGTCTACACATGCCAGGACTGGTTCTTTATACTTCATTATATTCTCTGATAATTTCTCAAGATTCAGTCATATATTCCTGTTGAAATATAAGTCCGAACCTTTTGAGGTATTCACAGAATATAAGTAGGAAGTAGAGAACCAATATACGGGTATATGTATTATGTCCTATGATGAGATCAGGGAGGAGAATACTTGTGCATGGAATCCTTGGACTATTCTAAAGGAAAATGAGATTCTCTCTCAGTATTACTCCTCTGAATACACCACAGCACAACGGTGTATCGGGGCGGAGCAATCACACAATATTAGATATCGTATGCTCTATGATGAGTATTACTGAGTTACCTATTTCCTTTTGGGAGTTATGCGCTTGAGAAGCTGCATACCTATTGAATTAGGTTCGAATCAAATCAGTGCCTACCACTCCATATAAGATATGGTGCGGGAAGATCCTATCTCTTAAGTAAGTTAAGATTTGGGATTGTCCGTCCTATGTCAAAAGCAAAATCCGGACAAGATCGAGGCAAGATCAGTTCTGTAGAACTGGAAAGGTTCCAGCTGTACAAAACTTCTAATGATTTGACAGAACCAAAGGATTCAATAGTTTCCGACGAACCTCAGCCTCTCCGCCGATCTAGTAGGGTTCCTCACCCACTTGAGAGATACCTCGGTTTCTCGATGACAGTGGGAGCAAGGATTGCATCATGAGATGATGACCCAACTAGTTTCGAGCAGGCCATCGAGAGTACAGACTCTGTAAGAATGGCTGGATGCTTAGCGATCTGAGATGGAATCCATGTACACCAGCAAAGTATGGACTTTAGCTGCTATATCTGAAGGGTTAAATCCCCATTAGGAGCAAGTATATCTTGAGAAGATTACTTGGTGTAGATGGAAAAGTTGAGACTTTCAAAGCTAGGCTTGTTAAAGGTTTTCGTCATCGACCAGGCATGGATAATGATGAAACCTTTTTCCAGTAGCTTTGCTTAAGTCTATCCAGATCCTACTTACCACGGCTACATACCATGACTACGATATCTGGCGGTTGGGTGCCATGACTGCTTTTCTAAATACTGATTTAGAAGAGAACGTCTATAAGAACACAGCCAGAGGTCTTCGTAAACAGTGGGAGCAGCGGAAACGTGTGCAAGTTGCTTTACATAATGAAGCAGGCATCGAGGAGTTAGAACGTCTATTTTGATGTGATAGTCAAAGTGTTTGACTTCATCAAAATGGTAGACGAACCTTGTATATACAAAAGGGTAGTAGAGAGTAAGGTGGTCATCTTCGTATTGTACGTAGACAACATACTCTTGATAGGAAAAGAGTTTCCTATACTACGATCGGTCAATCTCCTATTATCACAAGGATTCTCCAAATAGGATAAAGATGATACCTCCTAAATCCTGAGATTTGGACCTATGAGATATATCTAAAGGGATATTAGGGTTCTCACTAGGTATAGTGAGATTGTATCAATCGATCCTGGGGAGAATCACTGGAAGTGTTCTAGGGTGATAAAGACGACTGAATGTCAGTCACAGGCACTGTCTTTACTCTCAGTAAAGGGACGGTATGTTGAAAGAGTTCCAAGCTAGATACCATGGCAAACTAGACGATAAAGGCTGGTAACATCGCTATTGAAGATACTACCAAAGAGGAAGTTTGGGTGTATATTGGTTCATAAGATAAACTATGTTCCTGCCATTGTATGACAATGGAAGTGTGGCTTTGGCCCTGGAACCCTGGTCCCATCAGTGACCCAGACAAATTCTGAGGCAGTATCACCTGATCATGGAGATAGTTGATCTCCAAAGTGATCGAGGTTAGGAGAGAAGACTCAGAGGACAACACGGCGGATCCACTCACGAAGGCCTTTTCCCAGAGAGAGACTCATATGGGATGGCTGAGTATTAGATACTGCGACCACTGCTACAGATGGCCCTAGTGCAAGTGGGAGATTGTTAGTTATATGTATGCCCTAGAGGCCATTACTGTACATTGGATGTATATTGTAGTGGATGCTGGGACATATATAGATAGGACTTTCTTGCTCGACATGATAATACGCTATCTGGTTGCTCTTTATCTTAACATGTATACTTTCTGTCTCTCTGATTACATGTTGATAAAGCCCTTAGGATGTGTACCCGACTTCCAGGACTGTGATGCAGATCATACTAGTGGGGCCTGGGTAGTCAATGAGTACATCCTTCATTGTTCCTAGTCGAGGGAATATCGAGACGGGGCATTGATATTCCAGAGTAGACTAGCGTATATCTTCTCGACCCATGTGATGGGCGATGGATGATCCCATATCCATTGGTGTTTGACATCGAAGATGGTATGCGGGTGCTCAGTGGAGACTGGGTACACTGAACGGACTCGCCGAGAACTCCCAGATGGTATTATACCTCACGTCAGATGGCAGTTCTCTGGTGACACTGGTACAGCTTAGTCTGTTGACCCGAGATCGTCATAGAGTCTTATGTGTCTCCCACTGTGCTTTGATTTCCACCCTACCACGGCTCTACTGAGTCGTGCAAACAGGTGGTTTTTGGGTACAGTCCCGATTCACATGGAGGCAATGAGCGATAGGAGGGGATTCGTCTCTCCCGGTATTGGGGGTTGATGTTGCGCAATGCTCGACTAGCCATAACAGGAAATCCCTGGCCAGGGTTGCAGTGATATACTGGTAAGAGTTATTAGTAGTTTCACGAATGTTATGGACCTCAAGTCGGCATGACTTATCGAGCTACTGGGGTCTGACGTTTACCACCCCTAGGCGAGATATGCGACATATCAGACGAACAGACCGGACTGTACGGTAAGTGTTACTGGTTGGATTCACAGGAGTGTGAGCTGGCTTGCTCGTCGATCTTCTGATCGCTCAATACCCGGGTGGCTGTTACGTTTAGCAGACCGCTTGCGGCTTGTGGGTGCTTGATATGATCATCATCTGCTACCGGCGTATTGACGAGTCTTTAGAGTCCTACACAGGGGTTTCCTGGCTCAAGCGAAAAGAAATAGGAGCGCATATAAGATATGTGCAGGACCGAGAATAATGCGTGTATGTGATACCGTATTCTATTCTCGCGATGAATGTATCGATTGGTTATATGCGATATAACCTAGTTATCGAATCAAGGATTGATTCGATAAGCCGATACATTGAATACTAGTCGGTTATATGCGACATGACCGGATCATTGAATCAAGTGTTGATTTAATGATTTAATGCATAATTATATATATTTGATATATTACTTTGCATTAACTAGTATTGGTTCACTTTAAATGGATTTACTCACATGGTTTGTGCACATTGCATATGTGATATATTTTGTGCACATGATTGTATCATGTTTGATGATACATGCAAGCTAGGGTTAGTGTAAAGAATTAGTCCATGGTTAAGATTATGATTAGGGTTTTCTTTTTTCTTATTTATTTATTTATTTATTTTGGAAAAAGATGAGAAAAGAATGGTTGCTATTTTTGTTTGCTAGTTGAAGTTTCTTGAAGCTTTGAATTAGTCCACCATCCTTGTCTTATACTTAACCCTAACCATTCTAGTTAACCATGGTCCATTCTCTACAACTGACCAAGGGTTAGTAAATGATAAGTACTGATTTATTTATCATTTACATAATACTTATCATATTCTTTTTCCTTCATCTCCTTCTTCTTGAACATGAGAAAAAAGCTTGCTACATCAATGGTGATTGATGAAAAAGTGTGGGAAATCCAAAACTAAAGTCTACCCAATTCCTATTTCTTCATCCTCTACTACTTGCCATGTAGTAGAGTGTGTTGTCTTCACAAGTTTCTTGACTTGGCGAAGGCGGAGCTCGTTCTTGTGATGCCTCGACGTAGATCATCTTCGGCATCGAACCGACGATCAAGCCCGCCCATTTCTTCGACGAAGCCGATACTTGAGTTCGGGATTCGATTTGGACAGCGGAGGGAGATCATCGCGGAGCTTAGGAAGTGGTGGACCGGATCTACAAAGGTTGTAGCCCCTTTCCTTTAGCTATATTTCTGTTTACTTGCTTGTTTCGCCTATTTATCTAGTTAACGATCCGTATTAGGGTTTATAGGCACTTGTAAAATTTGATTTGTGCATGTTTGATCACTTGTGAGACTCCATTAGAGTGCCTAGGAACCCAACAACCGTTACGTACAGCTAGTGCCGCTTGCGGTCTGTGGTTAAACCCACTGCCAGCGTAGTAGTCGAGTCTCTAGAGTCCCACACAGAGAGTTTCCCTACTCCTGGCGAAACGATATAGAGGTCGTATGGTTTTACGACAAGGGTTCGGACGCATACGTGTGTTTACGCACGTACGACTTTCGGACAGTTTTTACCAGTCGGCTTTGGTTTAAGCCAGTTACTGGTATCCGGTTATTGGATTTATACAGTCTAAAGTTTTTCCGTATTTTTGCGGAAAGGAGGGGCGTTCTCGTAATTGCGTGAGAAGCTTCTAGAAGATGGTGACTAAGGAGGTTTAGGTGGCATATACATTGAATGAGATTAGTGAGTCATATGGATGATTCATCCATGTCATTAATGCTTCATAATTGCTTAATGACTAATGGAGATGAATCACCACAAGATATTTATCAAGCATGGTTGTAAAATGATTTCTTTTCTTTTCTTGTTAAAAAGAAATGCTTGATATATATTATGATAACTCATTATTCTCACTTCACTATTATCCTCACCTTCTCTCTCCTCAAGCTCTCCCTCTTCAAACCCTAATCCTCCCCTCTCATGTGTTGAGTACAAGGATTAGTTAGACTACTTAATCCATAACCCTCTCTATATTTCACCTAGCTTCTTTGATTAGCACTTAGAGAAGTTTAGTTGCCTCAAGTTTAGAGGCTAAGCTTGGAGTAAAGCTCTCGGGTGGATCGTCTACTACTTCGAGAAGGCCGAGGAGGAGGAGGAGTTCGCAAAGACGAAGGACACGATTCGTTAGGTATAATCCCTAAACATAGTAGCATAGAAACTCTATGTTTTAAGTTAGTTATCGTTTAGCTTCGATTCAAGCGGTTAGTCGATATTTGTTCACTAAACAAGTTCGTTTTAGAAAATTCCGCCTCCCCACAAGTATTTGGGTGTTGTACATCAACTTACAGTGGTATCAGAGCCTCGCTAAACAATAAATAACTTACTTGCAAATTTGTATGAATTTCGAACGGAAAAAACGATACCGGAAAACCCCGAAATCACTAGTTTCTGTCGAATTTTAAATGAAGTCCTAAAATTTTTCAGGGAGGTTCAGAAAGCTTAAAAAGACAGTAGAAGAACACCCAAGAAATTTGGGCCCCTGAATCGCCTAAAGCGCCGCGGAACCGCGGCGGATCGCACCGATCCGCCGCGCTTCCGCCGCCGAGTTGGCGATTCAGGAACCCAAATTTCCTGTGTTGCTTCTCTGTGATATTTGGTATTTTCTGGAATATTTTATTTTTGCTCAGGTTTTAGGTTTACAGAGAAGTATTGGAGCAAAATTAAAAGTGTTTAATCGATCGAAATTATACAGTATTTGCTTGTTGGATTATATCTGTGTTTGTATAATGTGTTCGTAAACCTCCCCTAACTGCTAATATGTCGGTTGGCAGGGGGTTGCACATTTCTGTAATGGTTTTTACTGTTTGTGGATATGAACTGTGTTGGACTGTTGTGATGATTAGCCGGGGTTATGTGATTGGTTATTATTTAATTCATTTGATGTAAATGTAATTTGTTGTAATATTATTTTGCGGGGCACATCCAGGTTGCGGTTGTAGCCACCGTTGTATTATTTCATTTTACAGTTTTTGCTCCTAGGACAGACCCAAGGTGGGGTGCACAAACTGTCGGGCGGGTAGTTTGCCATACCCGTTGGGGTCTTGGGTGGGGTAATGGCTATTCATCACAACTGTGTAATCCATCTTTTGTTGCAGGCTCAAAACAAACACGGATTGCTTGCAAATCCAATAAAGTTCATCTGTGATCTAGAATGCCTATTATTGCGTCTGACGAATGTACAATATCTGTTGCTCCACGGCAGAGCCCCGGCCGTCTATCCGAGGCCAAAATGCGGAATCAAAATTTTCTTAACTTTTAAACTGGCGCTACCGCGGACAATATACCCGGATCGTAACCATTAACCGATACTAGCTAACAAGAGAAAGGGTGAGAGATATACCGAGTGATCCGAGTCCTCCGGTCTTCTCGCCGTCGTCCCGATCTCCAGCGGAAACTCCGGTCGTCGCATACTTGCCGGAAGGGCACCACATCGTCTGCATCTTTTACGGGCTCCCTCCTCAATACCGAGGCAACTCGGGCACGAAGCTGGCTAGTCGACGTGCCCAAGATATGCTGTAGAATGTAGTGTAGAATGCGCTTTGTCTCAATGGGGTTTGTAGTTGCCTTGATGGAGGAATCAACAAGGTATGAACTTGGGGATTTTGGTAGCAATGGAAAAATGAGATGGATGATTAATTTCCCACACCAAATGAAATGAATCTCTCTCATTTTTCTCCTCTCCTCAAAGTTGTAGCCGGCCCCTCTCTCATGAGAATGGTGGAGGGATAAACAAAACTCATGAAGGGAGGTGAGTGTAGGAGAAAGAAATGGTGACCACATCCTAAAGCAAAGAAACATCAACCATGCTTATCACTCCATACCCTTTCAAATCTCATTAAAGCACCATCATGGATGAATAAAAAACAAAGGATGCAAATCCTATCATAATGAATACATTTGCAAGAAACCCCCTCCACAAATGTTATTTGCACAATTGCAAATAACCCCCTCCATCTGAAAAGTCCGGCCGGGAAAGAACAAAGGAAAACCGGCCGGAACGGAATGCAAACTGGCAACTCCAGAAAACTGGTCCCGTAATAAATTACAGGAAAACCCCGATACTGTGCATACACACCCGCATCTGTATTCCGTCCGGATACAAATGCAAAGAGACAAAATCTACACTGTACTATACTAGGATCCGGCTTAAACCAAAGCCGGCCAGTAATATCCGTCCGATCCTGATCCGTGCAATACCGCACGTATCCGATCGAACCTTGCCATATATCTATACGGCCACTAGTACAAACCGTCCGATCCTGATCCGTGCAATACCGCACGTAGCTGATCGGACCCTGCCATATCTCCATACGGCCTCTACAGCGTTTCGCCCGAAAACTTGAGTAACTGAAAGTGTGGTGGACTCTAAAGACTCGTCAATACTATGGTTGTGGATTTAACCACCAGCACGTCAGAGGTATAAGCCAATACGTGACGGGCCACCAGCTATTGACCAAAAGGGACGTCGATGAGCGAACTCATCCTGACACCCTACTGAGCCTGTCAGTGACAATATCCGTACAGTCCGGTCCGTTCGTCTATGAGTATCGCATGGCGGGCCTAGGGGGTTGGTAAAAGTCAGACCCCCAAAAGCGGTACAAGTCGTGTCGGAGTGAAGCCCAGAACACCCTGAGATACTACTGGAATACCTACCAGTAAATCTCCTGCCTCGGCCGAGGGCTTTGTGTAATGGCTCTCCTAGACACAGCGCGACCTCACCCCCAATACCAGGAGAGACGAACCCCTGAAGATCCGCTCACTGCCTCCATGTGGCTCGGGACTGTACCCAACTAAACCTGTTTGCACGACTCCTTTGAGCCGTGGTAGGGTAGTAATCAAAGTACAGTGGGAACTCACACGAGACAAATGACGATCCCCAGGTCGATGAACTAACCTGTAAACATGTCACCAGGGAACTGCTATCTGACGTCAGGTATAAGACCAACTAGCATGTTCCCGGCGAGTCCTGTCCGGTGTACTCATAACCCAATGAGCACCTGTATACATCTTAGGTGAACCAACTGACACCAGTGGCTTATGAGACCGGCCACCGCCCCTCGTCGGGGTCTCGACTGTATACACTAGTCTACTCTAGAGAATCGATGCCCTGTCTCGAAACTCCAACGACTAGGGACGTTTGTAGACCACCAGCTCTCACGTATATGATCGCCATCATACTGCCGGCAGTCAAGCAAGAATCCCAGGGGCTCTATCAGCGTGTAATAGCGACCTGTAAGGTCACCTGAAGCAGTACACGATGATAAAGGTAAACCAGATAGCATACTATCATCTCGAGTAAGACTGTCCTACCGGGATAGGTCCTCCCTCAATCATTGCAATCACGTGCCTGTGATCCAATAATTGACTCTGAGGGCACTATCTCCAACAATCTCCCACTTGCACTCAAGGCTAATTATTACGATGTTGCATACTCACAGCCCGTGTGATACCGAACACCCAACTCCTCTACTAGTCAGTCTCATAAAGCTCGTTTGCGAAACTATTGCGTTCGAGGAATAGCCTCAGTCAGTGGATCCGCTTTGATGTTTCTTTCTATGTCTCTCTATATCTCAAGTTTGCAGAGAAAGCCATCTCCCGAAATGAGCATTACCTGTCTTAGAGTATGTCTGGATATCTGATGGGACCTAGCTCATAAATGAACTCCAAATCCAAACTTCTTAGACTGTATCATCAACTGAACTTAATCAGTATCCTGCGCCATGCCTCCCTCAGTATTGCCTTGGACCACCTGTCCAAAATACTGCCCCTCGTCAAAAGGAAAAACTATAACTCTGACAACCTCCTTGTCGTCCATGTCACCTTGGAAGCCTGGAGTGGTAACCGTCTCCTAAAGGAGGCAGCCGTTATCATATCCCTAGAACATTCACTTATGTTCTAAAACTGCTTCCGACTGTTCCTCCAGGATTGGATCAATATCAACTTATTGCATCTAGTGCAAGAACAACATCTGGTGTGGTACTTGACATCTCATGATTGACTCAATTGCCTAAGCAAGTGATCTGCCAATCATGCGCATCCCTCTCTACTTTAGTCTATAAGACACCTTTAGAGAGGGTGACTCCATTACCTGCAGGTATACTACCGTGCCAGGAGTCGTCCATTCTAAATACTCATAGAATGCTGTCAAAGTACCCAGATTGGGAAACCACCCAAATCTAGATCTAAAACCATAGATCTAGTGACCAGAATGTCTGATATAATATCCAAGTCCTATGTGGAGAAACCACTGTGTGACAACCAAAGAATAACCGATCGTAGTATAGGAATATCACTTCCTACTCTGTGTATGTCATCCAAATACCAGGACATCACACCCTACTACTTTCTCAACAGATCCATCCCCTATTCTGATGAAGTCAAACCTATGACTGTCACATCAGAAATAGATGATCTATCTCCGCTACATCTGCTTTAGTCTATAAATAGACATAAGCCTGATGTCCACCAATGCTTCCGCTGCTCCCACTGACTACGACAACCCTCTGAACAGAGTCATATAGACGTGCACTTCTAAAGCTAGTTTAGAACGACGCTATACTCATCCTCCTGCCGGGTCTCGCAGCCTGGGATCAATAACAATGGCAAGTGTGGGTAAACAAGAACTTCCCTGTCACCGTCCTTGAGGCTACCGGAGTACCTCTCGGGTGCCTGAAGTTACCCACCTTATCTGCGGAGTGGCCAATGGAATGTCAAAACAGATTGAATCTTTAGGTTCCTTATCAAATCTCCAGTAATCGTTTGCGGTTCTGGAATCACTTCCAGTTCTACCATACTCCCACTACTGTTTTTTTGAAAAAATAACCATTTCTTTTTAAAATGTGGCGAGTTTAGAACAATATCACTATTGATCTTCCGGATGGTAGAAAGTCAACCCTCGTCATAGCCTGGGTCAACCCACAAACAGCCATTACAGAAACGTGCCTTGAGTTGTCCAGTGTCTGGTTTTAATCATAAGCCGGACAACTCCCCGTACCTTAGCATCGTTAAGATATGAACTGTTCTATATCCAATATAGAACCAGAGGCACTGATTTAAATGAACCAGATTCAAATCATGCAGCTATCTCCAGTGCATGTCAACTAAATGGAAGGAGGCCGATCAGCGTTACTGAACTTAGGAATGCTTCCAATTATGAGTAACCTGAAAGAGAAGCAAGTTCTCTCAATCATTACTATCAACTGAACACCATGCACAAGTATCTACATCTTCGATCACCTTGAAGAATCCCGATACTTGCAATACCTGGTTCTCTACTTTATTCATATACCCATAACTTCTCAAAACATGGACCTTGTGTTTCTATGAAACACTTGTCTAAAATCTAGAGAAGTCATAAGTAAACCGAATATAGCACGAGGACCAACCCCTCTGTCCTGATGGACGCTGGACAATATACAATACTCTGTATAAGTCCGCTGAGTCTAACAACTCTTTCACTGTGCGTCGTAGGTTGAAAACTGTACTTATGGTTAAGAAGAATTACACCGCTGTTTAATGCTCCTTACCTAACCATCCACTGATATAGGTAAATGTCATCGACATAATATCAAAAGGTATATCTCACTCTATGAAAATAGATGTACAGATATATCAATTTGAAATTGGTGCACAACAGCGGATATTCAAAACCAAATATTTGCCGACCGGCAAACAGCCCAGATGATCTCCTCAAATATCACCGATTACAACGAATCCCGATATAATGAGGATGATTACCCTATTCCCAATAACTTACTCCCACTCATCATCTATAAAACCATACAGATGTGAGAATCAAACCTGGTAAATACATACCCTGGAGCAAGTGTCCAATCGGGAAATCAGTTTTCTTTTAACAGTACACAGCTGAACTGAAACATTGAAATGTTTCGATGGGGTATCCTGGTATTCCTAGTAATGCCTCTACCATTATCCAGATTCATAACTATAACCGTATAATTCTTTGCCACCTCTCCAAATCCCTTTATATGTCTTTAGTCATTACCTTCTGCACACCCCTTAGGCCAAATGGTTTTCTTCCTTCCCTACCGTTCGGCACCAGCCTATGGTTTGGAAGAAGACTATCCAATAAGCATAAAGGGTGTACTGTCATAATCCTAGGAGCACTCGCAAAGCGAGAGAATGTGAAGATAAAAGACAACCGAATAACCTTATTCCTATTTCTCCTGAACCAGAATCCATCCCCGAACTGGAACAAGTTCCTTTGGAGTTCGTATATAACCATACGATGGAGTATCCAATAAACTGTGGATCTTCGTAGTGATACGGAGTGTCCTGGATAAATACAAAGGTGATTTAGGATTGGCGAAGAAATACTTGGTTTGATCGTGAATAGCAGTCGCAATTTACTTTGCCCTCTTACTAATCCCTTGCTTTGCCTTAATCTTAATACCTTCTGTACACCGTTTAGGCTAATTGGTTTTCTTCATTCCCTACCGGTCGGCACCAGCCTAAGGTTTGGAAGAAGACTATCCAATTTGCGTAATAGGTGTGCTATCTCCTAAACCAAGGAGTACTCACAACTTAAGAGAAGGTAAAAGGGAAAAGACAACTGAATAATCCTATCCGTTTTCTCCAGGACCGGAAACCATCCTCGAATTCCTTCGAGTTCGTATATAACCATACGATGGTTTTGTCCAATGGAAGTGGACGTTCATAGTAATACGGGGTGTCCTGGAGAAAAGGGTAAAGGTAGGAGTGGCAATGAGGTTTGCAACTCTGACAATCCAAAAGCCAGTGTTAAGAAGGTTCGGTCAACTTGGTCACTGAGTCATAGTCCAGGGTCGGGTCAATGGTCGCTGCCAAAGAGAGAGAGAAAAGAAACACTCAGCGTGCACTCTAACCTAGATCAGAATGGTTATCACTTTGTCTAATCTGGAAACCTCCCACTGTAACCTCAAATTCTCCTCCAAACCTGAAAGAAGAATTAGTCGGGATCACCCGAGGAGTAAACCAACTCATCAGTGGGAATCGGGATTCAACTATCATCGCATGATAACGTGACGGAATCCACTCACGTCACCACACTCCAGAAGGTATGCGCATATCTGGCATGTTTCAGTTCTTTTGAAACTCCCGATGAGATTTTTACCCCTAGGACCCAAAAGGTCCTAGTCAAGTTCAGCCCGTCATTATCTTGATTGCATTAAACCCACCCGCACGACCCTTGACAAATAATCAACAAAGTCGTACGACTGTCCTAACCAATCCACATATCCATGCGACAGAATAGCACAACAAAGCTATCGCACACTACGCCTCGGCGAATAGCAACGACAAACGCAGCGCGAATACTAAGCAATACTGATCTGAAATGACGGAGGGCTACGACTGGTTTTTGGCGAAAAACCTTTAACGTAATGAACTTGATATCGTTGAAGTAACTGCATAGCCTTTTTAGAAAATATAGTGACGAAAACCTTTACTAAAGAGGCCACTCCCGGTGAAGGGATCTCGGCTCTTTCCCCGTAGAATGAGGTGCAGGATATTCCAACTGAATACCACGATGCAAAGCAAAAGTAATCGGCTATAGTGAAGTTAATGCCCTGACGCAAACTTCTGTCCAAGGGGTCACTCCCGGTGAAGGGATCTCGGCCCTTGCCTCGTCGACTGAGGAGCAGGATATTCCAAATGAATACCACGATGCAAAACAAAAGTGAACGTCCTTGCAATAACAGCTTTTTGAAAAGTGTTCCAACAACATCAGAATAGGTTTGTTTATCTTGCATTGATCCGAATCAACGCAGTCCCATCAATTGATCACACCACAAAGAACGAAAATATACTGATGTACGTATATGCCATCCGCATTCGCCACTGGGTCCCGTCATTACTCGTTAGGTTAGCTAACTAACGACAGAGCGGGGACTGGACTAGCGCGGATGTAAAACATATACAACATCTACTAATATATATACCAATATATTATATTTCGCTCAAGGGGTGATAAAATGCAACATCACAGAAACGTACGGCATCATAGAACAATACAGATATCTGGAAGCCCCGGGTTTCACAGAGCCGCTGCTGAAACCCGACGTTCCCCTGGTCGTGTGGATAGCCTGTGCAATGAAATCCTAGACCCCTACGGGCGCGGCAAGTCATCCGCCAAAACCTGAAGCGAGGCAGCCCCCTTCAGCAACGTGAATGGACCACCCAGCACTTCACGGAATCCGGTAACTCGGGCACCCCTCCTGGGTCAACCTGTACCCCTACGAGTGCGGCGAATAGCCTGCCAATCCTGGAGTGAAGCCCCCTCCGTCCCAATGCCATGAGATGCGGGCTTGTTGCCCTCCAGAACCCGGCTATCCGTGCACCCCACCGCGGGGCAATCCTAGTACAGAAAGTAAAATATACATACACCGGGTACATCGACCGCAACCAGGTCGTGCCCCAAAAGAATAATACAAACAGGCAGTGACGGCAGTCCACATGTCGGACGCTCGCCCCGCAATATCAAATGTACATATAAAACAAAACTATACTAGCATTGCATCCAGGCTATCCCCCACGACCGATCCGCAACATCACAGCATAAACACAGAACATCAACGTGAAAATCACGTTCGCAAATCCGTCTAACCGGGCTATAGCAGTTAGACAGGATTTACCGATCAAGTGATATTCACGGTCGCAGATATAATGTAAATACTGTGAAATAATGTGTTTAAAATATCCAATCGATCAAAAAATAACAAGTGGGCCCCCAAGTAATACTGTAGCACTCACAGAAATTTTGGGCCCAATTTTAACATTCCAAAACCCCTATCTTAAGCCCAAAAGCCCACTGCAAAGAAATGGTAGAATGAAGGGAACATCCTGCAGCGGAACCGCGGCAAAAGAGGGTTCATTGCCGCGGTTCCGCGGTCCTCTGGAAGGATCAGCTTACCAAATTTTTGCAGTTTTCTTAGAACTTCATGTACATCAATTTTCTACAACCTGAAAAATTTTTCGAGCCCGGAAAAAAAACGACAGAAAACTGATGCATGCAAAATGCGGATTTTGGAATTTTGGTCGATCGGATAAGTAAAACACATTAGAAGAAGCTAGGCAAGGTTAATGGCGTGGCTCTGATACCATATTGCTCCACGGCAGCGCCCCAGCCGTCTATCCGAGGCCAAAATGCGGAATCAAAATTTTCTTAACTTTTAAACTGGCGCTACCGCGGACAATATACCCGGATCGTAACCATTAACCGATACTAGCTAACAAAAGAAAGGGTGAGAGATATACCGAGTGATCCGAGTCCTCCGGTCTTCTCGCCGTCGTCCCGATCTCCAGCGGAAACTCCGGTCGTCGCATACTCGCCGGAAGGGCACCACATCGTCTGCATCTTTTACGGGCTCCCACCTCAATACCGAGGCAACTCGGGCACGAAGCTCGCTAGTCGATGTGCCCAAGGTATGCTGTAGAATGTAGTGTAGAATGCGCTTTGTCTCAATGGGGTTTGTAGTTGCCTTGATGGAGGAATCAACAAGGTATGAACTTGGGGATTTTGGTAGCAATGGAAAAATGAGATGGATGATTAATTTCCCACACCAAATGAAATGAATCTCTCTCATTTTTCTCCTCTCCTCAAAGTTGTAGCCGGCCCCTCTCTCATGAGAATGGTGGAGGGATAAACAAAACTCATGAAGGGAGGTGAGTGTAGGAGAAAGAAATGGTGACCACATCCTAAAGCAAAGAAACATCAACCATGCTTATCACTCCATACCCTTTCAAATCTCATTAAAGCACCATCATGGATGAATAAAAAACAAAGGATGCAAATCCTATCATAATGAATACATTTGCAAGAAACCCCCTCCACAAATGTTATTTGCACAATTGCAAATAACCCCCTCCATCGGAAAAGTCGCCGGGAAAGAACAAAGGAAAACCGGCCGGAACGGAATGCAAACTGGCAACTCCAGAAAACTGGTCCCGTAATAAATTACAGGAAAACCCCGATACTGTGCATACACACCTGCATCTGTATTCCGTCCGGATACAAATGCAAAGAGACAAAATCTACACTGTACTATACTAGGATCCGGCTTAAACCAAAGCCGGCTAGTAATATCCGTCCGATCCTGATCCGTGCAATACCGCACGTATCCGATCGAACCTTTCCATATATCTATACGGCCACTAGTACAAACCGTCCGATCCTGATCCGTGCAATACCGCACGTATCTGATCGGACCCTGCCATATCTCCATACGGCCTCTACAACGTTTCGCCCGAAAACTTGAGTAACTGAAAGTGTGGTGGACTCTAAAGACTCGTCAATACTATAGTTGTGGATTTAACCACCAGCACGTCAGAGGTATAAGCCAATACATGACGGGCCACCAGCTATTGACCAAAAGGGACGTCGATGAGCGAACTCATCCTGACACCCTACTGAGCCTGTCAGTGACAATATCCGTACAGTCCGGTCCGTTCGTCTATGAGTATCGCATGGCGGGCCTAGGGGTTGGTAAAAGTCAGACGCCTAAAAGCGATACAAGTCGTATCGGAGTGAAGCCCAGAACACCCTGAGATACTACTGGAATACCTACCAGTAAATCTCCTGCCTCGGACGAGGGCTTTGTGTAATAGCTCTCCTAGACACAGCGCGACCTCACCCCCAATACCGGGAGAGACGAACCCCTGAAGATCCGCTCACTGCCTCCATGTGGCTCGGGACTGTACCCAACTAAAACCTGTTTGCACGACTCCTTTGAGCCGTGGTAGGGTAGTAATCAAAGTACAGTGGGAACTCACACGAGACAAATGACGATCCCCAGGTCGATGAACTAACCTGTACACATGTCACCAGGGAACTGCTATCTGACGTCAGGTATAAGACCAACTAGCATGTTCCAGGCGAGTCCTGTCCGGTGTACTCATAACCCAATGAGCACCTGTATACATCTTAGGTGAACCAACTGACACCAGTGGCTTATGAGACCGGCCACCGCCCCTCGTCGGGGTCTCGACTGTATACACTAGTCTACTCTGGAGAATCGATGCCCTGTCTCGAAACTCCCACGACTAGGGACCTTTTAAGGATGTGCTTGTAGACCACCAGCTCTCACGTATATGATCGCCATCATACTGCCGGCAGTCAAGCAAGAATCCCAGGGGCTCTATCAGCGTGTAATAGCGACCTGTAAGGTCACCTGAAGCAGTACATGATAAAGGTAAACTAGATAGCATACTATCATCTCGAGTAAGACTGTCCTACCGGGATAGGTCCTCCCTCAATCATTGCAATCACGTGCCTGTGATCCAATAATTGACTCTGAGGGCACTATCTCCAAATACTTTGAACGTTTCAAGGATCTATTGGTTCATTGTCCTCATCACGGCATCCCGAGATGGGAGCATTGCCTAATCATATATGAGGGCAGTAACCCTAACACTAAACAGAGCCTTGAAAACATGTGTCAAGGTACTTTTATGACCAAAGATGATGGGGTAGCTTGGCGATACTTAGAAGAGTTCGCTGAAAAATCACTAATTTGGGAGAGTGGAACCCAACCATTGAATAGGGGTGGCGTACACCAAATAGATGTGTCCATAGGTGTTCGAGCTGAAATGGCAGCAATGCAAAAGAAGCTCGACGCTATGGAACACAAATTTTGCAGCAGCCTCCCTAAACCCAGTGTCACTCCCCAAAACTGTTTGTGGGTGTTGTTCTGATCCGTCACATTTAACGGAAGAATGTTCATTAAACTCTGCGTTTCAAGGTCACGAGCATTCTAATGCCGCATTTCAAAGACCTCGAAACGATCCATATTCTTCCACGTACAATCAGGGTTGGAGGAACCACCCGAATTTTGCTTGGAACCAAAACCAATCTCAAAACACGGTTCCAAACACGAATCAATTTCAAAGGGCTCTTCCTCCACCACAACAGCAACCCCTCCAACTCACTCAGCACCCCTATCAGTCACAAAATTTCCAAAACCAGGGCAACACTCCTGCACAGTCTAATCCTATGCAGCCCTGTTCTGACGATTTCTCTCAATTCACTCAAACCATGAAATCACTTTTATCAAATTTCATAGAGGTTTCGGCTGAGGTTAGATCTTCCGTCGGTGAGATAAAGAAAAACTCAGCGTCCCAAGTTGAGAGTATCAGAACGATGGAAGCTGAAATCGCACGCTTAAAAGCCGAAATGAGTGCGAGAGAAAAAGGGAAACTTCCCTCTCAACCCCTACAGAATCCTGGGCATTACAATGTAAATGCCATTACAACGTTGAGATCGGGAAGAGTGCTGAATAATAATGTCGGGGAAGATATTGATAATACTGAAAATCATATCAACACCCCGGCTGAGTCCTTTCCACATCACACACACACTTCTCCTTCTGATCCTTCTTCTTCTACCAAACCACCTTCTAGCGAGCCTATTCTCCATTTCCCTTTAGGCTCGACACCTTCACCCAACCCTTATAGTTCTCCACAGACGGTCCCCACACCTCCTTTGGGACCTCGTCTACCCCCCTTTCCTTCTCCTATGATGGACCCTGCGCTTATTGCGAAAGCTCCTTACCCGAACCGGCTAAGAGCTATTAGAACGAGTCCTCATATGGAGAAAATTTTAGAGATGTTCAAATAGGTTAACATCAAAATCCCTCTCCTAGATGCGATTCAACAAGTCCCCGCTTATGCGAAAATTCTTAAGGACTTGTGCACTAGGAAGAGGAAGACTCAAGTGCCAAAGAAGGTCTTTATGTCTAATAATATCAGCACTGCTTTTATTCCCCAGCTTCCAAAGAAAAGAAAGGACCCAGGATGTCCTACAATATCGATTTCGATTGCGGGTAAAAACATAAATCGTGCTCTGTTAGACCTTGGCGCAAGTGTTAACCTGCTCCCTTATTCTGTCTATGAGCAATTAGGGATTGGAGAGTTGAAACCTGCTCATTGCACTCTCCAGATGGCAGACCGATCTATCACCAAACCAAGGGGTGAATTAGAGGATGTGTTGATAAAGGTCAGGGAATTTGTTTTCCCTGTAGACTTCATTGTGCTCGACACACATCCTGTAGCAAACCCCCGGGGCCAAATTCCGGTGATTCTGGGTCGTCCTTTCCTTGCCACTTCCAACGCTGTTATAAACTGTAGAAATGGTTCAATGAACTTATCATTTGGAAATATGACCATTGAACTAAATATCTATAAAGTTGGAAGTCAGCCATCAGAACCCTCTGCTCATATTTTAGATGTGTGCTCTGTCCATGAGATCGCTCCCGATAGTTGTGGAGCTGAGGATCTTTGCTTTACTGATCTCGATGACATTACCACATCTCTGTTTGACTTTGCACAAGATCTTAGTGAGGACACTTTCTCTACACATGAGTCCTGCACTTCTGAGTTTTCTCCACCCGAGTCTGTATCTTTCACAGGCTCTGAGCTTCTTTGTAGATCCAAAAATCAATCTATGACCCTTCCTTCTATCATTTCTCCGCCTGAGTTAGATCTCAAAATTTTACCTTCTCACCTGAAATATGCATATCTAGGTGAGAATGAGTCTTTACCGGTTATCATTTCCGTTTCTCTTGCATCAGAGCAAGAAAATGCACTTTTATCGGTATTGAGATCTAACAAAGAGGCGTTTGGTTGGAGTATGGTGGACATCAAAGGGATTTGTCCCTTGATAGTTGAACATCATATACATGTGATGGATGATGCCAGACCGACCCGAGAACCACAGAGACGGTTGAATCCCGTCATGAAGGAAGCTGTCATGAAAGAGATCGTCAAATGCTTAGATAGTGGTATTATATACCCCATCTCCGATAGCCAGTGGGTGAGTCCTATACATGTCGTTCCTAAGAAATCCGGCATCACAGTTATCACAAATGAGGCGAATGAGTTGATTCAGACACTCGCCCAAACTGGATGGCGTGTATGCATCGATTATAGAAAACTCAACGCTGCTACGAGGAAAGATCATTTTCCTCTACCATTCATTGATCAGATGCTGGAACGCTTAGCGGGATGAGAGTTTTATTGTTTTATGGACGGATACTCAGGCTACAATCAGGTCCCCATCGCCAAAAAGGATCAAGATAAAACCACTTTTACTTGTCCTTTTGGTACCGTTGCTTACAGTCGCATGCCCTTTGGGTTATGCAATGCTCCCGCTACCTTTCAGCGGTGTATGATGGGGATATTCTCTGATATGGTAGAGAATTTTTTGGAGATCTTTATAGACGACTTCTCGATTTTTGGAGACTCTTTTTCTGATTGCCTAGCGAATCTTGACGTTGTTCTTACTCGTTGCAAAGAGAAGAACTTGACATTAAACTGGGAAAAATGCCATTTTATGGTCCAAGAAGGAATAGTCCTTGGACATGTCATTTCACAGAAAGGCATTGAGGTTGACAGAGCTAAAGTAGATGTCATTCAAAACCTCCCTCATCCCAAAAGCGTCAAAGATATTCGCTCTTTCCTTGGCCATGCGGGCTTTTATAGGAGATTCATTAAGGATTTTAGCAAAATTGCTAGACCTTTAACACTACTCCTGGCCAAGGATACGACCTTCCATTTTGACTCGGATTGCGAGACAGCTTTCGACTCACTTAAACACTCACTCACTTCAGCCCCCGTTTTATCATCACCAAATTGGGACTGCCCCTTTGAGCTGATGTGTGACGCATCTGATTTTGCAGTAGGTGCAGTCTTAGGACAGCACATCGAAAAGATGCCACACGTGATTTACTATGCTAGTAAGACCCTGAATGATGCGCAAATCAATTATACAACCACCGAGAAAGAGCTTTTAGCGGTTGTATTTGCATTAGAAAAATTCAGGCCTTACTTAATTGGCTCACCTATAGTTGTGTATATTGACCATTCCGCTTTAAAACATCTTCTGGCGAAGAAAGATGCAAAAGGTCGACTAATACGTTGGATCCTACTGTTACAAGAATTTGATCTTGTTATCAAAGATAAGAAAGGATGTGAAAACGTAGTAGCTGACCACCTTTCACGCATCGTTTCTTCTCCTGTGACCCTGCCGATCAATGATTCATTCCTTGATGAACAACTCTTGAGCATATCCGCTGAACCATGGTTCAGGGATATTGTGAACTATCATGCCACGGGACTTATACCGAGCGATTGGTCAAAACAGGACAAATACCGTTTTCTATCCCAAGTAAAACACTTTTACTGGGACGAGCCCTATTTGTTTAAATATTGTCCTGATCAGATCATTCGCCGGTGTGTCCCAAATGAAGAGTTCAAGAGTGTTCTTTCATTTTGTCATGATCAGGCTTGTGGGGGTCACTTTGGTCCTAGAAAGACAGCGGAAAAGGTTTTGCAATGTGGATTTTATTGGCCGACCTTATTCAAGGACGCATTTGAGTATTGCAAAACCTGTACACAATGTCAGTATACGGGTAGAATATCCCAGAGGAATGAAATGCCTCAGCAACCCATTCTGGTTGTTGAAATATTTGATGTTTGGGGCATTGATTTTATGGGTCCTTTTCCCAACTCCTTTGGGAATCTGTAAATATTGCTGGCGGTTGATTATGTCTCAAAATGGGTAGAAGCCATTCCATGTCGCACTAATGACAGGAAAGTTGTCATTAAGTTCTTGAAAGAGAATATCTTTTCGCGATTTGGACACCCACGCGCTATCATTAGCGATAATGGGACACATTTCTGCAACAGGTCCTTTGAGACTCTGATATGAAAATACTCAATCAACCACCGACTTTCTACACCCTATCATCCCCAAACAAGCGGGCAGGCTGAAATCTCAAACAGACAAATCAAACTTATCCTGGAGAAAACTGTTGCTAAAAATAGAAAAGACTGGTCGACCAAATTGACGGATGCTCTTTGGGCATTCAGGACTGCATATAAGACCGACCTAGGAATGTCTCCATATAGGATAGTGTTTGGAAAAGCATGTCATTTACCTGTCGAGATAGAGCATAAAGCATTGTGGGCTATAAAAGAAATAAATTTTGATCTAAACCTTGCTTGCAACTTTCGGAAGCTGCAACTTAACGAGCTAAGCGAACTCCGCGATGAAGCTTATGATAATGCTGTAATCACAAAGAATAGGACTAAGGTTTTTCACGATAAAAACATTTTAAGGAAAACATTTTTACCTGGTCAACAAGTCCTTCTTTATGATTCACGACTACACCTTCACGCGGGTAAGCTCCGATCTCGATGGAAGGGACCTTTTATTGTGCGGTCTGTATACCCGCACGGGGCGGTAGAAGTTGAAAATGTTAAAACGGCACTGTTTTCAAAGTAAATGGACATAGATTAAAGCCGTATTATTCCACTGACCCCACGGAGGAGCTCTTGTTCTTACAAGAGCCAGTTTATTTGGATTAAAATTCCTCCGTCTCACCTTCATATCCTGTATATCATTGCATATTTTTTTGAATGAAGGTGAGTGAAAGATAAGTTTGGGGGAAGTTCTTCACTTATATATTTTGCCCCCACTAATAATTCCCCCCAGATTTACAGGTTTTATAGATATAGCTGTCGGCAACAGTGAGGACACTGTTGAAAACAAGTTTGGGGGAGGTTTGTGCTTATTTTTGCATCATTTGCATATCATCTGCATAAGCACAAAACATTTCTTTTAAAAAAATCTATAAAAATTGAAAAATTTTCAAAACCCATAAAAATTTAAAAATTTTCAAATATAAAAATAATTTTAATATTTACACTTTTTTGTACATAAATAAGATAATGAAAGTTTAGATAGTGAAAAATTACATCCATGAGATTAGAAAAATTTTAGAAAACCAAGAAAATTAGAAGTTTTCTTATACGAACTAGTAATAAGTAGTTATGAGCCGTTGTCCCAAGGGTTAGTAAGATGAAGGACGTCACTAATCTGAGGATAAAAATAAGTCTGAAAAATAGTTTCTATTCTGGAAGCCAAACATTTTGAACGTTGCTACCCTGCTATTTGCACTTGCACACGTCTTGAAGCCTGAGATAGTAGAGGATACCTTGAAATGCTCTTGTCTTAAAGCCAAAAGTATGTAAAAAAAAAATATGGTGAGAAAAATGAACACTGGTTTTGTTATCACCGAGGGCAATAAAAAATATATAGCGAGGGTGCTTCTTCATCTAGTGCCCTAAGGCCAACTGGTCTGGGAGTCACTGCTATACCTAAGGTGGTGCAAGATTAGGAAAATACACCAAATAAGCTAGCACATGAGTAATCGGTCGGTTAGTACCTCAAGAAGTATTAACGGTCGCCTGAAAGTGTGTGAGCTCATCGAAAAAAAAAAATACTGAGGTTGATGGGCAAGAGTATGATAGCTTGAATTGAATTCTCCGGGTGTAGGGATGTCTTTACACACACGCAGGGTTATATGATCGATGTTTGGAAGAAAGATAAGAATGAAGAATAAGACGATGTTTTATTGAGGGAGGACGTGATTTATAACATCTTTTCATGACCATTAAGATAGGGCTCATGACAACCGAAAAGCTAGTTTAGTTGGAAACCCTAATTTTCAAAGCTTTTCTTTTACAATTCTTCTCTTTAAATGTAATATTCATGATCTTGCTTTTATTATTGGATTTTGTGGGTGCAATCCGCTGAAAACCCTCAGGAGACAACACTCCTCCTACTAGGGACACCTAGAGGTTTAAAGGCTTGTTGCACGTGCTCAGTGCAATCGTGTTGCCTACGAAAGTGTGCTAGTTAGTTTTTCTCTTTCTTTATTTTCTCCTTCTCTGTTTAATAAAACATTCGCTCGAGACGATCGAAATTAAGTTTGGGGGTATTTGATCAGTCGAAAATATTGCATATTTTAACCGGCAATTTCCTTATCATTTGCATACATATAGAAGTGTACGGTATTCATAATTCACATATTAGCAAATCGGTCGCAGATTATCAGATTACATGTACTAGACCTTAAAACCGGCATTTCTAGGGAAATTGACTGTATTGCATTACATGGCATATTTAATATATATCGCAACCCGTGTTTCGAAGTCTGTGCAGGAAAAGGAAAGCTTGCTCGATCATTACACCGCTCGAAAGATACGTAAACTCACTAAATGCAAATCTGGTACCAATCCAAAGGAGCAATCACAATTCAGCATATCATACAAAGTCCCAAACTCCAGTACAAGCCCACACCAAAAGACTCAAAGGCCAAGCCCATCAAGGAGCCGCGGATCCGCGGCATGGGCTTGCTACTGCCGCGGATCCGCGGTGGGTCCAAAGGTTCAAGCTCCCAAATTTGCACCAGAATTCCTGTATCAGTTCTTACAGTTCAGAAATGCATAACATCTTCCAGAAGACTCCAGATATTTCTACCAGATCAGCAAACACCTTAAGTTTCACTAAACTAGCCTATTATTCTAGAACTTTCCCTAAACCCTAGCTTAAACCCTAAGCTAGTTCCTAACAAACTCTTTCAACAAACTTTGGGAGGGAAACTTCTAATTCAAACCTAAACCTAGGGTTTGGGAGCTCTATAAATAAGACCCTAGGCTCATTATTCCAAATAATTCAACCTTGGGAATTATTCATCCAATTAGTGAATCTATCCCTTTCTTCATCTCCTTCCTCCTCAAGTTTAGTGAGAGAGCTTGTAGGAAACCCTAACCCTAATTCCAATTGAAATCAAGATCCCGAGTGCCCATTAAGCAAGAAGCCTTACAACCTTTAGGAGCGGAGCCGATCTTCAACGGAGCAAGCGATCCGAAGCCGATCCACGACTCACGAAGCCGAGCGACGCCCGATCAACAATCTAGATTCTTCTTCTTGTAGTTCCTGAAGCAAATGTAATCAAAATTGTTGAGATAAATAAAGGTGATATTCTTTTATCTTGCTTTCTTTAATTTCTGCATCATGAATTCTTTACAATTCGTAAATCTTTTCTGTGTTGTGATGTGTGAATAAAACTCCGCTTGTTAAGGAGTCGAAACGATCTTTAGTATGATGATGTAACAAATTTGCAATCGATTCTTGAATCCCACGAGTTTGTAAATCCTAGCAAGTTCAAGAATCGACGACCCAATTCGTTGCGATGCTTTCTTGATCGACATCGCTCGAGATTGGGGAGTTCCGATCGTTTCTTGAAATTGCTAGAGGCTAGAATATAAATGGTATCCTCGAAAGAACAAGGGTTAAGAGATGAAACCCCAATTTCATCAAGAAAGCCCTAACTCTCGTCGATCACCATTGATCTAGTATCAATTCTTCGAAGGACAAGAACACGAAACCTTTTAGATTACATCACGTCTAAAGATCCGATCGATTCCTACGAGCCTCTCTTATATTCTTGATTGTTGATTGGAAATATTATCGAAACACCGATTCTTGATTGTTTATAGTTTCTTGATTCTTGAATAAAGAATAGTGACACTCGAATACAAATCATTCTTGAATCATGTTTTCTTTTATTGTTGCTTAACTTTTTATTTCAAACGTATCAAAATACAAGTGAATCGTGCAATCCCTGTGGACGATCCGCACTCACTACAAACTACATCCGACACCGTAGTTTGATTGCGGTCAAAATATTTTTTGGTTGTGATTTCTTTACAATTTCATACTACACAACGGAAAAATCTATCAATCAATGCTACTTGGTTTTTCTATCTTAATATGTGAGTATACGTATTGATAGAGCTCTTAGGATCTTGCTTGACTACCAGCGTTGTGATGGCAGTCACACTAGTGGGGGCTGGGTAGTCTACAAGCACATCCTTATTCAGGTCCCTGGTCGTTGGATTATCGAGACAGAGCATCGATACTCCGGAGTAGACTAGTGTGTACGCTTCTCATCCCAGTTGGGGAGATGGTCTGTCCCACAGCCGTCAGTACGTCGTACTGGAGATAGTATGCAGGTGCTCGTTAGGTTACGGGTACAGCGGACAGGACTCACAGGGGACTGTTGGTTGGTTTTATACCAGTCGTCAGTGAACAGTTCCCAGGTGACATGAGTACAGCATAGTCCGCAGACTTGACACTGCTACTTCGCCTCGAGTGTGTCCCACTGTTCTTAGATTGCTACCCTACCACGGCTCAAAGGAGTCGTGCAAACAGGTAGCAGTTGGGTGCAGTCCCGAGCACTTAGAGGCAGTGGCGGTTAGACAGGATTCGTCTCTCCCGGTATTGGGAGTTGATATCGCGCTGTGTCAGAGAGCCATTACGCAAAGTCCCTGGCCAGGGCAAGTGAGATTTGCTGGTAGGTTCCAGTAGTTTCTCAGGGTGTAATGGGCTTCGCTCCGACACGACTTATACCGCTATTAGGGGACTGACGCTTGCCGCCCCCTAGGCCCGATATGCGATAGTCTAAGACGAACGGACCGGACTGTACGGAGATTGTCACATCAGACTCAGTAGGAGTTCGGATGGGTTCCCTCATCGGCTTTCTTATCGACATCTACCTGGGGACCGTTACGTACAGCTAGTGCCGCTTGCGGTCTGTGGTTAAACCCACTGCCAGCGTAGTAGTCGAGTCTCTAGAGTCCCACACAGAGAGTTTCCCTACTCCAGGCGAAACGATATAGAGGTCGTATGGTTTTACGACAAGGGTTCGGACGCATACGTGTGTTTACGCACGTACGACTTTCGGACAGTTTTTACCAGTCGGCTTTGGTTTAAGCCAGTTACTGGTATCCGGTTATTGGATTTATACAGTCTAAAGTTTTTCCGTATTTTTGCGGAAAGGAGGGGCGTTCTCGTAATTGCGCGAGAAGCTTCTAGAAGATGGTGACTAAGGAGGTTTAGGTGGCATATACATTGAATGAGATTAGTGAGTCATATGGATGATTCATCCATGTCATTAATGCTTCATAATTGCTTAATGACTCATGGAGATGAATCACCACAAGATATTTATCAAGCATGGTTGTAAAATGATTTCTTTTCTTTTCTTGTTAAAAAGAAATGCTTGATATATATTATGATAACTCATTATTCTCACTTCATTATTATCCTCACCTTCTCTCTTCTCAAGCTCTCCCTCTTCAAACCCTAATCCTCCCCTCTCATGTGTTGAGTATAAGGATTAGTTAGACTACTTAATCCATAACCCTCTCTATATTTCACCTAGCTTCTTTGATTAGCACTTAGAGAAGTTTAGTTGCCTCAAGTTTAGAGGCTAAGCTTGGAATAAAGCTCTCGGGTGGATCGTCTACTACTTCGAGAAGGCCGAGGAGGAGGTGGAGTTCGCAAAGACGAAGGACACGATTCGTTAGGTATAATCCCTAAACATAGTAGCATAGAAACTTTATGTTTTAAGTTAGTTATCGTTTAGCTTCGATTCAAGCGGTTAGTCGATGTTTGTTCACTAAACAAGTTCGTTTTAGAAAATTCCGCCTTCCCACAAGTATTGGGGTGTTGTACATCGACTTACAGATGCAAGTGAACCCACCTACCAAGGCAATCACCCGGAAGGAAGCAGTGTACCAGCAAGCCGCAACGAAACCTGTATGGCAAAACTTGCAAGAAACTATGGCACAACGGGGGTGAGTTGCCAACTCGTGAGTAGAAAACATCACCGAGAAGAAATCGCATGTATGACTCTCTCCTAGGTCATACAATAATATACTCATAATATATACCCTGAAACATCTAATTGTGGCAAGGGTAATCATCTAAACATGAGTAAGATACCAAGTGCTCGTGTCAGTGCCTCAGGTAGCAACGTATCACAAATATGATGTATGAATGCATGAAAACAGAGTACATTTTGAAAGAGAAAACTATTTTCTTATCTCAGTGAGATTTCTGTATAAAATCGAAGTATCATCAATGAAATCAACAGAGAATCCGTGTCAAGCATCGACATAAAATATATATCCCAATATCTCAATATCTCGGGCTCCGGAAATCCGCACTGGCCAATATCATCATGTCTCAATATCTCGGGCTCCGGCAATCCGGACTGGCCCCGTGCTCTGGCAATCCGGACTGGTCCATATCATCAAATCAAATGACTACGTAGGTATCTTCCGGATATCCGCCGCGTCACAAATAACTGGTCTGTAGTGCTCCCCTGCCAGGCTCAACGCCATCATCTGCCACCATCTTGCCCCGGGGTTCCACACCGGATCCACCATGCACCCGTAGACGGTTCATCCTCCTCCTCGAATCGGGTGTATGATACTGCTCAAAAGCCGAGAAAACTCATGGTGGACACCTCTAACATCATAACACGAGAAAACCGCAAATTTCTATTTTTAGAAATGATAATGAGTTATGAAATCCTTGCGGTTTCTCCAAATCAAGAAATCTCATAGAAAATCTAAATCCCAAAATCGAGAGTCAATAAACAATGAATTACCGACATAACTCCCCATAATATCGCATGACAAATGAGTACAAATACATGCATGGTATTTAAACAAGGAATGCAATATTTAAACTAACATAGTAATTATATATCGGAACTATCTACTAGCAGTTATGTCCATGAGGTAATATTCTCTAAAGTGGACGTGACATGAAAATTACCGATGATGATGTGTGTGAGCCAGAAAGCAAGTGTACGTGGAGCATACGCATCATCGGTAATCGTGCTGGTGTCCTGACAATAGGGTTCATAATGACTAAAGAAAACGCAGGTATAATAATGCAATGCGATAAGAATAGCATGAATAAAACGAAGAATGAATAGTAATCGAAAAAATGAAGAATATACATTTATATGTACGAGTCAGACAATTTTGGCATTTGAAATAGCACGAATCGTGGTTTTTAGGAAATAGGGGCTACGTTGTTTTTAAGAAAAGGTACGTCCTTTAAAATATCCGTAGTACTCTTCGACCTATCTTTAAATTAATCACGATTCGTTAGTTTGAAAATAAGTATGACTCGAGCCCAGTCTAACATCTACCTGATAACTACAGGACTAAACTAAGAGACTAATTGAAAGGGATAAGGAAATCCACCAAAGTCCGAGTCGATATATCTAATAGTCGGTGATCTCGCCTCAATAGCGTCACGTACGATAAAAAATATAATACGACATTCTCAAATCAAGAGTACGGATCAATAATCATATTTATACTTCGTACGGTAAAATCCATCGTACGGCCTCCCAAATCGGGGTACCGGTCAAATATCACAGATATCTCATATTTCATATGGTATCATTATCTTAATATCCTGAATTAGAGGTACAATTCTAAAGTCTAGTACATACCGATACCATCAATCATATATCCGCGTGTGAATAAACTCACATAGCCCATCGATCCGCTACAATATCATGTCGTATCTCATAACACGACCCAAATCACATAACCGATCTCACGGCATCATGCCTGATCTTATCGACTGACCTCCAAGTATCATATACTATCCTCATCACCCGGGTATACGTATATGTATTTATATATATCAATGCATCCACACACACACACACACACACACACACACATATATATACATATAAACATATACGTCAACAACATATCACGTGTGTGCATGTGTGTGTGTATCAACTTTTACCCTAAGGTTTCGCAACTATAGAAACTAAACTAAAACGCATTCATCCAACTACACCAATCCAACCCAAAGTCACCTAAAACATTTCTTGCTAAGTATACACATCTTATAAAACACATATGTATATATATATATATATATATATATATATCGTAACGCGTCATATCCTACGAAATTGCGGGGGTGCTATACGCAATCCACCCGACTTTTCCCGTAGATATACATCTACTCACCTTGATCCTTGCATGCAGAAGTCGATGTCGCCCTTCTTTTCCTTGTCGTTCGAAGTCCACATGAGGGTACCTACATATCACATATATCGTATCGTAAACAGAATTGCATACGAAAACCAAAGCGGCACACGAATCGCACATAGGTTAAAACCTATGGTCTACACATGCAAGAATAACCAAACAACTCCCGATACTGATGTACAAACGTCAAGTGACTGATACAAAACACAAATATCAAAACTTCAAGTCATGCAAATGCTACACATCAAAACAGCAACTAATGAAAATGGTCTCAGATTTTTGGTCAGGTAAAATAGGGCTAAACAAACAGTTACAGAGGCTAGTATATGGGGTATATGAGCTACCGAACCAACCTAGACACCAAATACCACCACTTGGCCGGCCACACACCCATAGAATCTGGCATGCTCGGCCGAAGGTGCATGTTTTGGGTTCGTATTCACAAGGGGGTCTTCTAGTGGTCCATCTAGGTTAGTGGTGTTGTTAGTTTTTCTTGTAAAACTCTCGGGTCACTCCAGATTACCTGTAGGAACATAATTCACAAAAATCGACATGGAAAGTTTCAAATTCAAGTTTTAGGGTTCAGTTCAGGTTTGGTCTGGGTTTTAGACACTAAGGAGGGTTTAAGGTCACCACTAAAGCTCAATTGCACCATCACAACTCAAGAAATCCTTAAAACCTTATCTTGGAATTTTCCAAGATCACTAAACCTCACTAAATCACTTCTAAACTAAAATGGGAGCTAAAGGAAATCAAATACTACACTTAATGTGAAAGAAATACCTCATTTGGCAACTCAAGAATTTTCTTGAGTTGCCCCAAGTGCTCAAAATCTTAGCTTTCTTGATCCACCATGCTTGTAGTAAGCTTGTGCACATGTTTAATGAAGGGATTATGATGTTTTGGTATGGATTTTAGGTTGTTGTGAGGAGGTAAAGAAGGTTGGGAGAAGTGGGCAGCCATGGTGAGAGGAAGAAAAGTGAAATGATCAAGGAACTCTAGTGATGAAACAAAGTGCCATGGTTCAAGGAGACCCCTCACGCCCTCTCTCTCTCTCTCCAAGGCCATGCTTCCTTGTCTCCCTATTCTTTATTCTTTTCTTTTCTTTTATAAATCTTTTCTTTTTCATTTCTATTCTTTTAAAGCTCATTTTAAAAAAAGCCATTCAAGAATAAAAAAAGAAGTCATGGTAGGAAAATGTAATAAATGTGTAACAGGACATGATGCATGTCACATGCACAAAACAAAAATCAATGCATGATTAAGTACTAATCGAGTTCAGTAATACTAACTCATATACAATTAATCGTACACTAAGTTGTAAAATTCCCAAATTTTTCATAAATTCTTTTAAAACAATAATTGATATAAATTTCCAAATATTTCCCAATTTATCGGTTTATAATCATACCATATCGTTAAAACCAATCCTTGCACTTAATAATATTCCTAAAATTTATTCTTCTAATTATTTAAATCTAAAATAATATTTTATTTCCTGAAATGTTACAGTCTTCCCCCTTAAATAAATACGGTCCCCGAATTTAAATTTAATCCTCCAAAATACTAAAACATTTCAGTAAATTGATCAAGTCGTCGGAATCATACATACATAAAACATATCGTTGTGCAATGCATGCGCATGAAAAACGAGTATATAGCTCAAAAATCAAAACTCCGTCAAGCAACACGCAATCATCGGAGTTATGGTGAAGATACCAATGTCAAAGTCCAATACGAAAACCAACATGATGTACATCAAAATTATAACATGGACATAGTACGCATCGTTGTAAACTTGTCAAAACATCTGAAAGAAATGCATGCAAAACCTTTTACAAGTCGCTGTGCGTTGCGCGTATCACGGCACAAGTAGCCGACGTTTATCGCAAGAAAGATAACTATATATATATGTATATATCATTTGTTCAACATACACGTCCCACCGTTTTGAAAATAATTTAGAAGGGTTTCCTTTGTAAAATGTTTCGTGTCATCTCGGACATATGAGTAAATGCTGAGACTATATCTCCTTTTTCGAAATCTCTTCGGTAACTATCGATGCATGCAAAAACATATTCAAGTACTGTCCCCTGACTAGTCCTGCTCAGTTACTATACCAAATAGTAAATATCATAAAAGATACTTCTCCAAAAGAAACCAATCCCAAAATGTGTATAAGAATGCCACGTGCGTCTGGTGCGCACAGGAATCGAAATCAATGAATGGCATGTCATACATGTGCATAGAAACAAAATCTAAGTGAAACGGGGGTGCATGAAAACACCTGTCAAGGGCAACGAGTGTGCCTGACAATAATATCTGGTGCATCTGACGTGCATGAATAATCCCGATTTAGTGCATATGGTGTGCACCAAAATCGCATCAAGCGCGCCATGTATGCGCAAGAATCCAATTCAAGTGCACAAGGTGCACGAAAACAAATATCGAATATCACAATCGAAATCGATGGTATACAACAACCTCAATCCATATCAGGTATACCGTTTTATATAATCTCACAACTACGTGCATAAGCGTGCATAAAATCAAATCAAGTACTAAAAGTGCATGAAAACTACACTGAAGGCGTAAGTCAAATCACATACATACCCTAGGCATGAAATCAAAATCAAACATCTCGAATGACATCAAATCGAAGTCAAGTGCAATTGTGGTGCACAAAATCTCAATCATGCAATAAATCGCCCAAAATGCCGAAATCCAAAATAATGGACACGTGATATTTGAATCACCAAGTCGCAAAATGTAAACACTATCGTCGATCTGTCCTTCCTTCAAAATCGAGAAGTTGTCGGTTCATCCAAAGCTAGCAGAGCAAGATATCAACTTGCCTCCTTTTCATGGTCTAGAGCATTATGCTCTTAGCCTCTCGTCTCTCACTGCGAATTGCCAGTTACATAACTCCTCGGCTCAATGGCCCAATATGGAAATGATGACGGAAGCTGTTCCGCTCTGCCACATCCTCTAAAAGATCTCTGGCCAACTATCATGGTCACTCACATCATGTCTCGTCGATGATGCCGAACTCTGGCCTACTGGGTATGCGTAACACGACCGACCCTAGGTCCAAGTCTTCTCGTGTAGTACTCCAGAAGGATTCTTGTCGGGGTCTCTCCCAAATCTCATTTCTGCCGAACAGCCCGGAAGTTATCACCCTTTACTAAATATATTTATTGTTCCGGAATAGCTGCATACTCATCACGACTTCTTCTAAAAAGTATGTCCATATTTAACGCTTCTGCATGCGTATCACATCTCTGATGTCAACGGAGTAGAACGTCATCTCGTACGACCCTTTTACTTTACTTTTCTCTAATGTTGACTGATTCGGACTCATCTCTTCGTAGCTGTATGGACTGCGCTATAAACGGCTATACTTGTATCTAGTGTCTCCTTTCTAAAACTACGAACTTGACAACTCAATATCTTGTGATAGGTACCTGGCCAACTACGCCCTCGGAAACTCTTCCAATTCATCGAAGGAATACTCTTCATTTGTCCTTTTTCTATCAACTCTCAACGTGCCTGTGTGAAGTCTTCTCTGGCTGAAATCAATCAATCTGAAGACCTCGCATCGGGGTAAGCAAACGAACCGCATGTCCTAGTCATTTGTCCATGGGTGACTAGCGATCCTCTATCATATCTCTATGTATTAACTGGTGTTGCAATAGCTTCAAGCATCTGAGGCAATATCTTGTCAGTCGCAGCAACAACTAGCTCATTCGTCCGCACCCTAAACAATGCATCTATCCTAAAGAATAAACGATACATTAACGGTCATCACATTCTAGCCGGCCTCTAACAGTGGCCCAATCCTCTGGTGCTGATCCGCACGTTCGAGAAATCTTTAGTAAAAACAATTCATCAAACGCTCATGTCGCGAAAAACACAATAAAACGACATATCTATGGAATCATGTGACACCAGAATTATGCCCTGGTCAGTCCTTGTCCATGACGAGCTCGTGCTGACCACAACTCTAGCCGCAGCTCTCTCTGTGCTCGTGTAACCGTGGTAACAGAAACCACAAACCGAAATCGATGAGGATAGATCATAGGAATGAATAGAAATACAATGCATAAGAAATGTACATCTTAAGGCTTCTTAAGCGGAGTAGCGTATCGTAAGTATATACACACAGTACGTCACTCTACTTAAGTCACCTACTCCATCAACCAAGGTCAACCTATGAGACGAAACTTTGGTTCTAATACCCCCTCGACCAAGTCTATGTTCCGTAAGGTCAAGCCTAGGTTCCGAATATAAATATACGCCCTAGAATCCGTATACTCAAACCTAGACTCGAACTAAGGTTAAACCTAGAGCTCTGATACCAACTTTGTCACGACCCGAAATAGAACGTGACTGGCACTTGAATCATGTGAAGTCTATAAGACCCCACCTAATTCAAGTAAGCCAAAAGCCCAGAAATCTAAACCATTTGAAAAGAGAGTGAAGGAAAAACTTAGTTTTAAAGCAAGTGTTTTAAAAAAAAAGCCTTAGTAAGCATTTTTAATACATCAAGTCTTTTCCAAAAATTTTGGAAGAGTTTCCTTTGTAAATACTGGCCCCAAACGGGTACAAACATGAATAATATATATAATAAATAAAGGCGTCCCCAAGCGGGAGCTAGCTCTTCGCCAATTGGCGGAAACAACCATGCAATGCAATATAATATACAACATCGAAGGGCGAGGATCAAAACTCAACAAGGAAACCAACATCCTCAAGAAAACCAGAGAAAATCATAATAATACAAGTGCGCGACTCTAAGGTCGAAAGAATAAACAACTGGTTTTCTAGGTCAATCAATATACAAGTTTGGTTGATGGAGTTTACTAGATACAACCGAATATAAATAAAAATACAACGGTGGTCACGATGCAAGTGAACTCACCTACCAAGGCAATCACCCGAAAGGAAGCAGTGTACCAGCAATCCGCAACGAAACTTGTACGGCAAAACCTGCAAGAAACTGTGGCAAAACGGGGGTGAGTTGCCAACTCGTGAGTAGGAAACATCACCGAGAAGAAATCGCATGTATGACTCTCTCCTAGGCCATACAATAATATTCTCATAATATATACCTGTCATGACCCAAAGTTCGGCCCGTGACCGGCACTAAACCACGTAACGTCTACAGGCGTAACGCGACTAAGTAAGCCGAAACCTAGAAATCAAAACCATTAAAAGTATTGAGTGTTTAAACATTTAATAGAAACATTTGTTAAAAAGTTTGGAAAACCTTAAGTAATTTAGTAAAATTCTTTAAAGTGCAAGTTATTATCTTAAAAAATTTGGCAGCATTTCCTTTGTAAAAACTAGTCCCGAAATCGGGTACAAAACAATATATGAGTAAAATGATATACAATAAGAAATAAGCTTCCCAAACGGGAGCAATCACACCCAACGGCGGAAACAGTCACTACAATAATGATATACGACGCCGTAGCGAAGAGTGAGTAAACAAAAGTGAAGACAACATGAAATATAAAGCTGCATAAATAAAGTCGGCTCACAACGAGTTCGAAACCAGAGCACAAAATAATATACGTCATTCTCACAACTGATCTCTAAGTCAATACATAAGTAGTAGATGGAAAATACTAGATACAATGATGTATACAACTGGAAAATAAATAGATACCGCACAAAACCCACCTATCAGCAAAGGGCTCGCACGCCCACTGCAATGGTATCTGTATCAAACGATGCAAGAAAACAGCCTGCCGCGACTACTCCCAGGGGCAACCTGCAAACACTGTGGCACAACGGGGGTGAGTTGCCAACTCGTGAATAGAAGATAACATATAAAGGTAATCGCGATTATGCACGTGCTGCGATACTCTAACCTATGCCAACAGATAACATCTATATGATGAGCTAGATGAGCAATAATCATGCAATAAGTGCGGTCTAATAACATCTCTATACGATAAGCAGGGTATGCAATAATCGTGCATAGCAAATGCAATCTAATAACACCTATATAGGGTGAGCAGGGTATGCAATAGTCGTGCATAGAAAATGCAATCTAACAACATCTATATAGGGTGAGCAGGTATGCAATAATCGTGCATAGCAAATGCAAGCTAATAACACCTATATAGGGTGAGCAGGGTATGCAATAATCGTGCATAGCATGTGTACTATATCAGGTACTATAGGTACAGGATGAGAAGTATAATACTGAATGCTGAGCATGGGAATAAATAACTTCTACACAGAATATCAACGTGGAAAATAATCGGTGTCCATCAATACACCCAAATCCCAGTAAAACTCAGGTGCCGTCATCCTCATCGGCCCTCAAATCCTATAAATCTCATAGAATCGTGAGTGCCTAACATCGGCACTTGAAATATCATAAAATAGTCGGGTCTAGCATCGACACGCAAATCCTCAAGTATCGGGCTCCGACCGTCCGTATCGGCCCACGGGCTCCGTCTGCGGAATCGGCCCTCGGCCCCGGCAGTACGCGTCGTCCCGTATCCATCTATCGACTCGGGTCGGTATCCTTCGGATAATCGTCAGGTCCAACCAATCACCGGTAAGTAGTAGTCCCTCCGCCGGGCTCACCGTCAAACAATACGAGTCTTCTTGCCCCGGGGTACCGTACCGGGTCCACCATGTACCCGCAATCGGTGCCTACCGCTCCTCGAAACGGGTATACTCACACAAGCTCTCTGGAACCGAGAAAACTCATGGTGGACGCACTGAAATATCATATCAAGAGAAACTGGGTTTTTAAAACAGGGCGTATTTTCTTAAAATAATACCACGGTTCTCAAATCCAGAAATCCCATAAATCCAAACTCAATGCGTAAATCCATGCAAAGTGTCGTATGACACTAAGAGTAAAACGGGGAAACCGCTCCTTTAAAAAGAATCCAGTTTTGAAAATATCTCATGCGGTCCCTTATTTTGTTGAAATCAAGTCAATATCATCCATGTATGTAACATATATATGTACGTAGGTATGGATGTGCAAAAGGATATATACGCGAATATAAGTGTAGCACTACTATGAATATACAGTGTGCATGTACGCAAGTATGAAGATATCAATATATGTGTGCACTGATATGAGTATACAAAGTGCATGTGTGCAGCTATGAAGATATCAATATATGTGTGCACTGCTATGAATATACAGTATGCATGTGCGCAGGTATCAAGATATCAATATATGTATGCACTGGTATGAATATACAGTGTGCATGTGCACAGGTATGATGATATCAATATATGTGTGCATTGGTATGAATATACAGTGTGCATGTGCGCAGGTATGATGATATCAATATATGTGTGCACTGGTTGAATATACAGTGTGCATGTGCCCAGGTATGAAAATATCAATATATGTGTGCAGTGGTATAAATATACAGTATGCATGTGCCCAGGTATGAAGATATCAATATATGTGTGCAATGGTATGAATATACAGTGTGCATGTGTGCAGGTATGAAGATATCAATATATGTGTGCACTGGAATGAATATACAGTGTGCATGTGCGCAGGTATGAAGATATCAATATATGTGTGCACTGGTATGAATATACATTGTGCATGCACGCAGGTATGATGATATCAATATATGTGTGTACTGGTATGAATATACAGTGTGCATGTGCGCAGGTATGATGATATCAATATATGTGTGCACTAGTTTGAATATACAGTGTGCATGTGCGCAGGTATGAAGATATCAATATATGTGTGCACTGCTATGAATATACAGTGTGCATGTGCGCAGGTATGAAGATATCAATATATGTGTGCACTGGTATGAATATACAGTGTGCATGTGCGCAGGTATCGTGCGCAGGTACGAAGATATCAATATATGTGTGCACTGATATGAATATACAGTGTGCATGTGCACAAGTACGAAGATATCAATATATGTGAATATGCGACAAGTCATGACAATCATCAATGATGCGGCAATCAAAAAGATATGTAATTCGTAGGAATCCTATAGTGCAAGTGTCTTGGCAATCACTAACGGTGTGAGTGTAACATACAAATAGTGCTCGTGCAGCTTTAACCGTTAGTGACAGCGCAGTGTTATATACTACCAATTCTATATGCAACAAGAAGGTATGCTCCAATAGTCCATATGAACATCTACGACTAAATACCCTATCACGCCCTGACGCTTAACGCCATACGGGCGATTTCCCCGTAGATGTTAAATTTAGTCATCTGGTCGCGTGCTAACCGTAGCCGACCACTTACTTCTCTTTCTTTGCGGCATCCGACGTACCCGCCTGCGAACCTGGAATTTACATAAGGAATCTATATATAAGCAAAATATCTCGCAAAACGCGATATCGAAATCAAACGAGAAACTCGCGTCGCGAACTAACGCGCGTGTGTCCGATAAGCTGAAACGTGTGTATACGCGTCTAAAGCTACCCCGTCACGTCGCGATACGCTGGAACACAGAACCCACTCACGTATCACATGTGTCGCGCAAACAAAACGTAATGGAAAAACGATATATGGTTTTATATTTTGGCACAGGTGAAAACTTACAAAATTGCACATATCACAGACCCTAAAAATATAGCAAACTCCTCTACCCAGAACCCCTCCACCCAGAACCCCTATCTGGCCACAAATTGCGGCCAGAACGAATAAAACGGCGGCCAAATTGTGGAATCAGGGGATCGTGCTTGGTGTGTGAGGTCAAGGTCTATCAAGTAGGCTATAGTTAACTCAGATTTTATCTGAAACCACCGGGTCTAAAGCAGATCACAGAAAACTAAAAATTCACTTAAAAACTTTATATTTTGCACAAAATGGAAACACAGGGTATTTTGGTAAAATCTGGGGTTAAGCTAGGTTTAAGTGGCCCTAACAACACTTAACTAAGTTAGTCTAACCATCACTAACATCACTTAACCAAAAGTCCACACTAATCACCATATTTAGCACAAAAACGCACATTTAACACTAACCGAAGCTATTTAACACCTAAGTTTAGCAAGCTAGGAATTGGGTTTAAGAAATATACCCTAAAAGACCTTAGGAAGCAGGAGAAGGAGTAGAAGAAGAAGATTTGGTGCTGCTGTTGCTGCTGGAGCTGTTGCTGCTGCAGCTGCTACTGCTTCTGTTGCTGCTGCTGCTTCATGCTGTTGCTGCTGTTGCTACTTGCTGCTGCTGCTGAGACTGCCGATGCTGCTGCTGCTTCTTCTGGTGCTGGTGTTGTGTTGTGTGTGTGTATGAGTGAGAGTTGTGAGAAAAATGAGTGGCAAAAGAAAATGAAATGAGAGCTAAGGTTAGTCAACCCTCCTCTATCTCTCTTTCTTCATTTAATGAAAGCATGGCTCATGCCATGATGCCATTCTCTCTCTCTCATTCTCTCTCTCACCAAGTCAACACAAGAAATTCAAATCCTTTCCATAAAAAAAAACAATTGACCCCAAAACACTTAATAAAAATCCAATATGGCTTAACAAGATGGTTAGTCCACCATGGTTGCTAATCATGGTCTAACCCCATTTTAACCCTAGTTTACATGCACAAGTGTGTGCAAGCCTAGGAAAATTCTAATAAAATATTCATTAATTTTGATAAATTATTTAAAAATCGTTTTGGTAAACTTTTTATTAAAAACCATATATTAAAATATAATTATCCATTAAACACATCCTAAGGTGTTACAATACCCTGAAACATCTAATAGTGGCAAGGGTAATTGTTCAGTCGAAAATATTGCATTCTTAACTGTTCATATCAGAATTATGCATTATTATATCGCCCATTCTTAATCACATTACAGATAAATAGGTGTTTTCGATCCATGTCTGCTAAATAGTTGCAGGTTACAGGTTCTCAGATCATTACAGTGAAATTCATGAAAAGACGCTACAAATGTGAGACTACGACCAACAATAGATGAATCCGTATAATGCCGCCTACCATTTCAAGGAACAACTGAAAATCATTAGACAGTTCAATGAACAAAGTTCAAGGGCAGCACAAGATTCAAGACTTCCACGTGAAGCTTATGGCAAAAAGTCTACAACATTCTGCACTGTGGAAATCTGAAAGAAAATAGAAGAGATTCTGTGGAACCAAGTGAAGAAAACAGAAGGAAAAAACAAGATGAAGCAACCCTGATGAACTGAGCCAGAGATCCCACTTATTGGCCGTGGAACCGCGGCCAAACATGTCTTTCTGCCGCAGAACCGCGGCCGTGCAATACACGTGTCGGTGAATGTGTCGGTGGGTGTCGGTGCTTTGACCCGGCTTTCTTAGGGTAGCCTTGTAAATTCAAATGTGGATCAGATGTAAACCTAGGGTTTCTCCTATCTATAAATAGGAAAGCCAGAAGCCTAATTAGGCATGCTTCTTTTTAATTCTTACATTAAAATTTTAAATTCCAGTTTTAATGCACTTGTTTAGAGGTCATCAATAAAAGATAGTATTTTTATTTTTACCTTGCATTCTTTTATCTGAATTTAATTCCTGCAATTTTTTTATCTTTCTTTTATTATCTGCAATTTAGATAGCCTATTAAAACAAAATTATAAAAATTAATTTTATCGTCACTTTCTTAATGAGTGAGTAATTTCTCACTTGTTAGGGTTAGGATAGGGAAGGTTTGAGAGAAGAAAATCTCTCTCACTCCTTTCTTTGCCCATATAATTTTTAAAATACGGACTTTATTTAATTCAATCACACACTGCTCACTATGGCATCCTATCCTAAATGATAGTGGTGATTGCTAGTTAGACCGGTTGTGGTTGAATTAACTGGAGGTTAGGGCTAAGAGTTAAGAATGGACGGACAATGACCAAAAGGAAGAAACTAAATTTCTTCCTAATCGTGCTAATCCCCGTTGTTGACTATTACCCTAACACCTATGTATTTAACTAGGGCATTAAAAGCAGTGAGTAGAATCCCTATTTCAAACTAACCTAATCCTAACCCTAGCAAGCCTTTAAATCAATTTAATCTCATTCTTAGATCTTAAAACAACACCTACCAAAAATAGGACTTAACTTGTTAGAACTTCAGGAAAAGAACACCATTTCCTTGTGGACCGACTCGTGCTCAACCGGCTAGCTACCAAGCGACACCGTCTTGATTGCTGTATTCTTAAATTTAAACACGCACGCAAAAACGCAAACAATCAAATGGCGCCGTTGCCGGGGAAACGGTAGTTTATTTCTTTTTGTAATTTCGGGTTAATTAAATAAAAAAAAATTAAAACAAAAAAATAAATAAATAAATAAAAATCATCTTGTTATTTTTGAAAGGTTTTTGTGCGAGTGTGCAGGCTTGGAGCAAAATTCTAATTCAGATCTGGAGCAACTCAGTGAACAAATCCAGAAACAGGGGATCTAAACAAAAAGAATAGAACCAATTCAGCACAGTGAACAAATTTGACGACGTCAACCTTCAGAAGTGCTGCGGAACCGCGGCACAATTGCATGTTTGACCGCGGAACCGCGGTCAACTGCTTACGTCATCATCCCATATTTTCTCTGTGAGTAATTTTTTGTCTTCTCTCCTACCCCCTGAACTCCACTGACAAATTTTCCTGCAGGTTTATTTGCACAGAACCTTTCTCCCTCTCCAATAAATTGTTTTTGTGCAGCATTCTTTGCGCTGCTGTTCAGTTGATAAAAATGCACATTTAGTATGACATTTTTCCTACTATTTCTATATAATGAAAGGTGTTTATTATAATATATGATACATATGAGGGTTTATATGTAAAAATACTATTTTCATATATTTATATATTATAACTAACATTTGGTAGGAAAAAGTAAGCATATAATATCCATGTAACATTTGGCCCATTTAAATATGCTTACCATATTAATACCTCTGACCAATACTTAATGGTTAAGTTAATATCTCAATAAAACAAACTCTACTAAATATTATTTGTTGAGCTATTGTGCAGAATTTGCAGGGCTGAAATCAAGGAAATCAAAGTTGGTAAAACAAACCTGCCTAATTAAGAAAGTAAACTAAAGAAATCAAGGCTGGCAGTGACGAAGAGAAGATTTTCAGTTTCCAAAGATGTTAAAAGATCACCACGTGTCAGATAGACAAAGCCCCAGAGAAACGACCCAACAAACTCCCTATAAGGTCGCGGAACCGCGGCCAAACCCACCTATTAGCCGCGGTTCCGCCGCGGTTCAGAAAATTTGGCAGTTGAGATTTCGCTGTTAGGATCTTAACCTCTGGTTTCTAAATTAGGAAGCTAGAGTTATGGCTCTGGGACTGTAAATAAGGACCGAGTTCCACTTGGAAAAATAATCAAGCTAAAGAGATCACGAAGTCCACGACAGGCTCACGCATCCAGGCTGATCATCAACGGTTCATCTACCTCCTTAGAAGAGATCGAGAAGCAAACTAGCATTTTTGTAATCATTTTCTAAGGGAACAAAGTGTAAATGATTTTTTTTGATTAATAAAGGTAGTAATTTTCTTATTCTATCTCTTTGTAGTTTTAATATGATTTCTCTCTCCATCTCTTCTTCTCCCAACATGCGCGAGTAGTTCTTCGCTTGTTAGGGTTCATGGGATTAGGGTAGGTTAATGGATGATAAAGATCCCTAAACACTTTTTATGTCCTATAAAGTTTATAAACTTTATCAAAAGAATAGTTAACATCCTAATTTGGCACGCTATCAATTCATTGATAATCGCGACCACGATTAGAGATTAGATTAACAATTGTTTTGGTAAAGGCTAGATATGAACGGAGTTCCATGTCGAGATAAGGGTTAAGAGTGGGAACCTTTTTCCCTCCAGAAACCCTAATCTACATGCATCACTGTCGTTCTAGTTCTAAATCTATTAAAGGATAAAAAGAGTAAACTATAATTAATCATCCATAACTACTAGATCCTAATGAACCCTACAAGCTCCCTTTTAATATTAAACTTACCTCCGTAGTTAATCTAGATCTATATTTTGCATCCTTGTATAACGTAGATCTAGAAACTATTTCCACCATTCTTTATTCTTCCCCTTTCTCAACACGCCTAAAGTAAGAATAAAAGGTTCCACGTTTCCCTGAGGGCGACCCGTACACACCTCGGTCTAGCTACGCGTGACACCATTCTGATTGCGGTTATTCTATAAATACTTCTTTAAAAACAGATCAATCAAATAGCGCCATTGCCGGGGATACGTGCATAATTTTTTCTTACTATTTGTGTTGAATTCTTATTTGATCTATATCACAATTAAAACAGAACTGCAAATTGAATATTTAACGAATTGTGTGTGAATTTTGCAAAGAGATCTGGAGTCACAGACGTGAGGAAACAGAGAGCCAGAGACATTCATCAAGATCCAGAGGAGTACAAGAGGCCACAGAGAAAAATTTCATCACCTCATCCATCTTTCTTGCGGCGGAATCGCGGCAGAAGGAGCAACTTCACGGCGGGATAGAGTAGTTAGGGATCATAACTTCTCTGGTAAGATTCTCAACTCTTTCTCTCTCCTCTGAAATCCAACAAAATATCTTTTCTGCAGGATTCTTTGCAAAAATTTTGCCGCTCAAAAATCTTTTTGCAAAGTTTTGTAATTGGTTTGTTAATTCATATTTTAATACGGATTTTTAAGGGGCAAGACCAAAATTCAGATTAGGTAAGGATTTTCTCACCCTTTCTAAGCCCCACAAATCACAAACCGAGCATCTGCATCAACCCTACATTAATTTAGAAAATATCTAGACAAGACTCTGAGGACTGTCGCGCTCATTAAGGACAAAGGAAGGTCGTGGGTAATTTATCACTTATCCGCATTACTTTTGTGGTGTCTAGGCAAGTGTATCGAAGACAAGTGGTTATTTAATTAAGGCCCGCTATTTTCGGTGATTCATATAGAGGATACCTCCCACTTACCTGGATCATACCTTGCCACAAGAGTAGTAAAGAGGTGGTAGAGGATTGATCCTACGGCTTGTCCTTTGGAAGTCTAGGAGCGGTCTAGAGACTTGACCTAGGTAACCTTAGTTCTAGGGTTGTTTGTGCATTTTTGTGTGATTTGTCTATGTCCGACACACTTTTCAAAAAAGACCATTTTTAAAAAAGTACACACGCTACCACTTGCGCTAAACCCGCTTAGTACATGCTTGTCTGGACACGGGATTCTAGTGCCCTTCTTGTCCGTGTTCCTGCTCTTGACTCTGAAATCGGTACTTTTTCATCTTCTTTTTCCCCACCACCCACCATATCGACCAAGATGGACAGTACTCCATCAGGTTATAACACCACACTGCCACCGCCCGTAGGTGAGCAGAATCCACTGCGCATTTCTCTCCAAGAGAGATGCTATCCTATCCGTGGTCCCCTTCCTACTTGATTATATATTCCACCAGCCAACGGGGATAATTTTGAAATTAAACCCCACTATATCAATCTGTTGCCCAAATTTCACGGGCTTGAGTCTGAAGACGCGTACGTTTTCATCGCTAAATTCGAAAACGTATGTGCAATGATGGGTACTTCACAACTGACTGTGTATGCTATGCGCTTGCGTCTTCTCCTATTCACTCTGTGCGACTTGGCAGAAAAATGGCTTTATAATATTACTGCACACTCTATCACTAATTGGGATGAATTTGTAATAGCATTTCTTAAGAAGTTTTACCCAAACCATAAGACCGCCCGTGTTAGGAGTGAGATCAACCAATTTACCCAGCTTCCCAATGAACCATTTTGGAAGTGCTTTGAACGTTTCAAGGATTTGCTTGTCCAATGTCCTCATCATGGAATCAATAGATGGGATTTATTCTGAATTATATATGAGGGCATTAATCCTGCGACAAAGTAGATGCTTGAAAGAAATTGTCATTGCAATTTCATGTCTAAAGATGATGGCGAAGCTTGGAAATATCTGGAAGATATCGCTGAAAACACTTTACAGTGGGAAAGCATAAGACAACCTTCATCTAGGGGAGGTATTCATCAGCTCGATGTTTCCATCGCAGTAAAAGCCAAAATGGCAGCGATGCAGAAGAAACTCGACTCTATTGAGAACAAATTCTCATCAGTCTCCCTAAATCAGGTCACGCTACCCAAGACCGTGTGTGGTTGCTGTTCAGATCCTTCACACTTGACGGAAGAATGTCATATGAATGCACCGTTTCAAGGTCATGAGCAAACTAATGCTGCTTTTCAGCAGCGACCTTGAAACGATCCTTATTCTTCCACGTACAATCAAGGATGGAGGAATCATCCTAACTTTGCTTGGAACCAAAACCAACCCCAAAATCAAAACCAGTTCCAAAGAAATTATCAAAGACCTCCTCCACAGCAACCACAACCACAAAGTCAGCACCCCTTTCTATCATAAAATTTTCAAAATCCGGCCAACACTTCTGTACCGCAATTGGCCGGTACTGATAACTCTTCACTCGCACAAACTTTGGATTTGTTAATAAAACATACCATTCAAATGTTGTCTGATATGAAGTCTTCTATTGATACCATAAAGAAAGACTCGGTCTCCCACAATGAGAGTATTAAATCAATAGAAAACCAAATTGCACAGTTGAACGCCGCAATGAGTGCGAGAGAGAAAGGGAAACTCCCATCTCAACCCCTACCGAATCCTGGACACACACAAAATCATAACGTGAGTGTCATTACTACGTTGAGATCGGGAAAAGTGCTGAATAACCGAGTGGGTGAACAATTTGATGATGTTAGTGATACAAATGATACCCTGGCTTCTACTTCTTCACCTAATTCGTCTAGTCTCCCACCTTCATCCGAGCCTATTCTCCGTTGTCACGACCCACCCCCAATACAGAGAGTATTGTCCGCTCTGGCCGAAGCCGCACGGTTTTATCCTTCGGGGTGAACTGGACCCGAAGAAAGACTCCGCCTCCCACAATGAGAGTATTAAATCAATAGAAAACCAAATTGCACAGTTGAACGCCGTAATGAGTGCGAGAGAGAAAGGGAAACTCCCATCTCAACCCCTACCGAATCCTGGACACACAAAATCATAACGTGAGTGTCATTACTAGTTGAGATCGGGAAAAGTGCTGAATAACCGAGTGGGTGAACAATTTGATGATGTTAGTGATACAAATGATACCCCGGCTTCGACTTCTTTACCTAATTCGTCTAGTCTCCCACCTTCATCCGAGCCTATTCTCCGTTGTCATGACCCACCCCCAATACAGAGAGTATTGTCCGCTCTAGCCGAAGCCGCACGGTTTTATCCTTCGGGGTGAACTGGACCCGACCAGGGGCCACTTCCCAGGAGGTCACCCATCCCAGCACTTCCCTGGCCTGAGCACGCTTAACTACGGAGTTCTCAAACTCCTATAGTGCCAGTTCACTTAAAAGGCGCCTCTGTATTGAAGAGAGATATCATTCCATTTATAGTACAGATCTGACCTCTTTCGGAATGTATTCCGAAGATTCCCCATGTTCTGCAGTGGGTCCCCATGCTTATCTGGTATAAATGGGTATACCAGATAATAGCTGGGGTATTACATTCTCCCCCACTTAGAACAATGGTTCGTCCTCGAACCACAGACCTACTATTGAGGAACCAGCTCTGATACCATTCTGTCATGACCCACCCCCAATACAGAGAGTATTGTCCGCTCTGGCCGAAGCCGCACGGTTTTATCCTTCGGGGTGAACTGGACCCGACCAGGGGCCACTTCCCAGGAGGTCACCCATCCCAGCACTTCCCTGGCCCGAGCACGCTTAACTACGGAGTTCTCAAACTCTTATAGTGCCAGTTCACTTAAAAGGCGCCTCTGTATTGAAGAGAGGTATCATTCCATTTATAGTACAGATCTGACCTCTTTCGGAATGTATTCCGAAGATTCCCCATGTTCTGCAGTGGGTCCCCATGCTTATCTGGTATAAATGGGTATACCAGATAATACCTGGGGTATTACATCCGTTTTTCCAAAGGCTCGAACAATTCGCCCAATCTATCTAAGACGATACCCACTCCAATTTTGGGATCGAATCCGTCTCCATAATCTTCTCCACAAATGTTGGACCCAAAACTTATTGATCAAGCTCCATTTCCAAACAGATTAAGGGCCAACAGACCTAACCCACAAATGGAGAAGATTGTTGAAATGTTTAAGCAAGTTAACGTAAATATTCCTCTCCTAGATCTTATTCAACAAGTCCTATCTTATGCAAGAATCCTTAAAGACTTGTGCACTAGGAAGAGATAAACTCAAGTGCCTAAAAAAGTTTTCATGACGAGTAATGTTAGCACAGCTTTTACACAGCAAATACCAAAGAAACGTAAACACCCTGGCTTTCCTACCATCTCTATTTCTATTGGGGTTAAAAATATTAATCGTGCTTTACTCGACCTTGGTGCTAGCGTTAACTTGCTTCCTTATTCAGTATACACGCAGTTAGGGATTAGAGAGTTGAAACCCGCCCATTGTACTCTCCAGATGGCAGACCGATCAATCACCAAACCTCGGGGTGAACTAGAGGATGTGTTAATTCAAGTTGGGGGATTCATATTTCCCGTGGACTTTATTGTTTTAGATACACAGCCTGTGGCAAACCCACGCAATCAAATCCCGGTGATACTCGGTCGACCCTTCCTAGCAACTTCTAATGCTGTAATTAATTGTCGTAACGGTTCTAATGCTGTAATACTCATTTGCTTGATGTTTGTTCCATCCACGAGATAGCTTCCGAAAGCTGCATGGATAAGGAACTTTGCTTTGATGATCTCGACAACACTAGTGAGACATCGTTTGATCTTGCACAACTTCATAGTGAGGATATGTTCGATGAGTCCATCCCTGAGTTTGGATCCATTGACTTGTCGCAAAAGTCAGAAGCACTTTCTGAGTCAATATCCTCTGCAAGTTTTGAACCTCTTAGGGATTCCGAATATCATTCCCTTACCCCTCCTTCTATTGTCTCTCCGCCAATACTAGATCTAAAACTGCTACCGTCTTATCTTAAATATGCATATTTAGGTGAGAATGAAACTCTGCCCGTAATTATATCCGCTTCTCTAGCCTTAGAGCAAGAGAATGCACTTTTGGCAGTGTTGAGATCAAATCGGCAAGCATTTGGTTGGACAATGGCTGACATCAAAGAGATTAGTCCCTTAATTGTTGAACATTATATACATCTGATGGATGAAGCCAAACCAACCCGAGACCCACAAAGACGGTTAAATCCCGTTATGAAGGAGGCGGTAAACAAAGAAATCGTCAAGTGCCTTGAAAGTTGTATTGTTCTCCGCTGGAAGACGCGGGAAGACAAACGTCTTGCCTGAATTCCAGGGGCAGATGCTAATTGGTGCTATCCGTCCACCTCTTCGAAGATGCCAAGTTGATTTATGGCACCGTGTATCGAAGGTTTAAACGGATGCGGCCGATGTAGCAGACTTCGTCAGATTTTCCCTCGTTTTGGGGTTTTTGATTGTGGGGATGCTCTTCCAAGCAGGCGCAAGCCCCTGCAGTTAATTATGCTACCACATCGCGGTAACCACTTTTTCCTTCTCCAGATGGTCACTTCATGTCTTGTGTGTTTGTTTTGTTTTTGGTTGCCCGTGGATTGTATACGGAGACTAATTTATGTTGTCGCCCGTAGGGCGTGGATTAGTTCAAATCCGTATTTTCTTAAATTTGGGTTTAGGGGTTGGTTTAAGGATACGTTAGTCTCATTTGAGACTAAGATCAACTTAAACATTTGTTAAGGATACGTTAGTCTTATTTCAGACTAAGATCAACTTAACGGGATCATTTAGATCCAACAAGAGAGCATTTGGACTCAATTGTTTAGTTTAGGGACTTTGCGGTCGATTACCAGTTTAAGGACATGGTGATCCAACATTAATTTAGGGACATCTCGGTCTAATACCATTATACGGACATAGTGGTCCAAGGTTAAGGACATCGTAGTCCGTGGGTTTAAAGGGACCCCACAGTCCGAGGTTAAGGACATCGTAGTCCGTGGGTTTAAAGGGATCCCACAGTCCATGAAATGTGTGGTTGTTGGGACCCATCACCTCTCTGAAGACGTTGAAGGATTACAACGACAAATATCAGAGGAGTAAAGAGATGGACCCTCGAACCGGTGTAAGTCGGTTGAAAGATCTGTAGTCCAATTTAGGACTAAGATCTGTTAAATATTCATGAGCAGATGAGCTCAGTTCAATATAAGTTGAGGACTTATGGCTAATATTGGGCTAAGTCCAATAAGATTAAAATGTTTAACATTTTATTGTTCTGGGCTGTTAAGCCTTGATTTGGGCTTGGCCTTTTTAATAATACTGAGCATTAGGTCCTGACTTTTTTTTTGTCTTGCATTGAATGCATAGCATTCATCAGAATAGTGTGTGTTCTGACAGTTCGCCACGTGGCGCGCCAGGCGCTTTGCGCCAATTAAAGAGCGCATTGCGCTTCTACCAAGTAGCGCACACAAAAAGGACACGTGTCGCACTTAGCGCTTAGCGCCAATATATGAGCGCATTGCGCTTTCAATTTATGAGCACATTGCGCTTTCAATTTATGAGCATGTTGCGCTAGTTTAGTGGCGCACCAGTGAGTGACACATGGCACGCTTGGCGTTGAGCGCCAGCCCATGAGCACAGTGCGCTGTTTCAGAAGCGCAAAGCGTAAGTTGTGTCTACGGTTGACACGTGTCACGTTTTGGCGCTGAGCGCCGGTCCAAGAAGCGCAGAAGCGCAGTACATGACTGCAAGGCACTTTTCAGTAGCGCAAAGCGCATTTGATCAAATTTATGATCAGAGAACAAGTTTATGTTCTTTTCTAAAGGAGGCTTTGCCTCAAGATTCAAAAACAACAGTTCTTATTTTTATAGACCAACGATCTGTGAATGAAGTAAATACTTCTTTATTGTTTGATGAGATATTTTGATCTCTTTTATGAAAGGCCTTGGTCTTTTTTAGAAGATATTTCTTCTTTTCATGAGATGATTTCATCTCTGTTTTCATTGCTCTGTTCTTTACCTTGAAGAAATGATCTTCTTTTGCTAAAAGCTTGCTTATCTTTCTTTTAATTTTCTCAAAGTTTGTAGGGGTTTTTTTAGACTTGAAGTCTTAGGGCCTTTATATAGGGCAAATTCATTTATTAAATCAGTTAAAGAGATTTTTCTCTGATTGATTTGGGGATGTTTCCCCACCGTTGGATCTTTGATCCTAGGGCTTCTGTTTTACAGAAGGCAATATTCTTGTTTTTAACAAGATTGGAAAGATCATTCCAAAACAGAATTTTATTCTGATTAATTAATGATTTATCGTTATAAGATCTTTTGATCTAACAGTGGGGAATTTTTAATTCCAGCACTGGCGCACCCGTGCTTTGCATGTGGGGCGCTCCTCAGAGCGCAGCGCACCTACGTTTGATACGTGGAGCGTAGCGCAGAGCGCAGTGCACCTGCGCTAGCGCACTCATGTTTGACACGTGGCGTGCAGCGCAGAGCACAACGCACTTTGCGCTAGCGCACCTATGTTTGACACGTGGCGCGCAGCGCAGGGCGCAGCGCAGCCTGAGCTAGAGCACCGTGTTTGACACGTGGCGCGCAGCGCGCCTAGCGTAGGATCTGAAGCGTTGCTTCAATTTTGAATTTTGAATTTTAACACAGAGCTTTGCTCTGATTGGAGGCGCGCTGCCTAGGGCACAGTGCACCTGGCGCTAGCGCATCTGTGTTTGACACGTGGCGTGCAGCGCGCCTAGCGCTGAATCTGAAGCGTTGCTTCAACTTTTAGATTTTGAATTTCAAAACAGATCTTTGCTCTGATTGGGGGAAACAAATGCCCCCCCACCGTTGTGCTCACGTGGCCCACACGTGAGTGCAGCGGTGGCAGCATCTGCGCCCTTGGATCAACTCAGAAGTTGAAGAGGTGTTTCAATGCCTATAAATAGGACCTTTGATCCTCTAGATGATTATGTTCATCCACTTACTTGATTTTCTGAGAATTTTATTCTCTCACAGAGCATAGCTCTCCATCTTAAGAATTTTAAGAACCAAAATTCTGCCAAAATTTTATGTAAAACTTTTTAGATAATCTAGGGTTTTAACCATTTAACAGAGCCTTGCTTTTTATAGATCTTTGATCTAAAGAAAACCGTTTTAGGGTTTCATTAGCAGGGCTTTGCTCTCATGAACCCATAGATCTAAAAAGATCTTTTGGGGTTTCATAGCCCATGAACAGAGCCTTGCTCTTTTGAATCATGTGTAGATTTCTTAATCTTTGATGAAGAATTCTTAAGAGTTTTTCCATGGATCTTGAAGATCCCAGAATTTTTAATTCATAAACATTAATTGATTTTAATTTTTTTTTCTGTTGGGTTTTTCCATCATCATTACAGAGCCAGGCTCTTAAGGAATTTTGTTCCTTCATGATCAGAGTTTGACAAGTGTCACTCTGTCATAGAGCATTGCTCTCAAAGGGAGATTTTCTCCTTTTCCCGAGGGATCTCTCATTTAATGAGAATTTTCTTGAGGATTTCCTCTTTTAATTAACAGTCTCATACAATGATGAGACTGCTTTATTAATTGATGAATTGTCATCTAGATTTTATGGGTCCCCTTTTGGTCCCTTTTCCACTGTATTGCAGTGTGGTACAACTTTAAAAGTGCCGAGTGCCAGAAATTTAAGATTAAATTATAGCACTGACAGTTGATTTCTGTCCCTCTTTTTTTTGCAGGCGATATGTCTTTCGATTTCTCTTTCCCGTTTGTTCGCTCAGAAGGAGGATTTTCTGGAGCACCTGTAGACCGGGAAATCCTAGCATTGATCAAAGATCATGACCCGGAACATAAGAATCTTCACCTCTTGGGGTCATGGTATAATCATATTATCAAGGGCCGACAAAGCTTTTCGTGCGCGGTACCCTCGGAGCCCATCATGGCGATTCATTACGCCAACCCACCCCCGGTGAACTATGCCATGGAGATGGTTAATTGGACTTCTGAAGGTCTTCTACAACCCGCTATGGATGCGATACCCGTTTAGCCTCCCATGGCTTTAGACATCTTAGGACGACGTATTTGTCAAGGCGAACCGCGGCCGTGGGGGCAACCATATAATATAGGTCTGATTCCTCGTCATCCGACCGGTTATCTATAATGGGCCCGCTACATTTGTTAGGTTTACCTAGCACCTCATGAAGGGTTTGGAAGCATCACATGTGCCAAAATCAAATTTTTAAAGGTGCTAAGTGAACATACAAAGAATCATAACTAGAAATTTAGGGTTTCATTACTTTAACATCATCACAAGTAGTGAAATCTAGGGTTTTGAGAGTCCAAACTTTGTAGCTCCCTACGCTAGACTCCTTGGCTACTTGAGTGTTGGAAAAAGGTTCGCTTGAGATTCTCTAAGTCCACGACGATCCACCCGGAGCTCCTTTGCCAAAAGCTCCTTACTTTACTTGATATGTGAATGAAGTAGAGCAAACACCCTACACAAATGGGCTAGATGTGTGTAGTATGATGATGTGGTTTGTATTCCATAATCAAAAATCTTTCTTTTTATCAACCTCACTCAAAGAAAATATCAAGAGAGGAAGAAGAAGATGGTGGCTAAGCTTTTTTTTCAAAAGGAAATGTTATGATTTGAATAATTGAAATGAGAAAAGAATAATCTATATTAATCATTCTCAGTTCAACCATGGTTAGAATTATCTAGATGTTTATCAAATGAGTTAAAAGGCAAAAGGATAATTAACTCAAGATTAAAAAGTGGTTGAAGCATGGTCAAAAGATGATAAACATTAACCTTGTGTGAATTATCCTTTACTTTATTCAAAATGATAAATAAATAGATAATCACTACAATATAAGTCTTGCATTGCCACCAAATATGTATCAACAACCATTATACAATGTATGTTTGTATGTATCCGTGCACATCATCATGTGCATACATGCATGCATACAAAAATAGAAAAAGAGTTTAATTAAAGAATTAATCTAAAAGCCATTTGTTAAATCAACACTTGATTTTGCAAACCGGTCATATCACATACGACCCGTCCAATAGAAAATGCCCGATTAATATACGGTATCACATATCCGTATTTAATCGGGTCTCCGCGCATATTTCATATGCACACCACATCTTTTCGCCTGAGCCAGGAAACTTCATTGTGGGACTCTAAGACTCGTCAATACGCCGGCAATAGGTAATGATCATATCAAATACCTAAAAGCCGCAAGCGGTCAGCTAAACGTAACGGCCACCCGGGTATTGAGCGATCAGAACAAAACAAGCGAACCTGTCACAACTCCCGTCGAGGCAACCGGCAACACTACCGTACAGTCCGGTCTCTTCGTCAGATATGCTGCATATCGAGTCTAGGGATGGTAACGTCGACCCCAATAACTCAATAAGTCGTGCCGATGAATGGTCTATAACAGATCGAGAAACTACTGATAACACTTATCAGTAAATCTCAACAGCCCTGGCCAGGGACTTACCGATATAGCCAATCGAGCACAGCACAGCATCAACTCCCAATACCGGGAGAGACGAAACCCCTCCTTTCGCTCATTGCCTTCGTGTGTCTCGGGACTGTACCCAACGACCACCTGTTTGCATGACTCAGTAGAGCCGTGATAGGGTGGTAATCAAAGTACAGTAGGAGAACACACAAGACTCTATGACGATCTCGGGTCTACAGACTAACCTGCACCAGTGTCACCTGAGAACTGCTATCCGACTATAGATATAATTCCATATAGGAGTTCTCGGTGAGTCCGTCCAGTGTACCCAGTCACCACTGAGCACCCGTATACGATCTCGATGTCAAACATCGATGAATGTGGGAGCATCCATTGCCCATCATATGGATCTAGTATTATATACGCTAGTCTACTCTGATATATCGATGCCCCGTCTCGATACACCTACGACTAGGGACATTCCAGGATATGCTTATAAACTACAGATGTCCTACTAGTATGATCTCTATCATAATCACAGTAGTCAAGCCTATATCCCCAGGGCTTTATCAATATGTGTGAATGAATAAAAGCATGATCAAATCAACATGTCAGATAAAGAAGAACCAGATAGCATACTATCATGTCGAGCAAGAATATACACTGAATATATATATATATATATACATGTATGAATACATCCACTATCATATAATGGCTTCTAGGGCATAAATATATCCAACAATCTCCCACTTGCACTAAGGCCAGTTATTGGCGTATCTCATACCCAACATGTCAAAAAGTCGCTCATGCTGCAGCTGAAGGAGGGCCTTGGTGAATGGATCTTCGGTGTTATTCTTTGTGTCTACTCTCCTAATCTCGATCTCGCGGCGATCTACAATCTCCCGGATCAAATGAAAACGCCTCAAGATGTGTCGGGACCGCTGATGGGACCTGGGCTCCTTGGTTAACGCCATAGCCCCATTATTATTACAATACAATGGTATTGGATCAATAATGGTTGGAACTACTCCTAGCTCCGAGACGAACTTCTTCATCCAGACGGCTTCCTTGGCGGCATCATTCGCAGCAATGTACTCAGCCTCCATCGTAGAGTCTGCAACGGTATCCTGTTTGAAACTCTTCCAACTTACCGCCCCTCCATTGAGGGTAAATACAAACCTGGAGATAGATTTGCTGTCGTCCTTATCGCTTTGGAAGCTCGAATCGGTAAAGGCCTCCATTTGGCGATCTCCATTACCATACACCAAGAATAATTCTTTAGTCCTTCGCAAGTACTTAAGGATGTTCTTCACGGCAATCCAGTGATTCTCCCCTAGGTTGGATTGATACCTGCTTACAACACTAAGTGCATAAGCTACATCTGGGCGTGTACATAACATCGCATACATTATAGATCCTACTGCCGAAGCATAGGGTATAATGCTCATGCGAGCTCTCTCTTCATCGGTCTTTGGGCAAGTGTCCTTGGAGAGAGTGACCCCATGGCAAGCGGGTAAGGCACCCCGCATAGAGTCTTCCATACTGAACCTTTTTAGGATGGTGTTGATGTATCTGGTTTGGGACAATCCTAATAACCTCTTGGATCTATCTCTATAGATCCTTATGCCCAGAATGAATGTGGCATCACCCAGGTCCTTCATGGAGAACCTTAGTGATAAGAAAGATTTGACCGACTGTAGCATAGGAATTTCATTTCCTATCAGAAGAATGTCATCTACGTACAATACGAGGAATGTGACAGCTCTCCCTACAGCCTTCTTATAAACACAAGGTTCATCTGGATTTTTGATGAAATCAAACTCTTTGATAGCATCATCGAAACAGATGTTCCAACTCCGTGATGCCTGCTTTAACCCATATATGGATTTAAGCAATTTACATGCTTTCCCGCTGCTCCCACAGTCAATGAGGCCCTCTGGCTGATCCATATAAACGCATTCTTCCAAATTTCCCTTTAGAAATGCCGTTTTAACGTCCATCTGCCAGATTTCATAGTCGTAGTGAGCAGCAATAGCAAGTAGGATCCGAATGGATTTAGCATGGCAACGGGAGAAAAAGTCTCGTCATAGTCTAAACCTGGTCTTTGACGAAAACCCTTCACCACAAGTCTTGCTTTATAGGTCTCCACCTGTCCATCTACACCAATCTTTGTTTTAAAGATCCATTTGCACCCCACTGGTTTTACCCCAGGGGGTACAACATCCAAAGTCCATACTTTGTTGGTGTACATAGACTCCATTTCGGATCTCATGGCATCCAGCCACTTCACAGAGTCTCCACTCGTGATAGCTTGCTGAAAGCTGGTAGAATCATCATCCTCCATGATGCAGTCTTCTCCGTCACCATCAATGAGGAAACCGTAGTACCTCTCCGGTGGGCGAGAAGTCCTACTAGACCTACGGAGTGGCCGAGGCCCTTCAGTTTCTATTGCAACAGCCGGTTCAACCAACTCGTCATTTGTAGTTTGTATCTCTAGAACCTCTTCTAGATCTACCACATTGCCATCAGTTTCATTTGTGAAAAACTCTTTTTCCAAGAATGTAGCATACTGAGAAACAAACACTTTTTGTTCCTCCTTGTGGTAGAATAGATATCCATAAGAATTCCTTGGATATCCCACAAAGTTACACATGACCGACTGTGTGTCGAGTTTATCGGATTCTGCTTTTTAACAAAGGCCGGGCAACCCCAAATCTTAATTCTCTTAAGAGATGGTCTCTTCCCATGCCATATCTCATATGGCGTGGTAGACACGGTTTTGGTTAGGACCCTGTTCAGTAGAAATGCTGCAGTCTCCAATGCATGCCCCCAAAATGAGACGGGTAACTCAGCATCACTCATCATGTATCGGACCATATCTAATAGGGTCCGATTACGTCGTTCAGACACACCATTGTGCTGTGATTTGTAAGGAGGAGTGAGCTGAAAGAGAATCCCATTCTCTTTTAGGAAGTTTGCAAACTCTGTACTGAGCTACTCCCCACCTCGATCTGATCGAAGCATTTTGATACTCAAGCCGGTTTTTTCTTCTACTTCTTGTTTATATTCAGTGAATTTCTCGAAAGCTTCGGACTTGTGCTTTAATAAAAATACATGACCGAATCTTGAGAAATCGTCAGTGAAAGTAATGAAGTATGAAAAACCGCCTCTAGCCTGTGTAGACATTGACCCACTTACATCACTATGTATGAGGCTTAGGAGCTCAGTAGCTCTTTCTCCGTGTCCGGTGAACGGTGTTTTGGTCATTTTACCCTTGATACAAGACTGGCAAGTTGCATAAGATTTATATTCAAAAGGGATTAAATATCGATCTTTGTGTAACTTGTTTAGTCTTGTTTCGTTAATATGACCAAGTCTACAGTGCCAAAGAAAAGCTTCATTTATTTCTGAAAGTTTTCTTTTATTAGTGTGTTTTATGGTGAAAACTGTGTGTTGATTTAGGACGTATATCCCGTTATTAAGCGTACCATACCCAACCAACATTTGATTCAGGTGAATGTTCATAACATTGTTCTGCAATACAAAATTATATCCTTCATTGTCTAACAAAGAAACGGATATTATATTACAAAGCATACTAGGTACAAAATAACATGGGTTCAAAACCAATATACACCCAGATGGCAACCCCAAGTGATACTCTCCCACTGCGACTGCATGTACATTGGAACCATTTCCAACGCGGAGAGTATGGTCACCTTTCTTCAAAACCTTGCTATTTCTCAGCCCCTGCATGGAATTGCAAATGTGAGAACCTGAACCGGTATCTAATACCCAGGAAGCAGAGTTTATTGAAAAACAGTTTTTTGTCACAAACACACCTGAAGCGGAAGCATCCCCATGCCTCTTCTTGAGATTTAAGTACTCTGTGCAGTTGCTCTTCCAATGTCCTGTTTTGTGGCAATGAAAACATTCCCCTTTCCCCGATTTTCCAGCTTTGGACTTGTCCTTCCCCTTAATCTTTTTAACTCCACCCTTAGGATTGGTGGGCTTCTTCTTTTTCTTTCCCTTGGCTTTAGCCTTTGGGCGAGAAGAGGAAGATTGTCCAACACTCAAAACGGGAGTTTTCACTGATTTTAGTGTGCTCTCTGCACTCCTTAACATATTAAGGAGTTCAGGCAGTTCCTTCTCCATGTTGTGCATGTTGAAGTTAACTATAAATTGAGCAAAGGTGGAGGGGAGGGACTGCAGAATAATATCCGTATATTGTTCATTGTCCATCGTCCAACCAAGGTCTTCAAGCTCTTCTATGAGAGCTATCATCTTTAGAACATGGTCTCCTACTGGTATGCCAGGGGCCATTCGCATCTGAAACAATTTCTTTGATGCTTCGTATCGTAATACGCGGGATTGCTCTCCATACAACTCCTTTGTATGGAGGAATATGTCGTGAATGTCCAAATTCTCGTGCTGCTTTTGATATGTGTTGTCCATCGATGCAAGCGCGAGGCATTTGGCCGTGGCACAGTCAGCGTCCCATGTCTTGCGGACTTCAATATCCGCAACTGAGGATTTTGGACCTGGGACGGGCGGGGCTGGAGACGTGAGGACATATGATAGTTTATCATAAGTCAAGGCAATTTTCAGATTCCTCAGCCAGTCTTTATAATTGGTCCCATTCAGTTTATTTTTATCTAGTAAAAGCTTGAGTCCTGTCATTGGTATCTTCCATTAAGAGAGAGAAAAGAATACACTCAGCGAAAGCTCTTGCAAAGATCAGATTGGTTATTATCTTGTCTAATCGATGTCTCCCACAGCTTTAATCAAGTTTTTCTTTCAAACCTTAAAAAGAAAACTAGCCAGGATTAATTACAGTCTACAACTTCGCCAACTGTTCAGCCAGGCCAGTGCCGGTACTTGAAAGAGGTTCCCCGTGCTTTCGCACGGACCTAATTAAAGTAAACCTCGTTTTCCCAGAGGCGTAGCCCCGTTAACACCTTTCTAGACACCTAATGGGTTAGCTAATTGTAAACTGCAAAACTCTCCTGGGAGCAACTATTGCCCACAGTGGGATCAGGATCAAACCATCATATGGAAGGTATGCAATCTTATTGCAAATCTTAACACTTGAAATTCCCGATGCGGTTTTTACCCCTAGTACCAATGACCTTAACTATGGTCAACAAATCATAAGTACTAGTCAAGTTCTACCCGTCATTTCTTAATTAATTAGACCCACCCACATGACCCTTAACTATGGTCAGAAAAGTCATATGAATGTTCTAAATAATCTGCATCTTATGCAGTGTAGGAAGACATCACTTAGCTGCCGTACACTACGCCTTAACTATAGTCAACAAACGTAGCACGAATACTAAGTACTCTACTTCCTAAAATGACGGAGGGTTGCGGATGATTTTTAAGAAAATCTTTAACGCTTTGAACTTGATATCGTCGTAGAATCAAATGGTTTTCAAAAGGAGTGGCTTGAGCAGTTTTGAAATGTAGCTTTTTCATAAAGAGCCGAGTGGTTTTCAAATCCGATTCTACAATATCTTTTTAGGTTTATTTTCTTTACATTAATCATATTAATGTAGTCCCATCATTTAAGTCCTTAAGCCAATCACAGAAAAGAAACGAAAATACCACGTACGCTTATGCCATCCGCATTCGCCGCAATGTTCCGTTATGCATCGTTAGGTGACTTAACTAACGGCATACCGGGACGGGACTAGCGCGGGTGTAAAACATAAGCAACGCCTACTATATATCTTATTTATAATATATCATTCGTCTCAGATATCACATCACAGAATACAGGCAGCAGAAACACACCAATGATAATACAGGATATACTAGGACGTCCGTATTTAGTATTTAGCCAATCAATAGAAAATACGGATTTCACAGTCGCGATGAATAGCCAAGCCCACACCCCTAGACCCCTACGAGAGCGGCAAGCGACCCTACCAATTCTGGAGTTTAGGAGACCCGGTCTCGACTCTTCGAGATGGCCTCCCACTAAACCCCAGAACCCGGTCACTTGTGCTCCCCTCCTTGGGTCTATCCTAATGTGGAAAAGTAAATAATATACAACACTGGTGACATCAACATCAACCCGGAAGTGCCCCAAATAAAAGAATATTACATTACATTTGAATTTTACATGAATGAAAAGAAAACTCTCATCTCACATAAAACCCCCCGGCTATTCAATCGCGACAATCCTGCACATCATATCCCAGCAACACATAATATCATATATCATCAACGTAAGTAAGTATGCGTACCCCGATTGTCGTTGATGTATAGTAACGAAACCGGCGATATGCGACATACTACACTTACGGTCACAGAAAAGAAAGTGTAAAACTACAACATTTGGAATCCACATTCTCTTTAGACATCGTAAATCCGAAATATCACATACTTCGCATTTCATGCCTAACTATATGAATTCCACATATTGTATCACATTCCAGATAAATAGACAGTATTAAAGTTTTCGATCGAATGATCAAATACCCAAAATTTCCTAAAGCTCAACACTTGAGCGGAGTTCAAAAATCCCAGAATGTGTCACAGTAGCAATGGGCCAGCCGTAGAAGGGTCAAGCCAATGCCTCACATGTGGCACGCCGTACTGCCCCAAACACTAAGGTTAAGAGGCAGTTCAGATGGTCACATTATCGAGTTAAGGTTTGTGTTCTTCTAGAGGGTCCACCACATAACTTGCACGTATTTCCGAAAGATTTAAACCCGAGAAAAAATCAACACTTTAAAGTTTTTCATGCCGGGAAAAAGTGAGTTAATGATATTCGTTCGAACATTTTAATACTTTCTAAATTACCAGAAAAAGGCACGAAATTAAATTTTCCGATCGAATCAACGAACCCAAAATAATCCCCAGAACACTCAACACATGAATCAGATTAAAAATATCCAAAAGTATCTACAAGCAGGTAAGAATATTACTGTACAAAAACGAGGCAATATGACATCTGTACGGCCGCAGAGCCGCGGCCTAAGCAAGGTCTGGCAGCGGTTCCGCGGCGGTATGTACGGTTTATGGCTTCGTTTTTTACAATATTACTTATATTTGCCTACTGCATTTTTTAAGTATTTTTAATTCAGAAAAAACACATTTTTAAAAAATGTCCAGAGAAGGCTCAAAATACGTATTTTTTTGGTTCGATCGGAGTTTTAACTTCGCCAAAGCGTCGCCTAAAGCTCTAGCTTGGCTCTGATACCATTGATAGGTTTACCTAGCACCTCATGAAGGGTTTGGAAGCATCACATGTGCCAAAATCAAATTTTTAAAGGTGCTAAGTGAACATACAAAGAATCATCACTAGAAATTTAGGGTTTCATTACTTCAACATCATCACAAGTAGTAAAAGCTAGGGTTTTGAGAGTACAACCTTTGTAGCTCCCTACGCTAGACTTCTTGGCTACTTGAGTGTTAGAAAAAGGTTCGCTTGAGATCCTCTAAGTCCACGACGATCCACCCGAAGCTCCTTGGCCCAAAGCTCCTTACTTTACTTGATATGTGAATGAAGTAGAGCAAACACCCTACACAAATGGGCTAGATGTGTGTAGTATAATGATGTGCTTTGTATTCTATAATCAAAACTCTTTCTTTTTATCAACCTCACTCAAAGAAATTATCAAGAGAGGAAGAAGAAGATAGTGGCTAAGCTTTTTTTTCAAAAGGAAATGTTATGAGTGTGAATAATTGAAATAAGAAAAGAATAATCTATATTAATCCTTCTCACTTCAACCATGGTTAGAATTATCTAGATGTTTATCAAATGAGTTAAAAGGCAAAAGGATAATTAACTCAAGGTTAAAAAGTGGTTGAAGCATAGTCAAAAGATGATAAACATTAACCTTGTGTGAATTATCCTTTACTTTATTCAAAATGATAAATAAATAGATAATCACTATAATATAAGTCTTGCATTGCCACCAAATATGTATCAACAACCATGATACAATGTATGTATGTATGTATGTATCCATGCACATCATCATGTGCATACATGCATGCATACAAAAATAGAAAAAGAGTTTAATTTAAGAATTAATCTAAAAGCCATTTGTTAAATCAACACTTGATTTTGCAAACCGGTCATATCACATACGACCCGACCAATAGAAAATGCCCGATTAATATACGGTATCACATATCCATATTTAATCGGGTCTCCGCGCATATCTCATATGCACACTACATCTTTTCGCCTGAGCCAGGAAAGTTCATTGTGGGACTCTAAGACTCGTCAATACGCCGGCAGTAGGTAATGATCATATCAAATACCTACAAGCCGCAAGCGGTCAGCTAAATGTAACGGCTACCCCGGTATTCAGCGATCAGAAGAAAACAAGCGAACCTGTCACAACTCCCGTCGAGCCAACCGGCAACACTACCGTACAGTCCGATCTCTTCGTCAGATATGCTGCATATCGAGTCTAGAGATGGTTACGTCGACCCCAATAACTCAATAAGTCGTGCCGATGAATGGTCTATAACAGATCGAGAAAATACTGATAACACTTATCAATAAATCTCAACAGCTTTGGCAAGGGACTAACTGATATAGCCAATCGAGCACAGCACAGCATCAACTCCCAATACCGGGAGAGACGAAACCCCTCCTATCGCTCATCGCCTTCGTGTGTCTCGGGACTGTAGCCACCTGTTTGCACGACTCAGTAGAGCCGTGGTAGGGTGGTAATCAAAGTACAGTGGGAGAACACACAAGACTCTATGACGATCTTGGGTCTACAGACTAACCTGCACCAGTGTCACCTGAGAACTGCTATCCGACGATAGATATAATTCCATATAGGAGTTCTCGGTGAGTCCGTCCAGTGTACCCAGTCACCACTGAGCACCCGTATACGATCTCGATGTCAAACATCGATGAATGTGGGAGCATCCATTGTCCATCATATGGGTCTAGTATCTTATACGCTAGTCTACTCTGGTATATCGATGCCCCGTCTCGATACACCTACGACTAGGGACATTCTAGGATATGCTTATAAACTACAGATGTCCCACTAGTATGATCTCTATCATAATCACAGTAGTCAAGCCTATATCCCCAGGGCTTTATCAATATGTGTGAATGAATAAAAGCATGATCAAATCAACATGTCAGATAAAGAAGAACCAGATAGCATACTATCATGTCGAGCAAGAATGTACACTGAATATATATATATATATACATGTATGAATACATCCACTATCATATAATGGCCTCTAGGGCATACATATATCAAACAACATACTGTCAGCGAAGAGGTCGCAGTTGTTGAGGCTTGGATTATATCCCACCATTTATAATTCTCTCTTCCAGTATCCTACGCTTCCCACCTGGTGGGTTAAGGCATTTCTGGAGTAGTGGAACATTCCTACCCAAACCTTCCTTTCGCTGGACCGAGAAGTATCGATCTCCTTAGAGGAATTTGCAGAAGTTTCCGGCTTACCGGTCATAGAGGAGCATTATGAGGAACTACTTCCTATGGATGAATATGTTTTTGGTGCCAAGCCAGTGATAATGGGACTTACCCCGGAGAACGCCGTTCAACACCAATTTTCTAGTCTGATCAAAGTATTGAATATTTATGAGGGCATTATCCTCGAATCTGGGAGCCGCAGGGTTAATTTTAAGGATTTCATCGCTCGTTTCCTTCATCCGAAGGTTCTCTCGAAGGAGGCTGCTAAATCTGCCATGCTTGATGACCATTTTGGCTTAGGTTTAAACAACCTGCCAATGGCGGAGGTAGATCAGAAGAGTTTCTTCTTTCCTAACGCTCCAGTTGTTCCTTTTGCGGAGATCGCAGCCCCTAGGATTGATGAGGAAACATTTTTCTTGGGATTTCTTGGACTATGGTTGAGCTGGTTCACGCTCCCAATGCACCTTCGCCGTATGTGGCCGTCTGTCTTCTACCCGGCTCACCGAATGGTTATTGGGGTGAAAGTGGCTGTCGGGGTCACTGGTTTAGCCCATATGTATTACGGCCTTAGTCAAGCGGCAGATACTACTGAACCCGGAGTGTGGCATGTGAACTTCTCGATGCATTACTTCATGTCATGGCTCGAGCTACATGCACTTGGCGTTTTTGGAATTCATAAAAGGCCTTCATTTTATGACAGGTGCAGCTTTCCTCGAATTATGCGACTAGTCGGCGCATCTATTGTAAATCCGTCACCGCGGGATGCTAGAGGTTTGCTCCTTCGCCCCCGCACGGTTGGAGACGGCATGACCTTCACCGATAAGGTTCTAACCATCGGAAAAGTGTCCGCTACAACGGTGCAGCCATTGCGGGATACTTTTAAAGATGGAGCCTCAGTTTTGAAAGCTCGGGAGATCCTCCATTTATATGCTATTAGACCGGGTTTCTTTGTGTTTAGGCAAAATGATGCGGCGCTTTTCATGAGATACAATCCGCATCGTTTTGCCCAATAATTGAGCTATAATCAAGGAGTTCCGCTGGAGGCTTTCTTGCTAGAACCCAATGCCACTGGAGAGGGGATGCGAAACGCGCTACATCATTTCATGCGCTTGAACACGGGGTCCAATTTCTTTATTAGCGAACCGAGCTGTGTCCTGAAGGTCCTTAATGTGTACACGGCGTGGTACCAGCATTCGTTGGGCGCCGTCATTAAGGAAGAGAGGCGGCTGCTGCTCGATCGTAAAAATGCACCTCCTGCCGTCGATCGCAACGTGCCTTTGAAAAACCAATCATCTGAGACTAAACCGCTAGATTTATAACATTCAAATTAGTTATCTCATAACTACTTCTGGATTCCAAATATTGTACCACAGTCTAGATAAATAGACAATGTTAAACTTTCTGATCGAATAAACAAACATCAAAGATTTCCCAAATAGCTCAACACTTGAGCGGAGTTCAAAAAATATTCATCACATGCCACAGTACCAATGGTCCAGCCGTAGAAGGGTCAAGTCAATGCCTCACATGTGGCAACGCCGTACTGCTACAAACCCTAAGGTTTAGAGGCGGTTCAGACGTTCGCATAATCGAGTTAAGGTTTGTGTTCTTCTAGAGGGTCCACCGCGTTACTTGCACGACTAAGAACGTTTTTAAACTACGGAAAAATCCAACACTTGGAAATTTTCCGGCAGGGGAAAAAGTGAGTTATTGATATCCGTTCGAACTTCTTAACACGTTCTAAATTACCCGGAAAAATCTTAAACGAAGTTAAACTTTCCAATCGAATCAACGAATACAAAAAGATCTCCAGAATACTCAACACTTGAGTAGAATTAAAAATTCCCAGAAGCATCAGGAAATACATAGAGATGTTACTGTGCAAAACCAAAACCCTAATTCCATTGTTCTGCCGCGGAACCGCCGCGCAAGGCACGGTCTTGCCGCGGTTCCGCGGCGCTTTAAGAGAATTGATGGCTCGTTTTTCACAGTATTCCTTATAATTCCCTGCTTAATTTTTTGAGTATTTTTAACATGAAAAAATCAACATTTTCGAAAAATTTCCAAAGAGGGTATATCGGGGTTTGATCGGACTTTAAATTTCGTTTAAACTTCGCAAAAAGCACTAGCTTAGCTCTGATGCCAGTGTAGGATTACTAGGCACTCTCATAAGGGTCTATAAGGCATCAACCACGCCCGATTTTAAATTTAGACATGCCGAAAACCCTAACCAAGATCTTAGACTAGAGATTAGGGTTAAACAAAGCATGTAAACAACTTTACATCTAAGAGTTAGGGATTACAACCTTTGTATTCCGTTCCTTCACTTCTAAAGCTCCATGTTGAGGTCCCTTCGCTGCGATCATCGAGTATCCAGACTCTAGAGAGGCTCCACAAAAGAAAGATGCAAGCTTGCTTCCGATCTTCGATAACAAAGATGATCTACCTTGAACAAACTCAAACCCAAGCTCTTGCTTTGCTAATCAAGTATTAGCAAAGCAAACACCCTAATCTAAGTGGCTAGAATAGATGAGGATGATGAAGTAGGAATTTAGCTCTCATTTGTTTTCTTAATCTCACTCATTTTCATCACAAAATCATAAGCTAGAAAGCTTTCAAGGAGGAAGAAGAAGGTGAAGTCTTTTGTGATGAATAATGAAATTGTCATCATAATTACAAATGCAACCATAGTTTATGATGAGAAGGCTAACCAATGTAGAGAGTTTACTAGGGTTAAGGGTGTGGGTTGGGTTAGGAAATATCAAGCAAAATATCTAAACAAAATATCTTTGCAAGAAACAAATTAAAAGCTTCTAGAAGCTTCTAGAAAAGATTAACCCAAATCAAATCCTAACCATATTTAATCTCCACTAATCATGTTGCATTAGTAATCATAACATGTTACAATATTATATATCACATATACAATATTTATTGTAACAAAATAAAATAATACAATTAACATATATCGCATATATATCAATGTATTACCCGAGTGAGAAAAAGAACCTTTTAGTGAGCTTGTATTAGTTAATATAATTTAATATATCAAATATATAATTATACATTAAATTATCTAATCAACACTTGATCCGATAATCCGGCTATTTCATAAATAACCGACTAATATAATCTGTATCAGTTCATCGAATCAACACTTGATCCGATGACTCGGCTATATCACATATACCCGGCCGATATCTTATATCGCGAGAATCTAGTACGGTATCACATACACGTATTATTCTCGGTCCCGCACATATCACATATGTGCTCCTACTCTGTTTTGCCCGAACCAGGAAACCTCTGTGTAGGACTCTAAAGAATCGTCAATATGCCGGCAGTAGGTGATGATCATATCAAACACCCACAAGCTGCAAGCGGTCAGCTAAACGTAACAGCGACCCAGGTATTGAGCAATCAGAAGATCAACAAGCAAGCCTGTACTTTCTCCCGTGAATCCAACCAGTAACACTCCCGTACAGTCCGGTCTCTTCGTCTGATATGTCGCATATCTCGCTAGGGGTGTTAAACGTCAGACCCCAGTAGCTTGAAAAGTCGTGTCGATATGAGGTCCATAACAGTTCGAGAAACTACTGATAACACTTACCAGTAAATCTCAGCAACCCTGGCCATGGATTTCCAGTTATAGACAATCGAACACAGCGCAACATCAACTCCCTATACCGGGAGAGACGAAACCCCTCCTATCGCTCATTGCCACCATGTGATTCGGGACTGAACCCAAAAGCCACCTTTTTGCACGCACTCTTGGACATGGTATGATGGAAATCAAAGCACAGTAGGAATCACACAAGACTCTATGACGATCTCGGGTCTACAGACTAACCTGTACCAGTGTCACCAGAGAACTGCCATCTGACGTGAGGTATAATACCATCTGGGAGTTCTCGGCGAGTCCGTCCAGTGTACCCAGTCTCCACTGAGCACCCGTATACCTTCTCTGATGTCAAACACCAATGGATATGAGATCATCCATCGCCCATCATATGGGTCAAGAAGCGCATACGCTAGTCTACTCTGGAGTATCGATGCCCTATCTCGGTACTCCCACGACTAGGAAAATTTGAAGGATGTACTTGGAGACTACACTGTCCCCACTGGAATGATCTGCATCATAGTCCTGGTAGTCAAGTACTCATCTTAAGGGCTTTATCAACATGTAACATAGAGACAATCAGAGTACATGTTAAGATAAAGAGTAACCAGATAGCATACTATCATGTCGAGCAAGAAAGTCCTCCCTACATATGTCCCGCATCCACTACAATATGTAAGACTACGGTAGTGCCCCGGCCGTCTTTCCGAGGCCAAAATGCGGAAACGAAAACTTTTCAAAACTTAAAACCGGCGCTATCGTATGCTTAAAACCTGGATCGAACCATTAACCTACAACTAGCTATCTAGAGAGAGGGTTGGAAAGCTATACCGATCGATCCGTGTCCTTCGGTCTTTGTCCACCATCCCAAGCTCCTCGCGGCATCTCCGGTCTCGATCTTCTCGTCGGAAAGGGCACCACATCATCGATTCTTTTTACGGGCTCCTGCTTCGTCCGAAGCAACTCGGGCACGAAGTGTGCTAGCCGACTTATTCAAGATGTTGTAGAGAATGTTTGTGATCACTTTGTCTCTTGCACCCATTGCTTGGATGGAGGTTGAAGGTGTTGCCATTAATGGAGATTTGAGCTAGAGGAAGAAACAGGAAGAAGAAGAAGTTTCCTCTTTTCTTTTCTTTTGCTATCATGAAATGAGAGTGAGAGAGTGTATCAAAAAATACAAGACCAAGCTTGCATAAGGCAGCCCCTTTCTCTTTCCTCTTATCAAATCATCACAAAACCATCATATAATGTGACATTAGCACATAAAAAGAGACCATGAGTCACTAATGAAGTCCATGTCACATTTAATGCATGTCATGATGAAATTCTAGCTCATTATTTCCAATAACAAACATTAATCCAAATGTTTACAACTATAAAAAGATACGGCAACATCTGAAGTAAACTCGTGACGGATCACAAGGATACCCCTCACTTGTATAAACATACCTGCACCCGCATTCCGACTGAATGCGAATGCGATGAGACTAAAGTAATCCAACAAATCTAATACTAAGATCCGGCTTAAACAAAAGCCTACTAGTATGATCCGTTCGATCATGATCCGTGCAATACCGCACGTATAAGATCGAACCCTGCCATATATCATACGGCCTCTACAACGTTTCGCCCGAAACTTGAGAAACTGTCTGTGGGGGACTCTAAAGACTCGTCAATACTTTGGCTGTAGATTTAACCACTAGCACGTCAGAGGTATTAGCCGTATGTAACGGGCTACCAAGTCTTGACCAAAAGGGAGGTCGGTGAGCGAACTCATCCTGACACCCTACTGAGCCTGTCAGTGACAATATCCGTACAGTCCGGTCCGTTCGTATATAAGCATCGCATGGCGGGCTTAGGGGGCTGGTAAAACTCAGACCCCCAAAAGCGGTACAAGTCGTGTCGGAGTGTAGCACAGAACACCCTGAGATACTACTGGAATACCTACCAGTAAATCTCCTGCCTCAGCCGAGGGCTTTGTGTAATGGCTTTCCTAGACACAGCGCGACCTCACCCCCAATATCAGGAGAGACGTACCCCTGCCGATCCGCTCACTGCCTCCATATGGCTCGGGACTGTACCAACTAAAACCTGTTTGCACGACACCTTTGAGCCGTGGTAGGGTAGTAATCAAAGCACAGTAGGAACTCACACAAGACAAATGACGATCTGAGGTCGATGAACTAACCTGTACAAATGTCACCAGTGAACTGCTATCTGACGTCAGGTATAATACCAACTAGTATGTTCCCGGCGAGTCCTGTCCGATGTACTCATAACCCAATGAACACCTGTATACATCTTAGGTGAACCAACTGACACCAATAGCTTGTGAGACCGGCCACCGCTCCTCGTCGGGGTCTCGACTGTATACATTAGTCTACTAATGGAGTATCGATGCCCAGTCTCGAAACTCCCACGCCTAGGGACATTTTAAGGATGTGCTTATAGACCCCATCTCCCACGTATATGATCGCCATCATACTGCTGGCCGTCAAGCAAGAATCCTAAGATCTCTACCAACATACAATAGTGATCTGTAAGGTCACCTAAAGTTGTACACGATGATAAAGACAAACCATGGTAGCATACTATTCTCTATCAACATGTAATAGTGAACTACAATGTCACCTAAAGCATGTACACGATGGTAAAGACAAACCAGATAGTATACAAACCTCTCGAGTAAGACTGTCCTACCGGTATAGGTCCTCCCTCAATCATTGCAATCACGTGCCTGTGATCCAATAATTGACTCTGAGGGCACTATATCCAACAATCTTCCACTTGCACTCAAGGCTAATTATTGCGATGTCTCATACTCACAGCCCGTGTGATACCGAACACCCAACTCCTCTACTAATCAGTCTCACAAAGCTCGTTTGCAAAACTATTGCGTTCGAGAAATAGCCTTAGCTAATGGATCCATCCTGATGTTTCTTTCTATGTCTCTCTTTATCTCAAGTTCGCGGAGAAAGCCATCTCCCGAAATGAGCAATACCTGTCTTAGAATATGTCTGGATATCTGATGGGACCTAGTTCATAAATGAACTCCAAATCCAAACTTCTTAGACTGTATCGTCAACTGAAACCAATTAGTATCCTGCACCATGCCTCCCTCAGTATCCGCTTGGACCACATGTCCAAAATACTGCCCCTCGTCAGTGGGAAAACTATAACTCTGACAGCCACTCTGTCATCCAGGTCACTTTGGAAGCCTGGAATGATAACTGTCTCCTAAAAGAGGGTGTTGTTATCATATCCTAGAACATCCACTTATGTTCTAAAACTGCTTCCGAATGTTTCTCCAGGTTTGGATCGATATCTTATTGCATCTACTACAAAAACAACATCTGGTGTGGTACTTGACATCTCATGATTGACTCAATTGCCTAAGCAAGTGATCTGCCAATCATGCACATCCCTCTCCCCTTTAGTCTGTAAGACACCTTTAGAAAGGGTGACTCCATCACCTGCAGGTACATTACCGTGCCAAGAGTCGTCCATTCTAAAACACCTTTAGAATGCTGTCTAAGTACCCAGATTGGGATACTTCCCAAATCTAGATCTAAAACCATAGATCTAGTAACCAGTATGTCTGATATTATATCTATATCCTATGTGTAGAAACCACTATGTGACAACCAAACTATAACCGACTGTAGTTTAGGAATTTCTCTTCCTACTCTGTGTATGTCATCCAAATACCAGGACATCACACCCTACTACCTTCTTAACAGATCCATCCCCTATTCTGATGAAGTCAAACCTATGACTGTCACATCAGAAATAGATGATCTATCTCCGCTATATCTGCTTTAGTCTATAAATAGACATAAGCGACTTCTCTACTATTCTTCCGCTGCTTCCACTGACTAAGACAACCCTCTGGCAGAATAATATGCACGTGCACTTCTAAAGCCAGTTCAGAACAACACGATACTCATCCTCCTGTCGGGTCTCATAGCCTGGAACAACAGTAGTGTCAAGTCTGGGTAAATAAGAACCTCCCTGTCACCGTCTTTGAGCATACCGAAGTACCACTCGAGTGCCTGAGGTTACCCACCATATCTGCGGAGTGGCCAATGGAATGTCAAACCAGATTGAATTTTTATGTTCTTATCAAATTTTCAGTAATCGTTTGTGGTTCTGGAATCACTTCCAGTTCTAGCATACTCCCACTACTGTTTTCTGAAAAAAAATCCATTTTTATTAAAACTGTGGCGAGTCAAGAACAATATCACTATTAATCTTCCAGATGGTAAATAGTCAACCCTCGTCATAGCCCGGATCAACCCACAAACAGCCATTACAGAAACGTGCCTTGAGTTATCCAGAGTCTTGTTTTAAGCATAAGCCGGACAACTCCCTGTACCTTAACATAGTTAAGATATGAACTATTCTATATCCAATATAGAAATAGAGGCACTAATTTAATTGGAACAAGATTCAAATCATGCAGCTGTCTCCAGTGCATGTCAACTAAATGGAGAGAGGTCGTTCAGCATTACTGAACTTAGGAGTGCTTCCAATTATGAGTAACCTGAAAGAGAAGCAAGTTCTCTTAATCATTACTATCAACTGAATACCATACACAAGTATCTACATCTTCGATCACCTTGAAGAATCCTGATACTTGCAATACCTGGTTCTCTACTTTATTCTTATACCTATAACTTCTCAAAACTTAGACCTTGCATTTCTACGAAACACATGTCAAAGAACTAGAGAAGTCATAAGTAAACCGAATATAGTACGAGGACCAATCCCTCTGTCCTAATGGACACCGGACCACATACAATACTCTGTATAAGTCCCTTGAGTCTAATAACACATTCCCTGTGTGTCATAGGTTAAAAACTGTACTTATGGTTAAGAAGAATTACACTGCTATTTAATGCTCCTTACCTAACCATCCACTGATATAGGTAAATGTCATAGACATAATTTCAAAAAGTTATATCTCACTTTATAAAAATAAACGTACAGATATATCAATTTGAAATTGGTGCATAACAACGGATATTCAAAACCAAATATTTGCCGTCCGGCAAACATCCCAGGCGATTTCCTCAAATATCACCAACTACAACGAATTCCGATATAATGAGGATGATCACCTAATTCCCAATAACTTACACCCACTCATCATCTGTAAAACCATATAGATGTGAGAATTATACCTGGTAAATACATACCTTGGAGCAAGGACTAATTAGGAAATCAGTTTTCTTTCAACAGTACACAATGAAATTGAAACATAAAAATGTTTTGAAGGGGTATCCTGGTATTTCTAGTAATGCCTCTTCCATTATCCAGATTCACAACTGTAACCGTATATTTCTTTGCCATCTCTCCAAATCCCTTTATATGTCTTTAGTCATTACCTTCTGTACACCCTCTTAGGCTAAATGGTTTTCTTCATCCCCTACTGTTCGGCACCAGCCTATGGTTTGGAAAAAGACTATCCAATAAGCATAATGGGTGCACTGTCCTAATTCTAGGAACACTCGCAATCCGAGAGAAGGTAAAGATAAAAGACAACTGAATAACACCTTATTCCTATTTCTCCTGAACCAGAATCCATTCCCGAACTGGAACAAGTTCCTTCAAGTTCGTATATAACCATACGATGGAGTATCCAAATAACTGTGGATCTTCTTAGTGATACGGAGTGTTCTGGAGAAATACAAAGGTGAAGTGGGAGTGGTAATGAAATACTTGGTTTGGTTGTGAATAGAAGTCGCACTTTACATTGCCCTCTTTCTAATCCCTTTATTTGTCTTTGCTTAATACCTTCTGTACACCACACTTAGGCTAATCGTCTTTCTTCATTCCCTACCATTCGGCACCAGCCTAAGGTTTGGAAGAAGACTATCCAATAAGTGTAACAGGTGTACTATCCCCTAATCTAAGGAGCACTCGCAACCTGAGAGAAGGTAAAAGGAAAAGACAACTAAATAGTCCTATTCGTTTTCTCCAGAACCGGAAACCATTCTCGAATCTGGAACAAGTTCCTTCGAGTTCGTATATAACCATACGATGGTTTTATCCAATAGAAGTGGTTGTTCGTAATAATACGGGGTGTTCTGGAGAAAAGGGTAAAAGTAAGAGTGGCAATGAGGTATGCAACTCTGACAATCCAAAAGCCAGTGTTATAAGAAAGTTCGGTTAACTCTGTCACTGAGTCGTAGTCAAGGGTCGGGCCATGGTCGCTGCCAAAGAGAGAGAGAAAAGAAACACTCTACGTGCACTCTAACCTAGATCAGAATGGTTATCACTTTATCTAATCAGGTAACCTCCCACAGTATCCTCAAATTCTCCTCCAAACATGAAAGAAGAATTAGTCGGGATCACCCGAGGAGTAAACCAACTCATCAGTGGGAATCAGGATCCAACTATCATCGCATGATAACGTGACGGAATCCACTCACGTTATCACACTCCACAAGGTATGCGCATGCCTGGCAAGTTTCTGTTTCTTTAGAAACTCCCAATGTGATTTTTACCCCTAGGACCCAAGTGACCTTGACACAGTCAACAAATCAAAGAGTCCAAGTTAAGTTCAACCCGTCATTATCCTGGATTGCATTAAACCCACCCGTACGATCCTTTGACACAGTCAACAAGGCCGCACGACTGTCCTAACCAATCCCATTAATATGCCACAAACAAACACTACTTAGCTACCACACACTACGCCTTGACACAGTCAACAAACGCAGCATGAATACTAAGTAATACTTGTAAGAAATGACGGAGGGCTACGTCTAGTTTTTGGCGAAAAACTTTTAACGTAATGAACTTGATATCGTTGAAGAAACTGCATAGATTTTTATAAAAATACTGTGGCGAAAACCTTTGCTAAAGAGGTCACTCCCGGTGAAGGGATCTCGGCTCTTTCCCCGTAGAATGAGGTGCAGGATATTCCAACTGAATACCATAATGCAAAGAAAAAAGTAATCGGCTATAGTGAAGTTATTACCCTGACGCAAACTTCTGTCTAAGGGGTCACTCCCGGTGAAGGGATCTCGGCCCTTGCCTCATCGACTGAGGTGCTGGATATTCATAACCGAATACCATTGTGCAAAACAAAAGAGAACGTCCTTGCAATAACAGCTTTTTTTGAAAAATGTTCCAACAATATCAGATTAGGTTTGTTTAGTTTGCATTGATCCGAATCAATGCAGTCCCATCAATTAATCACACCACAAAAGAACGAAAATACGATGTACGTATATGCCATCCGCATTCGCCACAGGGTCCCGTCATCACCCATTAGGTTACTTAACTAACGACAGAGCGCGGACTGGACTAGCCCGGGTGTAAAACATATACAACATCTACTAGTATATATATCAATATATAATAATCGCTCAAGCCATGATAAAATGCAACATCACAGAAATGTAATAAGCATCATAGAACAATACAGATAAACTGGGATCCCCGGGTTTCATAGAGCCGCTACTGAAACCCGATGTTCCCCTGGTCGTGTGGATAGCCTGTGCAATGAAATCCTAGACCCCTACGGGCGCGACAAGTTACCCGCCAAAACCTGAAGCGAGGCAGCCCCTTTCAACAACGTGAATGAACCACTCAACACTTCACAGAATCCAGTAACTTGAGCACCCCCCTTGGGTCAACCTGTACCCCCTACGAGTGCGGCGAATAGGCCGCCAATTCTAGAGTGAAGCCCCCTCTGTCTCAAAGCTATGAGATGCGGGCCCGTTTCCCTCTAGAACCCGGCTACCCGTGCACCCCTCCGCGGGGTAATCTTAGTACAGAAAGTAAAATATACATTCAACGGGTACATCGACCTCAGCCCGGTCGTGCCCCAAAAGAATAATATACAAACAGGCAGTGACGGCAGTCTACATGTCGGACGCTAGCCCCGCAATATCAAATGTACGTATATAACCAAACTGTACTACCATTGCATCCAGGCTATCCAGCATGACAAATTCGCAACATCACAGCACAACACAGAACATCAACGTGAATGTCACGTTCGCAAATCCGTCTAAAAAGGCTATAGCAATTAGACAGGATTTACCGATCAAATGACATTCACGGTCGCAGATATTGTAATTCCACGTTGCCCACCCCGGTACTTGCGGGGAGGCGGAAAACGGAATAAAAATCGAATTTTTATGAGCTTAGGCAACATGGACTAGACTATGAAGGATCTTTGCTAAACAAAAACAAGCTAAAGCTAATTAGAAACTAGCTAAGTGCTAGAAAGGTTATACCTTGGGCTTTATGTCCTTCTCTCCTTGCTCCTTGGAGTGGTGGAAGGAGGTCACCTTAGTCGTCTTCTCACGTCGAAGAAAGATCCACCCGAAAGCCTCGACCTTTGGCTTCAACTCCAAGCTAGAAGTAACTAGGATGCAAGAAGTGCTAATCCTTGAACCCTAGATGAGAGTAGAGATTATCAAGAGAGGGTTTTTCTCAAGTTCAAGTGTTTCTCAACACATGAGAGGGGAGAGCTTGAGGGAGAGGAAGAACAAGAGAGAAAATAAAATGATAGAATGAGAGAATAATAACCATTCTCACATATATGTGTGAATTATTGTAATTAGATAATTAGCTAGATAATTGTCATGGTTAATCAAGACATGACCATTATCATTTCATTTTTAATGCAATTTGCAAGGATCAAAGAGCATCTTCCAAATGAAATGATGATGGTCAAAGTGTCAACCAAGGTCAACAAGTCAAGAAGGTCAAATGGTCAACAAGCATAACCATGCACAATTATTAAACTAATATCAATTAACAATAATACACACATAAGCATTAGGGTTAATAAAATGACAATAGTCATTAACCCTAATCAAAGTCCTCTCCCTATGTCTCAAGCAACTGTGCATACGCACCCGTATTCGTGATCCGAGGAACACGAATACAATGAGAAAAACCAATCCCAAATCATATACTAGGATCCGGCTTAAACCAAAGCCCGCTAGTATAAGATGTCCGGACAGCAAACGTGCACAAGTGCGCGGATGTGAACGAACCCTGTCGCAAAACCATGCGATCTCTACTCATTTTGCCTAAAGGCGAATAGCTCTCTGTGTGGGACTCTAAAGACTCGACACTACGCTGGCAGTGGGTTTAATCACAGACCGCAAGCGTCATTAGCTGTGCGTAACGGTCCCCAGGTAGATGCCGATAAGAAGACTGACGAGGTGAACCCCATCTGAACTCCTACTGAGCCTGTATGTGACAATCTCTGTACAGTCCGGTCTGTTCGTAGGATACATCGCATGGCGGGCCTAGGGGGGCGGTGAACGTCAGTCCCCTAATAGCGATACAAATCGTGTCGGAGTGTAGCCCAGAACACCCTGAGATAACACTGGAAATCTACCAGTATATCTCGCTTGCCCTGGCCAGGGACTACTCGTGTAATGGCTCTCCAGGACACAGCGCGATGTCAACCCCCAATACCGGGAGAGACGAATCCTGTCTAACCGTCACTGCCTCCAAGTGCTTCGGGACTGCACCCAAAAACTACCTGTTTGCACGACTCCTTTTAGCCGTGGTAGGGTAGCAATCAAAGTGCAGTGGGAACACACTCGAGGCGAAGTGACAGTGTCAAGTCAGCGGGCTAAGCTGTATTCATGTCACCTGGGAACTGATAACTGAAGATAGGTATAATACCAACCAACAGTTCCCGACGAGTCCTGTCCAGTGTACTCGTAACCTAACGAGCACCCGCATACTATCTCAAGTACGACGTACTGACGGCTGTGGGACAGACCGTCTCCCACGCTGGGATGAGAAGCGCAAACGCTAGTCTACTCCGGAGTATCGATGCCCTGTCTCGATAGTCCAACGACTAGGGACCTGTATAAGGATGTGCTTATAGATCACCCAGCTCCCACGAGTGTGAGCACCATCACAACGCTGGTAATCAAGCAAAGATCCTAAGGGCTCTACTAATATGTATATCAGCGATATGCTAAAAGAAACACATGCACATATTAAAGCAGAGACAAACCAAGTAGCATACTACCATTTCGAGCAAGATTGTATATACAACTGTGAATATCCCAAGCTTCCATCAAGTAATATACAAACTAGTATGATATAGTAATGGCCTCTAGGGCATATACACTAACAATCTCCCACTTGCACTAAGGCCATATACTGGCGTATCGAAGACCTATCATCTCGATCAGCCGCTCGGACTGAGTCTGGGGCAAGGCCTTGGTGAATGGATCTGCTGTGTTATCTTCTGAAGCAACCCTCCGAACCTCGATCTCCTGGCGATCCACGATCTTCCTGATCAGGTGATACCGCCTCAAGATGTGTCTGGATTTCTGATGGGACCTGGGTTCCTTCACTAAAGCTATAGCCCCGTTGTTGTCGCAATACAGAGGTATTGGGTCAACAATGGACGGAACCACCTGAAGTTCTCTCAAGAACTTCCTTATCCAGACAGCTTCTTTTGCGGCATCAGATGCAGCGATGTATTCCGCTTCCATAGTCGAGTCAGCAACGGTTTCCTGTTTGGAGCTCTTCCAACACACCGCCCCTCCATTGAGGGTCAAGACAAAACCCGACATGGACTTGGAATCATCCTTGTCACTCTGGAAGCTGGAGTCAGCAAAGGCCTCAATCTGCAGGTCTTTTCCGCCATAGACCAAGAACATCTCCATAGTCCTTCTCAAGTACTTGAGAATGTTCTTTACTGCTATCCAATGTTTCTCCCCAGGGTTTGACTGATACCTGCTTACTACACTCAGTGCATAAGCCACATCCGGTCTGGTACACAACATCGCATACACTATAGAGCCTACCGCAGAAGCGTAGGGTATAATAGACATGCGATCCCTCTCCAAATCAGTCTTGGGAGACATCTCTTTGGAGAGGGTGATCCCGTGACAAGCCGGTAGATTACCGCGCTTGGAATCTTCCATACTGAATCTCTTCCATATGGTGTCGATGTACCTGGACTGCGAAAGTCCTAATATCCTCTTGGATCTGTTACGGTAGATCCGGATACCCAGAATGTATGAGGCATCACCCAGGTCTTTCATGGAGAACCTGTGTGACAAGAACCCCTTGACAGATTGTAGCATAGGAATATCATTTCCTATTAAGAGAATGTCATCCACGTATAAATGAGGAATACTGCAGTTCTCGCTACAAATATACAATAGATGCATGGTTCATCTGGATTTTTGATAAAGCCAAATTCCTTGACCGTCTCATCAAAACAGATGTTCTAACTCCGCGATGCCTGCTTTAGTCCATAAATGGACTTAAGCAACTTGCACACCTTTCCGCTGCTCCCACTCTGAATGAAACCCTCTGGCTGATCCATATAGACACACTCCTCTAAATGTCCATTTAGAAAAGCTGTCTTTACGTCCATCTGCCAAATCTCATAATCGTGGAAGGGAGCAATGGCAAGAAGGATCTGAATGGATTTCAGCATAGCTACTGGAGAAAAAGTTTCGTCATAGTCCAAACCAGGTCGCTGACGAAAACCCTTTGCTACCAGTCTAGCTTTATAGGTCTCAACCTGTCCATCTACACCAATCTTCCTTTTGAAGATCCACTTGCATCCTACGGGTTTTACCCCATCTGGAGCAATGTCCAACGTCCATACTTTGTTGGTGTACATGGACTCCATTTCGGTCCGCATTGCATCAAGCTATTTTACCGAGTCGACGCTCTGAATGGCTTGCTGGAAGCTAGTAGGCTCATCAAAGTCTATGATGCAATCCTCTCTATCCCCGTCAATGAGAAAACCGTAGTATCTCTCGGGCGGATGAGACTGCCTACTACTCCTGCGGAGTGGCGTGGGAATGTCCTGTTCTTTCGAACCCTCTGGTTCTGCTAAGCTTTCAGTAATAGCTTGTGGTTCTGGAATTTCATCCAGTTCTATTGCGCTCCCACTTATTTCTTTTTCTAAGAACTGATGTTCCAGAAAATGGGCATTACGAGAAACAAGGACTTTTTGTTCCTCTGCGTAATAGAAAAGATACCCCCTGGAGTTCTTTGGGTATCCCACAAACTTGCACAGTACTGGGCGTGCCTCGAGCTTGTCCTTATGCTGCTTTTTGACATAAGCTGGACATCCCTAAATCTTCAGGTATTGAAGATAGGGTTTCTTCCCACTCCATAACTCATATGGTGTGGTAGGCACGGTCTTAGTTGGAACTCGGTTCAAAAGGTATGCAGCTGATTCTAGCGCATATCCCCAGAACGATCGCGGTAACTCAGCGTTACTCATCATGGACCGTACCATATCCAATATGGTTCGGTTCCGTCTCTCCGATACACCGTTATGTTGCGGAGTGTATGGAGGAGTAAGCTGAGAGAGAATTCCATTCTCTTTTAAGTAACCCAGGAACTCGGCACTCAAGTATTCACCACCTCGATCAGATCTCAGTGCCTTGATACTTTTGCCTGTTTGTTTTTCTACTTCATTCTTATATTCCTGGAACTTATCAAAAGCTTCGGATTTATGCTTCATTAAGAAGACATGTCCGAACCTTGAGAAATCATTCGTAAAAGTAATGAAGTAAGAATAACCGCTTCGCGCATGTGTAGACATTGGACCGCACACGTCGCTGTGTACGAGTCCCAAGAGCTCGCTCGCTCTTACTCTGTGTCCAGTGAACGGAGTCTTTGTCATCTTTCCCTTGAGACAGGATTGACAAGTTGCATACGATTGATATTCGAACGAATCCAAATATCCTTCTGCATGTAACTTAGTCAACCTTCTCTCATTGATGTGACCCAGTCTACAATGCCATAAGAAAGTTTTATCAATTTCTGGAGACTTTCTTTTGTGTGTATTCTAGACATTGAAAATCTGTGGCTGGTTTAATACGTATATACCGTTGTTCAATGTACCTGACCCAATCAAAACTTGATTAAGGTGAATGTTCACTACATTACTTACAAATGCAAATTCATAACCTTCTTTAGATAATAAAGATACAAAAATGGTATTACAGGTTACATTTGGTACATAATAACAACTACGCAAAACCAAAAAGTGTCCATCCGACAATCCCAGGTGATAGTCCCCCACGGCCTCAGCATCCATGCTAGCACCGTTTGCAACTCTGAGGGTCATGTCACCTGCCTTCAAAACTCTACGCTTTCTCAACGCCTGCAAAGAATTACAGATATGAGATCCTGATCCGGTATCCAATACCCAGGATGTAGAGTTTATTGATAGACAGTTTTCAATAACATACACACCTGAAGCTGAAGCTGCAACTCGCTTCAAATCCTGTGTTCTGGCTTTCCAAGCCTTGCAATCCTGTTTCCAGTGACCACTTTTGTGACAATAGAAGTATTCTTCCTTCCCCACCAGCTTTCCCGCTATCTTTGTTGCTTTTCCTTTTCCCTTCGTATCCACTTTACCGACACCGCCTCTTGGTTTGGCGGGGGCTTTCTTCTTCTTGCCCTTGGCTTTCGCCCTGGACCTAGAAGAGGAAGATCCTCCTACAAACAAAGTGGATGTCTCCCTACCCTTCTGTAGGGTGCCCTCAGCACTCCTCAACATGTTCAGAAGCTCAGAAAGTTCAACCTCCTTTCCTTGCATGTTGAAGTTAAGAATAAACTGGACGTAAGTGGAAGGAAGGGACTGGAGAATCAAATCAGTATAGAATTCATTCTCCAACGTGGTCCCAAGGTCCGCGAGCTCCTCAATGTAGCCAATCATCTTAAGCACGTGTTCCGCTACCGATGATCCGACGGCCAACCTTGCCGAAAATAACTTCTTCGACACTTCGTATCTTGCGATACGAGACTGCTCTCCATACAGTTCTTTTGTATGAAGAAATATGGACTCTAGGTCCATATTCTCGTACCTCCTCTGATGTTCGTTGTCCATCGAGGCTAGTACGAGGCATCTGGCCTTCGCGCAATCTATTTCCCAGGTCTTGTAGATTTCCCTATCTACGACACTGGTTTTGGGACCTGGGACAGGGGGAGCTTTGGTGGTAAGGACATACCCCAACATGTCGTAAGTGATTGCCATCTTGACATTCCTGAGCCAATCTTTGTAGTTTGGCCCTGTCAATATGTTTTTATCTAGTAATAACTTAAGTCCGGTCATGTTGAATGGTCGCTGCAATTAGGAGAGAGAAAAGAAACACTTTAGCATGATGCTCTTGCAAGTTTAGAGTGGTTTTTAGTTTGTCTAAACTGGATGGCTCCCACTGTCTTTCGAATCCCTTCTCAAACCGTAAAGAAAGGATTAGTCAGGATCAATCTCACCGTACAATACTTGCTTAACCGTTCAGCCAGGCCAGTGTCGGTACTTCGAGGGAGGTTTTCCAACGCTTTCGCGAAGTTCCTTAATTAAGTAACCTCTTTTCCCTGTGGGCGTAGCCCCGCTAACACCTTTCTAGACACCTACTAAGTTTATAGCATTGATCGTTAAGTGAGAGTTTTCCCGAGGAGTAGCATATACTCACAGTAGGATCGGGATCCAAATATCATCGCGTGATAAAACCGAAGGAATCCTACCAGAATCATCACACTCCAAATGGTATGCAGCGCTAGCAAGTTTAAGTACTTATGAAACTCCCGATGTGGATTTTTGCCCCATGCTTTTATGACCTTGGCGTGAGGTCAAAATGTCATAAGTCACATGTCAAGTTCTTCCCATCATTATCCTGGTTAATTTGAACCCACCCGTACCTACCCTTGACGTAGGCCAAAATGGCAGTACGACTGTCTCAAACCAACGCATTCTATCTATGCAACAGATAAATATCCGGCAGCTACCAATCACTATGCCTTGGCGTGAGGTCAAAATACATAGCTTGAATACTATCGATTATTTAACTGAAATGATGGAGGGCTACGGATAGTTTTGGCGAAACCGTGAACGTAGTGAACTTGATATAATCGATGGAACGAGATAGCTTTTAAAAGGAGTGGTTCAAGCTCCGCGTTTTAAAAGTTTAGTTTTGAAAAGAACCGAGCGGTTTTCAAAGTGTTCCAATCGACTAGTACTTGGTTTATTTTCTTGCATTAGTTCTTTTAATGCATCCCATCATTTAATCCTACCATTGCAGAAAACAACCAAAATATGACGTATGCTTATGCCATTCGCATTCTCCACGGGGCCCCGTCATCACCCGTTAGGTTACTTAACTAACGACAGAGCGGGGGCAGGGCTAGCGCGGCTGTAAAACATAAGCAACGCCTAAATAGCTATCATATATAAATATATAGCAATGATAGACATTACAGATCACAGATGAATACATTGGATATACTAGGAATCCGCAATCCGTTCGAGCCTGCAACGAAAAGCGGATTACACGGTCGCGGTGAATAGCCAATACCCCACCCAAGACCCCTACGGGTGCGGCAAACTACCCGCCAAGTACCCGAAGCGAAGCAACCTCCCTCACCACCGTGAGTAGGCTACTCGGCACTTCGAGATACCCGGTAGTTTGTGCACCCCCTCCATGGGTCTATCCTAGGAGCAAAAACAGTAAAAAGAATTATACAATGATGGCTACAACCCCGACCCGGTTGTGCGGCCAAACAAATAATAATATTACATCAATTTACATATTACAATGAATGAAAGAAAAAGCAACACTCATCTCACATCCACCCCGGCTATTCATCCGCGACAATCCAACCCATTCATATACACATACCATCATCAATCACAGATCATTGATATGTATAACCCCGACTAATCGACATATAGCGATTAGCCAACGTTCAATACATATAAACATCACAGATATAACCTTTTAGTCAAAGTGTATTGAAGTTCGGAAAAAATACGGATTTATAGGCCCTCAAAAACAAATTTCTATTCTGGAAAATCTGGGCACATATAAACCATCTTAAAAATCCTAAAACCAAGCCAGAAATACACTGCACCAAACTCGACCCAGTGAAGAGCCAAGACGGCCGCGGTTGCGCGGCAATAACTTGCTATTGCCGCGGATACGCGGCTCTTTGGTCGAATCACTGGATCGTTTTAGGTGGCTTTCTTCACAAAACCCTGAGATGATTTTTGGAGTATAACAAATTTTATTTTGAACAGAAAAAAATTTAACAGAAACTTAGGGTTTTGAAAACTCGTTTTTTCGATTTTTCCGATTCGAACTTCGATACACTCTACTACCTAGCTAGTTTATGTTTAGTTAGGCTCTGATACCACTGTAAGTCCACGTTGCCCACCCCGGTACTTGCGGGGAGGCGGAAAACGGAATAAAAATCGAATTTTTATGAGCTTAGGCAATATGGACTAGACTATGAAGGATCTTTGCTAAAAAAAAACAAGCTAAAGTTAACTAGAAACTAGCTAAGTGCTAGAAAGGTTATACCTTGGACTTTATGTCCTTCTCTCCTTGCTCCTTGGAGTGGTGGAAGGAGGTCACCTTAGTCGTCTTCTCACGTCGAAGAAAGATCCACCCGAAAGCCTCGACCTTTGGCTTCAACTCCAAGCTAGAAGTAACTAGGGTGCAAGAAGTGCTAATCTTTGAACCCTAGATGAGAGTAGAGATTATCAAGAGAGGGTTTTTCTCAAGCTCAAGTGTTTCTCAACACATGAGAGGGGAGAGCTTGAGGGAGAGGAAGAACAAGAGAGAGAAAATAAAATGATAGAATGAGAGAATAATAACCATTCTCACATATATGTGTGAATTATTGTAATTAGATAATTAGCTAGATAATTGTCATGGTTAATCAAGACATGACCATTATCATTTCATTTTTAATGCAATTTGCAAGGATCAAAGAGCATCTTCCAAATCAAATGATGATGGTCAAAGTGTCAACCAAGGTCAACAAGTCAAGAAGGTCAAATGGTCAACAAGCATAACCATGCACAATTATTAAACTAATATCAATTAACAATAATACACACATAAGCATTCGGGTTAATAAAATGACAATAGTCATTAACCCTAATCAAAGTCCTCTCCCTATGTCTCAAGCAACTGTGCATACGCACCCGTATTCGTGATCCGAGGAACACGAATACAGTGAGAAAAACCAATCCCAAATCATATACTAGGATCCGGCTTAAACCAAAGCCCGCTAGTATAAGCTGTCCGGACAGCAAACGTGCATAAGTGCGCGGATGTGAACGAACCCTGTCGCAAAACAATGCGACCTCTACTCATTTTGCCTAAAGGCGAATAGCTCTCTGTGTGGGACTCTAAAGACTCGACACTACGCTTGCAGTGGGTTTAACCACAGACCGCAAGCGGCACTAGCTGTACGTAACGGTCCCCAGGTAGATGCCGATAAGAAGACTGACGAGGTGAACACCATCTGAACTCCTACTGAGCCTGTATGTGACAATCTCCGTACAGTCCGGTCTGTTCGTCTGATACATCGCATGGCGGGCCTAGGGGGGCGGTGAACGTCAGTCCCCTAATAGCGGTACAAGTCGTGTCGGAGTGTAGCCCAGAACACCCTGAGATAACACTGGAAACCTACCAGTATATCTCGCTTGCCCTGGCCAGGGACTACTTGTGTAATGGCTCTCCTGGACACAGCGCGATGCCAACCCACAATACCGGGAGAGACGAATCCTGTCTAACCGTCACTGCCTCCAAGTGCTTCGGGACTGCACCCAAAAACTACCTGTTTGCACGACTCCTTTGAGCCGTGGTAGGGTAGCAATCAAAGTGCAGTGGGAACACACTCGAGGCGAAGTGACAGTGTCAAGTCAGCGGACTAAGCTGTACTCATGTCACCTGGGAACTGATAACTGAAGATAGGTATAATACCAACCAACAGTTCCCGACGAGTCCTGTCCAGTGTACTCGTAACCTAACGAGCACCCGCATACTATCTCAAGTACGACGTACTGACGGCTGTGGGACAGACCGTCTCCCACGCTGGGATGAGAAGCGCATACGCTAGTCTACACCGGAGTATCGATGCCCTATCTCGATAGTCCAACGACTAGGGACCTGTATAAGGATGTGCTTATAGATCACCCAGCTCCCACGAGTGTGAGCGCCATCACAACGCTGGTAATCAAGCAAAGATCCTAAGGGCTCTACTAATATGTATATCACCGATATGCTAAAAGAAACACATGCACATATTAAAGCAGAGACAAACCAAGTAGCATACTACCATTTCGAGCAAGATTGTATATACAACTGTGAATATCCCAAGCTTCCATCAAGTAATATACAAACTAGTATGATATAGTAATGGCCTCTAGGGCATATACATTAACAGATATAACGTAAATACTGCGAACTAACATGTTTAAAATTTTTGATCAACAAAATTTCCCGAAGTGGGCCCCAAGCACAATTCCCAGTACTCAGACAAATCTGGGCCCAAAATAAAATTACCAGAAACCCCATTTCCAAGTCAGAGACCACCTGAAGAAATTTGGTAAAGTGAAGTTACAGAACGGCGGCGGAACCGCGGCCAAAGCATGTGTACGACCGCGGTTCCGCCGCGCTACAGTAAAAACAGTTTGCAAAATTTTCTCAGATTTCTTTAAAAACCCTGCCTGATTTTCTGCAATACACCAAATAATTTTTGATAACAGAAAAATTTCGACAGAAACTGATGACTTTCAAATGCAGTTTTTGGAAATTTCGTCCGATCGAAGTTCTAAACACGTTATAGCAAGCTAGTAAAGGTTAATGGCGTGGCTCTGATACCATGTAAGACTACGGTAGCGCCCCGGCCGTCTTTCCGAGGCCAAAATGCGGAAACGAAAATTTTTCAAAACTTGAAACCGGCGCTATCGTATGCTTATAACCTGGATCGAACCATTAACCTGCAACTAGCTATCTATAGAGAGGGTTGGAAAGCTACACCGATAGATCCGTGTCCTTCGGTCTTTGGCCACCATCCCAAGCTCCTCGCGGCATCTCCGGTCTCAATCTCCTCGTCGGAAAGGGCACCACATCATCGATTCTTTTTACGGGCTCCCGATTCATCCGAAGCAACTCGGGTACGAAATGTGCTAGCCGACGTGTCCAAGATGTTGTAGAGAATGTTTGTGATCACTTTGTCTCTTGAATCCATTGCTTGGATGGAGGTTGAAGGTGTTGCCATTAATGGAGATTTGAGCTAGAGGAAGAAAGAGGAAGAAGAAGAAGTTTCCTCTTTTCTTTTCTTTTGCTATCATGAAATGAGCGTGAGAGAGTGTATCAAAAAATACAAGACCAAGCTTGCATAAGGCACCCCTTTCTCTTTCCTCTTATCAAATCATCACAAAACCATCATATAATGTGACATTAGCACATAAAAAGAGACCATGAGTCACTAATGAAGTCCATGTCACGTTTAATGCATGCCATGATGAAATTCTAGCTCATTATTTCCATTAACAAACATTAATCCAAATGTTTGCAACAATAAAAAGATACGGCAACATCTAAAGTAAACTCGTGACGGATCACAAGGATACCCATCACCTGTATATGCATACCTGCACCCGCATTCCAACTGAATGCGAATGCGACGAGACTAAAGTAATCCAACAAATCTAATACTAGGATCCGGCTTAAACCAAAGCCCACTAGTATGATCCGTCCGATCATGATCCGTGCAATACCGCACGTATAAGATTGAACCCTGCCATATATCATACGGCTTCTACAACGTTTCGCCCGAAACTTGAGAAACTGTCTGTGGTAGACTCTAAAGACTCGTCAATACTTTGGCTATGGATTTAACCACTAGCACGTCAGAGGTATTAGCCGTATGTAACGGGCTACCAGGCATTGACCAAAAAGGAGGTCGATGAGCGAACTCATCCTGACACCCTACTGAGCCTGTCGGTGACAATATCCGTACAGTCCGGTTAGTTCGTCTATGAGCATCGCATGGCGGGCCTAGGGGGTTGGTAAAAGTCAGACCCCCAAAAGCGGTACAAGTCGTGTCGGAGTATAGCCCAGAACACTCTGAGATACTACTGGAATACCTACCAGTAAATTTCCTGCCTCAGCCGAGGGTTTTGTGTAATGGCTCTCCTAGACACAGCGCAACCTCACCCCCAATACCGGGAGAGACGAACACCTACCGATCCGCTCACTGCCACCATGTGGCTCGGGACAGTACCCAACTAAAGCCTGTTTGCACGACTCCTTTGAGCCGTGGTAGGGTAGTAATCAAAGCACGGTGGGAACTCACATTGTTGGGGTAAAAATTTACACCCCGGTTGACCAAGTCAAAATCAAAGTCAACCCCAAGCCATGTGGGCCCAAGCCCAGATCCAGTGGGCCCACGCCCGGGTCGAGCCCGAACATGAAGTGGCCGGCCTCCCACCATGCCAAGATAAAAATTTTGTTGTATTTCTTTTATTTTTATTTTATGGACAAATGTAAGAAAAATAGGCATAAAGCCAAATTTTTGTAAAGCCCATGGCTTATGTGCAAAAAGAAATGGCACATGAGCCATGAGATAGGCAAAATGCCATTTTGTGAAGCCCAAGGGGCTATGTGTAAAGTGTATGGCCTATAAAGACAAAGATAATGAAATATCTAAACAACTTTTCTCTCTCCAAAAAAAAGTTTCAGATCTGAGATCTTTCTTTCTTCTTCAAGGTTCCAAAACCTTCTTCTTACTTTTGAATTAAATCAAGAGTTTTACTCTTCCTTTTTTCAAAACTAAATAGTTTTCCACCACAAAACCCATTAAGGGGAACTCAGATCTGCCATCAGATCTCAAAAAGAAAAGATTTTTAAACTCACATCTCTTTATCTCCAAGATCCGGCCAGCAAAGGAAGAAGAAGGACCCATTTCCTTAACCCAAAGCATCTTAGGAGTTTAACTCCACCTATTTTCTCTTTAGAGAATTTCCGGGGCTAAAAACCCCCCTTTTCCTCGCTGGTGCGCTAGCGGTTGAGTGCAAAGCGTCCGCGTGCCGACACGTGGCGCGCTTGCGCTCCAGCCCGCTTGCGCTCCAGCGCAAAGCGCCCACGTGCCGACACGTGGCGCGCTTGCGCTCAAGCGCCCAGGCGCTGGCCCCACACATCTTTTGGATGTCTTTTTCCCCCTTTTTATATATATACATATGTATACAAATGTACACATACACATACTCCACGACACTGACCCTGTTAGAAAAAATTTCTAACGGGGCGCTGCCCCGCACCCCGCAAGGGGGCTGCTAGCCCCCTTGACCCCCAGTCCGCTATCCGGGTAGCGGGACCCCCGTAAAAAAACTCTGCGTGGCTCCCGATATATTCAAACCCCCCTCCAAAACAACAACACACGTACACTGTACATTGAGTTCGCATGACCAGTTTAACCCGTCAATCAGAGGTTCCCTCGCTCCAAAGGCGAGGGGTAATTAACGGCAGCTTAGTCCACGGCTGCCGGAGATTCGGATCCCCACAATCATTAAACCCCAGCCTACCTTAGGCAGGGTGAATCTGTAGTATACGCCTGACAAGCGTGCGCGTATTCCCATCTCAATGGGGTGACGAAAAACACTCTACAGATTCTGGCACGCCCGGTGGGACGTGTCTCTCCTCCCATATTTCGGGTTAAGCGTTCATGCGAACTCAATCAATATACATATCGATTGTCTATACTGAAATGATTTTTTTTTCTGTGCAGCAATCAACCTTCGACGATAATGTCTCCCCAAACGAATTCAACTTCCAACGTGACCCCGATTCCGTACGTGGTCAAGATCAACGCTCGTGTGGTTCTCCCCGCAAGCCTCAGTCGACAGTGAGAGGAACCACCCCGCCAGTTTGGCTCCGTCATCATCTACCCTGCCGGAAGCGATCATCTGGCAGAAATCCCGGCGGAACAGGTGGCCAAGCCGGTCCCAAGGGGCAAGAGGCCGAATGTCGTGTTCGCCAAGGCACCACAACCAAAACTTAAGACGGTGTCTGAACGATTCTCTGGTGCTCCAACAGGGGGCAAGAACTCCGGTACAAAGGGCAACATCAAATGTTGCGGACGAGCTCAGGCGATGACTCCAACAAATGCACAATTGAGCGTATCTCCGAAGCCTTTCATTGCCAGGTCTGTGGCGTCTTCCCAAAGAGCCGAAGTCTGCCAGGTGCTTAGAACAGAAAAGTTAAGGCAGAAGCAGCTCAGGTATTGAGCCAACAAGAGGGCCAGGACTTCGGCCAAATGGAATTTTGTGAAGTTCCAAGCGCAGGGTCGCCCCGCGACGACGGCTGAGTCGGACGTGAGAATCAGCAATTCCTTCGAGCCTCTGAAGTGGGTTCAGAAAAATGCCATGACCGCCAGAATCAAGAAGACAGCGGTCCGAACAATGCTATAAAGAGACGTGTCCCGGCCCCAACAGAAAAGGTATGACACTGTCTCTTCAAGAGTCTATCGGGCGCTCTGTGCCGCACGAAAGCAGCGGGAAAAATACAGAAAAGAAGTGCCAGCACCATTCAAGAATCCGGCCAGGCCATCCTCCTTCAATCGACTGCCCGCTACCGAAACAGGAGGGCCAAGACAGCGATCCGTGAAATCAGCCGCCGATAATAAAAAGACGGATGGATATGTAGTCCATACGGTCTATATGGAAGGCGGGCGTCCCAGCGACAACCTTCGCAGCAAAAGCAAGGATTGGGCCACCACATCCCAAGTCCAATCTGGCTTGAATGTGGTTGCCGCTTCCCAAGAACAGCCGCCTCCGCTGGATGATGAAAACCCACTTGATGAAGACGATAGGCAGAAAGACCCCTCGGTCCATGCAGAGTCAAGCTCGGACAGCGAGGAAGAGCCGACTTTCCACCCCAGGACTGCGGAGCAAGAGCTTTTTCAAGTGCTTCGAAAATAGCTCAGGAGCAAAGATAAAGAGATGGCCAAGCTCTATTCAAAGATTGACGACTTAACGAACGTGGTGATGCAGCTTATGGCTAAAATTGCTCGAGCGCCTCCCAATCAAGCACAAGCCGCTACTAATCAGCCGGGTGATGACAATCCGAGGCAGCCAATGCCTTCTCCTTTGGGACTAAGACTGGTCGAGCCGCATGAAAGCCGGCCACATTCCGCTTCTGGGGATGCCTTGGCCCCAGATAGCACTCTCCCGCTAACACAGGATCGGATAATGGATTTGGTCACCAGCAAGGTTAAAACATTGGTGGCCGAAGCTGCAGCTCAGAAAGAAATCGGCAGTAGTGGGCGGCCATATCCCGCGCAGTACGATCTGATTGAGTTCCCAAGCGGCTACGTCATTCCTAAGTTCGGAAGATTTAATGGAACGGGGAATGCAAATCAGCACGTCGCCCACTTCAAAGCATCGTGCGGAAATACAGGGGGCAATGACGCGCTCTTTCTTCGTCAGTTTGTCAACAGCTTGACCGGCGTCGCCTTCGACTGGTATGGAGTATACCGGACGGGTCCGTCATTACCTTGGCCCAAATGGAGTCCCGGTTTCGGCAAAGGTTCATGAGCGTCAGTGATAAAATCTCCATTGCCGACCCTGTGAGGACCAAGCCGGGGAAGAATGAAAGCAACACCGACTTTATTGCCAGATGGTGTAATCTCACGGTCAGTGCGAACCGCCGCTGGAGCAGGACCAGTCCGTCAGCCTTCTTATTGGGAACCTCAGCAATTGGATGGTCCCATTCTTGTGTACAGCAGGCCTCAAGACGTTTCAAGAGCTAACCAAGAAAGTCCAAATGCTGGAACGCTCAAAGCAAGAGTCCCCGCCGGACACTCAGAGAGACAAAACTTGGAAAAGCAAGCGGGACGATAGCCGTAGAAGCGGGAGTTCCAGCAGCACCAATGTCTTCAATGCGTCTGACAATGAAGAAAAGCGAAGGGCGGGCGAATCCAAAACCAACCGGTCTCGAAAGCCATTGCTGGGAGGAGATGGGCCTTCCCTAGAGGAGAAGAAGAACAAGGTTTACTCTTTCAGAAGGGACAAGGTCCGCAAGATATTTAAAGATTCCTTGAACAACGGCCTCCAATTGCCGGAGTCAAAAAGACCCCAAGAAGCAAAAATGACCGACAATCCTCTGTATTGCCCGTACTACTGAGTAGTGAGCCATGCGATCGAGGATTGCTATATCTTCAAAGATTGGGTCGAGAAGCAGTAAAAGGCGGGAGAGATCGAACTGTCCAAAAGTGTGTTGGTGAACAATCAAGTTGCAACCACCAACTTTATACAGACAGAAACTGAAGCCTTCTGGGAGCAGACAGCCGAACCCGCTGCCCTGAGAAATGAAACGGACTCATCGCGGCCTCCGTGGAGTACGCACATATCTAATAAGACGAAGAAGATGATAAAGCTACTTTGGAAGGAACCCAGGACGGAATGGGAAGGGCAGAAGAAGCCTACCAGTCCAGCTGCCAATGCGGCTCCATCAGGCTCAAAATCCAAGAAGCTCAAGAAGAAGAAAAGTGCAGCTCGGCACGAAAAAGTGTCTGCAGGGAGATCGACCATTCAAAAATATATCGATTCCCTCGAAGAATATGAACAAAGGGAAAGAACATTGATTCAATTGAAGGAGTTCTTCCCTGTACAAGCGGCTGAAATTCTGGAGGAGTTAGAAGAAGACTCCAATGAAGAGATCCCAGTAGTGACCTGCTACGCCACCCATCTTGGCAGCGACTCCGAGGATGAGCTCTGTTTTCCCGAAGAGGACGAGGAGCTCACCACAAAGGCCAATCAAATCCAGCTCAGAAGCGGCAGGGCTCTACCGCCAAATCAGGGCAACGCCCCAAAAGGGAAGGAAAAACAAGTCGCTAATGAAGAAGATGGCAGAGAACCGACTGATGAAAACATAAGTCCTTCCTCGGTGGACTATAATGTCTTGGCACATCTCCGGAAGCTTCCGACTCTCCTGAGCATCTACGACGCCTTGGTCCTATCTAAGGAGCTTAGAGATGTTCTCATTCACGCTCTACAAAACCCCGAGCGGTATCAGGCCCACTTTGCGGAAATTAATATGAAAGAAGACCAGCACGCTTTGAATGCCGCCGCAGTCACATTTAAGGATGAGGACTTGCTATTGGGAAAGTCTGTGCATAATCGGCCGCTTTACGTGACCGGGTACAGCGACGGCGATCGAATTAATCGCTTATTGATTGATCCGGGTCCTCAGTGAACATCATGAACTTGCGAACGCTGAAGAGTTTGTCAATGGACGTCCGACATCTGTCGAGGGAAAGGATTGTCATTCAAGGCTTCAACCAAAATTTCCAGCAAGTTCTGGGGTCCATAGCTCTGCCAATCAAATTCGGGGATCTACAAACTGAAGCTAAGATATGCGTGATCGACGCCGACATGTTTTATAAGATTCTCTTGGGGCGGCCGTGGCTCCTTGATTACGGCATCATTCCATCAACTCTCCATCAATGCATGAAGTATACTAAAAATGGCGAAGAAAGACGCATTGATGGAGACATCCAGCCGTTCGGTGTGCATGAAGTCCGATATGAAGATTCTCGGTACTTTATGAACCACCAAAATGCTAAGCCACAGCTGACTGAGGATAGACCGGCCCCCAGACTCAAAAGCAAATCTACGCCGGCTGTCACTTTCAAAAGCAAAAATACCCAAGTGCGCCTGCATTTCGGCAGCGACACTGATGAGTCCGACGCTGGAAGCCCGTCCTTCCGTAAAACTCGCCCTCATTTCGGCAGCGATACGGACGAATCTGTTACTGAGGGCCCATCTAGCAGCAAAGTCCGCCCTCATCTTGGCAGTGACACTGAAGAGTCAGAAGAAGAGGACCTGCCGTGCAACAGCTGTGCAGATCGGCCGCCCATGCAGCAAGCGAAACTACGAGAGACCTTCGAAGTCGCAGAAGGGTCCCTGGCCATCACAAGGGTACCGGAACGGATGTGCAAAGAGCTCGACACATTGTCAGTCTCTACCGTGGACCAGCTGAAAACTTTCTACGTGCCCAGGAGGAAAAATGGACAGAAGGGCATCCTGTTTTACAGGTCAAACCACGTTGTGCACCCGGACGACCTTTCTGTCGTGTACCTTCCCTATGAGAGAGGCATAAGAGCCGTCCTCAATCCCAGATACTATGCGCCCGAGATGCGGGAATACTTTAAGAAGTGCGGATGCCGGTTATATCAAACGGAGTCCGAAGCAAAGTTTTACGAAGGGCTATGGTATCCGCCCCAGTTCCGAGCACTCATCGATGGACGAATTCCAGATAGACGGGGCATAGGCTACATTCAACCTGATTCTAAAGCGTGCTACATGATCCATGTTGGTGAGGCCAGTGAAAGATCAAATGATGATGACGAGATAGCCGAGCTAGAAGAAGCTCCTCAAGAGCTCGAAGATGGCGGATAAGCAACCTTTGATGAGCTAACTGAGATTGACTTAGGAATGCCCGATAATCCAAGGCCGACCTACATCAGCTCACTCTTGTCGGAGGAAATGAAAGAGCAGATAATTGCCCTGCTGCGTTAGTTCGTCCACTGCTTCGCGTGGACGTACAAAGAAATGCCTGGCCTTTCCTCTGAGGTAGCCGTGCATAAGCTGGCTATATCTCCTGATGCTAAGCCAGCCAAACAAGCTCCTCGAAGAATGAGAAGGGAGTTAGAAGAAAAGGTCATCGAGGAAACCAAGAAACTCATCGATGCCGGCTTCATCAGGGAAGAGAAATAAGCCGACTGGATCGCATGCATAGTCCCAGTGAAGAAGAAAAATGGGCAGATCCGAGTTTGTGTCGATTTCAGGGACCTCAACAAGGCATGTCCTAAAGACGACTTCCCGCTACCGGTCATGGAAATGATGGTCGATGACACCTCAAATTATGAACTGTTCACCTTTATGGATGGCTCGTCTGGATATAATCAGATCAAGATGTCGCCTGAGGATGAGAAGCACACATCATTTTGAACCCCGATCGAAATATATTGCTACAAGGGAATGCCATTCGGACTGAAGAACGCAGGTGCTACATATCAAAGGGCAATGACTAATATCTTTGATAACCTAATCCATAAAGTCGTCGAATGCTATGTTGATGATCTGGCCGTCAAGACTAAAGCCAAGGCCGATCATATCCAAGATCTCAGGACCGTTCTCACCAGACTGAGGGAATACGATCTGAAGATGAATCCTCTGAAGTGCGCTTTTGGCGTGTCATCAAGAAGATTCCTGGGCTTCATAGTCCGACATAGAGGGATCGAAGTTGACCCATCAAAAATAAAGGCCATCATGGAGATGCCCCTACCGAAGAGTCTGACGCAGCTAAGATCTTTCCAAGGCAAGCTTGCTTATATACGGAGGTTTATCTCAAATTTATCGGGTAGATGTAGGCCCTTCTCAAAGCTCATGAAGAAAGGAGCTCCTTTTATCTGGGATGCCGAATGTCAAGCAGCGTTCGAAAGCATCAAACAATACTTGTTGCACCCTCCAGTGCTGGCCGCTCCCATTCCAAATAAACCGCTGATTCTCTACACTGCCGCGCTGGACGAGTCACTCGGTGCGCTCCTTGCCCAGAATAACGAGGAGGGAAAAGAAAATGCCCTCTACTACCTCAGTCGAACTCTAGTCGGGGCGGAACACAACTACTCCCCAATCAAAAAGCAATGCCTGGCTCTGATATTTGCTGTGAAGAAGCTGAGGCACTATCTGCTCGCTCATCGGGTTTGCTGATCTCCAAGGTCGACCCGCTCAAACACTTGATGACCAGAGCGAGCCTAGCCGGCAGAATGGCAAGATGGGTTGTTATGCTACTTGAGTTTGACATAGTTTACACTCCTCAGAAAGCAGTAAAAGGGCAAGCTCTTGCAGACTTTCTCGTTGCTCATCCCATACCAGATGGGTCGCCGCTAAATTGTGAGTTACCCGATGAACAAGTGCTGCACCTCGAGGAAGATGAGCCTTGTTGGGAGCTCTACTTCGATGGAGCCTCGTCAATAAAGACCTCCAGTAAATCAAGCATCCCGGAGATAAAAGCAGGGATAGGATTGGTGTTCATCACACCATCAATGGGAACCCTACGGCGTTCTTTTGCTCTCACCGAGCATCGGAAAAACTATGAAGCTGAGTATGAAGCTCTGATAGCTGGTTTGGAGCTCGCCATAGAAATGGAAATCCGTCGGCTACGAGTTTACGGTGACTCCCAGCTCGTCGTCAACCAAGTAAGCGGCGGTTATAAGATACACAAACCCGAATTAGCTCGGTACAGAGGTCGAGTGGTGGAACTCATGAAATGGTTCACTCATATTGAACTAACGAGAGTCCCTAGAGCGTTGAACGGAAAGGCTAATGTACTCGCTCGCTTGGCCAAGGAGCTGGCTGATCCTGACATGGAGGAAATTCTGATCACAGTCAGGAGCCGGCAAATTCTACCCCCAGTCTCTCTACGAGAAGAGGAAAGCGAGGAACAGAAGAGCAGTCCTGCGGAAGAAGCTTCGATCATCCAAGACGAGCCCGATTGGAGAGAACCCTTCATAGAGTACCTCCGATACGATAAGCTGCCCGAAGAAAAATCTGCGAGGATTCAGCTGAAGAAGAGAGCTCTCCGATACGTGTTTGTAAATGACACGCTATACTGCAGGTCATATGACCAACTCTGGCTCAGGTGCCTGTCATCGGCCGAAGCCCAAAAAGTCATGATAGAAGTTCACTCAGGCGTTTGCGGTGCTCACCAATCTGGCCCCAAGATACGACTGCAAATTAAACGGCTTGGGTATTACTGGACCACCATGATACGGGACTGCGGAGAGCATGCAAAAAAATGTTATATCTGCCAAATTCACGGTGATTTTATTCACAAGCATCCCAATCCATTGCATCCTACGGTGGCGTCATGGCCCTTCGAAGTCTGGGGCACCGACATTGTTTGCCCAATTGATCATCCGCCATCCAAAGGTCACCGGTTCATACTGGCCGCAACTGATTACTTCTCCAGATGGGCTAAAGCTGTCCTACTAAAAGAAGTCAAGACAAAAGATATTCTGACATTCTTCCAACACAATATTCTATACCGCTTCGGTACACCAAGAAGAATCATTTCTGACAACGGGCCTTCTTTCAAGAGCTTCAATGTCTCAAGGTTCGCTACTGAGCACAAGATAGACTGGAGATATTCTTCCATCTATAATCCAAGAGCCAATGGGCTAGCCGAAGCCTTCAATAAGACTCTATGCCTGCTCCTGAGGAAAAATGCTTCAGCCAACAAGAGAGACTCGAATCTCAAGCTTCACGAGGCATTGTGGGCATATCGTACCACGCACCGTACTCCAACTCAGTCCACTCCATACTCATTGCTCTTCGGAGTGGAGGCGGTCCTCCCCCTCGAAGTCGAAGTTCCAAGCTTAAGAATGGCCGTTCAGCAAGAGTTGACGGAGGAGGAAAACGTGCTCCTTCGACTTGAAGAACTCGATGCCCTCGAAGAAAAGAGGCAAGCGGTGCGGCAAAATCTGGAGCTATACCGAGCCCAAATGTCACGGGCCTAAGACAAGATAACCCGTCTCCGCGCTTTCAAGAAAGGCGAATTGGTGTTGGTCCTCAAAAGACCGATCATCCCCAATTGACATGCCAAGGGAAAATTCGAGCCAAACTGGGAAGGACCATACGTCATCGAGAAAGTGTTTGACGGAGGATCCTACCAATGAATAAGTGCCGAGGGAGAAAGGCCCATGCCACCCATCAATGGCCGATATCTCAAGAAATACTACACATGAATTCTCCAAGTCGCAGGCGAATTGAGCACATCAGCCCTACGGTCTGGATCATACATCCTGCAAAACCGTATACAATCCACGGGCATAAATGACCCCTATCTCTCCCGAATCCTGCCGGTGGGACTACGTTTAAAGTCCCACCAGCGGCAAAAAAAAAGAAAAAAAAAGAAAAGAAAAGAAAATAATAAACGGTATGTCCACAAGCAAAACGGGCACGGATGAAAACCCGAAAGGGCTCCGTGAGTAAAAACAGCAGGACTACCGGCGAGTCTGTGAAAACCCGAAAGGGCGCAAACTCGTGAAATACACTCGCAAAGTGCTCTCGACCTTGTGAGGAGAAAACCCTGCGTGAGATCCTTACGACTCATAAAGGAAAAACACACTTAGGAGTCCTCACGACTACTAAGGTGAAAATACACCTGCGGGATCCTTACGACTCGTAGGGAGAAAATGCTTTTATGGGACCCTCACGGCCCATAAAATTGAAAAGCCTTAGGCGATAGGGATCTAAACCTGTCTCCTAAGCCATCGCTCCCCAATCCCCAAATGGCGAATGATGAGTCGCTCCTGGTACCATATTCCAGTGCAGCGATGCAGACGCCAACCAAATTCCAAATCCCATACCCTAACGGCGAATGATGAGTCGCTCCTGGTACCATATTCCAGTGCAGAGATGCAGACGCCGACAAAGTCCCGAAATTTTTCCGGCCCTACGGTCTGGATCATACATCCTGCAAAACCGTATACAATCCACGGGCGTAAAACAATCCCAACCTCTCCCAAGTCCTACCGGTGAGACCACATTCAAAGTCCCACCAAAAAAAATTAAAAATAATAATAAAAAAACCAATTCCCAAATCCTCCCGGGGCAAATGATGAGTTACTCCTGGCATTATTCCAGTGCAGCAATGCAGATGCCAAACAAAAACCAAAATCCCAAAATCCTCTCAATGACAGATGATGACTCGCTTCTGGTACCATGTTCTAGTATAGCGATGCTGATGTCAACCCAAATCAAAATCAACAAGTCAACTTCCACTCCGACACCGTAGAAAGCGGAGCAAGTCAGAATCCAATCTCGACACCGCAAGAAGCAGAGCAAGTCAAGTCTACCCCTGACACTGCAAGAAGCAGAGCAAGTCAAATCAAGCACCGACCGTCCAAGTCGCTAAAAGGGCAGCATCGACCGTCCAAGTCACTAAAAGGGCAGCACCGACCGTCCAAGTCGCAAAAAGGGCAGCACCGACCGTCCACGTCGCTAAAAGGGCAGCATCGACTGTCCAAGTGGCAAAAAGGGCAGAACCGACCGTCCACGTCGCTAAAAGGGCGGCACCGACCGTCCACGTCGCTAAAAGGGCAGCATCGACCGTCCACGTCGCAAAAAGGGCAAAACCGACCGTCCACGTCGCTAAAAGGGCAGCACCGACCGTCCAAGTCGCTAAAAGGGCAGCACCGACCGTCCAAGTCGCAAAAAGGGCAGCACCGACCGTCCAAGTCGTAAAAAGGGCAGCATCGACCGTCCACGTCGCAAAAAGAGCTGCACCGACCGTCCAAGTCCCTAAAAGGGCAACACCGACCGTCCAAGTCGCAAAAAGGGCAGCACCGACCGTCCAAGTCGCAAAAAGGGCAGCACCGACCGTCAAAAAGGGCACCACCGACCGTCCACGTCGCAAAAAGGGCACCATCGACCGTCCACGTCGCAAAAAGGGCAGCACCGACCGTCCAAGTCGCTAAAAGGGCAGTACCGACCGTCCAAGTCTCTAAAAGGGCAGTACCGACCGTCCACGTCGCTAAAAGGGCAGCACCGACCGTCCAAGTCGCAAAAAGGGCAGAACCGACTGTCCAAGTCACAAAAAAGGCCGCATCAACCGTCCATGTCGTAAAAAGGACAGTGCCAGCTTCCCAAAAGGTGGGAACCGAATCAAGTCGCCTCCACGTGAAAGAAGATCCATCAATTTCATGCACATGACCTACATATGTGGTGTGCAATTATTGATGGGGGACAATTTGTTGGGGTAAAAATTTACACCCCGGTTGACCAAGTCAAAATCAAAGTCAACCCCAAGACAAGTGGGCCCAAGCCCAGATCCTGTGGGCCCACGCCCAGGTCGAGCCCGAACATGAAGCGGCCGGCCTCCCACTACTCCAAGATAAAAATTTTGTAATAAACAATTTTGTTGTATTTCTTTTATTTTTATTTTATGGACAAATGTAAGAAAAATAGGTATAAAGCCAAATTTTTGTAAAGCCCATGGCTTATGTGCAAAAAGAAATGGCACATGAGCCATGGGATAGGCAAAATGCCATTTTATGATGCCCAAGTGGCTATGTGTAAAGTGTATGGCCTATAAAGACAAAGATAATGAAATATCTAAACAACTTTTCTCTCTCCAAAAAAAAGTTTCAGATCTGAGATCTTTCTTCCTTCTTCAAGGTTCCAAAACCTTCTTCTTTCTTTTGAATTAAATCAAGAGTTTTACTCTTCCTTTTTTCAAAACTAAATAGTTTTCCACCACAAAACCCATTAATGGGAACTCAGATCTGCCATCAGATCTCAAAAAGAAAAGATTTTTAAATCTCACATCTCTTTATCTCCAAGATCCGGCCAGCAAAGGAAGAAGAAGGACCCATTTCCTTAACCTAAAGCATCTTAAGAGTTTAACTCTACCCTATTTTCACTTTAGAGAATTTCCGGGGCTAAAACCCCCCTTTTCCTCGCTGGTGCGCTAGCGCTCGAGCGCAAAGCGCCCACGTGCCGACACGTGGCGCGCTTGCGCTCCAGCGCACTGCGCTCGAGCGCAAAATGCCCACGTGCCGACACGTGGCGCGCTTGCGCTCCAGCGCCTCGCGCTCCTGCGCAAAGCGCCCGCGTGCCGACACGTGGCGCGCTTGCGCTCCAGCCCGCTTGCGCTCCAGCGCAAAGCGCCCACGTGCCGACACGTGGCGCGCTTGCGCTCAAGCGCCCAGGCGCTGGCCCCACGCATCTTTTGGATGTCTTTTTCCCCCTTTTTATATATATACATATGTATACAAATGTACACATACACATACTCCACGACACTGTCCCTGTTAGAAAAAATTTCTAACGGGGCGCTACTCCGCACCCCGCAAGGGGGCTGCTAGCCCCCTTGAACCCCAGCCCGCTATCCGGGTAGCGGGACCCCCATAAAAAAACTCTACGTGGCTCCCGATATATTCAAACCCCCCTCCAGAACAACAACACACGTACACTGCACATTGAGTTCGCATGACCAGTTTAACCCGTCAATCGGAGGTTCCCTCGCTCCAAAGGCGAGGGGTAATTAACGGCAGCTTAGTCCGCGGCTGCCGGAGATTCGGATCCTCACAATCATTAAACCCCAGCCTACCTTATGCAGGGGGAATCTGTAGTATACGCCTGACAAGCGCGCGCGTATTCCCATCTCAATGGGGTGATGAAAAACACCCTACACACATGAGATAAATGACGATCTCAGGTCGATGAACTAACCTGTACACATGTCACCAGGGAACTGCTATCTGACGTCAGGTATAATACCAACTAGCATGTTCCCGGCGAGTCCTGTCCGATGTACTCATAAGCCAATGAACACCTGTATACATCTTAGGTGAACCAACTGACACCGATGGCTTGTGAGACCGGCCACCGCCCCTCGTCGGTGTCTCGACTGTATACACTAGTCTACTAATGGAGTATCGATGCCCAGTCTCGAAACACCCACGACTAGAAACATTTTAAGGATGTGCTTATAGACCCCAGCTCCCACGTATATGATCGCCATCATACTGTTGGCCGTCAAGAAAGAATCCTAAGGGCTCTACCAACGTGCAATAGTGACCTGCAAGGTCACCTAAAGCTGTACACGATGATAAAGACAAACCATGGTAGCATACTATTCTCTATCAACGTGTAATAGTGAACTACAATGTCACCTAAAGCATGTACACGATGATAAAGACAAACCAGATAGTATACAAACCTCTTGAGTAAGACTGTCCTACCGGTATAGGTCCTCCCTCAATCATTGCAATCACGTGCCTGTGATCCAATAATTGACTCTGAGGGGCACTATATCCAACACAATATACAACGCATATACAGTAATGGCCTCGAGGGCATACATATAACTAACAATCTCCCACTTACACTAGGGCCATCTGTTGTAGTATCTCATACCCAACAATAAGCTGTGGTTGAAATATCTCATAATCAACCATCCCATAAAAGTCTCTACTGGGAAATAGGTCTTTGTGAGTGGATCCACGCTGTTGTCCTCTGTGTCTACTCTCCTAACCTCGATCTCCCTGGAGATCAACCATCTCCATGATCAGCTGATACTGCCTAAGAATTATATCTGGATTTCTGATGGGACGGGGGTTCCTTGGTAAAAGCCGGAACTCCATTGTCACACAATGGTAGGAACAAAGTTCATCTCATGAACTTATATATCCAGACTGCCTCTTTGGTAGCATCCTTGGTAACGATGTATCTTGCCTTTAATTGTCTAGTAACGGTATCTAGCTTGGAATTCTTCCAATATACCGTCCCTCCACTGAGGGTAAAGACAATGCCTGCGACTGACATTCAGTCATCCATATCACCCTGGAATCTTTTCAGTGATTCTCCCCAGGATCAATTGATACCATCTCACTACAACAAGTGAGAATCCTAACTTTTAATTAGATCTATCTCATAGATCCATAACTCAGGATTTAGGAGGTATCACCTTGATCCTATATGGAGAATCTTTGTGATAAGAGGAGATTGACCGAGCGTAGCATAGGAAACTCCTTCCCTATCAAGAGTATGTCATCCACGTACTCTACGAGGATCAGCGCCATACTCTCTACTACCTTTTTGTATATACAAGATTCATCTACCATTTCGATGAAGTCAAATTCTTTGACGACTTCATCAAAACAGATGTTCCAACTCTGCGATGCCTGCTTTATCACATAAAACATCTTGCATACGTATCCGCTGCTCCCACTATCTATGAAGCCCTCTGGCTGTATACTTATAGACGCTCTCTTCCAAAACATCATTTAGAAAAGCGGTCATGACACCCAACCACCAAATATCGTAGTCATGGTATGTAGCAGTGGCAAGTAGGATCTGGATGGACTTAAGCATAGCTTTGAAATTCTCAACTTTTCCATGTACACCAAGTAATCTTCTCAAGATATACTTGCTCCTGATGGGGATTTAACCCTTCAGATAAAGCAACCAAAGTCCATACTTTGTTGGTGTATAAGGATTCCATCTCAGATTGCTAAGCATCCAGCCATTCTTACAGAGTCCCACTCCTGATGGCCAGCTCGAAAACTAGTTGGGTCATCATCTCATGATGCAATCCTCGCTCCTACTGTCATAGAGAAAACCAAAGTTTCTCTCAGGTGGGTGAGGAACCCTACTAGATCGGCGGAGAGGCTGAGATTCGTTGGAAACTATTGAATCCTTTGGTTCTACCAAATCATCGGCTGCAGTTTTATAGCTGGAACTCTTTCCAGCTCTACCTCATGAATAATAATTTCTTCACAAGAAATTCCCTTTCACAAAGGTGGCATGCTGAGAAACAAAACATCTTTTGTTTCTCGGTTTGGTAGAAGATATTCTCTTGCGAATGCTTGGATATCCAACAAACTTCCACAAAACTGACTTTGCCTCGAGCTTATCCGGATTTTGCTTGTAGACATAGGCCGGACAACCCCAAATCTTAACTTACTTAAGATATGGGATCTTCCCATTCGATATCACATATGAAATGGTAGGCAACTGATTTGATTGGATCCTTATTCAATAGGTATGCAGCTTCACAAGTGCATAACTCCCAAAAGGAAATAGGAAACTCAGTAGTACTCATCATAGAGCGCACCATATCAAATAGGGTGTGATTGCTCTTCCCCGATACACCGACGTGCTGTGGTGTATACGTAGGAGTAATGCTGAGAGAGAATCTCATTCTCCTTTAGAATAGTCCAGGAATCCCGTGCTCAAGTATTCTCCTCCTTGATCTCATCAAAGGACATAATACTTATACCCGTTTTTGGTTCTCTACTTTTAACTTATATTCTTTGAATTTCTCAAAAGTTCCAGACTTGTGTTTCAAGAGAAACAAATGTCCGGATCTTGAGAGATAATCAGTGAATGTAATGAAGTACAAAGAACCGGTCTTGGCATGTATAGACAGGGGACCTTCATACATCAGCATGTATCAATACCAAGAGTCCACTAACTCTTTCTCTGTTTCCAATAAACGGAGCTGTGGTCATCTTATCTTTGTGACATGACTGGAAAGTTTTACAAGATGTAAATCCAAACTAATTTAAATATGCATCTTTATGTAATTTCAGCTAGTCGGGTCGCATTGATATGACCTAGTTTGCAATGCCTCAAGTAGAATTCGTTCATTTCTGAACTCTTCCTCTTGTGTATGATCTATATGTTTAAGAACTGTGGTTTGATTTAGAACGTCTATGCTTTTAGATAACGTGCCTGAACCGATCAACTCTTGATATAGGAAATGTTCAAAACATTATCCAACAATACAAAATTATATCCTTCTTTACTAATAAAGAGACTAATACGATGTTGTATATCAGGTTCGGTATCTAATAACATTCGTTCAGAATTAATGTATTCTGGTAATACAGGGTGATAACTACCAACCGACTTGGCTGCAACACTTGCACCGTTTCTATCTCATGAAACTTATCACCGTTCTCAGTTCTCAACCTATTTGTAGCCCATGTAAAAAATTACATAAGTGGGATCCTGATCCGGTATCTCATACCCAGGACGTAAAGGATACTGAGAAACAGTTCTCGGTAATGAACACACCCGAAGAGGATGCATCAACATCTACTTTCTTCGTTTAGGCGACAAGGGAATTCTGGTAATCTCCTATTTCCTGCTCGGCCTTATAACATTTATATGTTGGAGCGGGATCAACGTTTCCCAGCGCAGTATAACAAGCGGGTTCGGTCAATACATCCATATTATTATCTTGATTAAGGCGTGACATAGTCATAACCAGGAGAGAGAGAGAAGAAAACACTCAGCGTATGCTCTTGCAAGATTAGATTGGTTATTAAAATATCTAATCAGGATGTCACCCACTACTTTAGTCAAATCTTCCTTCAAACCCTAAAAGGAAAGACTAGCCGGGATTAATTACACTCTATAAGTTCGCCAATCTTTCAGCCTGGCCAGCGCCGGTACTTTGAGGGAGGTTCCACGCGCTTTCGCACTGACCTAATTAAAGTAAATCTCATTTTCCCAGAGGCGTAACCCATTTAAAACCATTCTAAACACCTACTTGATCGGCTAATTGTAATGTGTAAAACACTCCCGGGAGTAACTCTTACTCACAGCGGGTATCAGGATCCAACTATCTCATAGGTGGTATGCAATCTCATTGCAAATTTCAACACTTGAATTTCCCAATAATACTTTACCCCTATCCTCCTATGACCTTGACAAAGGCCAACAAATCATAGGATGCTAGTCAAGTTCAACCCGTCATTTCCTGATTGAATTAAACCCACCTGCACGACCCTTGACAAAGGCCAACAAAGTCGCATGACTACCCTAACTCAATCACATCATATGTTTATACAGATAAGCAGTAATCAACTACCGCACACTACGCCTTGACAAAGGCCAACAAACGCAGCACGAATACTAAATACTATTTATCTGAAATGACGGAGGGCTACGACAGGTTTTTAAGAAAACCCTCTGCGTAATGAACTTGATATCGTTATAGAATCGAGTGATTTTAATAGGAATGTTTTTGAGGCATTTTCTAGTTTTGCTAAAGAGGTCACTCCCGGTGAAGGGATCGTCGGCTCTTTCCTCATCGAATAAGGTGCAGGATATTTCACAAATATCACTATGCAAAGTAAAAACTATAGAAGCAATCAAAAGACAAACCAAGTGTGTAGCATCTGCTAGTTTCGCTAAAGTGCTCACTCCCGGTGAAGGGATCTCGGCTCTTTCCTTATCGAATAAGGTGCTGGATATTCTACAAGGAATACCGCTATGCAAAGCAAGAACTAGAGCTACCAGTTTTAAACAAGTTTCTACAATATCTTAAGGTTTCTTTTATTTCATTAATCTCATTAATGAAGTCCCATTTTAATATGCTTCACAAGCATTACATTTGAAACGAAATCTGCAATATAACATATATCTCATATATATAATATAAACATTCGTCTTAGGCAGTAATATGATCTCATCACAGAACATTGTAGCAGAAGAAACATATATGAAATATTGGATATACTAGGAGGTCTGTGTTTTAGTACGAACCTGTATAAAACGCGGATTCCACGATCGTGATGAATAGCCAAACCCACATCCCCAGACCCCTATGAGAGCGACAAGTAACCCTACCAGTTCTTGAGTTAGGAGACCCGGTCTCGACTCCTCGAGATGGTCTCCCACTGGACCCTAGAACCCGGTTACTTGTGCTCCCCGCCTTGGGTCTACCTAATGCGGAAAAGTAAATAATATACAATGGTGACATCATCCTCGGTGTAACACTTTGAAATTTCTGTTTGATTGTTTGGTGATAATCGTAGCCGTGCACACTTAGACTTTTCTTGCAACTTGTTAACCCTTCATATGCATGGTTGCAAACTCTTTTTCCCACCATTTAATCTTTTCTAAAACCCATTATATAATTCAAAGTCCAAATAAAACAAGGAGGCATGGAGGGTAGGTGAAGGGTGGACTTTCTTGACCATTTCCCTCTCTTTTCTCTCTCTCTTCCTCATTCTGAATTCCTGCAACTCTCCAGCAGAAAACCCTCCCCTTTCTTCATCCTTTCTTTCCCTTTTCTTTACCCTTGATCCCCAAATAAAACCCTACCCAAATTTACACCTTTTTCCATCTCAAAACCATGAAAGATTGGGGGTTTTGGTATGTTTTCAAGCAAATCTGCTAAAGCTGAGAGTGAAGCTGAAACTTTGGTGTTTCTTAAGGTATATTGAAGGTAATAACTTACCCCTAGCATCCTCTTGTTCATAACTTAATGAATTTCTAGCAAAAGATCTCATTTTGTGCATGTTTTGTGTGATATTAGAGGATATTAGTGAAGTATATGTTAGAGTGGGATTTTGTTGGCTTGGTTAACTCTTTTAAGTGGTATTAGAGCTATTTTAACTAGGGTTTGTTTCAGATTTCAGAAAAATACCATAAAGTTCCATTTTTGGGCAAAGTGTGTGTTTTTAACTAGAAAATAAGGCTCTGTAGGATCTGCTGTTACCCGAGACTTTTCAGTATAAATCTAGATGTTACTGCAGCATGTATGGGGAGAATTGAGTGTGCCAACCAAACCTGGGAACCCAATTCCCAAGTCTGGCCGCCAAAATGGGCATTCTGGCCGCAAATTGCGGCCAGATAGGGGAGATTTGGGTTGGGGTTTGGGGTGTGGGTCTCTGCTTGTATGTGGGTTATTTTGGTATATATAGTTTTGCAATATCTTTCCTGTATCAAAATCTGGGACCAAATACCTTCTTTGCCGTTTTTCTAAATCTTCGCGACACGCGTGATGCGTGAGTAGGTTTGGGTTTCTGCGTATCGCGGCGCGTCGGGGTGGTTTCGTGGCGCGTGATCACACGTTTTAGCGTATCACGCACACGCGCGATTTGTTTGCGACACGAGTGTCTAGTTGGAACGTAATGTCGCGTTTTTGTGAAATGAGCTTATGTGTGATATTTGTTATGTGATTCTAGGTTCGCAGGCCAGTGAGACGGACGCTGCGAAGAAGGGCAAGCAAGTTGTGGGATACACTTAGCACGAAGCTAGGTGAGTAGATTTCACATCTACGGGGATATCGCCCGCATGGCGTTCTACGTCAGGGCAGATAGGACCTTATAGTGTTCCTTATATATATATTGCATGTTCATGGTTACTAGCTAGTGCATTGCATACCTACTACACACCTCATATTGATTCATTGCAGCTCATTTATATGTGACATGACTTGATACTCATATTTGATACCTATATCACATTGGATCATTGCATTGCAGCTCATTTATATATGACATGACTTGATATACATACTTGATGCACATATCACATCACAATTACTTATATTATTGGTTGAGATTTCATGTGATTTCTGGATATGGGAACCGTGGCCGTTTCAAAGAAGTAATCATTTAGAAACCCGGTTCCCTTGATATGATATTTTGGGGCGCCGCCCCGTGATTTCTCGGTCTAGAGGCATGTACTGAGAGAGGGCTGACCCGGAATGACGGATGCCCGATGGATTGATATAGGGCTGACCCGGAATGACGGATGCCCGATGTAGTGAGAGAGGGATGACCCGGAATGACGGATTCCCGATATATATACTTTGAGAGAGGGCTGACCCGGAATGACGGATGCCCGATGGATTGATATAGGGCTGACCCGGAATGACGGATGCCCGATGTATTGAGAGAGGGATGACCCGGACTGACGGATTCCCGATATATACTTTGTGAGAGGGCTGACCCGGAATGACGGATGCCCGATACAGGATGTTTTACGTGTCGATACTAGACACGAGTATTTATGATATTTGGGTGCCGATGTTGGGCACTCGGGATTCTCAGGGATATACAGGATTTGAGGGCCGATGGAGTACCGGTGTTTGGGATGTTGGGATTTGTGATGCATAGATACATATGTAGTCCACCTTGATACTTCATGTAGATACTATATTCCCATACTCAGCATTTATTATCGCATCTCATCCTGTAGCTATATCACCTAATAGAGGACTTGCATTATTATTATGCATACTGCTTACATCGCATTGATATCATCTGTTGGCATATGATAGAGTAGTGTAGTACGTGCATGCTCGCGATTACCTTTATATGTTATCTCTATTCACGAGTTGGCAACTCACCCCCGTTGTGCCACAGTGTTTGCAGGTTGCCCTTCGGAGTAGTCGCGGCAGGCTGCTTTGCATCTTTTGACACAGATACCCCCACAGTTGGTGTACTAGCTCTTTTGCTGATAGATGGGTTTTGTGTGGTATCTGTTTATCTTTCAGTATGTACATTGTTGTATCTAGTATTCTCCATCTACCATGTATGTATTTGACTTAGAATCAGTGTGAGGACGATGTTGTATTATTTTGTATTCTGGTGTCGAGCTCGTTGTGAGCCGGCTGTACTTGCAGTTATTCTATCTGTGATGTTCCCACTTGTGGATCTTGATCTTCGCTACGGCGTCGTATATTGTTTTCTTAGAGATTGTTACTTAGTTTTCTTATCATGTTTTAGTTAGTGCTTCTTTTAAAACTTCTATCACTCTATACTTTCACTGGTTTGATTTCTGGGTTTTCGGTTCACTTAGTCGCGTTACGCCTGTAGACGTTACGTGGTTAGGTGCCGGTCACGGGCCAAACTTCGGGTCGTGACAAAGTTGGTATCAGAGCGTAGGTTTTACCTTCGGAGTGTAGGATGACCCTGGTATGATGGAGTAGGTAGCTGCAGCAGGGTAGCGTAGCGTGCGTATGTTCCGCGGCATACTCACGACACGGTACTCCGCCTACGCGACCTTAGGACTTATTGATTTGATCCCTCCTTATATTCTTGCGATTCGATTTCCGTGTTCTTATCGAATCCAAATTTTCTTTCAGCCATTATGCCGCCTAAGACTACGAGAGCACAGAGAGCGGCCGCGAGGGCCGAGATTCGAGTTGACTCGTCCAAGACGAGGACTGATCCGGGCAGTACGCCGGTTGTACCCGAGCAGGCTGTTCCTGCTGTGACAGAGCAGATCGCCACGCTAGGGGCTGGTATGCAGGAGATGTGCCAGACGGTGGGATCTAGCATGCAGGAGATGCGCCAGATGATAGGATCGCTAGTTGAGACGCTTCAAGCGCAGCGACCAGAGGTAGCTCCACCAGTTCCAGAGACCGCTATGGTACCTACCGCACAGCCAGTTGCCCCTGCAGCCACGAAGGTGATTACAGTATCGCTATCAGAGTTCATGAGGCTGAAGCCTCCGGTTTTCACAGGCACCGATACAGCCGAGGACCCACAGTCTTTCATAGACAGGATGGCCAGGATATGCCGTTCCCTCAGATGCGCAGATGCGAGATGGGTCGAGTTCGCGAGCTTTCGCCTGGAAGGTCTTGCGCAGAAGTGGTGTGACTCAGTTGAGAAGGGCAGAGCAGCAGGTCTTCCTCCTATGACCTGGACGGAGTTCGTGACCATATTTCTTGCCCGTTTCCTTCCCCAGAGTGTTAGGGATGCCCGAGCACGCAGGTTTGAGTCCTTACGCCAGACGCCAGGGATGACCGTGGCAGAGTATGACGTGCTGTTTACAGAGCTGGCAGTCTATGCCCCATATTTAGTGGCTACCGAGGAGTTGCGAGTCAGGAGATTTGTTCGAGACCTGCTTACACCATTGTTCCTCGCGATCAGCGCACAGCACTACGAGACCTATGCAGCAGCTGTAGACGCAGCCCTAGTGGTCGAGGAGCACCTTGCTGAGACTTCGGTAGTTCCAGAGCCGAAGAGAGTTCGTGCGGATACATCAGCACAGAGACAGCCTTTTCGGCGCCGTGATAGACATATTGCAGGCAGCAGAGATTCAGGGCGGGGCCGATTATTCAGCTCCTATTCCCAGGACGGTCAGCGGTCGTCGTCGGGATGTTTTCGCTGTGGGAGTTCTTACCATCGTATACGGGAGTGTCCTGAGTTACCCCGGAGGGGGGGCGACAGCACCGCATGTCACATTACCGCCTTCACCACCCCAGAGGGCGTTGCCCATCGTACCTACCGTTGCTCCGCGCCAGACTCATGCACAGCGAGGTCGTGGGCATGGAGGAGTTGCTCAGAGGGGGCGAGGTGACCGAGGCAGAGGGCAGCCAGTCACAGGTGGCGGACAGGCGAGGGTTTTTGCTTTTACGCATCAGGACGCGCGGGCGTCCAATGCAGTGGTTTCAGGTATCCTCCCTGTATGTTCGGTTGATGCACATGTTTTGTTCGATCCCGGATCCACACACTCGTACGTATCCACGCACATTGTGCCGAGTCTGGGTAGAGAGTCCGGCATGCTTGATCAGCCGCTTGTGGTGACTACTCCTGTGGGAGAGTCGTTTGTTGCTAGGCACGTGTTCCGATCCTGTACCGTCTGTATTAGCGAAAGAGAGTTGCCTGTCGACTTGATCCTTCTGGAGATGTTGGACTTCGACGTTCTTTTGGGCATGGATTGGTTAGCCACGTGCTATGCTTCTGTAGACTGCCGTGAGAAGACAGTTAGATTCTGCTTTCCCGGCGAGTCGGTTTTTGTTGTGTTGGGGGACCTTAGTGCCGCCCCTCACAGTGTGATTTCTTCTTTTCGCGCTGGACAGCTTTTGAGGAAGGGATGTCAGGGATTTCTCGCCTATGTTTGCGATGCTCGCGCTATACAAGTTCCATTGGATCAGGTTCCGGTTGTTAGCGAGTTTCCTGATGTGTTCCCTGCCGAGCTTCCTGGGTTGCCGCCCGAGCGCGACATCTCTTTCTGCATTGATTTGGTTCCTGGTTCGGGGCCTATTTCCATACCGCCTTATCGGATGGCCCCGGCGGAACTTCGGGAGTTGAAGGGTCAGTTGCAAGATTTGCTGGACAAAGGACTTAGTCGACCCAGTGTTTCTCCTTGGGGTGCTCCAGTTCTGTTCGTCAAGAAGAAGGACGGCAGTTTGCGTCTTTGTATCGACTACCGCCAGCTGAACAGGGTGACAGTGCGGAACCGGTATCCTTTACCGCGTATCGACGATTTGTTCGATCAGCTTCAGAGGGCAGGGTACTTTTCGAGGATCGATTTACGATCGGGCTATCATCAGCTGCGGGTTCGACAGGAGGACATTCCCCGGACAGCTTTCCGTACGCGCTACGGCCATTACGAGTTTTTGGTGATGTCGTTCGGACTCACCAATGCGCCAGCAGCCTTCATGGACTTGATGAACCGTATTTTCCGGCCTTATTTGGATCTGTTCATTATAGTCTTCATTGACGATATCTTGGTGTATTCCCGGAGTAGTGAGGAGCACGAGCAACATCTGCGGATTACATTGTAGACATTGAGGGAGCACCAGCTTTATGCAAAATTCTCCAAGTGTGCTTTTTGGCTGGACAGCGTAGATTTCTTGGGGCACGTGATTTCACGAGACAGTATATGTGTAGACCCGAGGAAGATCGAGGCCGTTCAGCGTTGGCCCAGACCTACATCGGTGACGGAGATTCGCAGCTTTTTGGGGTTGGCCGGTTACTACAGGCGTTTTGTGCAGGACTTCTCACGTATTGCTACACCGTTGACCGGGTTGACCCGGAAGGGGGTTCCCTTCGATTGGACGGAGGAGTGCGAGCACAGTTTCCAGCAGTTACGGACTCAGCTGACGACGGCACCGGTGTTATCTTTACCTTCCGGACCGGGCGGATTTGTGGTCATTTGTGATGCTTCTCGAGTGGGGCTGGGATGTGTTCTGATGCAGTATGATAGGGTGATCGCGTATGCTTCGCGACAATTGAAGAGACATGAACAAAACTACCCCACTCATGATTTGGAGATGGCAGCAGTGGTCTTCGCCCTTAAGATCTGGCGACATTACCTATACGGTGAGTCGTGCCAGATATTCACGGATCACAAGAGTTTGAAATACATATTTCAGCAGCGGGACCTGAACCTTCGGCAACGTCGATGGATGGAGTTAGTGAAGGATTACGACTGCGAGATCTTATATCACCCGGGCAAGGCAAATGTGGTGGCGGATGCTTTGAGCAGGAGGCCCGGGGGCAGTTTATCTTGTTTGAGCGCAATACAGGAGCAGTCATCGGCAGATTGGCAGATATTATGCGACAGTCGAGTATAGTTCGAGTTCACGCCGATTGGAGGACAGATAGCACATGTCCGTGCACGCCCACAGTTGATCGATCGTATACGTGAGGCACAGCTCAGTGATGACCGATGTTCAGAGATCATGGCACAGATTGGACAGGGCAGATTTTCTGAGTTCGTGATTGACGATCAGGGAGTACTACGGTTTGGAGTCAGATTGTGCGTACCAGATGCTGAGGGACTGAGGCGCGAGATTCTTGAGGAGGCACATCGATCGGTATATAGCGTCCATCCCGGTTCCACCAAGATGTATCATGATATGAGAGATGTTTACTGGTGGGACGGAATGAAAAGGGACATTGCAGATTTTGTATCGAGATGCCTGACTTGTCAGCAGGTCAAGGCTGAGCACCAGAGGCCCGCGGGAGAGCTACAGCCGTTACCCGTTCCGGAGTGGAAATGGGAACAGATTTCGATGGATTTCGTGGTGGGCCTACCCAGGACTAGTCGGGGGTATGACTCCATCTGGGTGATTGTGGATCGTTTGACGAAAGCAGCTCACTTCCTACCGGTGAAAACGACTTTCGGATTTACTCAGTATGCCCAGATCTATGTTGACGAGATAGTGCGAGTACACGGAGTCCCGACGTGCATCGTGTCCGACAGAGGCACCCAGTTTACCAGTAGACTATGGCAGAGGCTTCAGGAGGCTTTGGGCACTCGCTTGAGTTTCAGCACAGTATTTCATCCGCAGACCGACGGAAAGTCAGAGCGGACCATTCAGACTCTCGAGGATATGCTCAGAGCTTGTGTACTAGATTTCGGAGGTAGCTGGGATCATCATTTGCCCTTAGTAGAGTTCTCCTACAATAACAGCTACCAGGAGACTATTCAGATGGCACCATTTGAGGCTCTTTATGGGAGGAGATGCAGGTCGCCCACTTGTTGGATAGAGCTCAGTGAGGGCAGTATCTTCGGGCCACAGATCGTTGAGGAGACGACCGCGAAGATCCAGTTGATTCGCGATAGGATGAGAGCAGCGCAGAGTAGGCAGAGAGCTTATGCAGACCGTCGACGACGCAGACTGGAGTTTTCTGTTGGTAATCATGTTTTCTTGAAGGTCTCCCCAATGAAGGGTGTGATGAGGTTTGGAAAGAAGGGGAAGCTCAGTCCCAGGTATGTGGGCCCCTTCGAGATCCTCGAACGTGTTGGTGCAGTAGCTTACCGTTTAGCCCTTCCGCCCAGCTTCCCAGATGTGCACCCCGTATTCCATGTCTCGATGCTCCGCAGATATCTACATGATCCTTCGCATGCGATTCAGCATCCGACGATCCAGCTTGAGCGTGACCTTTCCTATGCAGAGCAGCCGGTGATGATCTTGGATCGGCAAGTGAAGAAATTGAGATCGAAGGACATTCCATCAGTTAAGGTACTTTGGCGTGGTCAGAACCGTGAGGAGGTCACTTGGGAGACCGAAAGCGAGATGATGAAGACGTATCCCCATCTTTTTGAAGGTAACCTTAGTTAGATTTTTGAAATTCGGGGACCGAATTTCTTTAAGGGGGGTAGATTGTAACACTTTGAAATTTCTGTTTGATTGTTTGGTGATAATCGTAGCCGTGCACACTTAGACTTTTCTTGCAACTTGTTAACCCTTCATATGCATGGTTGCAAACTCTTTTTCCCACCATTTAATCTTTTCTAAAACCCATTATATAATTCAAAGTCCAAATAAAACAAGGAGGCATGGAGGGTAGGTGAAGGGTGGACTTTCTTGACCATTTCCCTCTCTTTTCTCTCTCTCTTCCTCATTCTGAATTCCTGCAACTCTCCAGCAGAAAACCCTCCCCTTTCTTCATCCTTTCTTTCCCTTTTCTTTACCCTTGATCCCCAAATAAAACCCTACCCAAATTTACACCTTTTTCCATCTCAAAACCATGAAAGATTGGGGGTTTTGGTGTGTTTTCAAGCAAATCTGCTAAAGCTGAGAGTGAAGCTGAAACTTTGGTGTTTCTTAAGGTATATTGAAGGTAATAACTTAACCCTAGCATCCTCTTGTTCATAACTTAATGAATTTCTAGCAAAAGATCTCATTTTGTGCATGTTTTGTGTGATATTAGAGGATATTAGTGAAGTATATGTTAGAGTGGGATTTTGTTGGCTTGGTTAACTCTTTTAAGTGGTATTAGAGCTATTTTAACTAGGGTTTGTTTCAGATTTCAGAAAAATACCATAAAGTTCCATTTTTGGGCAAAGTGTGTGTTTTTAACTAGAAAATAAGGCTCTGTAGGATCTGCTGTTACCCGAGACTTTTCAGTATAAATCTAGATGTTACTGCAGCATGTATGGGGAGAATTGAGTGTGCCAACCAAACCTGGGAACCCAATTCCCAAGTCTGGCCGCCAAAATGGGCATTCTGGCCGCAAATTGCGGCCAGATAGGGGAGATTTGGGTTGGGGTTTGGGGTGTGGGTCTCTGCTTGTATGTGGGTTATTTTGGTATATATAGTTTTGCAATATCTTTCCTGTATCAAAATCTGGGACCAAATACCTTCTTTGCCGTTTTTCTAAATCTTCGCGACACACGTGATGCGTGAGTAGGTTTGGGTTTCTGCGTATCGCGGCGCGTCGGGGTGGTTTCGTGGCGCGTGATCACACGTTTTAGCGTATCGCGCACACGCGCGATTTGTTTGCGACACGAGTGTCTAGTTGGACCGTAATGTCGCGTTTTTGTGAAATGAGCTTATGTGTGATATTTGTTATGTGATTCTAGGTTCGCAGGCCAGTGAGACGGACGCTGCGAAGAAGGGCAAGCAAGTTGTGGGATACACTTAGCACGAAGCTAGGTGAGTAGATTTCACATCTACGGGGATATCGCCCGCATGGCGTTCTACATCAGGGCAGATAGGACCTTATAGTGTTCCTTATATATATATTGCATGTTCATGGTTACTAGCTAGTGCATTGCATACCTACTACACACCTCATATTGATTCATTGCAGCTCATTTATATGTGACATGACTTGATACTCATATTTGATACCTATATCACATTAGATCATTGCATTGCAGCTCATTTATATATGACATGACTTGATATACATACTTGATGCACATATCACATCACAATTACTTATATTATTGGTTGAGATTTTATATGATTTCTGGATTTGGGAACCGTAGCCGTTTCAAAGAAGTAATCATTTAAAAACCCGGTTCCCTTGATATGATATTTTGGGGCGCCGCCCCGTGATTTCTCGGTGCTAGAGGCATGTACTGAGAGAGGGCTGACCCGTAATGACGGATGCCCGATGGATTGACATAGGGCTGACCCGGAATGACGGATGCCCGATGTAGTGAGAGAGAGATGACCCGGAATGACGGATTCCCGATATATATACTTTGAGAGAGGGCTGACCCGGAATGACGGATGCCCGATGGATTGATATAGGGCTGACCCGGAATGACGGATGCTCGATGTATTGAGAGAGGGATGACCCGGACTAACGGATTCCCGATATATACTTTGTGAGAGGGCTGACCCGGAATGACGGATGCCCGATATAGGATGTTTTACGTGTCGATGCTAGACACGAGTATTTATGATATTTGGGTGCCGATGTTGGGCACTCGGGATTCTTAGGGATATACAGGATTTGAGGGCCGATGGAGTACCGGTGTTTGGGATGTTGGGATTTATGATGCATAGATACATATGTAGTCCACCTTGATACTTCATGTAGATACTATATTCCCATGCTCAGCATTTATTATCGCATCTCATCCTGTAGCTATATCACCTGATAGAGGACTTGCATTATTATTATGCATACTGCTTACATCGCTTTGATATCATCTGTTGGCATATGATAGAGTAGTGTAGTACGTGCATGCTCGCGATTACCTTTATATGTTATCTCTATTCACGAGTTGGCAACTCACCCCCGTTGTGCCACAGTGTTTGCAGGTTGCCCTTCGGAGTAGTCGCGGTAGGCTGCTTTGCATCTTTTGACACAGATACCCCCACAGTTGGTGTACTAGCTCTTTTGCTGATAGGTGGGTTTTGTGTGGTATCTGTTTATCTTTCAGTATGTACATTGTTGTATCAAGTATTCTCCATCTACCATGTATGTATTTGACTTAGAATCAGTGTGAGGACGATGTTGTATTATTTTGTATTCTGGTGTCGAGCTCGTTGTGAGCCGGCTGTACTTGCAGTTATTCTATCTGTGATGTTCCCACTTGTGGATCTTGATCTTCGCTACGGCGTCGTATATTGTTTTCTTAGAGATTGTTACTTAGTTTTCTTATCATGTTTTAGTTAGTGCTTCTTTTAAAACTTCTATCACTCTATACTTTCACTGGTTTGATTTCTGGGTTTTCGGTTCACTTAGTCGCGTTACGTCTGTAGACGTTACGTGGTTAGGTGCCGGTCACGGGCCAAACTTCGGGTCGTGACACTCGGCCCGGGAGTTCCCCAATAAAAGAATATACATACAATTGTATTTTACATGAATGAAAAAGAAAAACTCTCATCTCACATAAAACCTCCGGCTATTCAGAACGTGACGATCTAATACAACATATCACAGCAACACATAATATAACATATCATCAACGTAAGTAAATATGCGTATCCCAATTGTCGTTGATGTATAGCAATGAAACCGGCGATACACCACATATTACACTTACGGTCGCAGAAAAGAAAGTGTAAAACTACAACAGTTGGAATCCGCAACCTCCTTAGACATCTCATGCCTAACCAAATGATTTCCTTAGACATCGCATGCCTAACAATTATAAACTCCGCATTTTAGTCTCGATCTCGAAAACACTTTTCAATATCTAGTCGGGTAATTCAACAAGATTCCCGATATCCTCAGCGAATGCTCGTCGCAAACTTTAGTAGACGGCCGCACCCCCGGATGCCGTCGACGAAGTGCACTAAGGCGGAACACCGCTGCCGCGAGCACCCGAGCGGATGCTTTTGGCGACGGGGTTCTCCTACAGTCACTTGGTCGGGGCTATGGGGCATAGCTATCTATTATGTTTACCCGGCGAGTATCCGCGTACGCTACGTGATTGCGACGGACTTTTGATCGCATCAAAATCCCGTGGCAACCGATCATCTGAGAGTAAACCGCTAGATTTATAACATTCAAATTAGTTATCTCATAACTACTTGTGGATTCCAAATATTGTATCACAGTCCAGATAAATAGACAATGTTAAACTTTCCGATCGAATAAACAAACACCCAAGATTTCCCAAATAGTTCAACACTTGAGCGGAGTTCAAAAAATATTCATCACATGCCACAGTATCAATGGTCCATCCATAGAAGGGTCAAGCCAACGCCTCACATGTGGCAACGCCGTACTGCCCCAAACCCTAAGGTTTAGAGGCGGTTCAGACGGTCACATAATCGAGTTAAGGTTTGTATTCTTCTAAAGGGTCCACCGCGTTACTTGCACGACTAAGGACATTCTTAAACTACGGAAAAATCCAACACTTGGAAATTTTCCGGCAGGGGAAAAAGTGAGTTATTGATATCCGTTCGAATTTTTTAACACGTTCTAAATTACCCGGAAAAATCTTAAACGAAGTTAAACTTTCCGATCGAATCAACAAATACAAAAAGATCTCCCGAATACTCAACACTTGAGTAGTATTAAAAATTCCCAAAAGCATCAGGAAATACATACGGATGTTACTGTGCAAAACCAAAACCATAATTCAACTGGTCTGCCGCGGAACCGCCGCGCAAGGCATGGTCTTGCCGCGGTTCCGTGGCGCTTAAAGAGAATTGATGGCTCGTTTTTTACAGTATTCCTTATAATTCCCTGCTTAATTTTCTGAGTATTTTTAACATGAAAAAATCAACATTTTTGAAAAATTTCTAGAGAGGGGGTGTATATCGGGGTTTCGGGGTTCGATCGGACTTTAAACTTTGTCTAGACTTCGCCTAATGCTCTAGCTTGGCTCTGATACCACTGTAGGGTTACTAGGCACTCTCACAAGGGTCTATAAGGTAACAACCATGCCCGATTTAAAATTAAGACGTGCCGAACAACCCTAACCAAGATCTTAGACTATAGATTAGGGTTAAACAAAGCATGTAAAAAACTTTACATCTAAGAGTTAGGGATTACAACTTTTGTAGTCCATTCTTTCACTTCTAAAGCTCCGTGTTGAGGTCTCTTCGTTGCGATCATCGAGTATCCGGACTCTAGAGAGGCTCCACAAAAGAAAGATGCAAGCCTTCTTCCGATCTTCGATAACAAAGATGATCTATCTTGAAGAAACTCAAACCCAAGCTCTTGCTTTGCTAATCAAGTATTAGCAAAGTAAACACCCTAATCTAAGTAGCTAGAATAGATGAGGATGATGAAGTAGGAATTTAGCTCTCATTTGTTTTCTTAATCTCACTCATTTTCATCACAAAATCATAAGCTAGAAAGCTTTCAAGGAGGAAGAAGAAGGCGAAGTCTTTTGTGATGAATAATGAAATTGTCATCATAATTACAAATGCAACCATGGTTTAAAATAAGAAGGCTAACCAATGTAGTGAGTTTACTAGGGTTAAGGGTGTGGGTTGGGTTAGGAAATATCAAGCAAAATATCTAAACAAAATATCTTTGCAAGAAACAAAATAAAAACTTCTATAAGCTTCTAGAAAAGATTAACCCAAATCAAACCCTAACCATATTTAATCTCCACTAATCATGTTGCATTAGTAATCATAACATGTTACAATATTATATATCACATATACAGTATTTATTGTAACAAAATAAAATAATACAATTAACATATATCGCATATATATCAATGTATTACCCGAGTGAGAAAAAGAATGTTTTAGTGATCTTATATTAGTTAATGTAATTTAATATATCAAATATATAATTATACATTAAATTATCGAATCAACACTTGATCCGATAATTGCAACAAGCCTTTAAACCTCTAGGTGTCCCTAGTAGGAGGAGTGTTGTCTCCTGAGGTTTTCAACGGATTGCACCCACAAAATCCAATAATAAAAGGAAGACCGTGATAGTTACATTTAAAGATAAGAATCATAAAAGAAAGACTTTGAAAATTAGAGTTTCCAACTATACTAGCTTTTCGGTTGTCATGAGCCTTATCTTAATAGTCATGAAAAGATGTTAGAAATCACATCATCCCTCAATAAAATATCGTCTTTATTCTTCATTCCTATCTTTCTTCCAAACATCGATCATATAACCCTACGTGTGTGTAAAGAACTTCCCTACACCCGGAGAATTCAATTCAAGCTATCATACTCTTGTCCATCTGCCTCGGTACTTTTTAATTTGATGAATATTTATATGGATTTGCTCACACATTTTCATGCGACCGTTAATACTTCTTGAGGTACTAACCGACCGATTACTCATGTGCTTGCTTATACGGTGTCTTTTTCTCGTCTTGCACCACCTAAGGCTTAGCAGTGACTCCCAGACCAGTTGGTCTAAGGCACTAGGTGATGAAGCACCCTCGCTATATTTTTTATTGCTGCCTTGGCGATAACAAAACCAGTGTTCATTTTTTTCTTCACCATTTCATTTTTTTTATTTCCTTCATACTTTGCCTTTTAGACAAGAGCATTTCAAGGTATCCTTTACTATCCCGAGCTTCAAGACGTGTGTAAGTGCGTATAGCAGGGTATCAACGTTCAAAATGTTTGGCTTCCAGAATAGGAACTATTTTTCAGACTTATTTTTATCCTCAGATTAGTGACTTCTTTCATCTTACTAACCCTTGGGACAACGGCTCATAACTACTTATTACTAGTTCGTATAAGAAAACTTCTAATTTTCTTGATTTTCTTAAATTTTTCTAATCTTTTGGATGTAATTTTTCACTATCTAATCTTTTATTATCTTATTTATGTACAAATTTTTTTTATTCTTTTCAAATTTTTAAAATTTTTATAGATTTTCAAATGTTTTGTGCTTATGCAAAGTGATATGCAAATGATGTGAAAATAAGCACAAACCTCCCCCAAACTTGTTTTCAACGGTATCCTCACTGTTGCCATCCGCAATATCATCAAAAACCTGTTAGCCTGGAAGGAAATTTATTAATGGGGGCAAAATATTTAACTGAAAATCCTCCCCCAAACTTATTTTTGGCTCATAATTTTTTTGTAAAAAATTTTCTTTTCAAGAGCCAGATTATACCCCCACCACAAACTTGAGTTAAACAATGTTAAGCTTTGAAAATCACATGAGGGGGTCAAAAATTATTGGTCGATGCCAAGCTTTGCATAGACCGAAAGTTAACACCAACCATTCGAAAATTTTATCAATGCAGTGCTCAGGTTGGTGGAAGAAGAAGTAGGAAAAGGGTAAGTGGTGGAATAGAATGTGTGTGCGTCTCGTATTGGAGAGACGATGCAGTGAATGTGATGGATTACTCGCATCCTTTTTACAGTCCAGAAGAAAGGGTGGAGGTTCAATTTCAATGATTGGGAGATGATTCATCTCAACACCCATGTCATTCAAAAATGCGAGTTCATCAGCGAAGATTTCCTCAAAAGTCCCATCAATACCCCGAAGAATAATGTCTTCACAAAGCATGGGGTGATCTTCAGACTCTGAAAACAGTTCATAATCAGTGTTAGTTATTGACCCGGACATCTCGGTGGAAGAGTTCGTATGTGTATGATACATAGTTGGGTCAAACAACAACGTATGAAAAGTGTCAAGATCGGTATCATGAGGATCATCAAATTCGCTGCTGTCGACATCCATTAATTCGACAGAACAGACCTGAGCAGTAGGTTCGGAGGGTACACTTCCCAACTTGTAAATGTTCAGCCCTATTGACCTATTCCCGAAGGATAGGGTCATAGAACCGTTACGACAATTGATGATAGCATTGGAAGTGGCCAAAAAGGGGCGACCTAAAATCACCGGAATTTGATTCCGTGTGTTCGCTACAGGCTGTGTATCAATTACAATAAAGTCCACAGGGAATACAAATTCCCCGATTTTTATTAACACATCTTCCAGTTCACCCCTAGGTTTGGTGATTGATCGGTCAGCCATCTGGAGAGTTATGCTCGAGGGCTTTAACACTTCGATACCTAGTTGCTCGTAGACTGAGTAAGGAAGCAAGTTAACACTAGAGCCAAGGTCTTGTAGAGCACGGTTGATGTGTTTTTCCCCGATAGAAATGTAAATTGCAGGATAGCCAGGATCCTTACATTTTCTCGGTAATTGTTGTGGGAAAGCGGTGTCTACAGTCTTTGCTATGAATATCTTCTTGGGCACTTGAGTCTTCCTCTTTCTAGTGCACAAGTCTTTAAGAACTTTCTCATAAGCGGGGACTTGTTGGATAGCATTTAGAAGAGGGATGTTGATATTAACCTGTTTAAATATTTCATTGATCTTCTCCATTTGTGGACTCAGTGTGTTTCCCCTTAACCGATTCGGGTAAGGAGCTCGAGCAATAAGGTCGGGGTCCAACACTGGAGAAGATCGTATGGGTGGGAACGATCTAAGAATAGGAGTGGGGATCATTTTCGGTGTGGGCTGAGGTGTCGAGCCTTGGGGAAAACAGAGAATAAGCTCAGAAGAATGTGGTGGGGTAGAAGAACTGGGGTCAGAATTAGAAGTAGAAGTGGAAGGAAAGGTCTCAGTCGGGGTATCATTAATAGATTTTTCAGTGTCATCAATCTCTTCCCCAACGTGATTGTCAAGCACTGTTCCAGATCTCAACTTGGTGATTGCATTCACATGATGTGAATAACCAGGATTGGATAGGGGTTGAGCTGGATGTTTCCCTTTCTCTCTTGCACTCATTTCGGCTTCGTGCAATTTCTTCTTCCATCGATTTAATAGTCTCGCTTTGGGACGCAGAGTTTTTTTCAATTTTATCGACGCAAGACTTTATTGTCCAAAGCAAGTTCATGAATGAAGAGGATTCATCAGTACCGGTCAACTGCAACGGATTAGACGGTGTAGGTGTGTTGACCGGATTTTGGAAGTTTTGTGCTTGGAAGGGGTGCTGACTCAATTGTGGTGGTTGCTGTTGTGGTGGAAGAGCCCTTTGGAAATTATTCTGATTTGGAACCGTGTTTTGATTTTGTGATTGGTTCCAAGAAAAGTTAGGGTGATTCCTCCAACCCTGATTATAAGTGGAAGAAAATGGATCGTTTCTTGGCCTTTGAAAAGCAGCATTGGTATGCTCGTGACCTTGAAACGGAGAATTCAATGGACATTCTTCCGTCAAATGAGAAGGATCAGAACAGCATCCACATACAGTTTTGGAGAGTGACATTTGATTTAGGATGGCGGCTAAAAATTTGTTTTCCATATTCTCGAGTTTCTTTTGCATGGCTGAAATTTTAACTCTAACTCCTATGGAAACATCCGATTGGTTATTGCTACCCCTAGCCGATTGACTCACACCCTCCCACTGTAAAGATTTTTCAGCAAAATCTTCTAAAAATTTCCATGCTTCCCCATCATCTTTAGTCATGAAGTTGCCTTGACACATGGATTCAAGGGTCTGTTTTGTGTTAGGATTAATGCCCTCATATATGATTCTGCATAGATCCCATCTAGGGATTCCTGATGTAGACATTGAACTAACGGATCCTTGAAGCGTTCAAGACATTTTAGGAATGTTTCATTTGGGAGCTGGGTGAATTGATTGATGGACTCAAGCCGTCTTATGATTCGGGTAGAATTTCTTTAGGAATGCTTTTATGAATTCTACCCAGTTTGAAATGGAATGTGCGGTTGTGTTGTAAAGCCACTTCACGGCTATATCGCACAAGGTAAATGGGAGAAGATAAAGACGCATAGCATCTATAGAAAGCTGTGAGGTACCAATCATTATGCAAACATTTTTAAATTTTGTAATAAAAACATATGCGTCTTCAGACTCGAGACCGTGGTATTTGGGTAGAAGGTTGATGTATTGGGGTTTAATCTCAAAATTGTCCATGTTGGCTGGTGGAATGGATAGACAGGTCGAAAGAGGACCTCGCATAGGATAGCACATCCCTTGGAGAGAGATGCGGGGTGGATTCTGCGCACCTGCGGACGGCGGCAGAGTAGTGGTAAAGAAGTTCGATGGAAAATCGTCCATCGAAATGGGTGTGGTGGTGGGTAAAGAAGAGGTAAATGTAGAATTACCGACATCGGAGTCGATCGGGGGAACGCGGACTAAACGGGCACTTGAATCCCGTGTCCAGCCTATCTTGCACTAATGGGTTTAGTACAAGTGGCAACGTTAAGATAATTAGGGAAAATGAATGAAGTGGTGTTTGTTTTGAAAAAGAATACGGATTTTTAGAAAAAAAATGATGCAAATCAAAACAAATGCAATAAGAAACCCTAAGTTTAGTGGTCACCTAGGTCAAGGCTTTAAACCGCTCCAAACTGCCAAAAGACAAATCGCAGGATCAATCCTCTACTGCCTCTTTGTCCCTCCTGTGGCCAGGTAATGGGAGGTTCTCCACTACGTAAGTAGTGGGCCTAATTAAGTAACCACTTGCCTTAGACACACTTGCCTTAGACACCACAAAAGAAACGCGGATAAGCAATAGATTACCCATGACCTTCTCCTGTCCTAAGTGAGCGCGACGGTCCTTAGAGTCAAGTCTAGATTTCTTTTAGTTAATGAGGGTAATGCGGATGCAATTTTGTGATTTTCGGGGCTTAGGAAGGGTAATGAACTCCCCACCTAATCTGAATTTGGTCTTTGCCCCTTAATTTCCGTATTAATAATGCAAACAACCAAGATCAAATACGCACAATATTTTCTTTTTGCGGCGCTGCGAATTTTTGCAAAGAAATCCAACAGAAAATTGTTATTGGAGCAGACAGAGAGAGATAAGAAAGTCAAGAATTTACGAGAAAAATTTGGAACAGCAAAGCCTTATCGCAGCCGCGAAAACGCCGCGGGAAACGCCTTATAGCCGCGGAAACGTGGTGTAATAATGAGTTCTCTGCACAAAATTTTGTGCAGATGCTCCTGTTCACTCCCTGAGCTCTCTGGATTATTTTGAAAAATTTTTCACTTGCTCCATAGATTCTAGATTTCCTCGCAACAAATCACAACAAATCGTTTAGTATTTGAGCGAATTTGGATCTAAAAATTTTGATGGAATAAATTTTTCAAATCAAATTTCAAAAACGAACAAATTAGCACACTATCCCTGGCAACGGCGCCATTTGATTGAATGATTCTTTGTGTGTCGTGTTTTGAAAATGTGTAAAGATCACAATCAAAGAAATTTGTAAACCGCAATCAATAACGGTGTCGATTGTAGCGCGTTAGCGAGTGCGGATCGTCCGCAGGGAAAGTGAGATTTGCTTGTAATTGAATTAGATGAGTCAAAAATTAAAGAAAAGAGAAAAGACAATTCAATTCAAGATTTATAAAATTGAAGTTCAAGAATTATCTAGATCTAAATCTAAAATCAAGAAAATATTTAAAATCAAGAATGACGAATTGATGATAGCAAATCCAATAACCAAGAATCGAAGTGAGGCTCGTAGGAATCAATCGAATCTATAGACGTGATGAAATCTATTGATTACGTTTTCTTATCCATCGATGATTTGATACTAGATCGATGATGATCAACGAGAATTAGAGATTTTTTGCGGAGACTAGGGTTTCATCATCTATCCCTTGTCCTTTCGTTGATTTCATTCACATTCTAGCCTCTAGTAAATTCAAGAATCGATCGTGGATCCCTAATTAAGAGTGAACACAATCAAGAAAGCATCGCTCGAAACTAGGTCGTCGATTCTTCAATTTGCTAAAGTTTACAAAACTCATAAGACTTAAGAATCGTTTCAAGATTTGTAACATCATCATCTATTGATTCTCTCGACTCCTTCACGAGCGGATTTTAACTCAAACATCATAACAAGAAACACAATCACGAATTGAGATCTAATCATGATGTAAGAATGTAAAGAAAGCAAGATTAAAGAATTTCACCTTTTATTTATCAACAATTTCGTTACAATTCTCTCAAGATCTACATTGAGGAAAGAACTCGATCGTCGAAATTAGCGTCGCGTCGTCTCTGTGAGTCGCGGATCGTCTTGGATCACTTGCTCGGTTGAAGATCGGTTTCGCTCTAAAAAGGTTGAAGGCTTCTCGCTTGAATTGTACTCGGGGATCTTGAATTTGGTTTTGGATTTTGAATTAGGGTTAGGGTTACAAGTTGTGTCACTCAACTTGTGTTGGGGAATTGGAGAACCATGAACCACCACCAACCCTAGATCTAGGTTTCCTTTTATAAGAATCTCAACCTTAGATCTAGAATTCAAATTTCAAATTTCCTTCCAAAAGTTTGTTAGAGAGAGGCTTCTAGAAGAAGTTAGTTGGAGGGAATATTCTAGAGCTAGGTTGTTAGGCTGAGCCTTCTGGATGAAGCCACGTGGTGTTTCTGGAGTCTTCTGGAAGCATTGTTAGTTACAGGAAGCCACGTGTGAAAATATGCAGCGATGACGTCATTAAAAAGCCGCGAATCCGCGGCGGTAATGGCCTTTGGGCACTATAGTGGCCTTGCTGCTTGAAATTTCTTTGCTTGTTTTGGGCAGATATTATGGCCTTTTTTCTGAATGGATCTAATCCCCTTTATTGATAATTACCATAACTCCTCATACATCTTCATTCGGGTACAGAAAGCGTTGAGATTTACCTGCATTTCCAAACCATCCTTAAACCTATCCCTAACAAGAATAGATCTAGATAATTAGTATAGAATAATTTAGGTTTTTAGATTTAATAATCAATCCGAACACCCTTCGGAATTAACTCGTTAGCGCGAATAGGAGATTCACAACATCCCTGTGGACCGACACGTACTCATCGGCTAGCTTCTTGCGACGCCGTTCTTGATTGCGGTAATAGATAGTTTTTGACATACAAAATCAGCCAGCCACCGAAGACCCGGCCTCTTCGGGACCGACAACAGAGGCCTTACTTAAACGACCGATGACGGATGCTATAATGGCTCCTGAGGTAACCCTTGGCACGGACGATGACGTCCTATTGATGGAGGCATCTAGAAGATCAGCTTTGACGGCCTGAGCGGAAAGGATGCGTCGAATGCACGCGGCAAGGGAACAGAGTGCTGTCTTATCTGCGGGTGTGGGTTCGAGCACCGCTACCCTCCCCCGACTCCTTCGAAGGAATCCCCGGCTGCCTTGTCCACTGCCCATAGACTGGTAGCACGTGCGGCTCCAGAAGCAAACGGAAAATCAACTCAAGGTAATGTGACATGGGGTTCCGTTGTTAAAGTTTTAATTACCAGTTCTCACATATCTTGTCCTGCAGGGCCGAGTCTTACCAAAGAAGTGGCGGAGACCGCCGAGCCTGAGGCAGCGGTAAAGGAGGTAGCCGTGATTGCCGAACCTGAGGCAGCGGTAGGTGAGGTGGTTACAATTGCTGAGCCTGAGGTAGCCGCTACTTCTCAAGAGTCGGGCACCGCACCGATCGTCGCTCTTTCCGCCTGCGGCTCTTTGCCATCTCCTGGCGTCGCAAGCGTTACGATGGCTCCCGTAGAGTCAGGGGATGAGGCAATGGGAGGTGAGACCATCCAAATGAAGAAGGGAGAAGCCCTCGCTGTATCAAGTGACGCCCCCGTCGCGATTCCGACTGGCGACTCACCAGGTAGATCTTTATTTATTTCTTTTCTTTTTATTACTCTGCAATCTTTCCTGACAGTATTTATCTTGTTTCTAATGCAGGTGTGGCGAGTGTTGAGGTTGCGCTAGGGAGGTAGCGTCATCAATTACAGCCTTGACGGTTACCACTCCTCTACCTTCTCTCGTACCTCTCAGATGTTGGAAGGTACGGATTTGTGACCCATCAGTCCTACTTCTAGGCTATATGACTTATGTACTGACGCTGGATTACTGCGTCCTTGCAGGAGTCCTTTTTGACCACCTGTATCAGGTGCTACACCCACACTTCTCCTTCCTGTCAGAGATTAGTCTGCCTGGTGGTCTTGGTGAGTATCTTCTCTAAATGGCATCTTTTCTTTAATGGGCAGTAACATTATTCCTAATTCTTCTTTGTATTGCTTGTAGCCTTACAAATTGAAGGAGGGGACGAGGCTATTGTTGCAGCACCAGTACTCCCAGCCCTGCCCCTTGTTGCAGCCGGTATAGGAGACTCTATTGGTCATGTATTTTCTTTATTTCTTGAGCCGACATCTGACTATAATTTATCTTGAAGCAATCACATCGACTCTAGCTCCATTCGAGTCTCGCACCATAATGCCAGCTGGCCCTTTTTCTTGATGTGCATCCTCGAAAGGCGCCGCTAATAGTCTGTGCATGTTGAGCGACTATATTGAGGAGCTTGACATGGAGACTCCCACCTCTGCTGCGGATTTTTCCGTGGAGGTTAACCCTATGCCGGCGATGCTCGTGAACTTTCATAGTGAGGGCGTCGTTGAGTCTTGGGTTAATCACTGCAGGAAGATTGAGGCTTGCTTGTATGAGCTCAAGGTCGGACGTCCTGCTCCAGAAGTCCTGGCTGTGAACACCCAGTGGGCCGCGTGGGTTGAGCAGAGCACTCCCTACTTCCGTCATCTTGAACAAGAGGCGGTCTTAAAACGTAAGGAGTGCGGAGAGACTTCAAGCGAATCTGCTCAACTGCATGCTCAGGTTGATGCGAATGCTGCCCAGTTGAAAGTTATCTTTGAAGGCCTTCTGCGATGCATCTCTGACGGGTTAACACTGAGGCAAAAGCTCGGCCTCATCGAGCGGGATGCGCAGAGTCGTGAGGTAGCTCAGTGGGTCGTTTATGAGCGACTTTCGTCTTATTTGCAGCAACGGGCTCAGGTTGAAATGGAGTTGGCCGTGGCAGCTGACCGTGACGAGAGGCTGAGGGAAGTGCGTGAGCAATTGATTGGACTACTGAAGACGCTTCCCTCCCAATAGTTGCATTTTGCGCCATTTGTAAATTTTGAATAAAATGTATTCATTTTTCTTTATCCTTTCAGACGATGTAGCCGGTACTCAATTGAATTCATGAATAAAAGATACATTTCTTTCGCAATGTCTTGTGTCATCTCTCTGCTTTCTTCTTTCTTTTGTTATCAGTATATCACTTTAGCAAGCATAGTCGGCAGATGATAGAGAACGCATCTTGTTTTGGCTTCTTCGAAGGGTAGTGATGGCTTAGGAAGCAGGTTCGGATCTGCTGCCTAAGACTTTTCATTTTCATAAGCCTTGAGGGTCTCATGAAGAATTTTCTCCCTGCGAGTCGAGAGGATCTCACAGGTGCATTTTTTCCTTAAGAATTGTGAGGATTCCCAAGTGTGGTTTCTCTTGAAAGTCGTAAGGATCTCATAAGAGAATTTTTCCCTCTTACCAGTTGAGAGGACTCGTAAGTGGTTGTTTCCCTCCTTGTCGAGATTTGACTTTAGAGAGTGTGGCCCGTGAATAGTCTGCAAGAGTCCATTTTGAACCGACTTGCAGGGCCCCAGTGCTTAGGAAACAGGTTTTTTAATCCCCATTGCCTAAGGCTTTGCCTTACGAGTCAAAACGAATCGAGAAGTTCTCACAAGGATGTCCTAACGTCACAGTTAACCTCTGCTCTTTACGGCAGAGGTCCGTTAGGGTTTGTGGTACTAGGGTTTTGGCTGTCGTACCATCGCGTTGGCTGATGTATCTCTCGATAGGTAATCTTGTTGTTCGAGTAGCCTTACGACTGTCGTGTCTCTGATCCCTTCGGGGGCTGGACAAGACGTCATCAAGCAATCATCCTAGGCAGTTTGACCGTCGGAAGAGCAAGTGTTAGGAATATTGCCGTGCCGCTTTTTACTTGAGGTTAGGCTCATTTTGGAGAGCCCCGATGAGTCATAACCACTCCACGCTGGTGTGGGATGATCTCTGATAGTCATTCAGGTTTAATATGAGTTGCTGTCAAGACCCTGAAGCTAGGAATTTGGCCTTCGCTTCGTTGGTTGGCATTGCGTTTGCTGTATCGAGACGAATGTCGCAGTTATCTCTAGGTTGTTGGCGAACCGTCGAGGTTTGGAACTAGGGATTTTTCCATGGCTCCGTTGTTTGATTGTCGCGTCTGAACCCTGCTAGAGGAAGAACGCTGGGGTGACATCTCGTCTGCTGTATCGAGACGAATGTCGAGGTGGTGACCATTCCGCACTAGTATGGGATGATCTCTGATAGTCTTTCAGGTTTTATATGAGTTACCTTCAAGACTCTGAAGCTAGGAATTTGGCCTTTGCTTCGGCGTGTTCGAATCCTATCGGAGGAAGGACGCTGTAGTGACATCTCGTCTGCTGTATCGAGACGAAGGTCGGGGTGGTGGTGGGATTTTGCCATCACTCAGCTTTGTTTTGACCGAGAGATCTTTTGTTGACGTTGCGTCTGCATCCTGTTGGAATGCGGAGGAACGCCGTCGTTGACATCTCGTCTACTGTATCGAGACGAATGCTGAGGTGGAGCTAGGATTTTGCTATCACTCCGCTTTGTTTCGACCGTGAGGTCTTTTGTTGACTTTGCGTCTGCATTCTGCTGGACTGCGGAGGAACGCCGTTGTTGACATTTCGTCTACTGTATCGATACGAATGTTGAGGTGGATCTGGGATTTTTCCATCACTCCATTTTGTTTCGACTGTGAGGTCTTTTGTTGACGTTGTGTCTGCATTCTGCTGGACTGCAAAGGAACGCCGTCGTTGACATCTCGTCTGCTGTATCGAGACGAATGCTGAGGTGGAGATGGGACTTTTCCATCACTCGGCTTTGTTTCGACCGTGAGGTCCTTTGTTGACGTTGCGTCTGCATCCTGCTGAGGGAAAAAACGCTGGGGTGACATCACGTCTGCTGTATCGAGACGAACGTCGAGGTGGAGCTGGGATTTTGCCGTCGCTCCACTTTGTTTCGATCGTGAGGTCTTTCTTTGACGTTGCATCTGCATCCTGCTGGACTGCGAAGGAACGCCGTTGTGGGTCTTCAAGCTGTAGATGTGGCCGTCGAGATTTGGCTCTTCTTCTGATGGAGCCTGGTAGGAAGGTATGGTTCCCTTTGTCTTTGTTCCCCTGGATTGTATACAGGGATCGACGTGATCTCACCTGTAGAGAAAAAAGTTTCAATTCATTTCATTTTTTTTTTATTTCTTTCAACGATGCTCTATCATTTCAGCTTTTAATATCGCAAAAGTCGCGATTGCCTAATCATTTCGGCTATTTTTCGCGGTGCCCAATCATTTCGGTTATTTTTTTATTTTTACTCGCTGCTTTTTATTGCGGGTTGCCCAATCATTTCGGCTATTTTTCTTTTTACTCGCTGCTTTTTATTGCGAGTGTGGAACTTGGAGTCTGGTGCCAATCTCAGCATTAGCATCGCTACGACTGCAATATTGCGAGGAGCGAATCATCATTTGCCGTGAAAGGACGTGAAATTTGATACCGATTTAGGCATCAGCATCGCTACCACTGGGACATTTCCAGGAGCGAATCATCATTTTCCTCTGTCGATGTCGAACAAAGGTGGCTTAGCAAACAGGGTTAAGATCCCGTCGACTAAGGCTTTTTAACTTCATGAGCCGTAAGGGTCTCATAAAGGTATTTCTCCCAACGAGTCGTGAGGATCTCAACGGTGCATTTTCTCCTTAGGAATCGTGAGGATTCCTAAGTGTATGTTCTCTTATAAGTCGTAAGGATCTTACAAGAGTGTTTTCTCCTTATAAGTCGAGAGGACTTACAAGTGTTTGTATGCTGTGTAAACATATCCCTAGTCACGGATGGGACTTTGTTAGGGAAATGATTATTCGCGCCCGTGGATTGTATACAAAGGTCAGTATTGAGCGGTTTGTAGGGCAGCGTTGGAGGTTGTGGTGGCTGCTTAAGAATAGGTTCAGATCCCTGTAGCTTAAGACTTTTAAATCTTATGAGCCGTGAGGGTCTCATAAGAGGGTTCTCCTTACGAGTCGTGAGTATCTCGCAAGTGTAATTTCTCCCTAAGGATCGTGGGGATCCCTAAGTGTGTTGCTCCCTTGTGAGTCGTATGGATCTCACGCAAGTGGTTTCTACTTACAAAGTCGAGAGGATCTTGCAAGTGTTCTTTTAACGAGATTATGCCCTTTCGGGTTTTCACAAAACTCGCCGGTAGCCCTGCTGTTTTTACTCATGGAGCCCTTTCGGGTTTTCATCCGTTCCCCTTTGCTTATGGACATACCGTTTTCCTTTTTTTTACTCTAACGAGGTTGCGCTCTTTCAGGTTTTCACAAAACTCGCTGGTAGCCCTGCTGTTCTTACTCACGGAGCCCTTTCGGGTTTTCATCCGTGCCCATTTTGCTTATGGACATAACGTTTTTTTTATTCTTTCTTTTTTTCTATCAGCTTTGTAATGCTGTAACCCACAGTAGTTTATCGACGTTTCGGTCAACAGCCAGTTTTAAGACATAGTGGTCCATTGTTAATTTAACGACGTTTCGGTCTAGCGTCGCCATATTTGAGGCGGGTTTCTAGTTTACGGCCTTTTTGGTCCATTGTTCATAGGTCGGACACGTTTGAAGATCTTTCAACATTCTTTTAGTTTTTGCCGAAAGAAAAATTTCTCATGGAGCTTCCCCTATAAAAGAGCATGATGCCCCCGGCGTGTCCATCTTTTTCTGAGCATGTGGTTGTGGCGGATTCACCTTCCAGTTGTCAGACAACGCGCATTTGCCCTGTTGGTATTCATCCTCAACCCAGCCTTTGAAGACGAAGCAATCTTCGAGTGGGTGACCAATTACTCTATGGTATGGACAATAGTTAGGATTGTTAACGTCACCCGATTGTGACGGATGTTTTGGATCTGGCAGCGTGATGAGCCCATTGCGTACTACCAGTTCAATTAGTCTGCTTGTTTTATCCCTGGGAAATGAGTAATGACGTTTCAGCTTCTCATCGAGGGATCGCGGCTTGTTCCTTCGATGAGCAACCTGTCTCAGGCCACTTGGTTGTTGTCGAACGTTGGTGACGAAGGTAGCTTTTCCCTTCCCCTTATCCTTTTTTCTTGATCCCCTATTTGCGGGTCCGAGATCCTTTTCAGGTAGCGTGCGATTGCGTAGTGGAATGTTCTCGTGGCTCTTTGTTTCTTCCTCTTTTCTTGAGGTGGATTCCTTGAAGAGAGGGCTGAGAGTAATTTCTTCTTCAGAATTGCTCCCGAAGGTGAGAACTTGCGATCCCCTGCTATCAACCATGTGACAGTTGTCGGCAGCTCTTTCTCGTTCGTCTGAAGCATTTTTCTGCTGTCGACGATCTTCACGCTTCATCCTCTTGAAGTGCTGCCGATGAGCAACGTATCCTTGCCACCAATTTTCAAAGGCGTTGCATTCTTTAGTGGGGTGTGCAATCTTCTGATGATACAAGCAGAAGTTAAGATGCACGTCCGCTTCATCAAGATGTATATCGGCGGGAGAATTTCCTCTGAAAGAGGGGAGCTTCATTCCCATCGATATGGATTTGGCGAACCTTTTTCTCATCGTTAGATGAAGAGCTTTGATCTGGTGGGAGTGTTTTAACCCTTTCGTCCAGTCGCTGGCATTTGGCCTTTTCAAATATGTCCATCTCATGCTCTCGATCAGCTTTGCTTTTAAGACGGGCTTCGTTCAGGAATGCATCAATAATTTCTTCTGATGGTCCTAGAAGTTCCGGCTCAGGATCTGCCCCCAGATTCTCTGTATAAGGAGCTTCTTCATTGTCTATTGACGAGTGAGAGATCACATGGCAGTTTGCCACATAATCTTCAGGTTCATCCGACGAGTCTTCTCCATTGTCATCATCTCCGTTCTCAAGAACATGGCTGAGAAATTCGTGGAGTGTGATTGGGTTTCGCACCTTTTGATTATATTCTTCCACCGCGTCGATCTGCTTTTGCAGGTCCATGCGTTTGTTATCAGGTTTCCCGGGCTTCTTGGTTTTCTTCTTGGAAGACTTTGACGGCTGGGTGTGAGTGCTTTGGCTATTACCACCAATCTTTGGAGTTGGGCGCGGTTTCAGCATTCCCTCGATGATCTCGGGTTTCAGTGGATTTTTCAACCTAATCGCCGGACATGTTTGGAGATCCTTCAGCATTCTTTTCGTCTTGGCTGAAAGAGTGACCTCCTACGGAGCCTCTTCTACGAAAGAAAATGATGCCCCCGGTGTGTCCGTCTTCTTGGGAGTGTGTGGCTGTGTTGGGTTCACCTTCCAATTCTGGGACAGTGCGAATTTTCCCGGTTGGTATTGGTCTTCGATTCATCCTTTAAAGACGAAGCAATCTTCAATTGGACGGCTTACCGTTTGATGGTAAGGGCAATAATTGGGACTATTAGCCTCGCCAGGTTGCAACGGTCGTTTTGGATTCGGGAGATTGATGAGCCTGTTGCGCACCGCTAGCATAAATAATCTCCTTGTTTTGTCTTGGGGAAACGAATAAGTGAGTCCCAGTCTCTCCTCGAGGGATGGGCGTGGACGCACGCTGTTTTGGCGAACAACCGGCTTTAACTTGCTCAGCTGTTGTTGAGTATTGGAAACGAAAGATGCTTTTCCTTTCCCCTTTTCATTCCGAGGATCCGTTTTTGAAGGAGACGGTCAATGACCCATCTTGTCCATTTGGGCCAGCTTATCAATCAAGGCCTGGAACGTTGTTGGCTTGAAGAACATCATGAATTAGGAAATAGTTGCCTGAGGGTCCAGAGTTCCCACGAACATGCCCACTGTCGGCGCTTCTTCGATGTGCTGTTCGCATTTCAACCATAAATTCCGCCATCGTATTGTGTATTGAACCCAAGTCTCTCCAGGTCTTACCCCTGCATTGATTAATGCCATTATTGGGGTGTGTTCACTAGCACTCGCGAAACGCTGGGTGAATAGTAGCTCCATTTCCGCAAAGGTTTTGATAGAATCGTTTGGAAGCTCTGAATATCACTCGAACGCCGTCTCCGACAGGCTACCAACAAATTGACGGAGCAAAACTTTATCATCACCCCCGGTGTTGCCGCAAAGAGCCCTGAACTGGGCGACATGCTGGTGGGGATTGCCCGTCCCTTTGTATACATGAAATTTAGGGATCGTATATCCCGGTGGATACTTTATTTGGTCATACCAACCTGGATATGGTCGCCCAGTTTTAACGACTTGGCCGGCCGCTTCATTCGCCTAGTGAGCTCGTATTTGCTGAGCAATATAGTCATCCAGAGCGGCCTTGGAAATGGTTTCCTCTTTGGCTTCTAAAAGAGCCGGAGGAGGGTTCGATGTCTCCCCTTTGTCGTCTTCAATTATTATTGGAGGATTTTCAGCTGGAGGGTCCAGCTGGATCATCATGCCCACCATATCTTGAAATAGAAGGGCCATTCGTTTTATATTAGCCACTTGTTCTGCTGGTTCTCTGTCCTTCTTTTCAAGGACTCTGCGAAGGAAGTCAGCGTCTATTTCTTGTTCATGACGCTGCTCCGACGACGTCTTAGGGCTTTCTTTTGGCCCGGTGAGCGCGGCCATTTGCGTTAGCATTTCCTGAAGCTTCTGTTGCTGCTCCTGGGCTTTTTCACGGATCGGGTGAGCGGTCGATAACCTGTTGAGATACGGCTATCTTCTTTTCCGGATTCCATATAGATAGTATGTACCACCATGCCCCAACAATGGGGCGTTTGGGTTCAGTGGTCTAGCGATTCGTCGCAGACTCAGGGAGTTTCTCCGGCCTTCTCCTCTTGTGGGCGGTCGAAGTTGAGGGAGCCGTTGCAATGGGCACCCTAGTAGCTGTAGCCTTTTGTGGCTTGACAGAATGGTCCTCTTCTTTCCGAACCTTCATCTTTTTCTGTCGGCGAGAGTAGTCTTGATCGATCACTGAGTCTTGGACTTGATGCCAGACCTTGTAAATTTTAGAGGCCAGCCGTTGAGGGGGCTGCTCCAGCTTCGCTTTTGCGGCATTCTCTATAGGTGGAGGAGATCTTTTCAGTACGGCGGTAGGAGAGTTCCTGCACACCTTGTTCAGCAATTCAAAGTTGTTCCCGGTTGGAACAGCAGCATCGATCTCCACCGTTGGGGCTGTAAGTGCACGGCGGCGCCCCGGTCGTCAATCCGACGGCCAAATGCGGAAACGGTGATAAACTTTAATTTTACGAACTTAGCAAACCGGCACCACCGCGCACTAAACCCCGGATCGGGCCATTAAACTAGTTCTAGCAAAGTAAAAAGATAGGGAAGAGATATACCGAGTGATCCGAGTCCTCCGGTCTTCTTGTCATCGTCCCGATCTCTCGCGGAAACTCCGGTCGTCGCTTCCTCGCCGGAAGGGCACCACATCGCCTGCATCTTTTACGGGCTCCCACCTCAATACCGAGGCAACTCGGGCATGAAGCTGGCAAGTCGACATGCCCAAGATTGGCTGTAGGAAGTGTAGTGCTTTGTCTCTTTGGGGTAGTGGATGTTGCCATTTGATAGATGGAGGAATCAAGATAAGAAAAATGGTGCTTGCATTTTTCTAGCATGAAATGAGATCAAGGAAAATTGCCACACTCAAAAATGAAACACTCTCTCATCCTCACTCAAAGAAGTGGCCGGCCCCTTCAAGTGGGAAAAGGTGGTGGAGTGATAACATAATCCAAGAGGGAGGTGATGGTAGGAGATGAGAAGAGGTGACCATAAACAAAACATTATCATCACAAATGAACATCAAACCCATACCCTTTCTAATCTCATTTAATGCAAGTGATGGAGGGAATCAAAGATGCTATCATAATCTCTCATCTCACAAATAAACCCTCCACAAAATGTTATTTGCAAACTTGCAAATAACCCCCTCCATCGGAAAAGTCCGGCCGGGAAAGAACAAAGGAAAACCGGCCGGAACGGAATGCAAACTGGCAACTCCAGAAAACTGGTCCCGTAATAAATTACAGGAAAACCCCGATACTGTGCATACACACCCGCATCTGTATTCCGTCCGGATACAAATGCAAAGAGACAAAATCTACACTGTACTATACTAGGATCCGGCTTAAAACAAAGCCGGCTAGTAATATCCGTCCGATCCTGATCCGTGCAATACCGCACGTATCTGATCGAACCCTGCCATATATCTATACGGCCTCTAGTACAAACCGTCCGATCCCGATCCGTGCAATACCGCACGTATCTGATCGGACCCTGCCATATCTCCATACGGCCTCTACAGCGTTTCGCCCGAAAACCTGAGTAACTGAATGTGTGGTGGACTCTAAAGACTCGTCAATACTATGGCTGTGGATTTAATCACCAGCACGTCAGAGGTATAAGCCAATACGTGACGGGCCACCAGCTATTGACCAAAAGGGACGTCGATGAGCGAACTCATCCTGACACCCTACTGAGCCTGTCAGTGACAATATCCGTACAGTCCGGTCCGTTCGTCTAAGAGCATCGCATGGCGGGCCTAGGGGGTTGGTAAAAGTCAGACCCCCAAAAGCGGTACAAGTCGTGTCGGAGTGTAGCCCAGAACACCCTGAGATACTACTGGAATACCTACCAGTAAATCTCCTGCCTTGGCCAAGGACTTCGTGTAATGGCTCTCCTAGACACAGCGCGACCTCACCCCCAATACCGGGAGAGACGAACCCCTGAAGATCCGCTCACTGCCTCCATGTGGCTCGGGACTGTACCCAACTAAAACCTGTTTGCACGACTCCTTTGAGCCGTGGTAGGGTAGTAATCAAAGCACAGTGGGAACTCACACGAGACAAATGACGATCCCCAGGTCGATGAACTAACCTGTACACATGTCACCTGGGAACTGCTATCTGACGTCAGGTATAAAACCAACTAGCATGTTCCCGGCGAGTCCTGTCCGGTGTACTCATAACCCAATGAGCACCTGTATACATCTTAGGTGAACCAACTGACACCAGTGGCTTGTGAGACCGGCCACTGCCCCTCGTCGGGGTCTCGACTGTATACACTAGTCTACTCTGGAGAATCGATGCCCTGTCTCGAAACTCCCACGACTAGGGACCTTTTAAGGATGTGCTTATAGACTCCAGCTCTCACTTATATGATCGCCCTCATACTGCTGGCAGTCAAGCAAGAATCCTAGGGGCTCTATCAACGTGCAATAGCGACTTGTCAGGTCACCTAAAGCAGTACACGATGATAAAGGTAAACCAGATAGCATACTATCATCTCGAGTAAGACTGTCGTACCGGGATAGGTCCTCCCTCAATCATTGCAATCACGTGCCTGTGATCCAATAATTGACTCTGAGGGCACTATCTCCAACAATCTCCCACTTGCACTCAAGGCTAATTATTGCGATGTCGCATACTCACAGCCCGTGTGATACCGAACACCCAACTCCTCTACTAGTCAGTCTCATAAAGCCTGTTTGCGAAACTCTTGCGTTCGAGGAATAGCCTCAGTGAGTGGATCCGCCTAGATGTTTATTTCTATGTCTCTCTATATCTCAAGTTCGCGGTGAAAGCCATCTCCCGAAATGAGCAATACCTGTCTTAGGATGTCTGGATGTCAGATGGGACCCAGTTCATAAATGAACTTCAAATCCAGACTTCTTAGACTGTATCGTCAACTGAACTTAATCAGTATCCTGCGCCATGCCTCCTTCAGTATCTGCCTGGATCATCTGTCCAAAATAATGCCCCTCATCAGAGGGAAAACTATAACTCTGACAACCTCCTTGTCGTCCATGTCATCTTGGAAGCCTGGAATGATAACTGTCTCCCAAACGAGGCTGTCGTTATCATATCCCTAGAACATCCACTTATGTTCTAAAACTGCTCCCGACTGTTTCCCCAGGATTGGATCAATATCAACTTATTGCACCCACTGCAAGAACAACATCTGGTGTGGTACTTGACACCTCATGATTGACTCAATTGCCTGAGCAAGTGATCTGCCAATCATGCGCATCCCTCTCTACTTTAGTCTATAAGACACCTTTAGAGAGGGTGACTCCATTACCTGCAGGTATACTACCGTGCCAAGAGTCGTCCATTCTAAATACTCTTAGAATGCTGTCAAAGTACCCTGATTGGGAAACCACCCAAATCTAGATCTAAAACCATAGATCTAGTTACCAGTATGTCTGATATAATGTCCAAGTCCTTTGTGGAGAAACCACTGTGTGACGACCAAAGTATAACCGATCGTAGTATAGGAGTTTCTTTTCCTACTCTGTGTATGTCATCCAAATACCAGGATATCACACCCTACTACCTTCTCAACAGATCCATCCCCTATTCTGATGAAGTCAAACCTATGACTGTCACATCAGAAATAGATGATCTATCTCCGCTACATCTGCTTTAGTCTATAAATAGACATAAGCCTGATGTCCACCAATGCTTCCGCTGCTCCTACTGACTACGACAACCCTCTGGCAGAGTCATATAGACGTGCACTTCTAAAGCTAGTTTAGAACGACGCTATACTCATCCTCCCACCGGGTCTCGCAGCCTGGAACAACAGCAATGCAAGTGTGGGTAAACAAGAACTTCCCTGTCACCGTCCTTGAGCCTACCGGAGTACCTCTCGGGTGCCTGAAGTTACCCACCTTATCTGCGGAGTGGCCAATGGAATGTCAAATCAGATTGAATCTTTAGGTTCCTTATCAAATCTTCAGTAATCGTTTACGGTTCTGGAATCACTTCCAGTTCTACCATACTCCCACTACTGTTTTTGAAAAAATCCATTTTTAATAAAACTGTGGCGAGTCTAGAACAATATTTCTATTGATCTGCCAAATGGTAGAAAGTCAACCCACAAACAGCCATTACAGAAACGTGCCTTGAGTTGTCCAGTGTCTGGTTTTAATCATAAGCCGGACAACTCCCCATACCATAACAACGTTAAGATATGAACTGTTCTACATCCAATATAGAACCAGAGGCACTGATTTAATTTAACCAGATTCAAATCATGCAGCTATCTCCAGTGCATGTCAACTAAATGGAGAGAGGCCGATCAGCGTTACTCAACTTAGGAATGCTTCCAATTATGAGTAACCTGAAAGAGAAGCAAGTTCTCTTTATCATTACTATCAACTGAATACCATACACAAGTATCTACATCTTCGATCACTTTGAAGAATCCCGATACTTGCTACACTTGGTTCTCTACTCTATTCAAATACCTATAATTCCTCAAAACTTAGACCCTGTGTTTCTACGAAACACATGTCTAAGAACTAGAGAAGTTAAAAGTAAACAGAATATAGTATGAGGACCAACCCCTCTGTCCTAATGGACACTGGACAACATACAATACTCTGTATAAGTCCGCCGAGTCTAACAACTCTTTCACTGTGTGTCGTAGGTTGAAAACTGTACTTATGGTTAAGAAGAATTACACCGCTGTTTAATGCTCCTTACCTAACCATCCACTGATATAGGTAAATGTCATCGACATAATATCAAAAGGTATATCTCACTCTATGAAAATAGACGTACAGATATATCAATTTGAAATTGCTGCACAACAGCGGATATTCAAAACCAAATATTTGCCGACCGGCAAACAGCCCAGATGATCTCCTCAAATATCACCGATTACAACGAATCCCGATATAATGAGGATGATCTCCCTATTCCCAATGACTTACTCCCACTCATCATCTGTAAAACCATACAGATGTGAGAATCAAACTTGGTAAATACATACCCTGGAGCAAGTGTCTAATCAGGAAATCAGTTTTCTTTTAACAGTACACAGTTGAACTGAAACATTGAAATGTTTCGATGGGGTATCCTGGTATTCCTAGTTATGCCTCTACCATTATCCAGATTCACAACTATAACCGTATAATTCTTTGCCACCTCTCCAAATCCCTTTATATGTCTTTAGTCATTACCTTCTGCACCCCCCTTAGGCCAAATGGTTTTCTTCCTTCCCTACCGTTCGGCACCAGCCTATGGTTTGGAAGAAGACTATCCAGTAAGCATAATAGGTGTACTGTCCTAATACTAGGAGCACTCGCAATGCGAGAGAAGGTGAGGATAAAAGATAACCGAATAAACCTTATTCCTATTTCTCCTGGACCAGAATCCATCCCCGAACTGGAACAAGTTCTTTTCGAGTTCGTATATAACCATACGATGGAGTATCCAATAAAATGTGGATCTTCGTAGTGATACGGAGTGTCCTGGAGAAATACAAAGGTGATTTAAGATTGGCGAAGAAATACTTGGTTTGGTCATGAATATCAGTCGCAATTTACTTTGCTCTCTTACTAATCCCTTGCTTTGTCTTAATCTTAATACCTTCTGCACACCGTTTAGGCTAATTGGTTTTCTTCATTCCCTATCGGTCGGCACCAGCCTAAGGTTTGGAAGAAGACTATCCAATTTGCATAATAGGTGTACTATCTCCTAAACCAAGGAGTACTCATAACCTGAGAGAAGGTAAAAGGAAAAGACAACTGAATAATCCTATCCGTTTTCTCCAGAACCAGAAATCATCCTCGAAGTCCTTCGAGTTCGTATATAACCATACGATGGTTTTGTCCAATGGAAGTGGACGTTCGTAGTAATACGGGGTATCCTGGAGAAAAGGATAAAAGTAGGAGTGGCAACGAGGTTTGCAACTCTGACAATCCAAAAGCCAGTGTTAAGAAGGCTCGGTCAACTTGGTCACTGAGTCATAGTCTAGGGTCGGGTCAATGGTCACTGCCAGAGAGAGAGAGGAAAGAAACACTCAGCGTGCACTCTATCCTAGATTAGAATGGTTACCAATTTATCTAATCTGGAAACCTCCCACTGTACCTCAAATTCTCCTCCAAACTTCAAAGAAGAATTAGTCGGGGTCACCCGAGGAGTAAACCAACTCATCAGTGGGAATCAGGATCCAACTCTCATCGCATGATAACATGACGGAATCCGCTCACGCTATCACACTCCAGAAGGTATGCGCATATCTGGCAAGTTTCAGTTCTTTTGAAACTCCCGATGTGATTTTTACCCCATGCTCTTATGACCTTGACTTTGGCCAACAAATCATAAGTCACATGTCAAGTTCTACCCGTCATTCTCCAGGTTAATTTGAATCCACCCGTATCTACCCTTGACTTTGGCCAACAAGGCAGTACGACTGTTCCAAACCAACGCATCTATCTATGCTGCATATGAATAACCAACAGCTACCAAACACTGTGCCTTGACTTTGGCCAACAAACACAGCTTGAATACTATTGACTACCCATATGAAACGACGGAGGGCTACGAATGGTTTCTGGCGAAAACCTTTAACGTAATGAACTTGATATCGTTGAAGGAACGGATAGCTTTTTAGAAAATATAGTGACGAAAACCTTTACTAAAGAGGTCACTCCCGGTGAAGGGATCTCGGCTCTTTCCCCGTAGAATGGGGTGCAGGATATTCCAAATGAATACCACGATGCACAGCAAAAGTAATCGGCTATAGTGAAGTTAATGCCCTGACGCAAACTTCTGTCCAAGGGGTCACTCCCGGTGAAGGGATCTCGGCCCTTGCCTCGTCGACTGAGGAGCAGGATATTCCAAATGAATACCACGATGCAAAACAAAAGTGAACGTCCTTGCAATAACAGCTTTTTGAAAAGTGTTCCAACAACATCAGAATAGGTTTGTTTTAACTTGCATTGATCCGAATCAATGCAGTCCCATCAATTGATCACACCACAAAGAACGAAAATATACTGACGTACGTATATGCCATCCGCATTCGCCACTGGGTCCCGTCATCACCCGTTAGGTTAGCTAACTAACGGCAGAGCGGGGACTGGACTAGCGCGGATGAAAAACATATACAACATCTACTAATATATATACCAATATGTAGTATTTCGCTCAAGGCGTGATAAAATGCAACATCACAGAAATGTACAGCATCACAGAACAATACAGATATCTGGGATCCCCGGGTTTCACAGAGCCACTACTGAAACCCGACGTTCCCCTGGTAGTGTGGATAGCCTGTGTAATGAAATCCTAGACCCCTACGGGCGCGGCAAGTCACCCGCCAAAACCTGAAGCGAGGCAGCCCCCTTCAGCGCCGTGAATGGACCACCCAGCACTTCACGGAATCCGGTAACTTGGGCACCCCTCCTGGGTCAACCTGTACCCCCTACGAGTGCGGCGAATAGCCCGCCAATTCCAGACTGAAGCCCCCTCCGTCTCAATGCCCTGAGATGCGGGCTTGTTACCCTCCAGAACCCGGCTATCCGTGCACCCCTCCGCGGGGTGACCCTAGTACAGAAAGTAAAATATACATACAACGGGTACATCGACCGCAACCAGGTCGTGCCCCAAAAGAATAATACAAACAGGCAGTGACGGCAGTCCACATGTCGGACGCTCGCCCCGCAATATCAAAAGTACATAATACAACAACACTGTACTAGCATTGCATCCAGGCTATCCCCCACGACCGATCCGCAACATCACAGCAAAAACACAGAACATCAACGTGAAATCATGTTCGCAAATCCGTCTAACCGGGCTATAGAAGTTAGACCGGATTTACTGATCGAGTGACATTCACGGTCGCAGATATGATGTAAATACTGTGAAATAATGTGTTTAAAATATCCGATCGATCAAAAATTAACAAGTGGGCCCCCAAGCAATACTGTAGCACTCACAGAAAATCTGGGCCCAATTTTAATATTCCAAAACCCCTATTTTTAGCCCACAAGCCCACTGCAAAAAAATGATGACATGATCTATCATTCATGCGGCAGATCCGCGGCCTCCAGAGTGGTAATGGACGCGGATCCGCGGTCGTACGGAGGGATCGTGTTGTCGAATTTTTCCAGTGTTCTTAGAACTCCCTGCACATCATTCTGAGACAACCTGAAAAAATTTTCGAGACCAAAAAATTTCAACAGAAAACTGATGTGAACAAAAAATGCAAGTTTTGGAATTTTGGTCGATCGGAAATGTAAAACACATCAAACGAAGCTAGACGAAGTTAATGGCGAGGCTCTGATACCACTGTAAGTGCACGGCGGCGCCCCTGTCGTCAATCCGACGGCCAAATGCGGAAACGGTGATAAACTTTAATTTTGCGAACTTAGCAAACCGGCACCACCGCGCACTAAACCCCGGATCGGGCCATTAAACTAGTTCTAGCAAAGTAACAAGATAGGGAAGAGATATACCGAGTGATCCGAGTCCTCCGGTCTTCTTGTCATCGTCCCGATCTCTCGCGGAAACTCCGGTCGTCGCTTCCTCGCCGGAAGGGCACCACATCGCCTGCATCTTTTACGGGCTCCCACCTCAATACCGAGGCAACTCGGGCATGAAGCTGGCAAGTCGACATGCCCAAGATTGGCTGTAGGAAGTGTAGTGCTTTGTCTCTTTGGGGTAGTGGATGTTGCCATTTGATAGATGGAGGAATCAAGATAAGAAAAATGGTGCTTGCATTTTTCTAGCATGAAATGAGATCAAGGAAAATTGCCACACTCAAAAATGAAACACTCTCTCATCCTCACTCAAAGAAGTGGCCGGCCCCTTCAAGTGGGAAAAGGTGGTGGAGTGATAACATAATCCAAGAGGGAGGTGATGGTAGGAGATGAGAAGAGGTGACCATAAACAAAACATTATCATCACAAATGAACATCAAACCCATACCCTTTCTAATCTTATTTAATGCAAGTGATGGAGGGAATCAAAGATGCTATCATAATCTCTCATCTCATAAATAAACCCTCCACAAAATGTTATTTGCAAACTTGCAAATAACCCCCTCCATCGGAAAAGTCCGGCCGAGAAAGAACAAAGGAAAACCGGCCGGAACGGAATGCAAACTGGCAACTCCAGAAAACTGGTCCCGTAATAAATTACAGGAAAACCCCGATACTGTGCATACACACCCGCATCTGTATTCCGTCCGGATACAAATGCAAAGAGACAAAATCTACACTGTACTATACTAGGATCCGGCTTAAAACAAAGCCGGCTAGTAATATCCGTCCGATCCTGATCCGTGCAATACCGCACGTATCTGATCGAACCCTGCCATATATCTATACGGCCTCTAGTACAAACCGTCCGATCCCGATCCGTGCAATACCGCACGTATCTGATCGGACCCTGCCATATCTCCATACGGCCTCTACAGCGTTTCGCCCGAAAACCTGAGTAACTGAATGTGTGGTGGACTCTAAAGACTCGTCAATCCTGTGGCTGTGGATTTAACCACCAGCACGTCAGAGGTATAAGCCAATACGTGACGGGCCACCAGCTATTGACCAAAAGGGACGTCGATGAGCGAACTCATCCTGACACCCTACTGAGCCTGTCAGTGACAATATCCGTACAGTCCGGTCCGTTCGTCTAAGAGCATCGCATGGCGGGCCTAGGGGGTTGGTAAAAGTCAGACCCCCAAAAGCGGTACAAGTCGTGTCGGAGTGTAGCCCAGAACACCCTGAGATACTACTGGAATACCTACCAGTAAATCTCCTGCCTTGGCCAAGGACTTCGTGTTATGGCTCTCCTAGACACAGCGCGACCTCACCCTCAATACCGGGAGAGACGAACCCCTGAAGATCCGCTCACTGCCTCCATGTGGCACGGGACTGTACCCAACTAAAACCTGTTTGCACGACTCCTTTGAGCCGTGGTAGGGTAGTAATCAAAGCACAGTGGGAACTCACACGAGACAAATGACGATCCCCAGGTCGATGAACTAACCTGTACACATGTCACCTGGGAACTGCTATCTGACGTCAGGTATAAGACCAACTAGCATGTTCCCGACGAGTCCTGTCCGGTGTACTCATAACCCAATGAGCACCTGTATACATCTTAGGTGAACCAACTGACACCAGTGGCTCGTGAGACCGGCCACCGCCCCTCGTCGGGGTCTCGACTGTATACACTAGTCTACTCTGGAGAATCGATGCCCTGTCTCGAAACTCCCACGACTAGGGACCTTTTAAGGATGTGCTTATAGACTCCAGCTCTCACTTATATGATCGCCCTCATACTGCTGGCAGTCAAGCAAGAATCCTAGGGGCTCTATCAACGTGCAATAGCGACTTTTCAGGTCACCTAAAGCAGTACACGATGATAAAGGTAAACCAGATAGGATACTATCTTCTCGAGTAAGACTGTCGTACCGGGATAGGTCCTCCCTCAATCATTGCAATCACGTGCCTGTGATCCAATAATTGACTCTGAGGGCACTATCTCCAACAGGGGCTGGTGGAGTTAAACCAGAGTGGGAGTTGCCCCGAGCTTTCCTTACTCGGCACCAGTAGCGACGTCGAGCGTGTCTAGCTGTTGGGATTGGTTCAGCTATGGCTTCGTCATGCCCCCTGTTCTGGTCAGGTGCTGCTGATATTACCCTCTTGAAGACCGACGTCCGTTGAGTGGTTACAACCAACATATCAAAAGTAGACTTTCGCGCAGGAGGAGAAGTTTTAATGACTTCGTTTGGGGCGAAAACTGGAACAGTCAGTCTTGCGAAGACCGACTCCTTGGCAGGAGAAGCCGCTTTGACGACTTCGGGAGCGGGGATGGCCATCCTCTTCGGAATAGCACCTTCTGGTATTGCGGGCTTGTTCATAGGCCCGTTGGAGCTTTGGCCCAGTCCATTAAAAACTGAGGTAGTGGCATTAGGCGACCCGTTGAGAGTTACAATAGTAGTAGTAAGTCAATCAAAGACCGACCTCTTAGGAACTTCTTGCGATAGTACAGCAGCGTTGAAGCTCATCGGCGGGAGCATGGTCCCGAAGAATAGACCAGTGGTAGCCTGAGTCACTTGGTCCACCGACATTGTAAACAGGGAGGCCACTTGAGGGTCGTAGGTCACACCTCCATATGAGGTGGAACGAGCATTGTTGCAATGAGTGCTGTTTGAAACCATTAATCTTCTATTTTCTATACGGAGCAAGACACCAAATCTTAGTACCTCAAATCCACAGGCAACCATAGCAAGCCGCGATTCGTTCGCGAACACAACACATGAAGTGTGGAGTGGAAAGAGGAAAAGGTCCCACCGGGCGTGCCAGAATCTGTTCTCCGCCGGAAGACGCGGGAAGACAAACGTCTTGCCTGATTCCGGGGGCAGATGCTAATTAGTGCTATCCGTCCACCTCTCCGAAGATGCCAAGTTGATTTATGGAACCGTGTATCGAAGATTTAAACGGATGCGGACGATGTAGCACACTTCGTCAGATTCCCCCTCGTTGAGGGGTTTTTGATTATGGGGACTCTCTTCCCTGCAGGCGCAAGCCTCTGCAATTAATTACGCTACCGCATCGCGGTAACCACTTTCTCCTTCTCCAGATGGTCACTTCGTGTCGTGTGTGTTTGTTTTGTTTTTGGTTGCCCATGGATTGTATACGGAGACTAATTTATGTTGTCACCCGTAGGTCGTGGATTAGTCCAAATTCGTATTTTCTTAGATTTGGGTTTGGGGGTTGGTTTAAGGATACGTTAGTCTCATTTGAGACTAAGATCAACTTAAACATTTGTTAAGGATACGTTAGTCTTATTTTAGACTAAGATCAACTTAACGGGATCATTTAGATCCAACAAAAGAGCATTTGGACTCAATTGTTTATTTTAGGGACTTTACGGTCGATTACCAGTTTAAGGACATGGTGGTCCAATATTAGTTTAGGGATATCTCGGTCCAATACCATTTTAAGGACATAGTGGTCCAAGGTTAAAGACATCGTAGTCCGTGGGTTTAAAGGGACCCCATAATCCGAGGTTAAGGACATCGAAGTCCGTGGGTTTAAAGGGATCCCACAGTCCGTGAAATGTGTGGTTGTTGGGACCCGTCACCTCTCTAAAGACGTTGAAGGATTACAACGACAAATATCAGAGGAGTAAAGAGATGTACCCTCGAACCGGTGTAAGTTGATTGAAAGATCTGTAGTCCAATTTGAGACTAAGATCTGTTAAATATTCATGAGCAGATAAGCTCAGTTCAATATAAGTTGAGGACTTATGGCCAATAATAGGCTAAGTCCAATAAGATTAAAATGTTTAACATTTTATTGTTCTGGGCTGTTGAGCCTTTATTTGGGCTTGGCCCTTTTAATAATGCTGACCATTAGGTCCTGACTTTTTTTTGCCTTGCATTGAATGCATCGCATTCATCAGAACAGTGTATGTTCTGACAGTGCGCCATGTGGCGCGCCAGGCGCTTTGCGCCAATTAAAGAGTGTGTTGCGCTTCTGCCAAGTAGCGCACACAAAAAGGACACGTGTCGCACTTAGCGCTTAGCGCCAATTTATGAGCTCATTGCGCTTTCAATTTATGAGCGTGTTGCGCTAGTTTAGTGGCGCACCAGTGAGTGACACGTGGCGTGCTTGGCGCTGAGCGCCAGCCCATGAGCGCAGTGCGCTGTTTCAGAAGCGCAAAGCGCAAGTTGTGTCTACAGTTGACACGTGGCACGTTTTGGCGCTGAGCGCTGGTCCAAGGAGCGCAGAAGCGCAGTTCATGAGTGCAAGGTACTTTTCAGTAGCGCAAAGCGCATTTGATCAAATTTATGATCAGAGAACAAGTTTATGTTCTTTTTTAAAGGAGGCTTTACCTCAAGATTCAAGAACAACAGTTCTTATTTTTGTAGATCAATGATCTGTGAATGAAGTAAATACTTCTTTATTGTTTGATGAGATATTTTGATCTCTTTTATCAAAGACCTTGGTCTTTTTTAGATCTATGATCTTTTTTAGAAGATAGTTCTTCTTTTCATGAGATGATTTCATCTCTGTGTTCATTGCTCATGTTCTTTACCTTGAAGAAATGATCTTCTTTTGCTAAAAGCTTGCTTTTCTTTCTTTTAATTTTCTCAAAATTTGTAGGGCTTTTTTTTAGACTTGAAGTCGTAGGGCATTTATATAGGGCAAATTGATTTGTTAAATCTGTTGAAGAGATCTTTCTCTGATTGATTTGGCGATGTTTCCCCGCCGTTGGATCTTTGATCCTAAGCCTTCTGTTTTAGAGAAGGCAATCTTCTTGTTTTCAACAAGATTGGAAAGATCTTTTCAAAACAGAATTTTATTCTGATTAATTAATGATTTATCATTATTAGATCTTTTGATCTAACGGTGGGGAATTTTTAATTCCAGCGCTGGCGCACCCGTGCTTTGCACGTGGTGCGCTCCTCAGAGCACAGCACACTTACGTTTGACACGTAGCGCGCAGCGCAGAGCGCAGCGCAGAGCGCAGTGCAGCTGCGCTAGCGCATCCGTGTTTGACACGTGGCGCGCAGCTCAGAGCGCAGCGCACTTTGCGCTAGCGCACCTACGTTTGACACATGGCGCGCAGCGCAGGGCGCAGCGCAACCTGCGCTAGAGCACCGTGTTTAACACGTGGCGCATAGCGCACCTACTGCTGGATCTGAAGCGTTGCTTCAATTTTGAATTTTGACACAGAGCTTTGCTCTGATTAGGGGCACGCTGCCTAGGGCGCAGTCCTCCTGGCGCTAGCGCATCTATGTTTGACACGTGGCGTGCAGCGTGCCTAGCGCTGAATCTGAAGCTATGCTTCAACCATTAGATTTTGAATTTCAAAACAGAGCTTTGCTCTGATTGGGAGAAACAGGTCTAATTTACCCTATATCTGATAGCCAATGGGTAAGTCCTATTCACGTGGTCCCTAAAAGGTCTAGCATCACGGTCATAACTAATGAGGCTAATGAGTTAATCCAAACACGCACCCAAACTGGGTGGCGCGTATGTATTGATTACAGAAAACTCAATGCCGTGACGAGGAAATATCACTTCCCTCTACCTTTCATTGACCAGATGTTAGAACGATAAGCTGGACACGAATACTATTGTTTCTTGGACGGATACTCTGGCTATAACCAGGTCCCCTTCGCCAAAAAGGATCAAGATAAAACCACATTTACTTGTCATTTCGGTACTTTTGCTTATAAACGCATGCCCTTTGGGTTATGCAACGCTCCCGCTACATTTCAGCGGTGTATGATGGGGATATTCTTAGATATGGTTGAGAATTTTCTGGAAATTTTTATGGACGATTTCTCCATTTTTGGGGACTCCTTTGAGGACTGCTTTCGTAATCTTGATGCGGTTCTTACCCGCTGTAAGGATAAGGACTTAACTTTGAATTGGGAAAAATGCCATTTTATGGTCCAAGAAGGTATTGTTCTTGGACATATAATTTCACAAAAAGGTATTGAGGTTGACAGAGCTAAAATAGATGTCATTCATAACCTCCTTCGTCCCAATGCGTCAAAGATATACGATCCTTCATTGGTCATGCAGGATTTTATAGGAGATTCATTAAGGACTTTAGCAAAATTGCTAAACCCTTAACGCTTCTATTGGCCAAGGATAATACATTTCACTTCGATTCGGATTGTGAGGTTGCTTTTAAATCGCTTAAAGGATCGCTCACTACAGCCCCTGTTCTATCATCTCCGGATTGGAACTACCCGTTCGAGCTTATGTGTGATGCAACAGATTTTGCTAATGGTGCGGTCTTAGGACAACACATTGATAAGATGCCACATGTAATTTACTATGCAAGTAGGACCTTGGTGTTAGTTATATCTATGCCCTAGAGGCCATTACTGTACATTGGATGTATATTGTAGTGGATGCTGGGACATATATAGGTAGGACTTTCTTGCTCGACATGATAGTACGCTATCTGGTTGCACTTTATCTTAACATGTATACTTTCTGTCTCTCTGATTACATGTTGATAAAGCCCATAGGATGTGTACTCGACTTCCAGGACTATGATGTAGATCATACTAGTGGGGCCTGGGTAGTCCATGAGTACATCCTTGAAATGTTCCTAGTCGAGGGAATATCGAGACGGGGCATCGATATTCCAGAGTAGACTAGCGCATATCTTCTCGACCCATGCGATGGGCGATGGATGATCCCATATCCATTGGTGTTTGACATCGAAGATGGTATGCGGGTGCTCAGTGGAGACTGGGTACACTGAACGGACTCGCCGAGGACTCCCAGATGGTATTATACCTCACGTCAGATGGCAGTTCTCTGGTGACACTGGTACAGCTTAGTCTGTTGACCCGAGATCGTCATAGAGTCTTGTGTTTCTCCCACTGTGCTTTGATTTCCACCCTACCACGGCTCTACTGAGTCGTGCAAACAGGTGGTTTTTGGGTACAGTCCCGATTCACATGGAGGCAATGAGCGATAGGAGGGGATTCGTCTCTCCCGGTATTGGGGGTTGATGTTGTGCTATGCTCGACTGGCCATAACAGGAAATCCCTGGCCAGGGTTGCAGTGATATACTGGTAAGAGTTATCAGTAGTTTCACGAATGTTATGGACCTCAAGTCGGCATGACTTATCGAGCTACTGGGGTCTGACGTTTACCACCCCTAGGCGAGATATGCGACATATCAGACGAACAGACCGGACTGTACGGTAAGTGTTACTGGTTGGATTCACAGGAGTGTGAGCGGGCTTGCTCGTCGATCTTCTGATCGCTCAATACCCGGGTGGCCGTTACGTTTGGCAGACCGCTTGCGGCTTTTGGGTGTTTGATATGATCATCATCTGCTGCCGGCGTATTGACGAGTCTTTAGAGTCCTACACAGAGGTTTCCTGGCTCAAGCGAAACGAAATAGGAGCGCATATGAGATATGTGCGGGACCGAGGATAATTCGTGTATGTGATACCGTATTCCATTCTCGCGATGAATGTATCGATTGGTTATATGCGATATAACCTAGTTATCGAATCAAGCATTGATTCGATAAGCCGATACATAGGATACTAGTCGGTTATATGCGATATGACCGGATCGTTAAATCAAGTGTTGATTTAATGATTTAATGTATAATTTTATATTTGATATATCACTTTGCATTAACTAGTATTGGTTGACTTTAAAAGGATTTTCTCACTTGAATTGTGCAAGTTGTATATGTGATATATTTCTTTGTGCACATGATTGTATCATGTTTGATGATACATTCTTGTTTGGTTTTGTGTAAAGTATTAAACCATGGTTAGTTAGTGATTAGGGTTTCATCTTATTCATTTATCTTTTTATTTTATTATATTTATTTCATTAGAAAAGATAAAGAGAAAAGAATGGTTGCTAGTTTTGTTTTTTATGAAGCTTTTTGAAGCTTTGTACAAGTCCACCATTCTTGTCTCTTCTCTAACCCTAACCACTAATCTAACCTTGGTTAAATCTCTACACTAAACCATGGTTGTTGACATGATAAGTATCATATTGTTTTTATTTTTAAAAAGGACTTATCATATCATCTTCTTCTTTCTTCATCTTCTTCTTCAATGAAGAAAGCTTGCTACTCCAATGGCAAGTCATGAAAACTAGTGAGAAATCCAAAACTAAAGTCTACCCACTTCCTATTTCTTCATCCTCTACCTCTTGCCAAGTAGTATAGGGTGTTTCCTTCACAAGTTTTCCCGACTTGGTGAAGTTTGAGCTTATTCTAGCGATGCCTCGACGTAGATCATCTTCGGCATCGAACCGACGATCAAGCCCGCCCATTCTTCGATGATGCCAATGCTATAGTTGTGAGTTCGATTTGGACAGCGGAGGGAGATCATCGCGGAGCATACGAAGTGGTGGACCGGATCTACAAAGGTTGTAGCTCCTTTCCTTTTAGATAAAGTTGTTTATTTGCATCGTTTCGCCTAGATATCTAGTAAACGATCCGTATTAGGGTTTGTAGGCACTTGTAAAATTTGATTTGGGCATGTTTGATCACTTGTGAGACTCCATTAGAGTGCCTAGGAACTCTACAGTGGTATCAGAGCCTAGCTAGAGCCTTAGGCGAAGTCCCGACGGAATCAGAAGTCCGATCGACCCAAAACCCGACTTGAAAATTGCTCTCTGGACTTTTCTGTAAAATATGGATTTTTCGAAATTAAAAATATCCAGAAAAATCAGCAGGGAATCCTAAGAATTACTGTGCAACACGTGTCCATGATTCGATCAGAGTGCGGCGGAACCGCGGCAGAAGCATGGCTTCTGCGGCGGTTCCGCTGCAGTAAAGTCACAATACCCAATACTGTTTGCACAGTAACTCCTAGTTTCTGGTGTTAGTTTTCCTGGGAATATTTTAATATTTATTCCAGAGTTTTATTTTCTGGCTTGTACTGGGAACTCTGTATATTCGATCGGACTGTCTAATTTTGTCGGTGTGGCATTCCGGGTAATTTTAGAATATGTTAAAAAGTTCGACCGGATATAAATACCCACTTTTTTCCCTGCCGGGAAATTTCCAATTGTTGGATTTTTCCGTAGTTTAACGACGTTCTAAGTAGTGCAAGTAACGCGATGGACCCTCTAGAAGACAACAAACCTTAACTCGATTATGTGACCGTCTTGAACTGCCCTTTGAACCTTCGGGTTTGGGGCAGTACGGCGTGCCACATGTGAGGCGTTGGCTTGACCCTTCTACGGCTGGACCGTTGCTACTGAGGCACGAACTGAATGTTGTTAGACTTATTTCATGTGTTGAGTAGTATCGGGAAAACTTGGGTGTTCGATTGTTCGATCGAAAAGTTTAGCATTTACTGTTTATCCGGAATGTGATACAATAATTGGAATTCACAAATAGTTATGAGATAACGGAATGAATGTTATAAACATAGCAGTTTAGTCTCACTTGGTCGGTTGCTACGGAATTTTGATGTGATCAAAAGTCCGTCGCAATCACGTAGTGTACGCGGATACTCGCCGGGTAAACTTAATAGACAACCTCACTCCATAGCCCCGACCAAGTGACTGTAGGAGAACCCCGTCGCCGAAAGCATCCGTTCGGGTGCTCGCGGTAGCGGTGTTCCGCCTTGGTGCACTTTGTCGACGGCGTCGGGGGTGCGGCCATCTACTGAAGTTTGCGACGAGCATTCGATCAGAATATCGGGAATCCTGTTGAATTGCCCGACTTGATATTGAAAAGAGTTTTCGATAATGAGACTAAAATGCGGGGTTTATAATTGTTAGGCATGTGATGTCTAAAGAATTCATTTGGTCAGGCATGCGATGTCTGAGGTGGTTGCGGATTCCAACTGTTGTAGTTTTACACTTTCTTTTCTGTGACCGTAAGTGTAATATATGATATCGCCGGTTTCGTTGCTATATGTCAACGACAATTGGGATGCGCATATTTACTTACGTTGATGACATTTGATGTTATGTGTTGCTGGATATGTTATATTGGATCGTCGTATTTGAATAGCCGGGGGGTTTTTATGTGAGATGAGTGTTTTTCATTTTCATTCATGTAAAAACTTGTATGTAATATTCTTTTATTGGGGCACTTCCAGGTTGCGGAAGTTGTCACCATTGATGTATATTATTTACTTTTCTACACTAGGATAGACCAAGGAGGGGAGCACAAGCAACCGGGTTCTGGGGTCCAGTGGGAGACCAACTCGAGGAGTCGAGTCCGGGTCTCCTAACCCTAGAATTGGTAGGGTTGCTTGCCGCTCTCGTAGGGGTCTAGGGGTGTGGGCTTGGCTATTCATCACGACCGTGGAATCCGTGTTTTATACTGGCTCGTATTGAAAACACGGACGTCCTAGTATATCCAATATTTCATATGTTTCTTCTGCTGTGATTTATCTGTGATCATGTGATGTTCTGTGACAGGTATTATATATAGTATATATGATATATTATATAGACGTTGCTTATGTTTTACACCCGCGCTAGCCCTGCCCCGCTCTGCCGTTAGTTACCTAACCTAACGGTGCAGACGGGACATCGAGGCGAATGCGGATGGCATAAGCGTACGTTATATTTATCTATGATGGTTAGGTGGACTTTAATGATGGGATATTCATTAATGAGATTAATGAAAGAAAATAAACCTAATTGATGTTGTGGAATCGAATTTCAAAATAAAACAGGTAGCTACAGTTCTTGCTTTGCATCGCGGTGTTCATTATAGAACATCCAGCACCTTATTCGATGAGGAAACGACCGAGATCCCTTCACCGGGAGTGACTCCTTTAGCAATAACTGGCAGATGCTACAACCCTCGGTTTGTCTTTGATCGCTTCTATAGTTTCCGCTTTGCACAGTGATATATATGATATATCCCGCACCTCATTCGACGAGGAAAGGGCCGACGATCCTTTCACCGGGAGTGACCCCTTTAGCAAAACTAGAAAAGCCTCAAAAACATTCCATTTAAAAACCATTTGATTCCGCAACGAGATCAAGTTCAAAGCGTTAAAGGTTTTCACAAAAACCAGCCGCAACCCTCCGTCATTTTAGGAAGTAGAGTACTTAGTATTCGTGCTGTGTTTGTTGACCATAGTCAAGGCACAGTGTACGGTAGCTAAGTGATGCCTTCCTACACCGCATATGATGCGATTAGTTAGGACAGTCATGTGGCTTTGTTGACCTTAGCCAAATGTCATGTGGGTGGGTCTAATTAATCACGAAATGACGGGTAGAACTTGACTAGTACCTATGATTTGTTGACCTTAGCCAAGGTCATAGGTGCTAGGGGTAAAAACCATTATCGGGAATTTCAAGTGTTGAAATTTGCAATAAGATTGCATACCTTCTATGTGATAGTTGGATCCCGATACCCACTGCGAGTAATTGTTACTCCTGGGAGAGTTTTGCACTTTACAATTAGCCGATCAAGTAGGTGTCTAGAAAGGTGTCAACGGGGTTACGCCTCTGGGAAAACGAGGTTTACAGCAATTAGGTCCGTGCGAAAGCACGGGGAACCTCCCTCAAAGTACCGACACTGGCCTGGCTGAAAGATTGGCGAACTTGTAGAGTGTAATTAATCCCGGCTAGTCTTTCCTTTTAGGGTTTGAAGGAAGATTTGATAAAACCAGTGGGAGCCATCCTGATTAGATAAAATATATAACCAATCTGATCTTACAAGAGCGCACGCAGAGTGTTTTCTTCTCTCTCTCTCCTGGTAGCGACCATATCACGCCTTAATCAAGATAATAATACGGATGTATTGACCGAACCCGCTTGTTATACTGAGCAGGGGAACGTTGGTCCCGCTCCAACTTATAATTGTTATAAGACAGAGCAGGAAATAGGGGAATACCAGATTTCCTATGCCGCCCAAACGAAGAAAGTGCATATGATGCATCTCCTTCGGGTGTGTTCGTTAAACAGAACTGTTTCTCAGTATCCTCTGAATCCTGGGTATATGATACCGGATCAGGATCCCAGATATGTAATCTGTTACATAGGGCTACAAAAAGGTAGAAAAACTGAGAACGGGTGATAAGTTTCATGAGGCAGAAAACGGGGCAAGTGTTGCAGCCAAGTCTGTTGGTCACTGTCACCCTGTATTATGAATACATTGATTCTGAACAAATGCTATTAGATACCGAACCTGATATACAAAATCATATCAATCTCTTTATTAGTAAAGAAATGATATAATTTTGTATTGATGGATAATGTTTTGAACATTTCCTATATCAAAAGTTGATCGGTTCAGGCACGTTATCTAAAAGCATTGACGTTCTAAATCAAACTACAGTTCCTCGTATACAGAACACACACAAGAGGAAGAGTTCAGAAATGAACGAATTCTTCTTGAGGTATTGTAGACTAGGTCATATCAATGCGACCCGACTAGCTGAAGTTACATTTAGATGCATATTTAAATCAGTTTGAATTTACATCTTGTGAAACTTGCCAGTCATGTCACAAAGATATAATGACACCAGCTCTGTTTACTGGAAACAGAAGAAGAGTTGGTAAACTCTTGGGACTGATACATGATGATGTATGTAAGGTCTCCTGTCTACACATACCAGGACTGGTTCTTTATACTTCACTATATTCTCTGATGATCTCTCAAGATTCAGTCATATATTCCTGTTGAAATATAAGTCCGAACCTTTTGAGGTATTCACAGAATATAAGTAGGAAGTAGAGAACCAAAATACGGGTATAAGTATTATGTCCTATGATGAGATCAGGGAGGAGAATACTTGTGCATAGCATTCCTGGACTATTCTAAAAGAAAATGAGATTTTCTCTCGGTGTTACTCCTCTGAATACACCACAGCACAACGGTATATCAGGGCGGAGCAATTGCACAATATTAGATATGGTGTGCTCTATGATGAGTATTACTGAGTTACCTATTTCCTTTTGGGGTTATGCACTTGAGAAGCTACATGCCTATTGAATTAGGTTTGAATCAAATCAATGCCTACCACTCCATATAAGATATGGTATGGGAAGAACCCATCTCTTAAGCGAGTTAAGATTTGGGGTTGTCCGGCCTATGTTTAAAGCAAAATCCGGACAAGATCGAGGCAGGATCAGTTCTGTAGAACTGGAAAGGTTCCAGCTATACAAAACTGCAGTTGATGATTTGACAGAACCATAAGATTCTATAGTTCCCGACGAACCTCAGCCTCTCCGCCGATCTAGTAGGGTTCCTCATCCACCTGAGAGATACCTCGGTTTCTCGATGACAGTGGGAGCAAGGATTGCATCATGAGATGATGACCCAACTAGTTTCGAGCAGGCCATCGAGAGTAAGGACTCTGTAAGAATGGCTGGATGCTTAGCGATCTGAGATGGAATCCATGTACACCAGCAAAGTATGGACTTTAGCTGCTATATCTGAAGGGTTAATCCCCATCAGGAGCAAGTATATCTTGAGAAGATTACTTGGTTTAGATGGAAAAGTTGAGACTTTCAAAGCTAGACTTGTTAAAGGTTTTCGTCATCGACCAGGCGTGGATAATGATGAAACCTTTTTCCAGTAGCTATGCTTAAGTCTGTCCAGATCCTACTTACCACGGCTACATACCATGACTACGATATCTGGCGGTTGGGTGCCATGACTGCTTTTCTAAATACTGATTTAGAAGAGAACGTCTATAAGAACACAGCCAGAGGTCTTCGTAAACAGTGGGAGCAGCGGAAACGTGTGCAAGTTGCTTTACATAATGAAGCAGGCATCGCGGAGTTGGAACGTCAGTTTTGATGTGATAGTCAAAGTGTTTGACTTCATCAAAATGATAGACGAACCTTGTATATACAAAAGGGTAGTAGAGAGTAAGGTGGTCATCTTCGTATTGTACGTTGACAACATACTCTTGATAGGAAAAGAGTTTCCTATACTACGATCGGTCAATCTCCTATTATCACAAGGATTCTCCAAATAGGATAAAGATGATACCTCCTAAATCCTGAGATTTGGACCTATGAGATAGATCTAAAGGGATATTAGGGTTCTCACTAGGTATAGTGAGATTGTATCAATCTATCCTGTGGGGAATCACTGGAAGAGTTCCAGGGTGATAAAAACGACTGAATGTCAGTCACGGGCATTGTCTTTACCCTCAGTAGAGGGACAGTATGTTGGAAGAGTTCCAAGCTAGATACCGTGGCAAACTAGACGATAAAGGCCGGTAACATCGCTATTAAAGATACTACCAAAGAGGAAGTTTGGGTGTATATTGGTTCATAAGATGAACTAGGTTCCTGCCATTGTATGACAATGGGAGTGTGGCTTTGCCCCTGGAACCCTGGTCCCATCAGTGACCCAGACAAATTCTGAGGAAGAATCACCTGATCATGGAGATAGTTGATCTCCAGGGTGATCGAGGTTAGGAGAGTAGACTCAGAGGACAACACGGCGGATCCACACACGAAGGCCTTTTCCCAAAGAGAGACCTTTAGGGGATGGTTGAGTATGTGATACTGCAACCACTGCTACAGATGGCCCTAGTGCAAGTGGGAGATTGTTAGTTATATGTATGCCCTAGAGGCCATTACTGTACATTGGATGTATATTGTAGTGGATGCTGGGACATATATAGGTAGGACTTTCTTGCTCGACATGATAGTACGCTATCTGGTTGCACTTTATCTTAACATGTATACTTTCTGTCTCTCTGATTACATGTTGATAAAGCCCATAGGATGTGTACTCGACTTCCAGGACTATGATGTAGATCATACTAGTGGGGCCTGGGTAGTCCATGAGTACATCCTTGAAATGTTCCTAGTCGAGGGAATATCGAGACGGGGCATCGATATTCCAGAGTAGACTAGCGCATATCTTCTCGACCCATGCGATGGGCGATGGATAATCCCATATCCATTGGTGTTTGACATCGAAGATGGTATGCGGGTGCTCAGTGGAGACTGGGTACACTGAACGGACTCGCCGAGGACTCCCAGATGGTATTATACCTCACGTCAGATGGCAGTTCTCTGGTGACACTGGTACAGCTTAGTCTGTTGACCCGAGATCGTCATAGAGTCTTGTGTGTCTCCCACTGTGCTTTGATTTCCACCCTACCACGGCTCTACTGAGTCGTGCAAACAGGTGGTTTTTGGGTACAGTCCCGATTCACATGGAGGCAATGAGCGATAGGAGGGGATTCGTCTCTCCCGGTATTGGGGGTTGATGTTGTGCTATGCTCGACTGGCCATAACAGGAAATCCCTGGCCAGGGTTGCAGTGATATACTGGTAAGAGTTATCAGTAGTTTCACGAATGTTATGGACCTCAAGTCGGCATGACTTATCGAGCTACTGGGGTCTGACGTTTACCACCCATAGGCGAGATATGCGACATATCAGACGAACAGACCGGACTGTACGGTAAGTGTTACTGGTTGGATTCACAGGAGTGTGAGCGGGCTTGCTCGTCGATCTTCTGATCGCTCAATACCCGGGTGGCCGTTACGTTTGGCAGACCGCTTGCGGCTTGTGGGTGTTTGATATGATCATCATCTGCTGCCGGCGTATTGACGAGTCTTTAGAGTCCTACATAGAGGTTTCCTGGCTCAAGCGAAACGAAATAGGAGTGCATATGAGATATGTGCGGGACCGAGGATAATTCGTGTATGTGATACCGTATTCCATTCTCGCGATGAATGTATCGATTGGTTATATGCGATATAACCTAGTTATCGAATCAAGCATTGATTCGATAAGCCGATACATTGGATACTAGTCGGTTATATGCGATATGACCGGATCGTTAAATCAAGTGTTGATTTAATGATTTAATGTATGATTTTATATTTGATATATCATTTTGCATTAACTAGTATTGGTTGACTTTAAAAGGATCTTCTCACTTGAATTGTGCAAGTTGTATATGTGATATATTTCTTTGTGCACATGATTGTATTATGTTTGATGATACATTCTTGTTTGGTTTTGTGTAAAGTATTAAACCATGGTTAGTTAGTGATTAGGGTTTCATCTTATTCATTTATCTTTTTATTTTATTTTATTTATTTCATTAGAAAAGATAAAGAGAAAAGAATGGTTGCTAGTTTTGTTTGTTATGAAGCTTCTTGAAGCTTTGAACAAGTCCACCATTCTTGTCTCTTCTCTAACCCTAACCACTAATCTAACCTTGGTTAAATCTCTACACTAAACCATGGTTGTTGACATGATAAGTATCATATTGTTTTTATTTTTAAAAAGGACTTATCATATCATCTTCTTCTTTCTTCATCTTCTTCTTCAATGAAGAAAGCTTGCTACTCCAATGGCAAGTCATGAAAACTAGTGAGAAATCCAAAACTAAAGTCTACCCACTTCCTATTTCTTCATCCTCTACCTCTTGCCAAGTAGTATAGGGTGTTTCCTTCACAAGTTTTCCCGACTTGGTGAAGTTTGAACTTGTTCTAGCGATGCCTCGACGTAGATCATCTTCGGCATCGAACCGACGATCAAGACCGCCCATTCTTCGATGATGCCAATGCTAGAGTCGTGAGTTCGATTTGGACAGCGGAGGGAGATCATCGCGGAGCATACGAAGTGGTGGACCGGATCTACAAAGGTTGTAGCTCCTTTCCTTTTAGATAAAGTTGTTTATTTGCATCGTTTCGCCTAGATATCTAGTAAACGATCCGTATTAGGATTTGTAGGCACTTGTAAAATTTGATTTGGGCATGTTTGATCACTTGTGAGACTCCATTAGAGTTCCTAGGAACCCTACACTTGGATGATGCACAAATAAATTACACAACTACCGAAAAAGAACTCTTGACAGTTGTATTTGCATTAGAAAAATTCAGGCCCTATTTAATTGGCTCACCAATAGTGGTTTGCACTAATCACTCCGCCCTACGACACCTTTTATCAAAGAAGGATGCTAAATCCAGGCAAATACGTTGGATCCTATTGTTACAAGAATTTGACCTTGTCATCCGAGACAAGAGTGGATGTGAAAATGTTGTAGCCGACCATCTTTCACGCATCACTTCTCCACCAACATTAACCATGCCAATCAATGACTCATTCCCTGACGAACAGCTCTTGACTGTATCCTACAAACCTTGGTTCATGGATATTGTGAACTATCTTGCGACGGGACTTATTCCTAGCGATTGGTCGAAACAAGACAAACTTCGATTTCTATCACAAGTACAATACTTTTACTGGGATGTGCCTTATCTATTTAAGTACTGATCCGATCAAATCATTCGCCGGTGTGTCCCTAACGTTGAATTCAAGAGTGTGTTATCATTTGGTCATGACCAGGCATGCGGCGGTCATTTTGGTCCTCGAAAAAAGGGGGAGAAAGTTTTGCAATGTGGCTTTTATTGGCCAACATTATTTAAAGATGCATATGAACATTGCAAAACTTGTCCGCGGTGTCAGCATTCGGGTCGGATTTCACGAAGAAACGAGATGCCGCTCCAACCGATATTGGTTGTGGAAATATTCGATGTTTGGGGTATTAATTTTATGGGCCCTTTTCCCAACTCTTGTGGGAATTTATATATCTTGTTAGCGGTTGATTACGTCTCGAAATGGGTGGAAGCATTACCGTGTCGCACTATTGACAACAAAGTTGTCATTAAGTTCCTTAAAGAAAATATCTTTTCGCGATTCGGACACCCTCGTGCTATAATTAGTGACAATGGGACACATTTCTGTAATCAGTCTTTCGAGGCTTTGATGCGGAAATATTCAATCACTCACAAACTTTCTACGCCCTATCATCCCCAAAGAAGCGGGCAAGCCGAGATCTCAAATTGGCAGATCAAACAAATTTTGGAGAAGACGGTTTCTAAAAACCGTAAAGATTGGTCAACCAAATTGACGGATGCTCTTTGAGCATTTCGCACCGCTTATAAGACCGATCTTGGTATGTCTCCATACCGCCTTGTGTTTGAAGAGGCATGCCACCTTCCTGTCGAGATCGAACATAAAGCAATGTGGGCTATTAAAGAGCTAAACTTCGATTTTGATCAAGCGAGCAGCTATCGAAAGCTGCAATTGAATGTGCTAAGCGAACTCCACGATGAAGCTTACGATAATGCGGTGATAGTAAAGAACTGGACTAAAGTGTTCCACGATAAAAACCTTTTAAGAAAAACTTTCATATCGGGACAACAAGTCCTTCTTTACGATTCCCGTCTCCATCTTCATCTGGGTAAGCTTAAATCTTGTTGGAAAGGACCTTTTGTGGTGCGGTATGTACACCCGCACGGGGCAGTAGAAGTTGAAAATTTAAAAAACGGTTCAATTTTAAAAGTAAATGGGCATAGATTAAAACCGTATTTCTCTACTGACCAGCAGAGAAGCTCCTATTTTTATAAGAGCCGCTTTATCAGAACTGAATTTCCTCCGCCTCACATCCATGTTTTGGTAACATTTTCTCTTTTTAAGAATGGAGGTGAGTGAAAATGAACTTAACTGAATATCTGTGCGTGCCAAAGAACAAGTTTGTTGGTAGTTTCCATTTTACTATTATTTTACCCCTTTTGTCTCTCCCCAAGTATACAGGTTCATGCTCTCAAAAGACAACATCAGTGAGGACACTGCTGAAAACAGGTTTGGGGGGAGGTTTGTATTCACTGAATTATCTTCGACACTGGGCATTTGAAAAAAATTTATAATAAAAGAGTAGAAAGTGAAAAATTATATTTAAGAGATAGGAATAGTTTAAGAAAAACAAGAAAGTTAGATGTTTTCTTAAATGAAACTAGTAATAAGTAGTTATGAGCTGTTGTCCCAAGGGTTAGTAAGATGAAGGAAACTACTAATCTAAGGATGAAAATAAGTCTGAAAAATAATTCCTATTCTGGAAGCCTAACATTTGAACGTTGATACCGTACTATACGCACTTACACACATCTTGAAACTCGGGATAGTAGAGGATATCTTGAAATGCTCTTGTCTAAAAGCCAAAGTATGAAGAAAATAAAAGTGGAGAATAAAAGATAAAATGGTGAAAAGAAAAATGAACACTGGTTTTGTTATCACCAAGGCAACAATAAAAAAATATAGCGAGGGTGCTTTATCACCTAGTGCCTTACACCAACAGGTTTGGGAGCCACTGCTAAGCCTTAAGTGTTGCAAGACGAGGAAATACACCTAAATAAGCAAGCACATGAGTAATCGATCAGTTAGTACCTCAAGAATTATTAACGGTCGCATGAAAAATTTGTGAGCAAATTCCATCTAAACATCTATTAAAAATTACTAAGGTAGATGGACATGAGTATGATTGCTTGAATTGAATTCTCCGAGTGTAGGGATGTCAAGTTCACACACGTAGGGTTTATGATCAATGTTTGGAAGAAAGGTAGGAAGGAAAACAAAAGGCGATGTTTTATTGAAGGATGATGTGATTTCTAACATTTTTTTCATGACCATTAAGATAGGGCTCATAGCAACTGAGAAGCTGGTGTAGTTGAAAACTCTTATTTTCAAGTTCTTTCTTTTATAGTTCTTATCTTTATATCTAACTTTCACCATCTCTCTTTTATTATAGGATTTTGTGAGTGTAATCCGCTGAAAACCCTCAGGAGACAACACTCCTCCTACTAGGGACACCTAGAGGTTTAAAGGCTTGTTGCACGCGCTCAGTGCAATCGTGTTGCCTACGAAAGTGTGCTTTGCTTTCTCCTTTCTTTTTCTCCTTCTCTTGGATAAACTAGTTTGCTCGGGACGATCAAAGATAAGTTTGTGGGTATTTGTTCAGTTCATAAAACTGCATATTTAATATGACATTTTTCCTACTATTTCTATATAATGAAAGGTGTTTATTATAATATATGATACATATGAGGGTTTATCTGTAAAAATACTATTTTCATGTGTTTATATATTATAATTAACATTTGGTAGGAAAAAGTAAGCATATAATATCCATGTAACATTTGGCCCATTTAAATATGCTTACCAAATTAATACCTTTGACCAATACTTAATGGTTAAGTTAATATCTCAATAAAACAAACTCTACTAAATATTATTTGTTGAGCTATTGTGCAGAATTTGCAGGGCTGAAATCAAGGAAATCAAAGTTGGTAAAACAAACATGCCTAATTAAGAAAGTAAACTAAAGAAATCAAGGCTGGCAGTGACGAAGAGAAGATTTTCAGTTTCCAATCATGTTAAAAGATCACCACGTGTCTGATAGACAAAGCCCCAGAGAAACGACCCAACAAACTCCCTATAAGGCCGTGGAACCGCGGCCAAACCCACCTATTGGCTGCGGTTCCGCCACGGTTCAGAAGATTTGGGAGTTGAGATTTCGCTGTTAGGATCTTAACCTCTGGTTTCCAAATTAGGAAGCTAGGGTTCTGGCTTTGGGACTATAAATAAGGACCGAGAGCCTCTTGGAAAAATCATCAAGCTAAAGAGATCACGAAGTCCACGACAGGCTCACGCATCCAGTCTAATCATCAACAGTTCATCTACCTCCTTAGAAGAGATCGAGAAGCAAACTAGCATTTTTGTAATCATTTTCTAAGGGAACAAAGTGTAAATGAATTTTGTTGATTAATAAAGCTACTAGTTTTCTTATTCTATCTCTTCATAGTTTTAATATGATTTCTCTCTCCATCTCTTCTTCTCCCAACATGCGCAAGTAATTCTTCGTTTGTTAGGGTTTATGGGATTAGGGTAGGTTAATGGATGATGAAGATCCCTAAACTCTTTTTAAGTCCTATAAAGTTTATAAATTTTATCAAAAGAATAGTTGACATCCTAATTGGGCGCGCTATCAATTCATTCATAATCGCGACCACGATTAAAGATTATATTAACAATAGTTTTGGTAAAGGCTAGATATGAACGGAGTTCCATGTCGAGATAAGGGTTAAGAGTGGGAACCCTTTTCCCTCCAGAAACCCTAATCTACATGCATCACTGTCATTCTAGTTTTAAATCTATTAAAGGATAAAAAGAGTAATCTTTAATTAATCATCAATAACTACTAAATCCTAATGAACCCTACAAGCCCCCTTTTAATATTAAACATACCTCCGTAGTTAATCTAGATCTATATTTTGCATCCTTGTTTAAGGTAGATCTAGAAACTATTTCCACCATTCTTTATTCTTCCCCTTTCTCAACACGCCTAAAGTAAGAATAAAAGGTTCCACGTTTCCCTGAGGATGACCCGTACTCACCTCGGTCTAGCTACGCGCGACATCGTTCTGATTGTGGTTATTCTACAAACGCTTCTTTAAAAACAGATCAATCAGCTGCCAAATAAAAAGAAAAAATTTTGGCAAGTGTTTTAGATTTTGTGTGTTACTGCTTTGCATATTTAAAACGGAATCTAAGGGGTTATAACACCAACTCAGATTGGGTGGGGATTTCATTACCCTTCCTAAGACCCTAGAAATCACAAAAAACATATGCATCACCCTTGAGCTAATCAAAAAATATCTAGACTCAGCCAATTAAGGACTGTCGTGCTCATTAGGACAGAGGAAGGTTGTAGGCATTCAGTCGTTTATCTAATCCTGACTTTGTGGTGCCTAAGCTAGACAAGTGTGAAAGGTAACTTTAAAAGGCCTGTCTCACGGTGATTCGTGAGCAGAACCTTCCATTCTTCACTTGTGCTTACCTAGCCATAGTTGGCAGTGAAGAGGCGATTTGAGGGATATCTCACAACTTGTCGCTTTGGACCAGTTAGGAGCAGTCTAGTTGACTTAGGAGACCCTAGCTCTAGACTTGATTGTGCATGCTTAAATTGTGATTATTTGAAAGTGTGTCGTAGTTCCGTACAAATTTTTCTGCAAAAACTCTTTATAAAAAATTAAAAAAAAAACGCAAAACAAAATTTTTACAAAAACATGCCATTTGTCGCTAGAATTCCATTGCACCCAACCTTCATTCACATTTCCCCATTGACGTTTTCTTATCCTTGCATTCTACATTTTGACTACACTGCAACTCGTTTAGTGTATGTCCGGTTGGACTAGGGACACTAGCGCCTGCTTAGTCCGTGTCTCGTTAGTCGCTACTGAAGATGTGTTCGACTCCGAAGTCGAAACTCCCTCCACTCCTTTTTCATCTTTACCTTCATCTTCACATTCATCATCTTCTAAAGAGATGTCAGGATTCAATCCTAACAACCCTTTACCCACCACGGGACTGATTCCACCTCAACTGGGTGCAAATAACCAACACCCTCCTGTTGAAGCGCCACAGCGAATCACGCTCCAGGATCGTTTCTATCCCACCCGCTCTGCACTTCCTTCTTGTCTTTCACTCCTGCCGGCAAATGGGGATAATTTCGAAATTAATCCCCACTTCATCAATATGTTGCCCAAATTTCACGGAATGGAATCCGAAGATGCCTATATCTTCACCAACAAATTCCAGAATGTTAGTGCAATGATGAAGACCACCCAACTGTCCGATGATGCTACACGGCTACGAGTCATTCCTTTCAGTTTGTGTGACCTAGCTGAAAAGTGGCTGTATAACACCGCATCACATTCTATAAACAATTGGGAAGAGTTTGTTAAAGCATTTCTTAAAAAGTTTTACCCACATCACAAGACCGCGAGAATACGTAATGAAATTAACCAATTTTCCCAGCTTCCTTCCGAACCTTTTTGGAAGTGTTTCGAACGATTCAAAGACCTTCTTGTTCAGTGCCCTCATCATGGTATTGAGAGATAGCAACTTTGCCAAACTTTATGCGAAGGACTGAACCCAGCAACTAAGCAGTTGCTGGAGACCATTTGTTAAGGTCACTTCCTAACCAAATCTGACGAGGAAGCTTGGCAATTTCTCGACGATCTTGCTGAACAAACACTTCTGTGGGAAAGCACTAAACCGACCACTTCGTCCACTTCATCTACTTCTTCCGGTTAATCTAGGTAAGGCATTCATCAACTTGATATGTCAATTGCAATGAAAGCCGAAATGGCAGCAATTACACGAAAACTAGAAGCAATTGAGAGCAAATTCTCATCGCCTTCTCCTGCCCCTGCTTTACCCCCTCGCACTATATGCGCTTGTTGTTCGGATCCATCCCATTTGACCGAAGAGTTTCCTTACAACCCACCTGCTCAAGGACAGGATCGAGTCAATGCAGCCTTTCAGCGAAGACAAAGAAATGATCCATACTCTTCAACTTATAATCCTGGTCGGAGGAACCACCCCAATTTTTCTTAGAATCAAAATCAACAACAATTCCAAGGCAACAACAATTTCCAGATGCCTCCTCCTCAACAACAAGCTCCTCGACAAACTTAATATAAGCAACCTTTCCAACCCCAACCTTACCAAAATCAAACGAACAATTTTGCACCAAACAACTCTTTTCCTCAAAACAATTTTGTTCAGCCAAATAACGATAAGGTTTCCTCACTAGAACGAAGTCTGGAGGCTTTTTTAAAACAATCAACTCAATCCTCAGCCAACATCTAGTCTTCCATTCAGTCTTTGGTGCAACACACTGCATCACATGGGCAAAGCACCAAAACCATTGAAGCCCAGATTGCACAACTGAATGCAGCTTTAAGCGAGCGAGAGAAGGGGAAGCTTCCATCTCAACCACTACCAAATTCTGGTCACCCACAAAATGCACATGTTGCTCTTGAACAACAAAACCATAATGTGAGTGCCGTGACTATATTGAGATCTGGACGGATGTTGCACAACAATGTTGGCACTGATGATGACACCTCGGCCGCCGCTTCTTCTCCTTCTTCTTCTTCGTCTTCAGAGCCTGTTCTCCATTCTTCATAAGGCTCTACTTCATCTTCTGCTCCGAACGGACCCATTTCTCACTCCACGAAAGCACCAGTGCTAGGATCCGTTCCAACTCCACAATCTCCTCCACAAGCATTGGACTCAACCAATTTTCAAATTGTTCCATTTCCAAACCGGTTGAGATCCAATAAAAAAAATCCATAAATGGAGAAGATTGTGGAGTTATTTAAACAGGTTAGCATTAACATTCCTCTCTTCGATGCAATCCAACAAGTCCCTTCTTACGCAAAAATCTTGAAGGACTTGTGCAGCAAGAAAAGGAAATCACAGGTACCTAAGAAAGTTTTCTTGGCTAGTGTAGTAAGTGATGCTCTTCCCCAACCTTTACCTCAAAAACGAAAGGACCCTGGCTGTCCTACGATTTCAATAACTATTGGGGATAAGAACATCAACCGCGCACTTTTAGATCTTTGTGCCAGTGTTAACCTACTTCCTTATTCAGAATATGAGCAATTAGGCGTTGGAGAGTTGAAACCCACACATTGTACTCTCCAAATGGCCGACCGATCCATCACCCATCCTAGGGATGAGACAGAGGATGTGTTGATTAAAGTAGGGGACTTCATATTCCCTGTTGATTTTATTTTTCTCGATAAACAGCCTGTAGCCAACTCCCGGAATCAAATTCCGGTGATACTCGGTCGTCCATTCCTTGCGACTTCGAATGCTGTGATCAATTGTCGAAATGGTTCGATGAACCCATCTTTTGGAAACATGACAATTGAACTCAATATTTTTAAGTTGGGGAATCAGCCCTCCGAACCTAATGCTAATATACTTGATGTTTGCTCGATCCAAGAGATCACCCACGAGGACTGTGAGCTCGAAAAAAATTTATTCGATCACCGCAATTTTGATGCCATTAGTGCATTCCTCCTTGAATCTGATACTATTTTCACGCCCGATAATGACTACGAGTGTTTCACTTTCTCAGAATATCTTGACCAATCACCACCCGAGTTTGAATCCTTTGAATTTTCGGATGAGTTAGCTGAACCATCCGACTCGGTTGCTTACACTCGTTTTGACCCTCTGATGGAATCCTTTGAGTTTGAGACAATTTCACCGATTTTACCTTCAATTGTTTCACCTCCAACACTCGAACTCAAGTTATTGCCATCTCACCTTAAATATGCTTACTTAGGTGAGAATGAGACCCTTCCTGTTATCATCTCGGCATCTCTAGCCCCAGAGCAAGAGAAAGCCCTTTTAACGGTCTTGCACAGCAATCAACAAGCTTTTGGCTGGACTATGGAAGACATCAAGAAGATTAGTCCCCTAATAGTTGAACATCATATTCATATGATGGATGATGCCAAGCCAGCAAAGGATCCACAGAGACGACTCAACCCAGTCCTGAAGGAGGCTGTTAAAAAGGAGATCGTAAAATGTCTTGATAGTGGTATCATTTACCCTATATCTGATAACCAGTGGGTTAGTCCCATTCACGTTGTCCTAAAGAAATTGGGCATAACGGTCATAACTAATGAGTCGAATGAGTTAATACCTACTCGCATCCAAACTGGGTGGAGAGTATGCATCGATTTTAGAAAATTCAATGCCGCGACACGGAAAGACCACTTTCCATTACTTTTTATTGACCAAATGCTAGAACGATTGGCTGGGCATGAATTTTATTGCTTTTTGGATAGCTACTCCGGCTATAATCAAATTCCCATCGCCGAAAAGGACCAAGATAAGACCACATTCACTTTTCCTTTCGGTACGTTTGTTTACCGTCGCATGCCCTTTGGGTTATGCAATGCACCAGCTACTTTCCAGCAGTGTATGATGGGTATTTTTTCAGACATGGTGGAAAAATTCTTGGAGATCTTCATGGATGATTTCTCCATTTTCGGCGACTCCTTTAATGAGTATTTTCTACATCTCGACGCAGTCCTTACTCGGTGTAAAGACAAGAACCTTACTTTAAATTAGGAGAAATGCCACTTTATGGTATGAGAAGGTATTGTCTTAAGACATATCATCTCGCAAAATGGCATTGAGGTAGATAAAGCGAAGATTGAAGTCATTTCCAATCTACCTCCTCCCAAATGCGTCCGAGAAATTCGAGCCTTCCTTGCCCATGCCGGTTTCTATAGACGGTTCATCAAGGATTTTAGCAAGATTTCTAGACCCTTGACTCTTTTGTTGGCCAAGGACACCACATTTGATTTTGATTCGAGCTGTATGAAGGCGTTCGAGTCATTGAAAACTCACTTACTTCTGCTCCTATTCTTTCGTCTCCTGACTGGACGCATCCATTTGAAATTATGTGCGATGCATCTGATTTTGCCATTGGTACTGTCCTTGGACAACACATCGATAAGATGCCACATGTAATTTATTACGCTAGCCGATCCTTGAATGAGGCCCAATTAAATTACACAACAACAGAGAAGGAATTCTTACCTGTTGTGTTTACATTAGAAAAGTTCAGGCCCTACTTAATCGGCTCTCCAGTCAGCATATACACTGACCATTCGGCTCTTCGCCATCTTTTTCCGAAGAAGGACGCTAAATCTCGGCTGATACGTTAGATCCTCTTACTACAAGAGTTTGACCTTGTCATCAAAGACAAAAGAGGATGCGAAAACGTAGTCACCGACCATATTTCACGCCTCCCTCCTTCGTTGACGCTTCACTTTCCTATAAAAGACGTTTTTCCAGATGAGCTGCTCTTGACTGTGTCATGCGAACCTTGGTTCGCAGATATTGTGAATTATTTGGCCACCGGACATATACCAAATGAATGGTCGAATTAGGACAAACTATGATTCCTATCCCAAGTCAAACATTTTTACTGGGATGAACCTTATCTATTCAAATTCTGTCCCGACCAAATTATTCGTCGGTGTATTCCCGACAATGAGTTTAAGAGCGTGCTGTCATTCTGCCACTATCATGCGTATGGCGGGCATTTTGGCCCTAAAAAGACAGCCGAAAATATCTTGCAGTGTGGCTTCTATTGGCCACAACTTTTTAAAGACGCACATGATTATTGCAAGACATGCTCCCGGTGCCAACACTTGGGCCGGATATCTAAGAGAAACGAAATGTCGCTCCAACCAATATTGATTGTGGAAATTTTTGATGTTTGGGGGATAGATTTTATGGGACCGTTTCTCAATTCTTTTGGGAACGTGTATATTCTCCTTGCTGTTGATTACGTTTCTAAGTGGGTCGAAGCTGTGCCCAGCCGGACTAATGACAACAAGGTTGTCGTTAGATTCCTCAAAGAAAACATTTTCTCTCGGTTTGGGTACCCCCGCGCAATCATCGGCGACAATGGAACTCATTTCTGTAATAGGACTTTCGAGTCCTTAATGCGGAAATATTCCATTAATCACAAGCTATCAACGCCCTATCATCCCCAAACGTGTGGGCAAGCCGAGATTTCAAATCGGCAAATTAAACAGATATTGGAGAAAACGGTTTCCAAAAACCGTAAGGATTGGTCTTCAAAACTTACCGATGCACTTTGGGCATTTCGAACTGCCTATAAGACCGACCTTAGCATGTCTCCATATAGGCTTGTTTATGGAAAGGCTTTCCACCCTCCAGTTGAAATTGAGTATTGTGCATTTTGGACGATAAAATAGCTGAATCTATCTCTCGGAGATGCGAACAGCCATAGAAAGTTGCAATTATATGAATTAAGCGAGCTTCGGGATGAAGCTTACGAGAACGCGGTTGTCGTCAAAAACCGAACGAAGGTGTTTCACGATAAACACCTTATGCGCAAATCATTCAAACATGATCAACAGGTTATACTTTACGACACCCGGCTACATTTTCATCCCGGCAAGCTCAGATCTCGATGGAAATGGCCATTTTTGGTACGCACCGTATATCCGTACGGTGCGGTCGACTTAGAGAATCCGGAGGACGGTTCATTATTTAAACTGAACGAACATAGGCTTAAACCATTCCTCACCGCGAACCCTTCGGAGGAGCTCCTGCTGTTGCAGGAGCCAATTTACATTGACTGATCTTCCTCTATCTACCGCCAAATTTCGGTTATCCAGCCATAAACAGTGGAAACACTGTTTCAAATAAGTTTGGGGGTATGTCACACTTGTAATTATATAAAAATAAAATAAAAATAAAATGAAAATAAAAAAAATTATTCCATTTTTAGGGGTATTTTTGTAAAATTTCAGTTCTAATAAAAAAAAATTTAAAAAATTAATTTTTTTTACAAATAAATTTCTCTTTTTAAGAGGTCTTTTTTGCGAATAACCAATAAACCCCTATAAAAAGAACCCTACACCTCCTCTGAACTTTCATAACCCTAATTTCTCATTTCCTCAAAACCCTAGCCGCCGCTTCGATTTCTGCCGCAAGATCTTCTCACGCCGCCGCGGAACCGTCGCCCAAAGCCACATCCGCCGCGCTTCCGCCGCTTTCTGGTGACTTCTCCCTCTGAATTCTTCAGAGGAGGTTTGCACTTCCTTTGCCTCTCTGTTAAAATTAAATTTTTATAATTTGCTCTCTGTCATGGCACCAACTCTGCAGTTTGAAAGAGATTTCTCACAAATGTTTACACACACGATCTATGGTAGCTATTTCGGTGACGAGATCCGAAGGTGTGGGTGGAACTTTTTACTTTTTAACCATCCTAATTCCTTCGCGCTTCCAGATCTTGTTACCCAATTTTACGAGTGCATGGAGAATGGTTGCCTCTCACAACATGGTTATATTAGGTTAATTTGGGGGGATAGGGAAATAATAATTGATAGGGACTTCATCCATGAGGTCACCTTAATACCTAGATTACCTATTCATGACTAACCCCTCCAATTCGAGGACTACCTACCCTTGATGGGTAATGATTGTTCGAGGGAGCCACGAAAAGGCATCCAGGCTAGAACCCTCTTTGCGAACGTGTTGACTGTGTGTCGTTGGGCATAAAATAATATTTTTGGCAGTTCGCACAATACGACATTTTTCACACCATCCCTTCATATCTTGCACACTTTGATGACTAGAAACCCCAACTATGATATGTGCACGGTATTACTTCACTCAATTGGTGCGGGCAAGAGGGCTGCCAACTATCCATGCCCTATGTTGGTGACACAATTGTGTCGCCATTTCCTCCATGTGGAGGAATTTGAGTTTTATATGCATGGAAGGATCCCTATTAGACCTCTTCTTGAGGGCGTATCCACGTCCTATGCCCGCTTACATGATGTATGGTCGCACATCGAGCCGGCCGAGGACGTGCCTGCCAAGACACCTTGCTCCAGATCGACCACGAGCGATGAAGAGCTTACCACTGCTGCGCAAGCATGTTTGATGCGAAGAACAAATAGGAGGTAGAAAGATTAATAGGGATGGTGACCAACCTTTATCAGCGAGTCACAGGTTTGGAACAGGGTATGAACACCCTGCTGGCGAGAGAGGAGCATTTCCGTTTACGATCAATAGGACGGCGAGGCTTTGAGCAGTGAGGACATTGCTTTAGATAAGTTTGGGGGTGGTGGTGGATTGTAAATAGTTATCTTTGCATTGCATTTGCATATTTTTATTTTTTGTACATATTTGTTTTCTCTTTCTTTGAATATTTAATTCCGCATTGCATCTTTATAAAAAAAATATAAAAACTAAAAAAAGTCTGAAAATAAAAAAAATTTAAAAATAAAATCAAAAAAAAATTGAAAATTTTTATTAAAAAAATATTATAAAAAATTGTAAAAAATCAATTTTGGCCATATTTGACTTAAGTTCAACAAGATGGTTGACTAGTTAAGAAAAACTAGATCCTAAACTTAGTAAATAATAAACCCTAAAAATAACCTTTCTTAATGTTTAACTATAGAAAATATATGTCCTTACAGTTTATTTAGAAATAGGCAAATTTTGAGTTCAGTTCTTGGGCTGAATCATAATAAGGAAAGAGTATTGAAATTTTTATTTGAAGTGTAAGTCTGAAAATTAAATTCTGAACCTTTAATCTAAATCCTGAAAATATATACCTTACTACATGCACATACACGCACCTTGAAACTCGGGATAGTAGAGGATACCTTGAAATGCTCTTGTCTAAAATCTTTAGTATGAAGGAATACAAATAAAAAGTATAAGTGGTGAATAAAGAGACATAAAAAATAAACACTAGTTTTGAAATTGCTTAAGGCAGCATAAATAAAAAATATAGCAAGGTTGCTTTATCACCTAGTGCCTTAGACCAACTGGTTTGGGAGTCACTGCTAAGCCTTAAGTATTACAAGACGAGAAATTACGCCTAAATGCGCGAGCAAATTTTATAATCGGTCGTTTAGTATCTCAAGAAGTATTAACGGTCTCATGAAGAATGTGTGAGCAATTTCATCTAAAATTCACCAACTAAAAATACTTTGGACGATGGACAAGAGTATGATATCTTGAATTGAATTTCCAAGTGTAGGGGTAAAAATTACACACACGTAGGTGTATATGATTGGAGTATGGATAGAGATAGGAATGAAAGATAGGCCTTATATCTTCAGTAAAAAACGATAAAAATTCCTGAGTTGAGATTGCACCTTAGAAGGAAAATTCAAAAGATGCTGAAAGCTTAATAAATTTGCAAAACATATATGATCTTAAGTTAAATGAAAAGTGAGTGTGAAAATATGGGTTGATGATTTCTAAGTTGACGATAATAGAATTTCTTACTAGGATACTGAATTGAAGAATGAAAGTCAACATGCCAAATTGATCGGATTTTATGGGTAGTATCCGCTGAAAACCCTCAAGAGACAACACTCCTCCTACTAGGGACACCAAGAAGTTTAACGGCTTGTTGCATGAGCTCAGTGCAATCGCATTCCCTGGGAAAGTGAGGTTGGGGTTTTTCGAGAATAAAATTGGCTTTGCTCGGGACGAGCAAAAGATAAGTTTGGGGGTATTTGTTCATATCAGAATTTTGCATTATTTGTCACGACCCGAAAGTACGGAACATGACCGGCACTTAAACTATGAACGTCTCGAGGCGTACATAATCTAAGTAAACCGAAAACCCAGAAATCCAATCCAAGAAAATAGTAGAGTGCAGGAAAAACCAACTTAAAGCAAGTAGTTTCAATAGCATAAGCCGAATTATGCGGTTTTTTAAAAACATCAAAATTTTACTGAAAATTTCGGCAGAGTCTCCTTTGTAAATACTGGCCCCCAAACGGGATACAACATGAATAGTATACGAAATCAAGAAAAAGGCATCCCCAAGCGGGAGCTAGCACTTCGTCAAACGACGGTCACAACCACACAAGCAATATAATATAGAACGCCAACGGCGAGGATCAAAACTCAAAAGGAAACTCAAAACCACCAGAAATCCACAGAAATAAAACACGCGACTCTATGGTCGAAAGAATAACATCACGGGTCTCTATCTCAAAAATAATTACATGTTTGGTTGATGGAACTTCTAGATACAACTGAATAATAATATACAAGATATAAGGATGGGTAAGATACAAATAACCCACCTACTAGCAAGCCACCCGGAATGGAAATAGTGCCAGCAAAGCCGTAATGAAACCTGTACGGCAAACCTGCAAGAAACTGGGGCACAACGGGGGTGAGTTGCCAACTCGTGAATAGAAAAACATCTACGCACAGAAATCGCATAAATAACGCAATCCTAGGTCAATGATCATAATATATCCTCAAATATATGAATAACACGTAGCCTATAACAAGGCTAGGGTAAATATCTAACCCGAGTGTAATCTCTGTTGGAGATAGTGCCCTCAGAGTCAATTATTAGGTCACAGGTACGTGATTGTAATGATTGAGGGAGGACCTATCCCGGTAGGACAGTCTTACTCGAGATGATAGTATGCTATCTGGTTTACCTTTATCATCGTGTACTGTTTTAGGTGACCTGACACGTCGCTATTACACGTTGATAGAGCCCCTAGGATTCTTGCTTGACCCCCAGCAGTATGAGGGCGATCATATAAGTGAGAGCTGGGGGTCTACAAGCATATCCTTAAAAGGTCCCTAGTCGTGGGAGTTTCGAGACCGGGCATCGATACTCCATTAGTAGACTAGTGTATACAGTCGAGACCCCGACGAGGGGCGGTGGCCGGTCTCACAAGCCACTGGTGTCAGTTGGATCACCTAAGATGTATACAGGTGCTCATTGGGTTATGAGTACACCGGACAGGACTCGCCGGGAACATGCTAGTTGGTCATATACCAGACGTCAGATGGCAGTTCCCTGGTGACATGTGTGCAGGTTAGTTCCTCGACCTGGGGATCGTCATTTGTCTCGTGTGAGTTCCCACTGTACTTTGATTACTACCCTACCATGGCTCAAAGGAGTCGTGCAAACAGGTTTTAGTTGGGTACAGTCCGGAGCCACATGGAGGCAGTGAGCGTATCTTCAGGGGTTCGTCTCTCCCGGTATTGGGGGTGAGGTCGTGCTGTGTCTAGGAGAGCCATTACACAAAGTCCTTGGCCAAGGCAAGGAGATTTACTGGTAGGTATTCCAGTAGTTTCTCAGGGTGTTCTGGGCTACACTCCGACACGACTTGTACCGCTTTTGGGGGTCTGACTTTTACCAACCCCCTAGGCCCGCCATGCGATACTCATAGACGAACGGACCGGACTGCACGGATATTGTCACTGACAGGCTCAGTAGGGTGTCAGGCTGAGATTACTCACAGACATCCCTTTTAGTCAATACCTAGTAGCCCGTTATGTATTGTCTTATACCTCTAACGTGCTAGTGGTTAAATCCACAACTAAGGTGTTGACGAGTCTTTAGAGTCCCCCACATTCAGTTACTCAGCTTTCGGGCGAAAAGCTGTAGAGGCCGTATGGAGATATGGCAGGGTTCGATCAGATACGTGCGGTATTGCACGGATCGTGATCGGACGGTTTTTACTAGCCGGCTTTGGTTTAAAGCCGGATCTTAGTATTTGATAGTGTAGTTTTGTCTCTTTACATTTGTATTTCGGCCGAAATACAAATGCGGGTGTGTATGCACAGTATCGGGGTTTTCCTGTAATTTATTACAGGACCAGTTTTTCTGGAGTTGCCAGTTTGCTTTCCGATCCGGCCGGTTTTTCTTTGTTCTTTCCCGGCCGGACTTTTTGGTGGAGGGGTTAATTGCCAGTTTGCAATTAATTTTTTTGGATGAGGGGTTTCTTGCATTTTTCCTTTTTTTGGAATGACCAACATCTTTTCTCCCATCCTAAAAAGTATGGCCGGCCACTTGACTTTTTGGTGAAGGGGACATGCTTCTTGGTTTTTGTATATTCTTTTCATATTAATTTGAAGAGGTATGGGCCGGCACTGTTGCAGTGTGTTTTCTTTTGGTGAGAATTTTTCCTTCTTGATTAATGTGTGGAGTGTGCAGGAGATAGATGGATTAATTAATTTTCTAAAGTGGCTTTGAGTTAATTTGTTTTGCTCAGGGGCTGTTGGTTTTTCCAGAGAGAATAAAGGGAGGTTGATTAATTAATTGATGGGGAATGAGTATATAGGAAGGGGCTTATTATTCTTTCACAGAGAGAGAGGGAGTGCAGGGCTTCTTTCATTTTACAGAGAGCACATTTGAGTGCCTGGCCGAGCTCATCATTTTTAGCCTCTCCAATTTTTCCAGCAAGCATCCATGCAAAAATCCTTGTACACAAATTCCTCCATCATGGCAACTTCTTCAACCCCAATAGAGAAAATAGCTCACTACACATTCTACAGCAAATCTTGGGCGCGTCGGCTAGCCAACTTCGCGTCCGAGTTGCCTCGGCATTGAGGTGGGAGCCCGTAAACAAAGTAGGCGATGTGGTGCACTTCCGGCGATGAGGAGGAGGCAAGATTTTCCGCAGGAGATCGGGACCATGACGAGAAGACCGGAGGACTTGGATCGTCGGTATATCTCTCTTCCCCTTCTCTTTGTAGTTAGCTAGATTTAGTTTAATGGCCCGATCCGGGTTTAGTGCGCGGTGGTGCCGGTTTGCTAAGTTCGCAAAATTAAAGTTTATCACCGTTTCCGCGTTCCGGCGTCGGATTGACGGCCGGGGCGCCGCCGTGCACTTACAGTGGTATCAGTGCCTCGCCATTAACTTAGTCTAGCTTTGTGTAATGTGTTTGCATTTCCGATCGATCAAAAAGTCCAAAAACCCGTATTTTTGCACATCAGTTTCTGTCGATTTTTTTTTGAGTCCAAAAATTTTTCAGGTTGTCTCAGAGTGATGTGCAGGGAATTTTAAAGTCACTGTAAAAATTTGGTTCAACGATCTCATCATACCGCCGCGGAAGGGCGGCCAAACCGCTGCTTTGGCCGCGCTTCCGCCGCGGCTGTAACTGTTCACCCCACTAAATTTTTGCAGTGTGTTCCTGAGTGATAAATGTGATTTTTGGATTATTAAAATTGGGCCCAGGTTTTCTGTGGTTGCTACAGTTTTGTTTGGGGGCCCACTTGTTAATGTTTGATCAATCGGAAAATTTTAAACACATTTTTCACAGTATTTACATTATATCTGCGACCGTGAATGTCACTTGATCGGTAAATCCGGTCTAACTGCTATAGCCCGGTTAGACGGATTTGCGAACGTGATTTTCACGTTGATGTTCTGTTTTTGCTGTGATGTTGCGGATCGGTCGTGGGGGATAGCCTGGATGCAATGCTAGTACTGTGCTGTTGTATTATGTACATTTGATATTGCGGGGCGAGCGTCCGACATGTGGACTGCCGTCACTGCCTGTTTGTATTATTCTTTTGGGGCACGACCTGGTTGCGGTCGATGTACCCGGTGTATGTATATTTTACATTCTGTACTAGGTTTACCCCGCGGAGGGGTGCACGGATAGCCGGGTTCTAGAAGGCAACAAGCCCGCATCTCATGGCATTGAGACGGAGGGGGGCTTCACTCCAGGATTGGCTGGCTATTCGCCGCACTCGTAGGGGGTATAGGTTCTCATTGCACAGGCTATCCACACGACCAGGGGAACGTCGGGTTTCAGTAGTGGCTCTGTGAAACCCGGGGATCCCAGATATCTGTATTGTTTCTGTGATGCTGTTCATTTCTGTGATGTTGCATTTTATTCACGCCTTGAGCGAAATACTATATATTGGTATATATATTAGTAGATGTTGTATATGTTTTTCATCCGCGCTAGTCCAGTCCCCGCTCTGCCGTTAGTTAGCTAACCTAACGGGTGATGACGGGACCCAGTGGCGAATGCGGATAGCATATACGTACGTCAGTATATTTTCGTTCTTTGTGGTGTGATCAATTGATGGGACTGCGTTGATTCGGATCAATGCAAGTTTAAACAAACCTAATCTGATGTTGTTGGAACACTTTTCAAAAAGCTGTTATTGCAAGGACGTTCATTTTTGTTTTGCATCGCGGTATTCATTTAGAATATCCTGCTCCTCAGTCGACGAGGCAAGGGCCGAGATCCCTTCACCGGGAGTGACCCCTTGGACAGAAGTTTGCGTCAGGGCATTAACTTCACTATAGCCGATTACTTTTGCTTTGCACCGCGGTATTCATTTGGAATATCCTGCACCCCATTCTACGGGGAAAGAGCCGAGATCCCTTCACCGGGAGTGACCTCTTTAGCAACGGTTTTCGTCACTATATTTTAAAAAGCTATCAGTTCCTTCAACGATATCAAGTTCATTACGTTAAAGGTTTTCGCCAGAAACCATTCGTAGCCCTCCGTCATTTCAGTTAAATATTCGGTAGTATTCAAGCTATGTATTTTGACCTCAAGCCAAGGCATAGTGTTTGGTAGCTGCCGGGTATTTAGCTGTTGCATAGATAGATGCGTTGGTTTGGGACAGTCGTACTACTATTTTGGCCTACGTCAAGGGTATGTACGGGTGGGTTCAAATTAACCTGGATAATGACGGGCAGAACTTGACATGTGACTTATGATATTTTGACCTCACGCCAAGGTCATAAGAGCATGGGGCAGAAATCACATCGGGAGTTTCAAAAGTACTGAAACTTGCCAGATATGCGCATACCTTCTGGAGTGTGATACCGTGAGCGGATTCCGTCACGTTATCATGCGATGAGAGTTGGATCCCGATTCCCACTGATGAGTTGGTTTACTCCTCGGGTGACCCCGACTAATTCTTCTTTAAGGTTTGGAGGAGAATTTGAGGTACAGTGGGAGGTTTCCAGATTAGATAAATTGGTAACCATTCTGATCTAGGTTAGAGTGCACGCTGAGTGTTTCTTTTCTCTCTCTCTCTGGCAGCGACCATTGACCCGACCCTAGACTATGACTCAGTGACCAAGTTGACCGAACCTTCTTAAACAATGGCTTTTGGATTGTCAGAGTTGCAGACCTCATTGCCACTCCTACTTTTACCCTTTTCTCCAGGACACCCCGTTTTACTACGAACGTCCACTTCCATTGGACAAAACCATCGTATGGTTAGATACGAACTCGAAAGAATTTATTCGAGGATGGTTTCCGGTTCTGGAGAAAACGGATAGGATTATTCAGTTGTCTTTTCCTTTTACCCTCTCTCAGGTTACGAGTACTCCTTGGTTTAGGGGTAGTACACCTATTACGCAAATTGGATTGTCTTCTTCCAAACCTTAGGCTGGTGCCGACCGGTAGGGAATGAAGAAAACCAATTAGCATAACGATGGTGTGCAGAAGGTATTAAGTTCAGACAAAGCAAGGGATTAGTAAGAGGGCAAAGTAAATTGCGACAGTTATTCACGACCAAACCAAATATTTCTTCGCCAATCCTAAATCACCTTTGTATTTCTCCAGGACACTCCGTATCACTACGAAGATCCACAGTTTATTGGATAATCCATCGTATGGTTATATACGAACTCGAAAGGAACTTGTTCCAGTTCGGGGATGGATTCTGGACCAGGAGAAATAGGAATAAGGTTTATTCGGTTGTCTTTTATCTTCACCCTCTCTCATTGCGAGTGTTCCTAGGATTGGGACAGTACACCCATTATGCTTATTGGATAGTCTTCTTCCAAACCATAGGCTGGTGCCGAACGGTAGGGAAGGAAGAAAACCATTTGGCCTAAAGGGGTGTACAGAAGGTAAAGACTAAAGACATATGAAGGGATTTGGAGAGGTGGCAAAGAACTATACGGTTACAGTCGCGAATCTGGAAGAGGCATTACTAGGAATACCAGAATACCCCATCGAAACATTTCAATGTTTCAGTCTCATTGTGTACTGTTAAAAGGAAACTGATTTCCCGATTAGACACTTGCTCCAGGGTATGTATTTACCAGGTATGATTCTCACATCTGTATGGTTTTACAGATGATGAGTGGGAGTAAGTTATTGGGAATTGGGTGATTATCCTCATTATATCGGGATTCGTTGTAATCGGTGATATTTGAGGAAATCACCTGGCCTGTTTGCCGGTTGGCAAATATTTGGTTTTGAATATCCGCAGTTATGCACCAATTTCAAATTGATATATCTGTACGTCTATTTTCATAGAGTGAGATATACCTTTCTGAAATTATGTCTACGACATTTACCTATATCAGTGGATGGTTAGGTAAGGAGCATTAAACAGCGGTGTAATTCTTCTTAACCATAAGTACAGTTTTCAACCTACGACACACAGTGAATGAGTTATCAGACTCGGCGGACTTATACAGAGTATTGTATGTTATCCAGGGTCCATTAGGACAGAGGGGTTGGTCCTCATACTATATTCTGTTTACTTTTAACTTCTCTAGTTCTTAGACATGTGTTTCGTAGAAACACAGGGTCTAAGTTTTGAGGAGTTATAGGTATTTGAATAGAGTAGAGAACCAGGTATAGCAAGTATCGGGATTCTTCAAAGAGATCGAAGATGTGGATACTTGTGTATGGTATTCAGTTGATGGTAATGATAAAGAGATCTTGCTTCTCTTTCAGGTTACTCATAATTGGAAGTATTCCTAAGTTGAGTAACGCTGATCGGCCTCCTTCCATTTGTTGACATGCGCTGGGGACAGCTGCATGATTTGAATCTGGTTCAATTAAATCAGTGCCTCTGTTTTCTATATTGGATATAGAACGGTTCATATCTTAACGATGTTAAGGTACGGGGAGTTGTCCGGTTTATGATTAAAACCAGACACTGGACAACTCAAGGCACGTTTCTGTAATGGCTGTTTGTGGGTTGACCCAGGCTATGACGAGGGTTGACTTTCTACCATTTGGCAGATCAATAGAAATATTGTTCTAGACTCGCCACAGTTTTATTAAAAATGGATTTTTTCAAAAACAGTAGTGGGAGTATGGTAGAACTGGAAGTGATTCCAGAACCGCAAACGATTACTGAAGATTTGATAAGGAACCTAAAGATTCAATCTGATTTGACATTCCATTAGCCACTCCGCAGATAAGGTGGGTAACTTCAGGCACCCGAGAGGTACTCCGGTAGCCTCAAGGACGGTGACAGGGAAGTTCTTGTTTACCCACACTTGCCATTGTTGTTGTTCCAGGCTGCGAGACCCGGCAGGAGGATGAGTATAGCGTCGTTCTAAACTAGTTTTAGAAGTGCACGTCTATATGACTCTGCCAGAGGGTTGTCGTAGTCAGTGGGAGCAGCGGAAGCATTGGTGGACATCAGGCTTATGTCTATTTATAGACTAAAGCAGATATAGCGGAGATAGATCATCTATTTCTGATGTGACAGTCATAGGTTTGACGTCATCAGAATAGGGGATGGATCTGTTGAGAAGGTAGTAGGAAGTGATATTCCTTTACTACGATCGGTTATACTTTGGTCGTCACACAGTTGTTTCTCCACAAAGGAAATGGATTTTATATCCGAGATACTGGTTACTGGATCTATGGTTTTAGATCTAGATTTGGGTGGTTTCCCAATCAGGGTACTTGACAGCATTCTAAGAGTATTTAGGATGGACGACTCCTGGCACGGTAGTGTACCTGCAGATAATGGAGTCACCCTCTCCAAAGGTGTCTTACAGACTAAAGGGGAGAGGGACGTGCATGATTGGCAGATCACTTGCTTAGGCAATTGAGTCAATCATGAGATGTCAAGTACCACACCAGATGTTGTTCTTGCACTAGATGCAATAAGTTGACATTAATCCAAACCTGGAGAAACAGTCGGAAGCAGTTTTAGAACATAAGTGGATGTTCTAGGGATATGATAACGACAGCCTCATTCAGGAGACGGTTATCATTCCAGGCTTCCAAGGTGACATGGACGACAAGGAGGTTGTCAGAGTTATATTTTTCCTTCTGACGAGGGACAGTGTTTTGGACAGGTGATCCAAGGCAATACTGAGGGAGGCATGGCGCAGGATACTGATTAAGTTCAGTTGACGATACAGTCTAAGAAGTTTGGATTTGGAGTTCATTTTTGAGCTCGGTCCCATCAGACATCCAGACATTCTAAGACAGGTATTGCTCATTTCGGGAGATGGCTTTCTCCGCGAACTTGAGATATAGAGAGACATGGAAAGAAACAACAAAGCGGATCCACTCACTGAGGCTATTCCTCGAACGCAATAGTTTCGCAAACGAGCTTTGTGAGACTGACTAGTAGAGGAGTTGGATGTTCGGTATCACACGGGCTGTGAGTATGCGACATCGCAATAATTAGCCTTGAGTGCAAGTGGGAGATTGTTGGAGATAGTGCCCTCAGAGTCAATTATTAGGTCACAGGTACGTGATTGTAATGATTGAGGGAGGACCTATCCCGGTAGGACAGTCTTACTCGAGATGATAGTATGCTATCTGGTTTACCTTTATCATCGTGTACTGTTTTAGGTGACCTGACACGTCGCTATTACACGTTGATAGAGCCCCTAGGATTCTTGCTTGACCCCCAGCAGTATGAGGGCGATCATATAAGTGGGAGCTGGGGGTCTACAAGCATATCCTTAAAAGGTCCCTAGTCGTGGGAGTTTCGAGACCGGGCATCGATACTCCATTAGTAGACTAGTGTATACAGTCGAGACCCCGACGAGGGGCGGTGGCCGGTCTCACAAGCCACTGGTGTCAGTTGGATCACCTAAGATGTATACAGGTGCTCATTGGGTTATGAGTACACCGGACAGGACTCGCCGGGAACATGCTAGTTGGTCATATACCAGACGTCAGATGGCAGTTCCCTGGTGACATGTGTGCAGGTTAGTTCCTCGACCTGGGGATCGTCATTTGTCTCGTGTGAGTTCCCACTGTACTTTGATTACTACCCTACCACGGCTCAAAGGAGTCGTGCAAACAGGTTTTAGTTGGGTACAGTCCCGAGCCACATGGAGGCAGTGAGCGTATCTTCAGGGGTTCGTCTCTCCCGGTATTGGGGGTGAGGTCGTGCTGTGTCTAGGAGAGCCATTACACAAAGTCCTTGGCCAAGGCAAGGAGATTTACTGGTAGGTATTCCAGTAGTTTCTCAGGGTGTTCTGGGCTACACTCCGACACGACTTGTACCGCTTTTGGGGGTCTGACTTTTACCAACCCCCTAGGCCCGCCATGCGATACTCATAGACGAACGGACCAGACTGCACGGATATTGTCACTGACAGGCTCAGTAGGGTGTCAGGCTGAGATTACTCACAGACATCCCTTTTAGTCAATACCTAGTAGCCCGTTATGTATTGGCTTATACCTCTAACGTGCTAGTGGTTAAATCCACAACTAAGATGTTGACGAGTCTTTAGAGTCCCCCACATTCAGTTACTCAGCTTTCGGGCGAAAAGCTGTAGAGGCCGTATGGAGATATGGCAGGGTTCGATCAGATACGTGCGGTATTGCACGGATCGTGATCGGACGGTTTTTACTAGCCGGCTTTGGTTTAAGCCGGATCTTAGTATTTGATAGTGTAGTTTTGTCTCTTTACATTTGTATTTCGGCCGAAATACAAATGCGGGTGTGTATGCACAGTATCGGGGTTTTCCTGTAATTTATTACAGGACCAGTTTTTCTGGAGTTGCCAGTTTGCTTTCCGATCCGGCCGGTTTTTCTTTGTTCTTTCCTGGCCGGACTTTTTGGTGGAGGGGTTAATTGCCAGTTTGCAATTAATTTTTTTGGATGAGGGGTTTCTTGCATTTTTCCTTTTTTTGGAATGACCAACATCTTTTCTCCCATCCTAAAAAGTATGGCCGGCCACTTGACTTTTTGGTGAAGGGGACATGCTTCTTGGTTTTTGTATATTCTTTTCATATTAATTTGAAGAGGTATGGGCCGGCACTGTTGCAGTGTGTTTTCTTTTGGTGAGAATTTTTCCTTCTTGATTAATGTGTGGAGTGTGCAGGAGATAGATGGATTAATTAATTTTCTAAAGTGGCTTTGAGTTAATTTGTTTTGCTCAGGGGCTGTTGGTTTTTCCAGAGAGAATAAAGGGAGGTTGATTAATTAATTGATGGGGAATGAGTATATAGGAAGGGGCTTATTATTCTTTCACAGAGAGAGAGGGAGTGCAGGGCTTCTTTCATTTTACAGAGAGCACATTTGAGTGCCTGGCCGAGCTCATCATTTTTAGCCTCTCCAATTTTTCCAGCAAGCATCCATGCAAAAATCCTTGTACACAAATTCCTCCATCATGGCAACTTCTTCAACCCCAATAGAGAAAATAGCTCACTACACATTCTACAGCAAATCTTGGGCGCGTCGGCTAGCCAACTTCGCGTCCGAGTTGCCTCGGCATTGAGGTGGGAGCCCGTAAACAAAGTAGGCGATGTGGTGCACTTCCGGCGATGAGGAGGAGGCAAGATTTTCCGCAGGAGATCGGGACCATGACGAGAAGACCGGAGGACTTGGATCGTCGGTATATCTCTCTTCCCCTTCTCTTTGTAGTTAGCTAGATTTAGTTTAATGGCCCGATCCGGGTTTAGTGCGCGGTGGTGCCGGTTTGCTAAGTTCGCAAAATTAAAGTTTATCACCGTTTCCGCGTTCCGGCGTCGGATTGACGGCCGGGGCGCCGCCGTGCACTTACAATCTCATGTGCCCGTGTCAGTGCCTCAGGTAGCAATATATCATATGGATGATGTATGAATGCATAAAACGGAATGCATGTACTGAATAAAACTGGTTTCATAAATCAGTGAGATTTCTGTATTTTAAAAGAAATGAGGTACCATATATGAAATCAGCATAAAACAGTGCCCAGCATCGACACAAAACAAGTGTCCAAATACCTCGATATCTCTGTGTCACAATTTATGTACCTCAAGTCTCAATCTCAATGTCTCAATCACAATATCTAGGGCGCCGTCAGTCCAGACCGGCCCCTACCATCCATCTCAAGACCACGACGGTATCCTCCGGATATCCGACGCGTCGGGTAATATCACCGGTAGCTAGTGCTCCCCTGCCAGGCTCACATCGTCATCATCACGCGCTTCTTGCCCCGGGGTACCTTACCGGGTCCACCATGTACCCGAAACGGTTCATCCATCTCCTCGAATCGGGTCTCGAAATCCATCAGCAAACTCATGGTGGACGACTCATACATCATGGGAAAACCGCACTTTTTATTTTAAAAAGAAAGAAATCAGTTCATATAAGTTTTTGCGGTTTTCCTCCAAATCCAGAAAATCTCATGGAAATCCGAATCCAAAACCTCAATAACACGTAAAATAGTGAATATATGATGAGAATCCAGGATTGCGGCATAACAATGAATAACAATATGCATGAAATAGCTGGTAATAACTACAATGTCTAAACTAACATATAAGGCAAGTACACTAATATCATGTCTAACTATCAGCTAACAGGCTACGTCAAGCAATAATATTTTCTAAGGTGTACGTGACATGGCAATTACCGATGAAGATGTGTGTGAGCCGGCAATTAAGTGTACGTAGTACATACGCATCATCGGTAATGGTGCTGGTGTCCTAACAGCATGATATCAATAATGGAGTATGAAACATAAAATAAGCATGCGATGCGAAGCGGACCACAAAAATGAGCGGGAGCTGAGAACTAGACGCAACTAAAACTAATCGGCATTAATCTAAAATCAGTCCTACAAATGGTGTCTTTTGAAATAACACGAATCATGGGGTTTTGAAAATAGGGGCTACGGTGTTTTTGTGAAAAGATACGTCTTTTGAAATATCCGTAGGATCCCTTGGGCTGTCTTTAAAAATGCCCACGACTCGTTAGTTTTTGAAATAGGTAAGAAGTCTAATCTAATCTAACAACTACACTAAACTATACGGCTGAACTAACAAGCTGAACTACAGGTAAGGAAACCGCCTAACATCTGAGTCGATACATGTACATACCTGTATATATATATTAGTCGGTGATCCCGCCTCAATAATATTATATCCGATACCATATCTATAATCAGGCATCCCAAGTCAAGAGTGCGGATCAATCATCAATATAGCTCGTACGTAAATCCGTCATACGGCATCCCAATCTGGGTACGGGTCAAAGTCACATCAATCACACTATTCATTTGGTTCTTCTTTATCAAATATCATGATCCGGAATAATGTCCTACGTCTAGTACAATATTGATTCCATCTATGTATGCATGCGGGTGTAAGAATTACTACGTCAGAAGACCCGCTAAAACATCATGTCATATCTCAATACGAACCAAATCACGTCACCGATCTCCTGGCCTCAAGCCCAATCTCATCGACTCATCTCAAATTCCAAATACTATCCTTAAATCCAGTATATGAACACATAGTCCCATACCCATGTGAACACATAAATATATATTCCCATACACGCACATAAGAAATAAGGAATGTATGCAAGTATGTATGTGTGTATGTGTAGTGCAACACTACCCTAGGGTTCGCAACACTAAAGTAATCCAACACACCAATATACATCCTAAGCATCGTTATGAATCCCAAATAACATATAATAATTGTTGGTGTATATACGCATCCGTATACACCACCACGGACTGCGGGGGTGCTATACGCCATCCACCCGACTTCTCCCCGTAGATATAAATCTACTCACCTGGTCCTCGCTAGCCGGTGCCGACGTCGCCACGCGCTTGCTTGTCGTCTCGAAGTCCACATGGGGGTACCTACATATCATAACGCACCATATCGCATTAAAACTAAATTCGAAATCGAAACGGTATACGAAAATCAAATCGGCACGCGTATCACGCATAGGTCCAAACCTATCGCCTACGCATGCAAGAATAGTCAAACCAACCCTCGATGTCGATGTACAAACGTCAAACCATCGAGAAAAATCCAATCACACTCATTTGCACATTCACGAACACTAATTTTAATATAAACTAGGTTAAAACTCATAAAAACCCCAATTTCACTTAAAAAGTCATTTTTCCGCAAATCTAGCAAGCACAATTCGCCGTTTTTGTACAAAACATGATGTTTAAATGAATGTAGCGGCCAATATACTTATTAAATATCTTAAATAAGTCATAGAAACAATTTCCGGAATTTAATCTCATTAAATTCCAAAAACCCTAATATTCTAGTTTACAAAATACCCTTTTTAACAATTTCATAGCAAAAATGCACAAACTACAATTTAGGTTGGATTTCCATGAACTAAAGTGTTAAACTACACTTAATAAAGTTAATAATATGATAAAAACCCTAACCATATTTTTAATCTCATATTTCGAATTAAATCAAAAAAACTAGTTTGCAACAAAAAGCTTAATTTGGACATTTTTCAAGTAACAACTTGTAATTAACAACTAGATTAGTTTTCTACAAAACTAAATATGTTAATCCACCTCACTAAACCATACACAATCAAACACAACTCATTTCCACAACAAACCGTAACTTAGTAATCAAAACCCTTTCTTTAAATTTCAAAACTTGAAATTTAAAATCCTAATTTAACACCTAATAGCTAGATTCAAGTAATTTAACAACAAATTAAGCATAAAGTTATGATTATACCTCACAAGCTTGAGATCAAACTTGCAAAAATCCTAGCCTCCAACAATGATTTCATGCTCCAAGATCCATGCTTGAATAGCTAAAGAATAATGGGTAAAGCTTGGATTTAGAATTAGCTTTGAATTTTTGAGAAAAATGGTGGATTTTTGATAGAAATTTTGGGGATTTTGATGGAAAAATGAGATGAAGTATTTTGGGCTGTTGTGGTTCAGGTTTCGGCCAGAAATCTTGGGGGATTGGGTGAGGGAGGAGAGAGAGTGAGGTGGGGAAAGTTAGTTCAAGTCAAAGTCAACTCAAATTATACCATTTTCTACTCTTTTCTTTTCTTTTCTTTCATTTCTTTTCTTTAAAATCCAAGTGGGGACAAAAGAGGGGGCTGCTGAATTCTTCAAGGGGATAAGTGAATGGAGGTGTGTGGGTGTGGGTACGGGTGTGGGGTGATGAAAAATGATAAATACAATACCCCAAACATCCATTTACGCTAAAAAAAAAGCCTTCTTTCTTCAATAATTTCTAAACCGTTTTGGCAAATGATTTCGTTCCAAAAACCACATGATAAAATTTTATTTAATGTTTTATGATGCACAAAATTTGTTTCAACTCATTCTAATTTGTAATTTTCCCTAATTAAATATATTAGTGACGGCTTAAAATAATAATAAAATAATATTTTTTTCAGAAAATTTGAAATTTCACCAGCGGCTCAATAAACACCAAATAATAGCAATTACATAGCTATAATATGTATATTTAATTTTTATAATAAGATATTTGTATTTTGACTTTTTACAGAAAAACCCCTTATTTTACCGATTTTTCGAAATTTCACCGAAACGATTTTCAAAACGTTACAATCTTCCCCCCTTAAAGAAATTCGGTCCCCGAATTTAAATTCAGTCCCCGAATTTAAATTCAAACTCCCCCAAATACTAAAACATCTAAGAAAAACCATCAAGTCCTCGGGGCTCCGAAATTGTAACTACATAAAACAAATCGTAGCGCAGCGCATGCGCTTGAAAAATGAGCATATAACTCAAATCAAAACTCCGTCAAGCATCCCGCAATCATCGGAGTCATGGAGAAGACATCGATGCCAAATCCAAATCAAAACCAATATGACATAACTCGAAACTATACATGTAAATATCGAATCTATATATGTAAGTATCTGAAGGAAATGCATGCCAAATCTCTTTAAGTCGCTGTGCACGCGTATAACACTGCACAGTGGCGGACATCTATCATAAGGAAATAACTATATACATATATACCTTTGTTTGAAATGTACGTTCCGCCGTTTTGGAAACAATTTAGAAGGGTCTCCTTGTTTTAAACATTTCGTGTCATATCAGACACGTAGATAAATACTGAGGCTATAGCTCGCTTTTTGGAAATCCCTTCAATAACTATCAATGCATGCAAAATATATTCAGGTACTGTCCTCTGACTAGTCCTGCTCAGTACGAAAACACATAGCAATATCATAAAAACGTACTGCTCTATACGAAATAAATCCCAAAATATGCATATGAATGCTACGTGCGTCTGGTGCGCACGGAAATCAAAATCCATGAATGTGCCATACATGCGCACAGAAACAACATCTAAGTGCATCGGGTGTGCACGAAACATCTGTCGTAGGCAACATGTGTACCTGACAGCAAAATCAGGTGCATCTATCGTGCACGAAATCATGAAATCCAATATCAAGCGCCGAACGTGCGCAAAATCAATCAGGTGCACAAGGTGCACAAAACAAGTATCGGGTATCACAATCGAAATCGAAATCCAGTGCATCTAAGTGCACAAAAGACGTATCACTGCACTGCAAGCATATATAAACTATACCGAGTGCAGGAACGAAATCATGTGCATGCATACGCACAAAACCAACTCAACTGTTTAAAATCGTAAAATCACAAACATGTGAAACTGAAGCACGAAAACGATATCAAGTGCAACACTGTGCAAAGATCGTAAATCCTCAATCATCAAAATCAAATCATACGAATAAATCACCCAAAACATCGTAATCAATACTGGCGAAATAGTACTGCTCAAGCGCATCCTCTAAGAATCTCGGCCAACTGTCGCGGTCACTAGTGGGACGTCTCGTCGATGATCATGAACTCTGTCCTGCTGGCGTGCGTAACCATGACAACTCCTGGGTCAAGGTCTTCACTGTGAATTACCAATCTTTCGGTCCATCGGCTCATCGGCCTTGTCAGGTGTGCTAACGGGGACGATTCCGTTCTGGCACTTCTCTGGTCATCTCTTAGTCAATCATCGCGACCACTCGTAAGACAGCATATTACTGGCGTCGGCCTCTGGCTCTCTGAATGTACGTGACACATCTGATCCTGGGTGCAAGTATCATTGCAGCAGTGTCCTGGAAGGAATCCTGCTCACGGTGTCTTCCATGTCTCGTCTCTGCCAACTGTCCGGAAGTCATTGTCCTTTCCTATATCTGCATCTTGCTCTGGAATGACTGCATACTCATCGCGACTCCTTCTATAAGGTAAGTCCAAGTACCATGCCTCGGCATGCGCATCGCATCTCTAATGTCGGCGGAGTGGAACGTCATCTCATCTAGATCTGGTACGAAGCTCTTACTCCACTTTTCTCTAATGTCGTCTGCTTTGGACTCGTCTCGTCGCGGCCGCATGGACTGAGCTCCAACGACTATCCTCGTATCTGGAGTCTCCCAAGAATGCATCTCACCACCTAGCATCCGAATTAAGTCGAGCCATCCAATCGATTCGTCAAAACCTCATAATCCCCCAAGAGCTCAACATCTTGGGTACAGTTTAATAGTATCGAGTACATACCACAGCATCGGTGGTCCAGCCGTAGAAGGGCAAATCCAAGCCTCATTAATGGCGCCGCAGAACTGCCGCAAACCCTAAGGTTCAAAGGCTTTCACACGGTCATTAAGTCGAGTTAGGGTTTCATTCTTCTAGAGGGACCATAGAATTGCCTGCATGTCTTTCCGACTATCTTAAACTTGGAATAATAGGTTTCTGATATTCGATCGTCTCTGTCGACTCCCAACATCTCCGCGTGAAGTCATCTCTAGCTGGAATCAATCTATCTGATGACCTCGCATCGGGGTAGGCGAACGATCCACATGTCCTAGTCATTCATCCTCGATGACTAGCGACCTTCTATCATCTCTTAGTACAACTTATACTGCAATAGCTCCAACATCTGGGGCGATATCTCGTCGTTCGCAGCAATAACTGGCTCACTCGTCTGCATGCTGAACTGTGCCTCAATCATCAGGAGTAAGCAACACACCAACGGTCATCAAAATCTGGCTGGCCTCCATCATTGGCTCAATTCTCTAGTGTCGATCAGCACCTCCGAGTAACCTCATGAAGGCGATCCGCCAAACGCTCGTGGCGCGGAAACACAGTAAAAAGACACATCTCTGCAATCGTGTGTCACCGGAATTTCGCCCTGGTCAGTCCTCGTTCGTGACGAGCTTGTGCTGACCGCAGCTCTAGCCGTAGCTCTCCCTGCCCGTAACCGTAGTAGCAAAACCAAACTGGTACCGATGAGGCTAGATCAGGAAGGAATATAATACTGAACAAGGAAATGTACATCCTAAGGCTTCTTAAGTGGAGTGGCGTGTCGTAAATATGCCGCGGAACATACCAACGGTACGTCACTCTACTTTAGTCACCTATTCCATCAACCAAGGGACATCCTACGCTCCGAAGGTAAAACCTAACGCTCTGATACCAACTTTGTCACGACCCGAAAGTACGGAACATGACCGGCACTTAAACTACGAACGTCTCGAGGCGTACGTAATCTAAGTAAACCGAAAACCCAGAAATCCAAACCAAGAAAATAGTAGAGTGCAGGAAAAACCAACTTAAAGCAAGTAGTTTCAATAGCATAAGCCGAATTATGCGGTTTTTTAAAAATATCAAAATTTTACTGAAAATTTCGGCAGAGTCTCCTTTGTAAATACCGGCCCCCAAACGGGATACAACATGAATAGTATACGAAATCAAGAAAAAGGCATCCCCAAGCGAGAGCTAGCTCTTCGTCAAACGACGGTCACAAACACACAAGCAATATAATATACAACGCCAACGGCGAGGATCAAAACTCAAAAGGAAACTCAAAACCACCAGAAATCCACAGAAATAAAACGCGCGACTCTAAGGTCGAAAGAATAACATCACGGGTCTCTATCTCAAAAATAAATACATGTTTGGTTGATGGAACTTCTAGATACAACTGAATAATAATATACAAGATATAAGGATGGGTAAGATACAAATAACCCACCTACTAGCAAGCCACCCGGAATGGAAATAGTGCCAGCAAACCGTAATGAAACCTGTACGGCAAACCTGCAAGAAACTGGGGCACAACGGGGGTGAGTTGCCAACTCGTGAATAGAAAAACATCTACGCACAGAAATCGCATAAATAACGCAATCCTAGGTCAATGATCATAATATATCCTCAAATATATGAATAACACGTAGCCTATAACAAGGCTAGAGTAAATATCTAACCCGAGTGTAATCTCATGTGCCCGTGTCAGTGCCTCAGGTAGCAATATATCATATGGATGATGTATGAATGCATAAAACAGAATACATGTACTGAATAAAACCGGTTTCATAAATCAGTGAGATTTCTGTATTTTAAAAGAAATAAGGTACCATATATGAAATCAGCATAAAACAGTGCCCAGCATCGATACAAAACAAGTGTCCAAATACCTCGATATCTCTGTGTCACAATTTATGTACCACAAGTCTCAATCTCAATGTCTCAATCACAATATCTAGGGCGCCGTCAGTCCAGACCGGCCCCTACCATCCATCTCAAGACCACGACGGTGTCCTCCGGATATCCGACGCGTCGGGTAATATCACCGGTAGGTAGTGCTCCCCTGCCAGGCTCACATCGTCATCATCACGCGCTTCTTGCCCCGGGGTACCTTACCGGGTCCACCATGTACCCGAAACGGTTCATCCGTCTCCTCGAATCGAGTCTCAAAATCCATCAGCAAACTCATGGTGGACGACTCATACATCATGGGAAAACCGCACTTTTTAATTTAAAAAGAAAGAAATCAGTTCATATAAGTTTTTGCGGTTTTCCTCCAAATCCAGAAAATCTCATGGAAATCCGAATCCAAAACCTCAATAACACGTAAAATAGTGAATATATGATTAGAATCCAGGAATGCGGCATAACAATGAATAACAATATGCATCAAGTAGCTGGTAATAACTACAATGTCTAAACTAACATATAAGGCAAGTACACTAATATCATTTCTAACTATCAGCTAACAGGCTACGTCAAGCAATAATATTTTCTAAGGTGTACGTGACATGGCAATTACCGATGAAGATGTGTGTGAGCCGGCAATTAAGTGTACGTGGTATATACGCATCATCGGTAATGGTGCTGGTGTCCTAACAGCATGATATCAATAATGGAGTATGAAACATAAAATAAGCATGCGATGCGAAGCGGACCACAAAAATGAGCGGGAGCTGAGAACTAGACGCAACTAAAACTAATCTGCATTAATCTAAAATCAGTCCTACAAATGGTGTCTTTTGAAATAACACGAATCATGGGGTTTTGAAAATAGGGGCTACGGTGTTTTTGTGAAAAGATACGTCTTTTGAAATATCCGTAGGATCCCTTGGGCTGTCTTTAAAAATGCCCACGACTCGTTAGTTTTTGAAATAGGTAAGAAGTCTAATCTAATCTAACAACTACACTAAACTATACGGCTGAACTAACAAGCTGAACTACAGGTAAGGAAACCGCCTAACATCTGAGTCGATACATGTACATACCTGTATATATATATTAGTCGGTGATACCGCCTCAATAATATGATATCCGATACCATATCTATAATCAGGCATCCCAAGTCAAGAGTGCGGATCAATCATCAATATAGCTCGTACGTAAATCCGTCGTACGGCATCCCAATCTGGGTACGGGTCAAAGTCACATCAATCACACTATTCATTTGGTTCTTCTTTATCAAATATCATGATCCGGAATAATGTCCTACGTCTAGTACAATATTGATTCCATCTATGTATGCATGCGGGTGTAAGAATTACTACGTCAGAAGACCCGCTAAAACATCATGTCATATCTCAATACGAACCAAATCACGTCACCGATCTCCTGGCCTCAAGCCCAATCTCATCGACTCATCTCAAATTCCAAATACTATCCTTAAATCCAGTATATGAACACATAGTCCCATACCCATGTGAACACATAAATATATATTCCCATACACGCACATATGAAATAAGGAATGTATGCAAGTATGTATGTGTGTATGTGTAGTGCAACATTACCCTAGGGTTCGCAACACTAAAGTAATCCAACACACCAATATACATCCTAAGCATCGTTATTAATCCCAAATAACATATAATAATTGTTGGTGTGTATACGCATCCGTATACACCACCACGGACTGCGGGGGTGCTATACGCCATCCACCCGACTTCTCCCCGTAGATATAAATCTACTCACCTGGTCCTCGCTAGCCGGTGCCGACGTCGCCACGCGCTTGCTTGTCGTCTCGAAGTCCACATGGGGGTACCTACATATCGTAACGCACCATATCGCATTAAAACTAAATTCGAAATCGAAACGGTATACGAAAATCAAATCGTCAAGTGTATCACGCATAGGTCCAAACCTATCGCCTACGCATGCAAGAATAGTCAAACCATCCCTCGATGTCGATGTACAAACGTCAAACCATCGAGAAAAATCCAATCACACTCATTTGCACTTTCACGAACACTAATTTTAATATACACTAGGTTAAAACTCACAAAAACCCCAATTTCACATAAAAAGTCATTTTTCCGCAAATCTAGCAAGCATAATTCGCCGTTTTTGTACAAAACATGATGTTTAAATGAATGTAGCGGCCAATATACTTATTAAATATCTTAAATAAGTCATAGAAACAATTTCCGGAATTTAATCTCATTAAATTCCAAAAACCCTAATATTCTAGTTTACAAAATACCCTTTTTAACAATTTCATAGCAAAAATGCACAAACTACAATTTAGGTTGGATTTCCATGAACTAAAGTGTTAAACTACACTTAATAAAGTTAATAATATGATAAAAACCCTAACCATATTTTTAATCTCATATTTCGAATTAAATCAAAAAAACTAGTTTGCAACAAAAAGCTTAATTTGGACATTTTTCAAGTAACAACTTGTAATTAACAACTAGATTAGTTTTCTACAAAACTAAATATGTTAATCCACCTCACTAAACCATACACAATCAAACACAACTCATTTTCACAACAAACCGTAACTTAGTAATCAAAACCCTTTCTTTAAATTTCAAAACTTGAAATTTAAAACCCTAATTTAACACCTAATAGCTAGATTCAAGTAATTTAACAACAAATTAAGCATAAAGTTATGATTATACCTCACAAGCTTGAGATCAAACTTCCAAAAATCCTAGCCTCCAACAATGATTTCATGCTCCAAGATCCATGCTTGAATAGCTAAAGAATAATGGGTAAAGCTTGGATTTAGAATTAGCTTTGAATTTTTGAGAAAAATGGTGGATTTTTGATAGAAATTTTGGGGATTTTGATGGAAAAATGAGATGAAGTATTTGGGGCTGTTTTGGTTCAGGTTTCGGCCAGAAATCTTGTGGGATTGGGTGAGGGAGGAGAGAGAGTGAGGTGGGGAAAGTTAGTTCAAGTCAAAGTCAACTCAAATTATACCATTTTCTACTCTTTTCTTTTCTTTTCTTTCATTTCTTTTCTTTAAAATCCAAGTGGGGACAAAACAGGGGGCTGCTGAATTCTTCAAGGGGATAAGTGAATGGAGGTGTGTGGGTGTGGGTACGGGTGTGGGGTGATGAAAAATGAAAAATACAATACCCCAAACATCCATTTACGCTAAAAAAAAAGCCTTTTTTCTTCAATAATTTCTAAACCGTTTTGGCAAATGATTTCGTTCCAAAAACAAAATGATAAAATTTTATTTAATGTTTTATGATGCACAAAATTTGTTTCAACTCATTCCAATTTGTAATTTTCCCTAATTAAATGTATTAGTGACGGCTTAAAATAATAATAAAATAATATTTTTTTCAGAAAATTTGAAATTTCACCAGCGGCTCAATAAACACCAAATAATAGCAATTACATAGCTAGAATATGTATATTTAATTTTTATAATAAGATATTTGTATTTTGACTTTTTACAGAAAAACCCCTTATTTTACCGATTTTTCGAAATTTTACCGAAACGATTTTCAAAACGTTACATTATTATATCGCAAATTCTTAATCACAATGCAGATAAATAGGTGCTTTTGATCCATGTTTGCTAAATAGTTGCAAGTTATAGGTTCTCAGATCATTACAGTGAAATTCATGAAAAGACGCTCCAAATATGAGACTACAACCAACAATTGATGAATTCGTATGATGTCGCCTACCATTTCAAGGAACAACTGAAAATTATTAGTCAGTTCAATGTGTAAGTTGATGTGCAACACCCCACGACTTGCGGGGAGGCGGAAATATGAAAAACGATCTTGTTCTTTGCTTAAACATCGACTAACCGCATGAATCGAAGCTAAACGATAACTAACAACTATCATAGAAGTTCTACACTACTATATGAAGTGATTATACCTAAAGAACCGTGTCCTTCATCTTTACATTCTCCACCTCCTCCTCGGCCTTCTCCAAGTACTAGACGATCCACCCGAGAGCTTTGCTTCAAGCTTTACCTCAAACTAGAAGTAACTAGGTTTCTTAAAGTGCTAATCTAAGTAACCTAGGTGATATAGAGAAGGGTTATGGATTAAGTAGTCTAATCTAATCCTTGATCTCAACACATGAGAGGGGAGGATTAGGGTTTGAAGAGAGAGAGCTTGAGGAGAGAGAAGGTGAGAATAAGAATGAGATGAGATAATGATCTATCATAATATATATCAAGCATTATCCTTTATCCAATAAAAGAAAATAAAGGATTTACAACCATGCTTGATAAATATCAAAGGGTGATTCATCTCCATGTGTCATTAAGCATTTATGATGCATTAATGACATGGATGAATCACTCATATGACTCACTAATTCATTTACTGCATATAACACCTATACCCCAAAGTCATCATCTTCTAGAAGCTTCTCGTAAAATTACGAGAACGCCCCTCCAATCCGTGAAAACACGGAAAATCTTTAGACTGTATAAATCCAATATCCCGATACTAGAATCTGGCTTAAACCAAAGACGACTAGTAAAAACTGTCCGAAAGTTGTACGTGCGTAAACACACGTATGCGTCCGAACCCTTGTCGTAAAACCATACGACCTCTATATCGTTTCGCCTGGAGCAGGGAAACTTTCTGTGTGGGACTCTAATGACTCGACTACTACGCTGGCAGTGGGTTTAACCATAGACCGCAAGCGGCACTAGCTGTATGTAACGGTCCCCAGGTAGATGTCGATAAGAAGGCCGATGAGGAAACCCATCTGAACTCTTACCGAGCCTGATGTGAAAATCTCCGTACAGTCCGGTCTGTTCATCTAAGACTATCGCATATCAGGCCTAGGGGGCGGCAAGCGTCAGTCCCCAAATAGCGGTATAAGTCATGTCGGAGCGAAGCCCATTACACCCTGAGAAACTACTGGAACCTACCAGCAAATCTCGCTTGCCCTGGCCAGGGACTTTGCGTAATGGCTCTCTGACACAGCGCGATATCAACTCCCAATACCGAGAGAGATGAATCCTGTCTAACCGCCACTGCCTCCAAGCGCTCGGGACTGCACCCAACTGCTACCTGTTTGCACGACTCCTTTGTGCCGTGGTAGGGTAACAATCTAAGAACAGTAGGAAACACTCGAGGCGAAGTAGCAGTGTTAAGTCTGCGGACTATGCTGTACTCATGTCACCTGGGAACTGTTAACTGACGACTGGTATAAAACGCAACCAACAGTTCCCTGCGAGTCCTGTCCGGTGTACTCGTACCCAACGAGCACATGTATACTATCTCCAGTACGACGTACTGACGGCTGTGGGATAGACCATCTCCCCAACTGGGATGAGAAGCGTACACACTAGTCTACTCCGGAGTATCGATGCCCTGTCTCGATAATCCTATGACTAGGGACCTGAATAAGGATGTGCTTGTAGACTACCCAGTCCCCACTAGTGTGACTGCCATCACAACGCTGGTAGTCAAGCAAGATCCTAAGAGCTTTATCAATATGTATACTCACATATTAAGATAGAAAAACCAAGTAGCATACTACCATGTTTAGCAAGACTGTTATATACATGTGAATATCCTAAGCTTCCATTAAGTAATATACAAACTAGTATGATACAATAATGGCCCCTAGGGCATATACACTAACAATCTCCCACTTGCACTAGGGCCATGTACTGGCGTTTAGCCTCTCGAACTGAATCTGAGGTAGGGCCATCATGAATGGATCAGCAATGTTCTCTTCGGTAGGAACTCTCCGAACCTCGATCTCCCGATGATCAATGATCTCCCTAATCAGGTGATACCGCCTCAAGATGTGTCTGGACTTCTGATAGGACCTTGGTTCCTTCGCTAAAGCTATAGCTCCGTTGTTGTCGTAATACAGAGGTATTGGATCAACTATGGTAGGAACCACCTGAAGTTCTGTTAGGAACTTCTTCATCCAGACTGCTTCTTTTGCGGTATCGCAAGCAGCAATATACTTCGCTTCTATCGTTGAGTCAGCAACGGTGTCCTGCTTGGAGCTCTTCCAGCACACCGCCCCTCCATTGAGGGTAAAGACATAACCCGACATGGACTTGGAATCGTCCTTATCACTCTGGAAGCCAGAATCAGCAAAGGCCTCTAACTTGAAGTCTTTTTCACCGTAAACCAAGAACATCTCCTTAGTCCTTCTCAAGTACTTGAGAATGTTCTTCACTGCTATCGAGTGATTCTCCCCTGGGTCTGACTGATACCGGTTTACCACGTTCAGTGTCTAAGCTACATCTGGTCTGGTGCACAACATCGCAGAGCCTACCGCAGAAGCGTTGGGTTTAACAGACATGCGTTCCCTTTCCAAATCAGTCTTGGGAGACATCTCTTTGGAGAGGGTGATTCCGTGACAAGCCGGCAGATTACCGCGCTTAGAATCTTCCATACTGAATCTTTTCAGTATAGTGTTGATATACCTGGACTGCGAAAGTCCCAACATCCTCTTGGATCTATCACGATAGATCCGGATCCCCAGAATATAAGAGGCATCACCCAGGTCTTTCATTGAGAACCTGTGTGACAAGAATCCTTTGACAGATTGTAGCATAGGAATGTCGTTTCTTATCAATAGAATGTCATCCACGTATAAGACGAGGAATACAACACTTCTGGCCACAACTTTACTATATATATATGGTTCATCTGGATTTTTGATAAAGTCATATTCTTTGACTGTTTCATCAAAACAGATGTTCCAACTCCGCGATGCTTGTTTAGTCCATAAATGGACTTAAGCAACTTGCATACTTTCCCGCTGCTTCCACTCTGATTGAAACCCTCTGGCTGATTCATATAGACGCACTCTTCTAAATTACCATTCAGAAAAGCCGTATTTATGTCCATCTGCCATATTTCATAATCATGGAAGACAACAATAGCAAGAAGGACACGAATGGATTTGAGCATAGCCACTGGAGAAAAAGTCTCGTCATAGTCCAAACCAGGTCTTTGACGAAAACCTTTTGCAACAAGTCTAGCCTTATAGGTTTCCACCTGTCCATCTACACTAATCTTTTTCTTGAAGATCCATTTGCATCCTATGGGTTTTACCCCATCTGGAGCAAAGTCCAAAGTCCATACTTTGTTGGTGTACATGGACTCCATTTCGGTCCGCATTGCATCTAGCCATCGTACCGAGTCGCCGCTCTGGATGGCCTGCTGGAAGCTAGTAGGTTCATCATCATCGATGATGCAATCCTCTCTATCCCCATCTATGAGAAAACCGTAGTATCTCTCAGGCGGATGAGACGGCCTACTACTTCAGCGGAAGGGTGCGGGAATGTCCTGTTCTTCTTGAACTACTGGTTCTACCAAACTTTCAGTAGTAGTTTGTGGTTCTGGAATTTCTTTCAGTTCTATTTCGCTTCCACTTGTTTCTTTTTCTAAAAACTGATGTTCTAGAATATGGGCATTGCGAGAAACAAACACCTTCTGTTCCTCTGCATAATAGAAATAATATCCCTTGGAGTTCTTTGGATATCCCACAAACAAACATTTCACTGATCGTGCCTCGAGCTTGTCCACATGCTGCTTTTTAACAAAAGCTGGACATCCCGTTATTTTCAGATGCTGAAGATGGGGTTTCTTCCCACTCCAAATCTGATATGGAGTGGTAGGCACAGTCTTGGTAAGAGCCCTGTTCAGAAGATATGCCGCTGATTCTAGCACATAACCCCAGAAAGATCGCGGTAACTCAGCATTACTCATCATGGATCATACCATATCCAATAGGGTTCGATTCCGTCTCTCCGATACACCATTATGCTGTGGAGTGTATGGAGGAGTAAGCTGAGAGAGAATTCCTTTCTCTTTTAGGTAACCTCGGAACTCGGCACTTAAGTATTCACCACCTCGATCAGATCTTAGTGTCTTGATACTTTTTCCGGTTTGGTTTTCAACTTCATTCTTATACTCGTGGAATTTTTCAAAAGCCTCGGATTTATATTTCATCAGATAAATGAATCCGTACCTTGAGTAATCATCCGTAAAAGTAATGAAATAGGAAAAACCACCTCTTGCATGTGTAGACATTGGACCACATACATCGCTGTGTACGAGTCCTAAGAGCTCGCTCGCTCTTACTCCATGTCCAATGAATGAAGTCTTTGTCATCTTTCCTTTGAGACATGATTCACAAGTGGCATAAGTTTGATATTCGAACGAGTCCAAATATCTTTCTCTATGTAACTTAGTTAACCTTGTCTCATTGATGTGACCTAGTCTACAATGCCATAAGAAAGCCTTATTTAAATCTGGAGACTTTCTTTTTAGTGTGTTCTGGACATTGAAAATCTGGATTTGGTTTAAGACATATATATACCGTTATTTAGTGTACCGGACCCAATCAAACCATGATTAAGATGGATGTTAACAACATCGCTTACAAACGTGAAATCATAACCTTTATTTGATAACAAGGAAACTGATATGATATTACACGTTAAACTGGGTACACAAAAACAGTTATGTAAAACCAAAATATGTCCACTCGTCAATCCCAGGTGATAATCCCCGACGGACACAGCTCCCACACTAGCTCCGTTAGCAACCTTTAGGGTCATATCACCTTCCTTCAACACTCTACGGTTTCTCAGTTCCTGTAATGAATTGCATATATGAGATCCTGATCCGGTATCCAATACCCAGGAAGTAGAGTTGATTGACAAACAATTCTCAATTACAAACACACCTGAAGTCGAAGCCACAGCTTGCTTCGGTCCTTGGTTCTTGGCGTTCCACGCCTTGCAATCCTTCTTCCAGTGTCCTTTCCTGTGACAATGGAAGCACTCATCCTGCGTCACTACTGGCACTGCAATCTTTTTCTTTCCCTTCGCTCCCACTTTACTAACACCTCCTCTAGGTCTGGTGGCGGCCTTCTTCTTCCTTCCTTTGGCCCTAGCCTTGGACCCGGAAGAAGAAGCACCGCTAACAAACATAGCGGGTGTTTCCCTTGCTTTCTGCAAGGTGCCCTCTGCACTCCTCAACATGTTAAGGAGTTCCGGAAGTTCAACTTCTTTTCTTTGAATGTTGAAGTTCAGAATAAACTGGGCGTAGGTGGAAGGAAGGGACTGTAGAATAAGGTCTGTATATAGTTCATTATCCAAAGTAGTCCCAAGGTCTGCGAGCTCTTCTATATAGCTAATCATCTTTAGGACATGTTCTCCTACCGATGATCCGACGGCCAACCTCACTCGAAACAAGTTCTTTGAGGTCTCGTATCTTGCTATACGAGATTGCTCCCCATACAGATCCTTTGTATGGAGAAATATGGATTCAAGGTCTATATCCTTGTGCCTCCTCTGATGTTCATTATTCATTGAGGCAAGCACGATGCACTTGGCCTTCGCGCAATCTAACTCCCAGTTTTTGTGGATTTCCTTATCCGCATTACTGGATTTGGGACCTGGGACTGCAGGTGGCTTAGCAGTGAGGACGTACCCCAATTTGTCATAGGTCAAAGCCATTTCGACATTCCGCAGCCAATCTTTATAGTTTGGCCCTGTCAGTATATTTTTCTCTAAGAGTAACTTAAGTCCAGTCATTTTCAGGGTCGCTGCAAATAGGAGAGAGAGAAGAAAACTCTTTAGCATGATGCTCTTGTAAGTTTAGAGTGGTTTTTAGTTTATCTAAACTGGATGGCTCCCACTGTTTCTGGAATCCTTCCCCAAAGCATAAAAGAAGAATTAGCCAGGACTATTCTCACCGTACAATACTTGCTTAACCGTTCAGCCAGGCTAGTGTCGATACTTCGAGGGAGGTTTTCCAATGCTTTCGCGAAATTCCTTAATTAAATAACCTCTTTTCTCTGGGGGCGTAGCCACGCTGACACCTTTCTAGACACCTACTTGGTTTATATCATTGATCGTTAAGTGACGAATATCCTGATAAGTAGCATATACTCACAGTAGGATCGGGATCCAAATATCATCGTCTGATAATGCTGAAGGAATCCTACCAACATTCATCAAACTCCAAATGGTATGCATCTCTTTGCAAATTTAAGTTTCTTTAGAAATTCCCGATATATATTTTTGCCCCATGCTCTTATGACCTTGGCTTTGGTCAAAATGTAATAAGTCACATGTCAAGTTCTACCCGTCATTATCTTGTCAATTTGAACCCATCCGTATATACCCCTGACTTTGGTCAAATGATAATACGACTGTCCCAAACTAACTCATCTATCTATGCAACAAATGAATACCCAGCAGCTACCAAACACCATGCCTTGACTTTGGCCAAAATACATAGCTTGAATACTACTGAATACCCAAATGAAATGACGGAGGGCTACGAATGGTTTTGGCGAAACCGTGAACGTGGTGAACTTGATATAACCGAAGGAACCTGATAGCTTTTAAAAGGAGAGGTTAAAGCTCCGCAATTAAAAAAATATCTTCTGTTTAAAAATAACCGAGTGGTTTCTTTTAAATTGTTCCAACGATTAAACTTTAGTTTATTTTTTTGCATTAATAATAATGCGTCCCATCATTAACCTATCATTGCATAAAACAACGAAAATACAACGTCCTCTTATGCCATCCGCATTCGCCACTGGGTCCCGTCATCACCCGTTAGGTTACTTAACTAACGACAGAGCGGGGGATGGGTTAGCGCGGGTATAAAACATAAGTGACGTCTTAATAGCTATCATATATAGATATTGTACATTCGTCAGACGCAATAATAGGTATTCCAGATCTCAGATGAACAATATTGGATATACAAGCAATCCGTGTTTGTTTTGAGCCTGCAACAAAAGACGGATTACACAGTTGTGATGAATAGCCATTACCCCACCCTAGACCCCTACGGGTACGGCAAACTACCCGCCAAGTACCCGAAGTGAAGCGGTCTCCCTCAACAAAGTGAGTAAGCCACTAAACACTTCAAAGTACCCGATAGTTTGTGCACCCCACCTAGGGTCTGTCCTAGGAGCAAAAACAGTAAAATGAAATAATACAACGGTGGCTACAACCACAACCTGGATGTGCCCCGCAAAATAATATTACAACATATTACAATTACATTGAATGAATGAATATAACAACCCATCTCAAACCCTGGCTAATCATCACAACAGTCCAATACAGTTCACAACCACAAGCAGTTAAAACCATTACAGAAATGTGCAACCCCCTGCCAACCGACATACTAGCAATTAGGGAAGGTTTACGAACACATTATACAATCACAGATATAATCATATTAGCAAACATCATAAATTTCGATCGAGCAAAACACTTTAGATTCTACTGCAAAACTTTTCTGTGCACCTGAGATATTAGCAGAAAATAAAATATCCAGAAATATCACTGTTAACACACAGGGGTTACTGAAAGAAATTTGGGCCGACTCGGGCCTAACTCGGATCCGCGGCGGATCGCATGGATCCGCTGCGGTTCCGCGGTGAGTTAGCCTAATTAGCAGTCCAAATTTCTGCAGTAGCCCTATAATTCCTTGCTTGTTATTCTTCAGGTCCCTGAAAAAATTTTAGGGCCTGTTTTAAAATCGACAGAAACTGTGTTAAATCGATGATTTTTCCGGTTCTTTTTGCGTTCGAAATTCTTACGACTTTGCTAATGACTTAATTATTGTTTAGCGAGGCTCTGATACCACTGTAAGTCGATATACAACACCCCACAACTTGCGGGGAGGCGGAAATATGAAAAACGATCTTGTTCTTTGCTTAAACATCGACTAAACGCATGAATCAAAGCTAAACGATAACTAACAACTATCATAGAAGTTCAAAACTACTATGTGAAGTGATTATACCTAAAGAACCGTGTCCTTCATCTTTACGTTCTCCACCTCCTCCTCGGCCTTCTCCAAGTACTAGACGATCCACCCGAGAGCTTTGCTTCAAGCTTTACCTCAAACTAGAAGTAACTAGGTTTCTTAAAGTGCTAATCTAAGTAACCTAGGTGATATAGAGAAGGGTTATGGATTAAGTAGTCTAATCTAATCCTTGATCTCAACATATGAGAGGGGAGGATTAGGGTTTGAAGAGAGAGAGCTTGAGGAGAGAGAAGGTGAGCATAAGAATGAGATGAGATAATGATCTATCATAATATATATCAAGCATTATCATTTATCCAATAAAAGAAAATAAAGGATTTACAACCATGCTTGATAAATATCAAAGGGTGATTCATCTCTATGAGTCATTAAGCATTTATGATGCATTAATGACATGGATGAATCACTCATATGACTCACTAATCTCATTTAAAGCATATGACACCTACACCCCCAAGTCATCATCTTCTAGAAGCTTCTCGTAAAATTACGAGAACGCCCCTCCTATCCGTGAAAACAAGGAAAAAGTTTAGACTGTATAAATCCAATATCCCGATACTAGAATCTGGCTTAAACCAAAGCCGACTAGTAAAAACTGTCCGAAAGTCGTACGTGCGTAAACACACTTATGCGTCCGAACCCTTATCGTAAAACCATACGACCTCTATATCGTTTCGCCTGGAGCAGGAAAACTCTCTGTGTGGGACTCTAATGACTCGACTACTACGCTGGCAGTGGGTTTAACCACAGACCGCAAGCGGCACTAGCTGTACGTAACGATCCTCAGGTAGATGTCGATAAGAAGGCCGATGAGGAAACCCATCTGAACTCCTACTGAGCCTGATGTGACAATCTCCGTACAGTCCGGTATGTTCATCTAAGACTATCGCATATCGGGCCTAGGAGGCGGCAAGCGTCAGTCCCTAAATAGCTGTATAAGTCCTGTCGGAGCGAAGCCCATTACACCCTGAGAAACTACTGGAACCTATCAGCAAATCTTGCTTGCCCTGGGCAGGGACTTTGCGTAATGGCTCTCTGACACAGCGCGATATCAACTCCCAATACCGGGAGAGATGAATCCTGTCTAACCGCCACTGCCTCCAAGCGCTCGGGACTGCACCCAACTGCTACCTGTTTGCACGACTCCTTTGAGCCGTGGTAGGGTAGCAATCTAAGAACAGTGGGACACACTCGAGGCGAAGTAGCAGTGTCAAGTCTGCGGACTATGCTGTACTCATGTTACCTGGGAACTGTTAACTGACGACTGGTATAAAACCCAACCAACAGTTACCTGTGAGTCCTGTCCGGTGTACCCGTAACCCAACGAGCACCTGTATACTATCTCCAGTACGACGTACTGACGGCTGTGGGACAGACCATCTCCCCAACTAGGATGAGAAGCGTACACACTAGTCTACTCCGGAGTATCGATGCCCTGTCTCGATAATCCTACAACTAGGGACCTGAATAAGGATGTGCTTGTAGACTACCCAGCCCCCACTAGTGTGACTGCCATCACAACGCTGGTAGTCAAGCAAGATCCTAAGAGCTCTATCAATACGTATACTCACATATAAAGATAGAAAAACCAAGTACCATACTACCATGTTTAGCAAGACTGTTATATACATGTGAATATCCCAAGCTTCCATTAAGTAATATACAAACTAGTATGATACAATAATGGCCCCTAGGGCATATACACTAACACAATGCACAAAGTTCAAGGGCATCACAAGATTCAAGACTTCAACGTGAAGCTCATAGCAAAAAGTCTACAACATTCTGCTCTGTGGAAATCTTGATGAAAATAGAAGAGATTCTGTGCAACCAAGTGAAGAAAACAGAAGGAGAAAACAACATGAAGCAACCCTGAAGAACTGAGCCAGAGATCCCACTTATTGGCCGCGGAACTACGGCCAAACATGGCTTTTTGCCGAGGAACCGCGGCTGTGCAATGCACGTGTCGGTGGGTGTGTCGGTGGGTGTCGGTGCTTTGAACCGGCTTTCCTAGCGTAGTCTTGTAAATTCAAATGTTGATCAGATGTAAACCTAGGGTTTCTCCTATCTATAAATACGAAAGCCAGAAGCCTAATTAGGCATGCCTCTTTTTAACTCTTAGATTAAAATTTTAAATTCCAGTTGTAATGTACTTGTTGAGAGATCATCAATAAAAGTGGTTACTTTTATTTTTATCTTGCATTCTTTTATCTGAATTTAATTCCTGCAATTTTTTATCTGTCTTTTATTATCTGCAATTTAGATAGTCTATTAAAACAAAAATATAAAAATGAATTTTATCATCACTTTCCTAATGAGAGAGTAATTCCTCACTTGTTATGGTTAGGATAGGGAAGGTTTGAGAGAAGGAAATCTCTCTCACTCCTTTCTTTGCCCATATAAATTTTAAAATACGGACTCTATTTAATTCAACCACCCACTGCTCACTACGGCACCCTATCCTAAATAATAGCGGTGATTCTCTAGTTAGACCGGTTGTGCTTGAATTAACTGAAGGTTAGGACTAAGAGTTATGAACGTACGGACACGGACCAAAAGGATGAAACTAAGTTTCTTCCTAGTCGTGCTAATCCTCGTTGTTGACTATTACCCTAACACCTATGTTCTTAACTAGGGCAATAAAAGCAGTGAGTAGAATCCCTATTTCAAACTAACTTAATCCTAACCCTAGCAAGCCTTTAAATCAATTTAATCTCATTCATAGATCATAAAACAACATCTACAAAAAATAGGACTTTACTCGTTAGAACTTAAGGAAAAGAACACCATTCCCTGTGGACCGACTCGTACTCAACCGGCTAGCTACCAATCCACACCGTCTTGATTGCGGTATTCTTAAATTTAAACACGCACGCAAAAACGTTAACAATCATTAATACATCAATTTCCCTACTCTTTCTAATCATCTAAAGGTGTTTGGTATAAATATAGCACATATTAGCAATTCGTCTGCAAAATATCAAATAACATGTGTTATACATTATAACCGGCATTATGAGGGAAATTAAGTGTTTATTACTACATGCATGATTTTGTATATCTCAACATATTTTATCGAGATTGTATGCAGAAAATTTTTCAGGTAAAAGAACCGGAATCGCAAAAGTGCCGATAAAGTTCAGCAAGTCAAAGACTTGAAATCTGACAGCAACCAAGAAAGGATTATAAGATTCCAGACATCAAAAGAACACCTCAAAGACAACACCAAACAAACCAGAAATATACAAGCAGAGATCTCCTCAAATGGCCGCGGATCCGCGGCTGATCTAGGACGATCCGCTGCGGTTCCGCGGCCGTGTTGACTCATCGGCACTCGAGACTTTTCCAGAGCCTTCCTTGTAACGGCCTAGCTTCCTCAAGACGCTCCATTTCCACGTAGTATCTTCTGGAAGGCTCTGCATAACTACCAAGCTTAGGAGAGAAGATTCATTTGAAATTATAAAAGGGGATCTAGATCTAAAATTTGGGGGTTGTTGATTAGTTGTTAAAAATTGGGGGGAAATTGAGAGCCGCAATTCAAATTCAAGTTGAGTGACACAACTTGAGATCTAAACCTTAACCCAAATCCAATTCCAAAGCCAAATCAAGATCCATTGAGAAGCAAATAAAGAAAGCAATCAACGATCCTTTATCCGCGAAGCCAATCTTCGTCAAGAGCGCGAGATCCACGACGATCCAAGTCTCACGGAGATCGAGCGGAGCGAACTTCGACGGATCTAGTTACCTCTTCAAAGGAGCGATCGAGAGCAACTCTTGTAACCTCGAATTGAGGGAATGTGTAATTAGTCGTCGATTTAATAAAGGTGATAATTAGTTAATTCTTGCTTTCTTTGTATTCTTGCACTATAAAATTTCTAGATCTTGAATCGTTTATTTTCATGATGCTTGAGTAGATATCCGCTTGTGACGGAATCGAGAGATTTGGTAAATCTAGTGACGATAAAATCCTAATACTAATCTTAAGTCTTATGAGATTTGTGAACTTTAGGAAAAAGAATCATCAATGACCTGATTTGGATCAAGATCACATTCTTGATTATTTCGTTGCAAATTAAGGATCAAATGATTGATGATTTTCTTTGCTAGAGGCTAGATACGAATGATGATCAATGAAAAGACAAGGGATGGAGAAGGAGAAACACTAGTTTCTTTAGTAGATCCCTAATTTTCATTCATTACCATCAATCTAGCTACAGTACATCAATAGATAATATTAGTCATTATTAGATTCATCATTGATACCAATCCGATCGATTCCTACAAGCTATTCTTCATAATCTTGATAAATCAAATTGATTTGGACATCTTCTTGATTCTTGATTCTAGATCTATATTTTTGATTTTCTTGAAATGACAACTCAATTAAATCATGAATCTATTTCTTGAATTTTCTTTTATCTTTTCATTTCGACTCATCTAAAACAAGATCGATCAAAACACACATCTCAGTGGACGATCCGTATTCATTAACGCGCTACATCGACACCATGAATTGATTGCGGTACAAATTTCTTTGGTTGTGATTAAAACTTTTCTAAATACACACGAAGACAATCCAATCAAATGGCGCCGTTGCCAGGGATGCGTGATATTTTGTTCGTTCTTGTTATTTGAGTTGAAAAATTATTATTCCATCATATTTTAATTCAAGATTCGCATCTTGTGCTTAACGACTAGTGTTTGAATTTTTGCGAGGGAATCAGGAATCATTGTATCAGTGAGATCAAGATTCAGAGAAGATCTAAAAATTCCAGAGCAGTACATGAACCTACAGAAATTTTTTGAAATCCTAATTCCTCTCTTACACCGCGGATCCACGGCTAATTGATTGTTTTGCGGCGGTTCCGCCGCCGTTTTGGTGATTCGGTGCCTAAAACTTCTGTGGTATAATCTCTGCTCTCTCCTCTCTTCTCTGATCTTGTCCACTAACAACTTTCTTATAGGATTCTTTGCAAAAAACAGCGCCGCTAAATAAAAATCTGTTGTGTTTCTTGAAATTGGTTGTTTGCATATTTTAATACGGAAATTAAGGGGCAAAGACCAAATTCAGATTAGGTAGGGATTTCATTACCCTTCCTTTGCCCTAAAAATCATAAAAGTTGCATCCGCATCACCCTCATTAACTAAAAAATATCTAGACATGACTCTAAAGACCGTCGCGCTCACTTAGGATAGAAGGAGGTTGTGGGTAATCTACTGTTTATCCGCATTTCTTTTGTGGTGTCTAAGGCAAGTGTGTCTAAGGCATGTGGTTACTTAATTAGGCCCACTACTTACGTAGTGGAGAACCTCCCACTTACCTGGCACTTACCTGGCCACAGAAGGGATAAAGAGGCAATAGAGGATCTATCCTGCAATTTTTCTTCTGGAAGTCTAGGAGCGGTCTAGAGACTTGACCTAAGTGACCATTATATCTAGGGTTGCTTGTGCATATTTTGTGTGATTTTTCAGAAATCTATCTTTTTCAAAAACAAACACCAAATCCATCTTTTCTCTAATTATCACAACGCTGCCACTTGTGCTAAACCATTTAGTGCATGCTCGGCTGGACACGGGATTCTAGTGCCCGTCTTGTCCGCGTTCCTTCTATCGACTCCGAAGTCGGTAATTCTACATCTACTTTTTCTTCACCCACTACCACACCCACTTCGATGGACGGTTCTCCATCGAACTTCTTTAACACTACTCTGCCACCGTCCACAGGTGCGCAGAATCCACCCCGCATCTCTCTCCAAGAGAGATGCTACCCTATTCGAGGACCTCTTTTTACCTGTCTTTCCATTCCACCAGCCAATGGGGACAATTTCGAAATCAAACCTCAATACATCAATCTTTTACACAAATTTCACGGGCTCGAGTCTGAAGACGCATATGTTTTTATCACCAAATTCGAAAACGTATGCGCTATGATGGGTACGTCACAGCTGTCTGTGGATGCTATGCGTTTACGTCTTCTCCCATTCACTTTGTACGATTTAGCCGAGAAGTGGCTTTATAACACACACGTACATTCTATTTCAACATGGGATGAATTCGTCTTAGCATTCCTTAAGAAATTTTATCGCAATCATAAGATCGCCCGTGTTCGGAGCGAAATCTTCCAATTTACCCAACTTCCCAATGAACCATTTTGGAAATGCTTTGAACGGTTCAAGAATCTCTTTTTACAATGGCCTCATCATGGAATCCCTAGATGGGATCCGTGTCGAGTTATTTATAAGGGTATAGATCTCACAACAAACCAGATGCTTGAAACCATGTGTCATTGTCAACTCCTGTCTAAAGATGATGGTGAAGCATGGAAAGACCTAGAAAATCTTGCTCAAAACACTTTACAATGGGAAAGTGTTAGTCAACCACTGTCTAGAGAAGATATCAATCAGCTCGATGTTTCCGTCACAATGAAAGCCGAAATGGCTGCAATACAAAGGAAACTCGACGCTATAGAAAACAAAATCTCTTCAGCCTCCCTAAACCAATACACACTTCCCAAAACCGTGTGGTTGATGTTCAAACCCATCATATTTGACGCAAGAATTTCCTTTGAATGTACCGTTTCAAGGTCACACTAATCCTGCATTTCAGCAACAACCTAGAAATGATCCTTCTTCTTCCACAGATAATCAAGGTTGGAGGAATCACCCTGATTTTGCTTGGAACCAATACCAAACTAAAAATACGGTTCCAAATCAAAATAACTTTCAATGGATCCCTCCACAGCAACAACAACCACCAGAAATGAGTCAGCACCCATTTCAATCGCAACCTTTACAAAACCCGGCCAACAACTTTGATCTTTCTTCTGCCGGTACCAATAATTCCTCTGCACTCGACTTGTTCATTGCACAGTCCATGCAAATGAATGACATTTTAACATCTTCTATCTAGACGTTAGTGTAAAACACTGTCTCCCACGGTGAGAGTATCAACTTGATAAAAGCACAAATTGCACAACTGACTGCAGCAATGAGTGCTAGAGAGACAGGAAAACTTCCATCTCAACCCCCACCTGATCCTAGACCTTCACAGTATAATGTGAATGCACTTACCACGTTAAGATCTGGAAGAGTGCTGGATAACCATGTGGGTGAACAAATTGAAACTGATAATGAGGAACCAATTGAAACCCCAGCTTCCACTTCCACTCCCACTTCTACTTCTTACCCTATTTCGTCTAGTTTACCTTCTTCTTCCGAGCCTATTCTCCATTTTCCCCAAGGCTCGAACCCTCCACCCAATTTATCCTTTCCATCCCCACAAACTTCTCCACAAATGTTGGACCCAACACTTATTGATAAAGCTCCATTTCCAAATAGGTTGAGGCCCAACAAACCTAATGCACAAATGGAGAAGATTGTGGACATGTTTAAGAAAGTTAACATCAACATCCCTCTCCTAGATGATATACAACAAGTTCCAGCTTATGCGAAAATATTTAAGAACTTGTCCACTAGGAAGAGGAAGACTCAAGTGCCGAAAAAAGTGTTCATGTCAAGTACTGTAAACACAGCTTTTCCCCAACAATTACCAAGGAAACGTAAGGACCCTGGTTGTCTTACAATTTCAATTGCTATTGGGGATAAAAATATTAACCGTGCTTTACTTGACCTTGGTGCTAGTGTTAACTTGTTTCCATATTCTGTGTATGAGCAATTAGGTGTCGGAGAGTTAAAACCATCGCAATGCACTTTACAGATGGCAGACCGATCTATCACCAAACCAAGGGGCATGCTTGAGGATTTGTTGATAAAAGTTGGAGAGTTTATCTTCCTTGTGGACTTTATTGTTCTAGATACACAACCTGTAGTAAACCCACGGAACCAAATTCCGGTGATTCTCAGTCGACCCTTTTTGGCGACTTCCAATGCTGTAATCAATTTTCGAAACGGTTCTCTGACCCTATCCTTCGGGAATAGGTCAATTGAACTTAACATTTACAAGTTGGGAAGTCAAGCCTCTGAACCCTTTGCTCATGTATGTTCTTTCGAATTAATGGATGTCGACAGCAGCGAATTTGATCAGCTTCACCATACTGATCTAGACTCTTTTCATACGTTGTTGTTTGACCCAGCAATGTATTATATACATACGGACTCTTCCATTGAGTTGTCCGGGTCAACATCTAACGCTGATTATAAATCTTTTATGGAGTTTAGAGATCATCCCGCCCTTTCTGATGAGATTATTCTTCGGGATATCGATGAAAGCTTCGCTGATGAACTCGCATTTTTAGCAAACACGGGTGTTGAGATGAATCAACTCCAAAACAAAGAAATTGAACCTCCACCCCTTCTTCTTGACAATCACAAGAATGCGAGTAATCCATCATCACAATAACTGTGTCGTCTCTCCAAATTGAGACGCAAACCCTTTCTTTTACACCACTTATCTCTTCCCCACTTCTTCTTGACTCTATACAACATGTTCTTCCACCAACCGGTGCGTTTCACTGATAAATTTTTCGAATGGTTGGTGTTGACTTTCTTTCTTTGCAAAGCTTGGCATTGACCTATAACTTTACCCCCTCTTGTGATTTTCAAAGCTTAACATTGTTTAACTCAAGTTTGGAGGGGTATATTTTTGGCTCTTGAAAAATAAAAGTTGTCCTCAAAATTGTGAGCCAAAAATAAGTTTGGGGGAGGATTTTCACGACCATATTTATTGCCCCCATTAATAAATTTCCTCCCAAGCCTACAGGTTTCTGAGATTTAACAGATGGCAACAGTGATGACACTGTTCTAAACAAGTTTGGGGGAGGTTTGTGCTTATTTACGCATCACTTTGCATCATACTTTGCATAAGCACAAAACATATAATAATAAAAAAATTGTACATAAATAAGATAATAAAAGATTAGATAGTGAAAAATTACATCCAAAAGATTGGAAAATTTTAAGAAAACTTAGAAAGTTAGAAGTTTTCTTAAACGAAACTAGTAATAAGTAGTTATGAGCCGTTGTCCCAAGGGTTAGTAAGATGAAAGAAGTCACTAATCAGAGGATAAAAATAAGTCTAAAAAATAGTGCTTATTCTGGAAGCCAAACATTTGAACGTTGATACCCTACTATACGCACTTACACACATCTTGAAACTCGGGATAGTAGAGGATACCTTGAAATGCTATTGTCTAAAAGCCAAAGTATGAAGAAAATAATAAATAAAGCATAAAATATAAAATGGTATAGAAAAATGAACACTGGTTTTGTAAACACCAAGGCAGCAATACAAAAATATAGCGATGGTGCTTCATCACCTATTGCCTTAGACCAACTGGTTTGGGAGTTACTGCTAAGTCTTAGGAGTTGCAAGACGAGAAAAATACTAATACGCCTAATAAGCAAGCACATGAGTAATCGGTCGGTTAGTACCTCAAGAAGTATTAACGGTCGCATGAAAAATGTGTGAGCAATTCCATCTAATATTCATCAATTAAAAAGTACTGAGGTAGGTGGACATGAGTATGATAGCTTGAATTGAATTCTCTGAGTGTAGGGATATCTTGTACATACACGTAGGGGTATATGATCAATGTTTGGAAGAAAGATAGGAATGAAGAATAAAGAAGATTTTTTATTGAGGGAAGATGTGATTTCTAACATCTTTTCATGTGTCACGAACCAAAATTAGGCATATGACCGGGCCCATAAACCACATAACGTCTATAGGCGTACGTAATTTAAGTAAGCCGAAACCGAGAAATCTAAACTACCCCAAAAGGGGTTAAATGGAGAAAAACATAGTTTGAAACATTCGGAAAATCTTTAACTTTAGTTTTCTTTCTTGAAAATTTCGGCAGTATCTCCTTTGTAAAAACTATCCCCGAAAACGGGTACAACATATATAATATAAAAAAGCATCCTAAACGGGAGCAAATCACGCCCAACAGCGGAAACAACACCACAAGTATACGACGCCCAACGGTGAAGATCTACAAAAGGAAATAAAGTAAACCAACCCCAAAAGCGAACATAAAAACCCATCGCTCAAGTCTCGCAACTACAAGTCTTCTAAGTCTGCAACATATACAGTTACGAGTTTATGATTTGATGGAGTGACTAGATACAACATGAAAAACAGGTACGAAAGGGGCACGATCCAACATGTACCACCTACCAAAACAAATCACCCGAAAGCAAGCTGTGTGCCAGCTATGCCGCTACTGATCCAAGCGGACAACCTGCAAGAACTGTGGCACAACGGGGGTATGTAGCCAACTCGTGAGAAGAAAACATCAACAGGTAGAAATCGAAAAAAACAACGATTCGTTGGTCAACTATATCATAAAGGTAATACTACGATATCTAGGGTGACCGTATCTGCATATGTGACAACACAATATAAATGCGTAACAGCAAGTAGATATCATCCAACAATAAAATCAATCCATGTATGCAGGCGGCTCTCGTCCAACAGTATAATCGATGCATGCATGAAGGTGGATCTCGTCCAACAATATAATCAATGCATGTATGCGGTGGATCTCGTCCACGTGTCAACCACTGACACAACAACTCCTGCATGTAAATATCATAAAAGTATTTGAAGGTAAATACGAGGATATCAGAGAATGTGTGTCCATCAACGACACATCAAATCATGGAACCGGAGTGTCTAAAGTCGACCACTCGAAACATCATGAAACCCGTGTCCAGCAGCGACACGTAAATCCTCGTCTGTCAGGCGCCGTCACCATGACCGGCCCTACTGTCAGTACATCTCATAGAACCTGACTGTCCACATCGACACCCGAAATCTACGTAGCATGTCTGAACATGACTCCGGTCGGTATCCCCCAGATATCCGCCGAGTCCAAATAATATCACCGGTAGGTAGTGGTCCCTCTGCCAGGCTCATCGTCTAGACCATGATATCATCTCTTCCCCCGGGGTACCATACCGGGTCCACCATGTACCCGCAGACGGTGCCTCCCGCTCCTCGAATCGGGTATCACAAGCCAAATCTCAGAACCGAGAAATCATATGGTGGACGCATTGAAATATCATATTAAGAGAAACCGAGTTTTCAAACAATATATAGTTTTCTTGAAATACCCCTAAGGTTCTCAAATCCATAAATCACATGAAATCCATATCTCAATGCGTAAATCCATGAAAACTGATATATGCAACATAAAACAACAGTATGAGCATATTAAGGGAAAACTGCTCTTTTAATTGAATCCAGCATTAAATTATATCATGCGGTTCCCAAATTCTCCGTAAAACAAGTGCAGCATCATATGAGGTGTACATGTAACTGTAGCAAGGTATAAGTATCTACATGTAAGCAAGTATGTATGATGTATTTCATAAGCGCAATAGCACAATAACCTACGTCTCAATATCACATGTCAATACAATACCACTTAGGGTATATGCAACTATAGCAAGATATGTGGGTGTACATGTCAGTTTGTAGGCATGATGTACGTGTAGCTGTAGCAGAGTATGTGGGTGTACATTTCAGTATATCTTGCAACGTGGAACAGTGATGTGAACATGGCAGTATATCGTAGCTAGATGTAGCAATTTTACTGTGTAGTGATATAACAATTATCAATGATGAAGTGTGTGAGCCGGCAATCTGTGTAAGTGTAAGATACGCATCATCGATAATGGTGTAGGTGTACTAGCACAGGTATAAGAAATCCAATGAGAATAGCATGAATGCAGCACAATGCATATAGTGAATCAAATGCTATAAGGTATAAAAATCAACTAGACCGAGTCGGTGAATCTATCAATCGGCATCCAGCCACATAACATCACGTATGGTACAATCCATCGTACGGCATCCTCTAATCAAGGGAATGGATAAATCAACAAGAAAAACTCATCACGTACGATAATCTAACGTACAGCGGCATTAACCAAATAGGGATTCTAACATCCTATACAACATCGGGGGTACGGATTTAAGTCTCGTACGGCATATGACTCATTATGCAATCATTATCTATATAAATATATGTACCTATCTCTCAGGTCACATCCATATCAATCTCGTATCAGGGGACCTACAAAGTTATGAACAATCACATATCGATTCGAATCCATATAACTACATATCACACTAGGTCATCATATCACATCGTATACCCATTCATTACACTAATATCTTGCAACACATTAATATAAACACCACACTTGTTCTCTTTCAAATCTTACTTATCATGATTCACTATCATTTCATATTCTCCTAAACCGATATGTTCACTAATGTCCACTTCTATCATATTATCTTTTGCAATTGCTAAAATTATATCAGTCGCCTATCATTTATCAGGATATAATAACCAAACGATCTTTCAATCCAATATTTGCGGGGGTGCTATACGCCATCCACCCGACTTCCCCCAGTAGATATAAATCTACTCACCTGCTAAACTCCTCGCTTAGCCGTAGTCGATGCGATTCGTCGTCTCGGAATCCACGCGAAGGTACCTACAATCAATACGAATTCGCAAATCTATTGACACCAAATTCCGAAATCCAAAATACGGCACGCGGTGCGCTCATAGGTTAGAACCTATGGCCTACCCATGCAAAACAATCAACTACCCTTGTCTTTGACGTACAAACATCCAACGACAAAATACAGCATCCAAAACTCAAAACCAATAATCCAAATATTGGAAAACGTAGCCAAAACTCTAAATAGGGTCGCTATACATGAAAACTGCCACATTAAAAACCCAATAATACTAATACGCATTTACAAACACCATAAATATCGTAGTTATTAATATTTACGTCATCTCCATCTTCATTTAAAACCCACGTCAAATTTTACCGAAAAGCTAGTAAGCAGTTATATCAATTTCTCTCAATTTAGCACATGTCCAGAATTTTAACAATTCTAGCGATTTCAAATATCATATAATAACTTAACTAAGTTCTCCAAACCATATCCACAATTTTAATCTCACTCAATTAAGCTTTAGTTAAAACCTAGTAAGCAAATTTTTAATTAGACAAGGTAGGAATTAACAACAATTATCATTCTCACAAATTGAATAAAATTTCCATGTTAACACTTCATGATTAACCACTTAATCAAAACAAAACCCTAACTTGATTTCACAATTATTATCATGAATTAATTTAAACATGAACTTTAAAGCTATAATAAACACTTAATTAAGCAAAGCTTAAAGAATTAAGCAACAAATTAGGATTAGGGTTAATTAGGATTTATACCTCATAACAAGATCTCAATTTTTTCAACATCACCAAAATTAACCCTCCAAAATGATGCTTTTTCATGAAGATCCGAGCAAGATTAGGCTTAAGGATTAATGGTTTAATTTTTATTTAGGAATTTTTGGATTTATTTTGGGATTTTTGATGAGTTTTTGATCTTGGAAAATGAAGAAATGAGCTTGGAAAAATTTGGGGCAGAAATGGGGGAAGAGAGCTCGGCCAAGGTGAGGGGGGGTTGTTTGTGTAAGAAAAATGGAGAAGTTTCTAGCAAAAATACAATAAATGCTTCATTTAATGCAATTTTGCCACCTTTCATTTTCCTTTCTTTTCTTTTTTTAAAATTTAAATCCTTTGCACTAAAAAATCTTGATATTTTGAAGAGAAGCCTCCAAAATAATTGTAGTGATGATTTCCAAGGATTCTCATTTAGAAGAAATTTCCCGATTTACGTGCTTAATTTACTGCTTAAAATAATATTTTATTTGGGAAAAATTCTATCTGAACCAAAACTTCCATATACCCCAAAAGTTTGTGCACTAGTTTTATTTTAGCTAAACTAGGTGCCGGCAAGTTTATACTGAACTTTGATCAAAATCGGGTAAAAACGGAAAATACCGACTATTTTACTCTAAAACGGAAAAATTCGTATAACGATTTCAGAAACGTTACAATCTTCCACACATAAATAAATTTGGTCCTCGAATTTAAATTTAAACCCCCAAATACTAAAACATTTCAATAAACGGCTACATCAACGGGGCTCCGAAATAACGGAAGAAACAGAAAACCACAGCGCATCCTGCGCGCCGGAAAAATGAGTACTAAACTCAAAACCGATCTCCGTCAAGCGTCACGCAATTCATTTGACTTGCACGCATATCATCGGAGTCACAAAGGAGATATAGATCTCAAATCCACTACCGAAATACCATATGCACTAATCAAATACCATAATACATATATAGTACGCATCCTGTTTGAAAAATCTCCAAAAACCGAATAATTCATATGCATAATCTTTTCTGAATTGCCGCGTAATGTGTAAATCACGGCACAAATGACGGACGCTCATTTGTAAAGTAATAATATACTCTCATATAAGTTTTGCCAAAATATGTGTCCCGCCATTTTGAAATATCCCAAAAGGCTTTATTTGTAACTTTCATGTCACACGCAGACACGTAAGAAATAGCGAGACTATAGCTCCTTTTTGAAACCTCTTGGTAAACTTTTTATGCATGCAAAAGTGCACAGGTACCGTCCTTGGATTAGTCCTGTTAGGGTAATACAAAGTATAGGGCCTCATCATGAAAACAAAGCGCTCGAAAGCAAAATCAGCCTCATATGGCATATCCAACAATCACGTGCGTCTGGTGCGCACGGAAATCAAATCCAAATACAAGTGCCAATATGCACAAAAGCAAAAATAAGTGCAACGGGTGTGCATGAAACCATCTGTCCAGTGTAACAGGTATGCATGACAACAACATCTAGTGCATCTATAGTGCACGAAAATCTCAACCGGTACAACTGTCATGCACAAACGAAAATCCAAATCGAGTGCATCCGATGTGCACCAATCACATCTCATATTATGCACTCAACATGCACGAAAATCCAACTCCAGTACATCCGTCATGCCCAAATACAATTTGAATCAAGTGCATCCCATATGCACAAATAAAAATCTAAATTAAGCGCCTAATATGCGCAAAATCCGACCCAAGCGCGTCAGGTCCGTAATAAGCATCAAGTGCAGTAGCATGCACGAAAACAAACATCAAGTATGCACGCGCACGAAAACACAAATCCGGTAAAATGAATGCTCAAAGGTATAAATCGAGTGCAACCAATGAACGAAATACCAATCCTATACATCCAGTGCACGAAATATCAAATCCTGTGCATCCCGTGCACGAAATATCATCAACAACTCAAATGCGTATGAAAACCACACGAGCGTACCAAGGTGTATAAAAATCATAAAAGTGTCCAACTGCGTGCACAAAATACGTATCAATGCACTGCGAGTACATATGAGCTATACCGAGTGCTAAAATCAAATCGAGTGCGTACCACACGCACATATCAAATCAACTGTATGAAATCCACCAAATCATAAACATGTGCAGCTAAGGCACAAAATCAATATCAAGTGCAAATAGATATGCACAAATCACGAACCAATACAACAGTGTGTAAAACGTATATCCAGTGCAACAAATATGCACAAAATGTAAATACCCAGTAGGTGCAGCCATGGTGCACGAAATATCATGAAACTCCAATCCAAGCGATATAAGCGTGATACTCAGATCACAACGCAAATCGCAACACATGACATTGAGGCACACCTCCTACAATGTCGGAGAAAAGTCGGTGCGCCCAAACTGGCAGAGCAAGAACATCCGCTCGCCTCCTACCCACGGTCTGGCGTCCTTTGTCTCTGGGTCCTCAGAATACACGCAACACATCTGATTCTCGGTGCAAATCTTATTGCAGCAGTGTCATGGAAGGAACCGGCTCAAGGTCTCTTCCGATCCCTCCTACGCCGAACTATACGGAGGCTGGTACTCTTACATATTCATTCTCGTTCTCTGGACATCTGCGTTCTCAGCACAACTTTTCCTCGGAAACTAGCCGTATCTCAACGCCTCTGTACACATATCCGATCTCTAATCTCAACGGGGAGTAACAACAGCTCGTTAACATCTCGCACGAATCTCTTGCTCCACTCATCTTCATTATCATCCACTTGACGTCGCATCATGCTATCTGCGTACCGCAAATGTTCTCGGCTACAGTCAATCCGGAGTCTCTCACATGGACTCGAACTACGAACACGATATCTTCATCACTCTGTCGAAGATATCAAGCCGAACATGTCCTAGGGAACCCGTCCCATCACTCGGAGGAATACTCAATACTCGTCCGCTCTCGATCAACTCACAACTCAAGATAGACTAGCTATCACCGGTCGCCTCTCTGCCTGAAAGCTCCAGCGATCTCAGCTAGAAAGCTCTGGAAGCGGCCTCACATCAATCTCAGCAGTGGCTGGGTCATCTGTCTACACGGTAGATGACATCACAATCTCTGAGGTAGGTTGTACATCAATAGTCCTCTCCTAGCAGGCAGCCTCTAACAAAGGCCCGATCATCCGGTACACAACCGCACACTCGTCTCACACGAGGGGTTACAACAATACAACACTACAACGATACGTTCCCATGTCACCAGAAACATGATGGTCAGTTCTCGTCCACGACGAGCTCACCCTGACCGCATCACCAGCAGCAGCTCAATCTGCGCTCAAACCATGGTGACAGGGACCTCAATCAAGTATCGACGAAAAAGATCAAAGGGATGAAAGAGTCAACAAATCCTAAAATGGATACATGATCATAAGGAGGCGTCAAATCACTGAGAGTATGATCATGGAAGCGAATAAAATCGAGTATCTCAATGGATGTATAATTAAAGGAACGAAGAGAATTACCCGTCTCAAGATATGTACATCCTAAGGTCACTTAAGTGGAGTATCGTATCGTAAATATGTCACGGAACATACGTACGGTACGTAACTCTACTCAAGCTACCTACTCCATCAATCAGGGTCAGCCTATGAAACGAAAGTTCGGGTCTAACACCCCCTTGTTCAAGTCTAAGTTCCGTAAGGTCAAGCCTAGGCTCCAAAATATATATGCCCTAGACCCCACATAGTCAAACCTAGACTCGAACTAAGGTTAAACCTAGCGCTTTGATACCAACTTTGTCACGACCCAAAATTAGGCACATGATCGGCCCATAAACCACATAACGTCTACAAGCGTATGTAATTTAAGTAAGCCGAAACCCAGAAATCTAAACCGCCCTAAAAGGGATAAATGGAGAAAAACATAGTTTGAAACATTCGGAAAATCTTTAACTTTAGTTTTCTTTCTTGAAAATTTCGGCAGCACCTCCTTTGTAAAAACTAGCACCGAAAATGGGTACAACATAGATAATATAAAAAGGCATCCCAAACGGGAGCAAATCACGTCCAACGGCGGAAACACCACCACAAGTATAAATAACAAGTATACGACGCCCAACAGCGAATATCCACAATAAGAAATAAAGTAAAGCAAGACATCAACCCCAAAAGCGAACAAAAAAACCCATCGCTCAAGTCTCGCAACTAAAAGTCTTCTAAGTCTGCAACATATACAATTACTAGTTTCTGATTTGATGGAGTGACTAGATACAACATGAATAATAAGTACGAGAGGGGCACGATCTAACATGTACCACCTACCAAAACAAATCACCCGAAAGCAAGCTGTGTACTAGCGATGCCGCTACTGATCCAAGCGGACAACCTGTAAGATATGGGGCACAACGGGGGTGAGTTGCCAACTTGTGAGTAGAAAACATCAATAGGTAGAAATCGAAATAAACAACGATTCCTAGGTCAACTATATCATAAAGGTAATACTATGATATCTAGGGTGACCGTATCTGCATATGTGCCAACACAATATAAATGCCTAACAGCAAGTGGATATCATCCAACAATAAAATCAATGCATGTATGCAGGTGGCTCTTGTCCAACAATATAATCAATGCATGTATGCAGGTGGATATCGTCCAACAATATAATCAATGCATGTATGCAGTGGATCTCGTCCACGTGTCAACCACTGACACAACAACTCCTGCATGTAAATATCAAAAAAGTATATGCAGGTAAATACGAGGATATCAAAGAATGTGTGTCCATCAACGACACATCAAATCATGGAACCGGAGTGTCTAATGTCGACCACTTGAAACATCATGAAACCCGTGTCCAGCAGCGACACGTAAATCCTCGTCTGTCAGGCGCCGTCACCATGATCGAACCTGCAGTCAGTACATCTCATGGAACCTGAGTGTCCACATCGACACCCGAAATCCACGTAGCATGTCTGAACATGACTCCGGTCGGTATCCCCCATATATCCGCCGAGTCCAAATAATATTACCGGTAGGTAGAGGTCCCTCTGCCAGGCTTATCGTCTAGACCACGATATCATCTCTCACCCCAGGGTACCATACCGGGTCCACCATGTACCCACAGACAGTGCCTCCCGCTCCTCGAATCGGGTATCACAAGCCAAATCTCAGAACCGAGAAATCACATGGTGGACGCACTGAAATATCATTTCAAGAGAAACCGGGTTTTCAAACAAAATATAGTTTTCTTGAAATACCCCCATGGTTCTCAAATCCATAAATCACATGAAATCCATATCTCAATGCGTAAATCCATGAAAACTGATATATGCAATATAAAACAACAATATGAACATATTAAGAGAAAACCGCTCATTTAATTGAATCCAGCTTTAAATTATATCACGCGGTTCCCAAATTCTCCGAAAAACAAGAACAGCATCATATGAGGTGTACATGTAACTGTAGCAAGGTATAAGTATCTACATGTAAGCAAGTATGTATGATGCATTTCATAAGCGCAATAGCACAATAATCTACGTCTCAATATCACATGTCAATACAATACCACTTAGGGTATATGCAACTATAGCAAGATATGTGGGTGTACATGTCAGTATGTAGGCATGATGTACGTGTAACTGTAGCACAGTATGTGGGTGTATATGTCAGTATATCATGCAACGTGGAACAGTGATGTGAACATGGCAGTATATCATAGCATGATATAGCAATTCTACTGTGTAGTGACATAACAATTATCGATGATGAAGTGTGTGAGCCGGCAATCTGTGTAAGTGTAACATACGCATCATCGATAATGGTGTAGATGTACTAGCACAGGTATAAGAAATGCAATGAGAATAGCAAGAATGCAGCATAATGCATATAGTGAATCAAATGCTATAAGGTATACATATCAATAAGATCGAGTCGGTGAATCTATCAATCGGTATCCAGCCTCACAACATCACGTACGGTACAATCCATCGTACGGCATCCTCTAATCAAGGGTATGGATAAATCAACAAGTAAAACTCATTACGTACGGTAATCTAACGTATAGCGGCATTAACCAAATAGGGATTCTATCATCCTATACCACATCGGAGGTACGGATCTAAGTCCCGTACATCATATCACTCATTATGCAATCATTATCCATATAAATATATATACCTATCTCTCAAGTCACCTCCATGTCAATCTCGTATCAGGGGACCTACAAAGGTATCAACAATCACATATCGACTCGAATCCATATAACGACATATCGCACTAGGTCATCATATCACATCGTATACCCGTTCATTACACTAATATCTCGCAACACATTATTATAAACAGCACACTTGTTATCTCTCAAATCTTACTTATCATGATTAACTATCATTTCATATTCTCCTAAACCGATATGTTCACTAATGTCCACTTCTATCATATTATCTTTTGCAAGTCCTAAAATCATATCAGTGGCCTATCATTTATCAGGATATAATAATCAAATGATCTTTCAATCCAATATTTGCGGGGGTGCTATACGCCATCCACCCGACTTCCCAAGTAGATATAAATCTACTCACCTGCTAAACTCTTTGCTTAGCCGTAGTCGATGCGTTTCGTCGTCTCGGAATCCACGCGAAGGTACCTACAATTAATACGAATTCGCAAAGCTATTAACACCAAATTCCAAAATCTAAAATACGGCACGCGGTGCGCTCATAGGTTAGAAACTATGGCGTACACATGCAAAACAATCAACTACCCTTGTCGTTGACGTACAAACATCCGACGACCAAATACAGCTTCCAAAACTCAAAACCAATAATCCAAATATCGGAAAACGTTGCTGAAACTCTAAATAGGGTCGCTATACATGAAAACTGCCACATTAAAAACCCAATAATACCAATACGCATTTACAAACACCATAAATATCGTAGGTATTAATATTTACGTCATCTCCATTTTCATTTAAAACCCACGTCAAATTTTACCGAAAAGCTAGTAAGCTGTTATATCATTTTCTCTCAATTTAGCACAAGTCTAGAATTTTAACAATTCTAGCGATTTCAAACATCATATAATAGCTTAACTAAGCTATCCAAACCATATCCATAATTTTAATCTTACTCAATTAAGCTTTAGTTAAAACCTAGTAAGCAAATTTTTAATTAGACAAAGTAGGAATTAACAACAATTATCATTCTCACAAATTGAATAAAATTTCCAAGTTAACACTTCATGATTAATCACTTAATCAAAACAAAACACTAACTTGATTTCACAATTATTATCATGAATTAACTTAAACATGAACTTTAAAGCTATAATAAACACTTAATTAAGCAAGCTTAAAGAATTAAGCAACAAATTAGGATTAGAGTTAGGATTTATACCTCATAACAAGATCTCAATTTTTTCAACATCACCAAAATTAACCCTCTAAAATGATGCTTTTTCATGAAGATCCGAGCAAGATTAGGCTTAAGGATTAATGGTTTAAATTTTTTATAGGAATTTTTGGATTTATTTTGGGATTTTTGATGAGTTTTTGATCTTGGAAAATGAAGAAATGAGCTTGGAAAAATTTGGGACTGAAATGCGGGAAGAGAGCTCGGCCAAGGTGGGGGGGGGGGTGTTTGTGTAAGAAAAATGGAGAAGTTCCTAGCAAAAATACAATAAATGCTTCATTTAATGCAATTTTGCCACCTTTCATTTTCTTTTCTTTTCGTTTTTTAAAATTTAAATCCTTTGCACTAAAAAGTCTAGATATTTTGAAGAGAAACTTCCAAAATAGTTGTAGTGATGATTTCCAATGATTCTCATTTAGAAGAAATTTTCCGATTTACGTGCATAATTTACCGCTTAAAATAATATTTTGTTTGGGAAAAATTCTATCTGAACCAAAACTTCCCATATACCCCCAAAGTTTGCGCACTAGCTTTATTTTAGCTAAACTAGTTGCCGACAAATTTATACGGAAGGTTGATCAAAATCGGGTAAAAACGGAAAATACCGACTATTTTACCCTACGACGGAAAAAATCGTATAACGATTTCAGAAATGTTACATCATGACTATTAAGATAGGGCTCATGACAACTGAAAAGCTAGTATAGTTGGAAACTCTGATTTTCAAAGTTTTTCTTTTACAATTCTTATCTTTATATGTAATTTTCATTGTCTTCCTTTTATTATAGGATTTTGTGGGTGCAATCCGCTGAAAACCCTCAGGAGACAACACTCCTCCTACTAGGGACACCTAGAGGTTCAAAAGGTTGTTGCACGTGCTCAGTGCAATCGTGTTACCTACGAAAGTGTGCTAGTTAGTTTTTTTCTTTTTCTTATATTTTCTCCTTCTCTTGAATAAAAGATATTTGCTCGAGACGACCAAAATTAAGTTTGGGGGAATTTGATCAGTCGAAAATATTGCATTCTTAACACATCAATTTCCCTACTCTTTCTAATCATCTAAAGGTGTTTGGTATAAATATAGCACATATTAGCAATTCGTCTGCAAAATATCAAATAACATGTGTTATACATTATAACCGGCATTATGAGGGAAATTGAGTGTTTATTACTACATGCATGATTTTGTATATCTCAACATATTTTATCGAGATTGTGTGCAGAAAATTTTTCAGGTAAAAGAACCGGAATCGCAAAAGTGCCGATAAAGTGCAGCAAGTCAAAGACTTGAAATCTGGCAGCAACCAAGAAAGGATTATAAGATTCCAGACATCAAAAGAATACCCCAAAGAAAACACCAAACAAACCAGAAATCTAAAAGCAGAGATTTCCTTAAATGGCCGTGGATCCGCTGTCGATTCAGGCTGATCCGCCGCGGTTCCGCGGGCGTGTTGACTCATCGGCACTCGAGACTTTTCCAGAGCCTTCCTTGTAACGGCCTAGCTTCCTCAAGACGCTCCATTTCCACATGGCATCTTCTAAAAGACTCTGCATAACTACCAAGCTTAGGAGGGAAGATTCATTTGAAATTATAAAAAGGGATCTAGATCTAAAATTTGTGGGTTATTGAGAGGCACAATTCAAATTCAAGTTGAGTGACACAACTTGAGATCTAAACCCTAACCCAAATCCAATTCCAAAGCCAAATCAAGATCCATTGTGAAGCAAATCAAGCAAGCAATCAACGATCCTTTATCCGCGAAGCCAATCTTCATCAAGAGCATGAAATCCACGACGATCCAAGTCTCACGGAGATCAAGCAGAGCGAACTTCGACGGATTTAGTTACCTCTTCAAAGGAGCGATCGAGATAACCTCTTATAACCTCGAATTGAGGGAATGTGTAATTAGTTGTCGATTTAATAAAGGTGATAATTAGTTAATTCTTGCTTTCTTTATATTCTTGCACTATGAAATTTCTAGATCTTGAATCTTTTATTTTCTTGATGCTTGAGTGGATCTCCGCTTGTGACGGAATCGAGAGATTTGGTAGATCTAGTGATGATAAAATCCTAATACTAATCTTAAATCTTATGAGATTTGTGAACTTTAGCAAAAAGAATCATTAATGACCTAATTTGGATCGAGATCACATTCTTGATTATTTCGTTCCAAATTAGGGATCAAATGATTGATGATTCTCTTTGATAGAGGCTAGATCCGAATGATGATCAATGAAAAGACAAGGGATGGAGAAGGAGAAACACTAGTTTCTTCAATAGATCCCTAATTTTCATTCATCACCATCAATATATCTATAAATTATCAATAGATAAGATTAGTCATTATTAGATTCATCATTGCTACCAATCCGATCGATTCCTACAAGATATTCTTCATAATCATGATAAATCAAATTGATTTGGACATCTTCTTGATTCTTGATTCTAGATCTATATTTTTGATTTTCTTGAAATGACAACTCGATTAAATCATGAATCTATTTCTTGAATTTTCTTTTATCTTTTCATTTCGACTCATCTAAAACAAGATCAATCAAAACACACATCTCAGTGGATGATCCTTATTCATTAACGCGCTACATCCACACCATTAATTGATTGCGGTATAAATTTCTTTGATTGTGATTATATTTTCAAAACACAACTCGAACGATCAATCAGTAATCATCTAAACATGAGTAAGATACCAAGTGCTCGTGTCAGTGCCTCAGGTATCACAAATATGATGTATGAATGCATGAAAACATAATAGATTTTGAATAAGAAAACTATTTTCTTATCTCGGTCAGATTTCTGTATAAAATCGAAGTATCATCAATGAAATCAACAGAGAATCCATGTCAAGCATCGACACAAAATATATCCCAATATCTCAACATCTCGGGCTCCAGCAATCCGGACTGGCTCATATCATCAAGTCTCAATATCTCGGGCTCGGGCAATCCGGACTGGCCCCGGGCTCCGGCAATCCGGAGTGGCCCATATCATCAAATCACATGGCTACATCGGTATCCTCCGGATATCCGCCGCATCACAAATAACCGGTCGGTAGTGCTCCCCTGACAGGCTTAACGCCATCATCTGCGACCATCTTGCCCTGGGGTTCCGCAACGGGTCCACCATGCACCCGCCGACGGTTCATCCTCCTCCTCGAATCTACTGTATGATACTGCTCAAGAGCCGAGAAAACTCATGGAGGACACCTCTCAGATCATAACACAAGAAAACCGTAAATTTCTATTTTTAGAAATGATAATGAGTTATGAAATCCTTACGGTTTCTCCAAATCCAGAAATCTCATGGAAAATCGAAATCCCAAAATCGAGAGTCAATAAACAATGAATTACCGGAATAACGCCCCATAATATCGCATGACAAATGAGTACATATACATACATGGTATATAAGCTAGGAATGCAATATTTAAACTAGCATAGTAATTATATATCAGAACTATCTACTAGCAGTTATATCCATGAGGTAATATTCTCTAAAGTGGACGTGACATGGAAATTACGAATGATGATGTGTGTGAGCCGGCAAGCAAGTGTACGTAGAGCATACACATCATCGGTAATGGTGCTGGTGTCCTAACAATAAGGTTCATAATGACTAATGAAAAAGCAGGTATAAGCATGCAATACGAGTCATACAATTTTGGCATTTGAAATAGCACGAATCTTGGTTTTTAGAAAATAGGGGCTATGATGTTTTTAAGAAAATGTACGTCCTTTGAAATATCCGTAGTACCCCTCGGCCTGTCTTTAAAATACTCACGATTCGTTAGTTTGAAAATAAGTATGACTCGAGCCCAGTCTAACATCTACCTGATAACTACAGGACTAAACTAAGAGACTAATCGAAAGGAGTAAGGAAATCCACCTAAGTCCGAGTCGATATATCTAATAGTCGGTGATCCCGCCTCAATAGCGTCACGTACGATAAAATATATAATACGACATCCTCAAATAAAGAGTGTGGATCAATCATCGTATAAATACTTCGTACGGTAAAATCCATCGTACGGCATCCCAAATCGGGGTACGGGTCAAATATCACAAATATCTCATATTTCATATGGTATCATTATCATAATATCCTGAATTAGGGGTACCATTCTAAAGTCTAGTACATACCGATACCATCAAACATATATCCGCGTGTGAATAAAATCACATTGCCCATCGATCCGCTATAATATCATGTCGTATCTCATAACACGACCTAAATCACATAACCGATCTCACGGCATCATGCCTGATCATATCGACTCACCTCCAAGTATCATATACGATCCTCATCTCCCGGGTATGTGTGTGTGTGTATCAACGCATGCACACACACACACAGATATATATATATATATATATATATATAAACATATACGCCAACAACATATCACGTGTGTGCATGTGTGTGTGTATCAACTTTTACTCTAGGATTTCGCAACTATAGAAACTAAACTAAAACGCATTCATCCAACTACACTAATCCAAGCCAAAGTCACCTAAAGCATTTCTTGCTAAGTATACACATCTCATAAAACACATATGTAAATGTGTGTGTGTGTGTGTATCTCGTAACGCGTCATATCCTACAAAATTACGGGCGTGCTATACGCCATCCACCCGACTTCCCCCATAAATATACATCTACTCACCTTGATCCTTACTTGCGGAAGTCGATGTCGCCCTTCTCTTCCTCGTCGTCCAAAGTCCACGTGAGGGTACCTACATATCACATATATCGTATCGTAAACAGAATTGCATACGAAATCCAAAACGGCACACGACTCGCACATAGATTAAAACCTATGGTTTACACATGCAAGAATAACCGAACAACTCCCGATACCAACGTACAAACGTCAAGTGACCGATACAAAACACAAATATCGAAACTTCAAGTCATGCAAAAGCTACACATCAAAACAAAAACTAAAGAAAATGGTCCCAGATTTTTGGTCAGGTAAAATAGAGCTAAACAAACAGTTACAGATGCTAGTATATGGGGTATATGAGCTACTGAACCAACCTAGACACCAAATACCACCACTTGGCCGGCCACACACCCATAGAATCCGGCCTGCTCGGCCCAAGGTGCAAGTTTTCGGTTCATATTCATAGGGGGGTCTTCTAGTGGTCCATCTAGGTTAGTGGCGTTGTTAGTTTTTCCTGTAAAACTCTCAGGTCACTCCAGATTCCTTGTAGGCACATAATTCACAAAAACCGACATGGAAAGTTTCAAATTCAAGTTTTAGTGTTCAGTTCATGTTTGGTACGGTTTTTAGACACTAAGGGGGGTTTAAGGTCACTAGTAAAGCTCAATTGCACCATCACAACTCAAGAAATCCTCAAAACCTCATCTTGGAGTTTTCCAAGATCGCTAAACCTCACTAAATCACTTCTAAACTAAAATGGGAGCTAAAGGAAATCAAATACTACACATAATATGAAATAAATACCTCATTTGGCAACTCAAGAATTTTCTTGAGTTGCCCCAAGTGCTCAAAATCTTAGCTTTCTTGATCCACCATCCTTGTAGTGAGCTTGTGCACATGTTTAATGAAGGGATTATTGTCACGACCCAATATTTGGCCCGTGACCGGCACTGAACCACATAACGTCTACAGGCGTAACGCGACTAAGTGAACCGAAAACCCAGAAATCAAACCAGTGAAAGTATAAAGTGTTATAAGTTTTAAATGAAAGCACTTACTAACATGTTAAGAAATCTAAGTAAACAATCACCAAGATAGCAATATACGACGCCGTAGCGAAGATCAAGATCCACAAGTGGGAACATCACAGATAGAGTAAACTGCAAGTACAATCGGCTCACAACGAGCTCGACACCAGAAAACAAATAATATACATCATCGTCCTCACACTGTCTCTAAGTCAAATACATACATGGTAGATGGAGAATACTAAATACAACAATGTACATAACTGAAAGATAAATAGATACCGCACAAAATCCACCTATCAGCAAAAGAGCTAGTACACCAACTATGGGGGTATCTGTGTCAAAAGATGCAAAGCGCAGCCTGCCGCGACTACTCCGAAGGGCAACCTGCAAACACTGTGGCACAACGGGGGTGAGTTGCCAACTCGTGAATAGAGATAACATATAAAGGTAATCGCGAGCATGCACGTACTGCGCTACTCTATCATGTGCCAACAGATGATATCAATATGTGGTAAGCAATATGTGCAATAATCATGCAAGTACTCTATCAGGTAATATAACTACAGGATGAGGTACAATAATATATATGCTGAGCATGGGCAAAATAACATCTACACGGAATGTCAACGTGGAATATATAATCGGTGTCCATCAATGCACCCAGATCCCCCAAATAGCTCAGGCGCCAGCACTCTCATCGGCCCTCTAATCCTGTAAATCTCTGAGAATCACGAGTGCCCAACATCGGCACCCAAATATCATAAATACTCGTGTCCAGCATTAACACGCAAATCCTCATCCATAGGGCCCCGTCAGTCCGGGTCAGCCCACGGGCTCCGTCTGCGGTATCGGCCCTCGGCCCCGGCAGCACGGATCACCCCGCATCCATCTATCGACTTTGATCAGTATCCTCCGGATAACTGTCAGGTCCAACCAATCACCGGTAGGTAGTAGTTCCTCTGCCGGGCTCACCGTCTACTACACAGCGAAACCGTTCTCTCCCCGGGGTACCATACCGGGTCCACCATGTATCCGTAATCGGTCTCAACCAGCTCCTCGATTTGGGTTCACATATATCACTCTAGCACCGAGGAAACACATGGTGGATGCACCGAAATATCATATCAAGGGAACCGGGTTTTTAAATGATTACATAATTGAAATAGCCACGGTTCCCAAATCCAGAAATCATATATAATCCAAACCAATATGCAAGTCAATGATCCGATATGATATGTGCATCAAGTATGAATATCATGTCAAGTCACATAAAGATGAGCTACAACATAATGATCCGATGTGATATATGCATCAAGTATGAATATCATGTCAAGTCACTTAAAGATGAGCTACAACATAATGATCCGATGGAAATTCTACAATGTGAGTGTCATGGCAATTACTAACGGTGTGTGTGTAACATGGAGGATAGTGCTCGTGCAACATGAACCGTTAGTAATGGTGCGGTGTTCTATCAATTCTACTTTATATCCATATAGCAGGGAATGAAGTATGCACTAAATAGTAGCCATGAACAGTCAAGGTATGTAAATGTAGCTATATGGTCCTATCAGCCCTGACGTAGAACGCCATGCGGGCGATTTCCCCGTAGATATTAAATCTACTCACCGTAGTCTCTCGCTAGGTATAGCCAACAACTTGTTTCCCCTTCTGCGCGGCGTCCGCCGTACTCGCCTGCGAACCTAGAATTACACAATATATCATACATAAGCTTGACATCACACAAACACGACATTAAAGCCGAACTAGTAACTCGTGTCGTGAACCAAGCGCGCGTGTGCGCGATACGCCAAAACATGTGATTACGCGCCTGAAGCCACTCCGACGCGTCGCAATACGCAGAAACCCAAAACCCATACACACTATCACGCGTGTCGCGAAGATTAAAATACGGGAAAATAAGTAATCACCTCCAGATTTTGATACAGAAATTATATTGTAAAACTATATATACCAAAATAACCCACATAGCAGCAGACTCCAGTGGCCCAAACCCCAAATCCCAACTCACCCATCTGGCCGCAAATTGAGGCCAGAATGAATATTCCGGTGGCCTGGGTAGGGGGGGCTCACAGGTTTGGTGTGTGCACTCTATACCCCCCATACATGCTACAGTAATATCTAGTTTTGCTCTGAAACATCTCGGGTAGTAGCAGATCCTACAGAGCCTTAAATCAAGTTAAAACCCACACTTTTTGCACTAAAATGGAACTTTATGGTATTTCTGTGCAAACTGAAACAAAACCTGGCCTAAAATAGCTCTAATAACACATAATAGTGCTAACTCAACTAACAAAACCCTAATCTATCATGTGAATCACAAATATTCTTTAATATCACTAAAAATGCACAAAAATGAGATTTTTGCTAAATAATACTACAAGTTTAAGAAAAAGGAGTGCTAACATGAGTTAATACCTCCAAAACACCTTATAAAACACCAAAAGTCTCAGCTTTTGCACCAAGTGTGCAGATTTGCCTTCGAACACCTCAAAAAGCCCCCTTTTCCATGGTTTTGTGAAGAAAATGAGTTGGTTTGTGTAGGGTTTTGTGTAGGGATCAAAGGGAAATGAAAAAGGAGAAGAAAAGATGGAGAAAGATGGGGTTTTTCTGCTGGAATGCTGTAGAATTCTGAAGCGGAGAAAAGAGAGAGAGAGAGAGAAGGGAAGAAAATGGGTCTAAAGGTCAAACTTTCACCAAACCACCATACCTCATTGTTTAATTGGATTTTGAATTATAAAAAGGGTTATGATATGATTAAAATGGTGGGGATAAGTTAGCAACCATGCAACAAAAGAATTGGCTAACACTTTAAACTTAGGTCTCAAAAATGGCTAAGTGTGCAAAGTATACATTACAAAGGAAAATTTTCCAATTTGCTAACACGACTAAATAACTAATAATCCTATGTAGACATATATAATAACACGTAAAATTACTAATTATCACGAAAAACATTCTAAATGAAATTCAAAGTGTTACAATCTACCCCCCTTAAAGAAATTCGGTCCCCGAATTTAGAAATCTAACTATACGCACCTTCAAAAAGATGGGGATACCTCTTCCTCATCTCGCTCTCGGTCTCCCAAGTGACCTCCTCGCCGCTCTGGCCACGCCAAAGTACCTTGACGGACGGTATCTCTTTGGACCTCAATTTCTTCACTTGTCGATCCAAGATCATCACCGGCTGCTCTGCATAGGAAAGGTCGCGCTCAAGCTGGATCGTCGGGTGCTGAATCGCATGCGAAGGATCATGAAGATATCTGCGGAGCATAGAAACGTGAAATACGGGGTGCACGTCTGGAAAACTGGGTGGAAGGGCTAATCGATACGCAACCGCACCAACACGCTCGAGGATCTCGAAGGGGCCCACATATCTGGGACTAAGCTTCCCCTTCTTCACAAACCTCATCACGCCTTTCATTGGGGAGACCCTCAAGAAAACATGATCACCAACAGAAAACTCAAGTCTGCGCCGACGACGGTCCGCATAAGATCTCTGCCTACTCTGGGCTGCTCTCATCCTATCGCGAATCAACTGGATCTTCGCGGTCGTTTCCTCCACAAGCTGCGGCCCTAAGATACTGCTCTCACTGAGCTCCGTCCAACAGGTGGGCGATCTGCATCTCCTCCCATAAAGAGCCTCAAACGGTGCCATCTGAATGGTCTCCTGATAGCTGTTGTTGTAGGAGAACTCTACTAAGGGCAAATGATGATCCCAGCTACCTCTGAAGTCTAATGCGCATGCTCTGAGCATGTCCTCGAGAGTCTGAATAGTCCGCTCTGACTGTCCATCGGTCTGCGGATGGAATACGGTGCTGAAACTCAAGCGAGTGCCAAAAGCCTCCTGAAGCCTCTGCCATAGTCGGCTGGTAAACTGGGTGCCTCTATCGGACACGATACATGTCGGAACTCCATGCAGTCGTACAATCTTATCAATGTAAATCTGGGCATACCGAGCAAACCCAAAAGTCGTCTTCACCGGTAGGAAGTGAGCCGCTTTCGTCAAACGATCCATGATCACCCAGATGGAGTCATACCCTCGACTAGTCCTGGGTAGACCCACAATGAAGTCCATAGAGATCTGTTCCCATTTCCACTCCGGAATGGATAACGGCTGTAGCTCTCCCGCGGGCCTCTAATGCTCAGCCTTGACTTGTTGACAATTCAGGCATCTCAACACAAAATCTGCGATGTCTCTCTTCATTCTGTCCCACCAGTAAACACGTCTCATGTCATGGTACATCTTGGTGGAACCGGGATGAACACTATATACCGATCGATGTGCCTCCTCAAGAATCTCACGCCGCAATCCCTCAGCATCTGGTACGCACAGTCTAACCCCAAATCGTAGTACCCCCTGATCATCGATCACGAACTCGGAAAATCTGCCATGTCCCATCTGTGTCCTGATCTCTGAACAGCGGTCATCACTATGTTGTGCCTCATGTATACGGTCAAGCAACTATGGGCGTGCACGAACATGCGCAATCTGTCCTCCGATCGGCGTAAACTCGAACTGTACCCGGCTGTCGCATAAGATCTGTCAATCTGCCGACGACTGCCTCTGCACTGCGCCCAAATAAGATAGACTACCCCCGGGCCTCCTGCTCAAAGCATCTGCCACTACATTCGCCCTGCCCGGGTGATACAAGATCTCACAATCGTAGTCCTTCACCAACTCCATCCATCGGCGCTGTCTAAGGTTCAGGTCTCGCTGCTGAAATATATACTTTAAGCTCTTGTGGTCAGTGAATATCTGGCACGACTCTCCATACAGATAATGTCGCCAGATCTTAAGTGCAAAGACCACTGTAGCCATCTCCAGATCATGAGTGGGGTAATTCTGTTCATGTTTCTTTAATTGCCGCGAAGCATACGCGATCACCCTGTCATGCTGCATCAAAACGCACCCTAGCCCCACTCGTGAAGCATCACAGTAGACCACAAATCCGCCTGATCCTGAAGGCAATGATAGTACTGGTGTCATAGTCAGTAGAGCCCGTAGCTGCTGGAAACTGTGCTCACACTCCTCCGTCCAATCGAAGCGAACTCCCTTCCGGGTCAACCCGGTCAAAGGTGTAGCAATGCGAGAGAAGTCCTGCACGAATCGCCTGTAATAGCCTGCCAGCCCTAGGAAGCTGCGAACCTCCGTCACTGACGTGGGTCTAGGCCAACACCGAACTGCCTCGATCTTCCTTGGGTCTACACATATACCATCTCGTGTAATCACGTGCCCCAAGAAGTCTACGCTGTCTAGCCAGAAAGCACACTTTGAAAATTTGGCGAAAAGCTGATGCTCCCTCAAGGTCTATAGTGTAATCCGCAGGTGCTGCTCGTGCTCCTCTCTACTCCGAGAATACACCAAGATATCGTTAATGAACACTATGATGAACAGATCAAGATACGGCCTAAAAATGCGGTTCATCAAGTCCATAAATGCTGCTGGCGCGTTGGTGAGTCCGAACGACATCACCAAAAACTCATAATGGCCGTAATGCGTGCGGAAAGCTGTCCTAGAAATGTCCTCCTGTCGAACCCGTAGCTGATGGTAGCCTGATCGCAAATCGATCCTTGAAAAGTATCCTGCCCCCTGAAGCTGGTCGAACAAATCGTCGATACGTGGCAAAGGATACCTGTTCTGCACTGTCACCCTGTTCAGCTGGCGGTAGTCAATACACAGACGCTAACTGCCGTCCTTCTTCTTGACAAACAGGACTGGAGCACCCCAAGGAGAAACACTGGGTCGAATGAGTCCCTTATCCAGCAAATCTTACTGACCTTCAATTCTCTAAGTTCCGCCGGGGCCATCCGATAAGGCGGTACAGAAATAGGCCCCGCGCCAGGAACCAAATCAATACAGAAAGAAATATCACGCTCGGGCGGTAGCCCAGGAAGCTCGTCAGGGAACACATCAGGGAACTCGCTAACAACCGGAATCCGATCCATCGGAACCTCTGTAGCTCTAGTATCGCAAACATAGGCGAGAAATCCCTGACATCCCTTCCTCAAAAGCTGTCCAGCGCGAAGAGAAGAAATCACACTGTGAGGGATAACACCACGGTCCCCCAATACAACAACAACCGACTCGCCGGGAAAACAAAATCGAACTGTCTTCTCGCGGCAGTCAACAGAAGCATAGCACGTGGCTAACCAATCCATGCCCAAAAGAACGTCGAAGTCCAACATCTCAAGAAGGATCAAATCGACCGGCAACTCTCTCTCGCCAATACGGACGGTACAGGATCGGAACACGTGCCTAGCAACAAACGACTCTCCCACAGGAGTAGTCACAACAAGCGGCTGGTCAAGCAAACCGGACTCTCTACCCAAACTCGGCACAAAGTGTGTGGATACGTACGAGTGCGTGGATCCGGGATCGAATAACACGTGTGCATCAACCAAACATACTGGAAGGATACCTGAGACCACCGCATTGGACGCCTGCGCGTCCTGATACGTCAAAGCAAAAACTCGCGCCTGTCCTCCACCTGCGACTGACACTTCTTTCTTTATTCTTGAATGGCTTTGTTACATTTTCTTTTCTTTTATAAATCTTTTCTTTTTCATTTCTATTCTTTTAAAGGTCATTTTAAAACAAAGCCATTCAAGAATAAAGAAAGAAGTCAAGTTAGGAAAATGTAACAAATGTGTAACATGACATGGTGTATGTAACATGCACAAAACAAAAATCAATGCATGATTAAGTACTAATCGAGTTTAGTAACACTAACTCATATACAATTAATCGTATACTAAGTTGTAAAATTCCCAAATTTTTCATCTGTTCTTTTAAAATCAATAATTGATATAAATTTCCAAATATTTCCAAATTTATTGGTATATAATCATACCATATCGTTAAAACCAATCCTTGCACTTAATAATATTCCTGAAATTTAATCTTTTAATTATTTAAATTCTAAAATAATATTTTATTCCCTGAAATGTTACAATGATACTGCTCAAGAGCCGAGAAAACTCATGGTGGACACCTCTCACATCATATTACGAGAAAACCGTAATTTTCCATCTTTTAGAAATGAAAATGAGTTTGTAAAATCCTTGCGGTTTCTCCAAATCCAGAAATCTAATGGAAAATCCGAAATCCCAAACTCGAGAGTAAATAAACAGTGTATTATTGGCATAAAACCCTATAATATTTCATGACAAATGAACGTATAAATGCATGAAGTATCTTAGTAATAAATACAATATCTAAACCAGCATATGAAAGCAAGCGTACTAGTACTATGTCGAAACTACCAACTAGCAATTTATACTAATGAAGTAGTGTTTTCTAATGTGTACGTGTCATGGAAATTACCGATGATGATGTGTGTGAGCCGGCAAGCAAGTGTTTGTAGACATACGCATCATCGGTAATGGTGTTGGTGTCCTGACAACATGGGTTCATAATAACAAAAGAATCAAAAGTATAAGCTGTAAGTCCACGTTGCGACCCACGGTTCTTACGGGGAGGCGGAAACGGTATAAAATCAAAATTTTAACGCAAGAGGCAACATGGACTAAGCTAGGTCGGGATCTTTACCTAAACTAAAACTAGCATACTTAGCTAAAGATATTTAGCTACTCGGATGAAGATGGTTATACCTAGCTTGTCTTGAACTCCTTCGTCTTCAAGCTCCGGTGGTGGTCCGATGGCTCCTTCTCGTCGTCTCCGTACGCCGAAGATAGATCCACTTGAAAGCTCCAACCTTTAGCTCCTTCTTCGGTCTTTGAAGAAAATAGTTCACTTGGTTTGCTAAACCTAGTGAACTAGAATGAGTAGAGAGGAAATAGAATGGGATTTTATCTATGGTTCTTGATTCTCAACTCATGAGACAAGAGAACCATAGATCAAGAGAGGGAGAAAGAGGTTGAGGGTGAGAGCAAGAGGAGAGCTCAAGAACAAGAGAGAGAATGAGCAAGAAACAATGAGCAAGTATTTTGTCTCTCACCCTCTCATAATCCAAAGTGATCATAACTCATCATATCAAAAAAGTCTTATGTGATGGTTAGAAGCAACCACAACCTTATCATGTCATGCACTCATTTTACTCAAATGAACAAGCAAGTAAAAGTCTTTGGCATGAAATGATAACCATGGTTATCATGATGGTCAACTAGTCAAGCCTAGTCAACCGGTCAACAAGTCAACAAAAGTCAACAAGTCACCAAAGTCAACGAGTCAACAAAAGTCAACAAGTCAACAACCATATCACCATAATACTTAATTAATATAATAGTTAATCACATATCATATTCTCATTAGGGTTGAGCATAAAGTCAAAAAGTCAACGGTCAACTGTCAACAACCCTAATGAGAATCCGCTGCCTCTGCCTCCCTGTCAACTGTGCATACACACCCGCATCCGCGTTCCGAGGAACACGAATGCAAACTGGATAAATCCAATCCCATAAGGTACACTAGGATCTGGCTTAAACCAAAGCCCGCTAGTGTAAACTGTCCGGACACTGTACGTGCACAAGTGCACGGACGTGACCGAACCCTGTCGCAAAACCATGCGACCTGTCGCAATACCATGCGACCTCTACTCTTTTGCCTAAAGGCGAAAAGCTTTCTGTGTGGGACTCTAAAGACTCGACACTACGCTGGCAGTGGGTTTAACCACAGACCGCAAGCGGCACTAGCTGTGCGTAACGGTCCCCAGGTAATGCCGACAAGAAGACCGACGAGGCGAAACCCATCTGAACTCCTACTGAGCCTGAGTGTGACATTCTCCGTACAGTCCGGTCTGTTCGTCTGATACATCGCATGGCGGGCCTAGGGGGCGGTAAACGTCAGTCCCCCAATAGCGGTACAAGTCGTGCCGGAGTGAAGCCCAATACACCCTGAGATAACACTGGAAACCTACCAGTATATCTCGTTTGCCCTGGCCAGGGACTACTCGTGTAATGGCTCTCCTAGACACAGCGCGATGTCAACCCCCAATACCGGGAGAGACGAATCCTGTCTAACCGTCACTGCCTCCAAGTGCTTCGGGACTGCACCCAACCACCACCTGTTTGCACGACTCCTTTGAGCCGTGGTAGGGTAGTGATCAAAGTACAGTGGGAACACACCCGAGGCGAAGTGACAGTGTCAAGTCAGCGGACTAAGCTGTACTCATGTCACCTGGGAACTGATAACTGACGATAGGTATAATACCAACTAGTCAGTTCCCGACGAGTCCTGTCCAGTGTACCCGTAACCTAACGAGCACCCGCATACTATCTCAAGTACGACGTACTGACGGCTGTGGGACAGACCGTCTCCCACACTGGGATGAGAAGCGCATGCGCTGGTCTACTCCGGAGTATCGATGCCCTGTCTCGATAGTCCTGCGACCAGGGACCTGCATAAGGATGTGCTTATAGATTACCCAGCCCCACTAGTGTGACGGCCATCACATCGCTGGTAATCAAGCAAAGATCCTAAGGGCTCTACTAATGTGTATAGGCGATATACAAAAAATAAACACATGTACACATTGAAGTAGAAACAAACCAAGTAGCATACTACTATTTTGAGCAAGATTGTATATACAAGGTGAATATCCCAAGCATCCATTAAGTAATATACAAACCAGTATGATACAGTAATGGCCTCTAGGGCATATACACTAACAATCTCCCACTTGCACTAAGGCCATGTACTGGCGTATCGAAGACCTATCATCTCGATCAGCCGCTCGAACTGAGTCTGGGGCAGGGCCTTGGTGAATGGATCAGCAGTGTTATCTTCTGAAGCGACTCTCCGAACCTCGATCTCCTGGCGATCTACGATCTCCCTGATCAGGTGATACCGCCTTAAGATGTGCCTGGATCTCTGATGGGACCTGGGTTCCTTCGCTAAAGCTATAGCCCCGTTGTTGTCGCAATACAGAGGTATTGGATCAACAATGGACGGAACCACCTGAAGTTCTTTCAAGAACTTCCTCATCCAGACAGCTTCTTTTGCGGCATCAGATGCAGCGATGTATTCCGCTTCCATCGTCGAGTCTGCAACGGTTTCCTGTTTGGAACTCTTCCAACACACCGCCCCTCCATTGAGGGTAAAGACAAAACCCGACATGGACTTGGAATCATCCTTGTCACTCTGAAAGCTGGAGTCAGCAAAGGCCACGATCTGGAGGTCTTTTCCGCCATACACCAAGAACATCTCCTTAGTCCTTCTCAGGTACTTGAGAATGTTCTTTACCGCTATCCAGTGTTTCTCCCCAGGGTTAGACTGATACCGGCTTACCACACTCAGTGCATAAGCTACATCCGGTCTGGTACACAACATCGCATACATTATAGAGCCTACCGCAGAAGCGTAGGGTATAATAGACATGCGATCCCTCTCCAAATCAGTCTTGGGAGACATCTCTTTAGAGAGGGTGATCCCGTGACAAGCCGGTAGGTTACCGCGCTTGGAATCTTCCATACTGAACCTCTTCAGTATGGTGTCGATGTACCTGGACTGTGAAAGTCTTAATATCCTCTTGGATCTGTCACGGTAGATCCGGATACCCAGAATGTATGAGGCATCACCCAGGTCTTTCATGGAGAACCTGTGTGACAAGAACCCCTTGACAGATTGTAGCATAGGAATGTCATTTCCTATTAAGAGAATGTCATCCACGTACAAAACGAGGAATACTACAGTTCTCGCTACAAATCTACTATAGATGCATGGTTCATCTGGATTTTTGATAAAGCCAAATTCTTTGACCGTCTCATCAAAGCAGATGTTCCAACTCCGCGATGCCTGCTTTAGCCCATAGATGGACTTAAGCAACTTGCACACCTTTCCGCTTCTCCCACTCTGAATGAAACCCTCTGGCTGGTCTATATAGACACACTCCTCTAAATTTCCATTTAGAAAAGCTGTCTTTACGTCCATTTGCCAGATCTCATAATCGTGGAAGGCAGCAATGGCAAGAAGGATCCGAATGGATTTCAGCATGGCTACTGGAGAAAAGGTTTCGTCGTAGTCCAAGCCAGGTCTTTGACGAAAACCCTTTGCTACCAGCCTAGCTTTATAGGTCTCAACCTGTCCATCTACACCAATCTTCCTTTTGAAGATCCACTTGCATCCTACGGGTTTTACCCCGTCTGGAGCAATGTCCAACGTCCATACCTTGTTGGTGTACATGGACTCCATTTCGGTCCGCATTGCATCCAGCCATTTCACCGAGTCAACGCTCTGAACGGCCTGCTGGAAGCTAGTAGGCTCATCATAATCTATGATGCAATCCTCTCTATCCCCGTCTATGAGAAAACCGTAGTATCTCTCGGGCGGATGAGACTGCCTACTACTCCTGCGGAGCGGCGTAGGAATGTCCTGTTCTGTTGAACCCTCTGGTTCCACTAACCTTTCAGTAATAGTCTGTGGTTCTGGAATTTCTTCCAGTTCTACTGCGCTCCCACTAATCTCCTTTTCCAAGAACTGGTGTTCTAGAAAGTGGGCATTACGAGAAACAAGGACTTTTTGTTCCTCTGCGTAGTAGAAAAGATACCCCCTGGTGTTCTTTGGGTATCCCACAAACTTGCACAGTACTGAGCGTGCCTCGAGTTTGTCCGCATGCTGCTTTTTGACAAAAGCTGGACATCCCCAGATCTTCAGATATTGAAGATAGGGTTTCTTCCCACTCCACATTTCATATGGGGTGGTAGGCACAGTCTTAGTCGGAACTCGGTTCAAAAGGTATGCAGCTGATTCTAGCGCATACCCCCAGAATGATCGCGGTAACTCAGCGTTACTCATCATGGACCGAACCATATCCAATAGGGTTCGGTTCCGTCTCTCCGATACACCGTTATGTTGCGGAGTGTATGGAGGAGTAAGCTGAGAGAGAATACCATTCTCTTTTAAGTAATTCAGGAATTCGGCACTTAAGTATTCTCCACCTCGATCCGATCTTAGAATCTTAATACTTTTGCCGGTCTGTTTCTCTACTTCATTCTTATACTCCTGGAATTTTCCAAAGGCCTCGGACTTATGTTTCATTAAGAAGACATAACCGTACCTTGAGAAGTCATCCGTAAAAGTAATGAAGTAAGAATGTCCGCTTCGGGCATGTGCAGACATTGGACCGCACACGTCACTGTGTACGAGTCCCAAGAGCTCGCTCGCTCTTACTCCTTGTCCAGTAAACGGAGTCTTTGTCATCTTTCCTTTGAGACAAGATTGACAAGTGGCATACGATTTATATTCGAACGCATTCAAATATCCTTCTGTATGTAACTTAGTCAACCTTCTCTCATTGATGTGACCCAATCTACAATGCCATAAGAAAGTCTGATTTAGTTCTGGAGACTTTCTTTTGTGTGTATTCTGGACATTAGAAATCTGTGGTTGGTTTAACACGTATATACCATTACTCAGAGTACCTGACCCAATCAATACTTGATTAAGGTGAATGTTTACAACATTACTTACAAACGCAAATTCATAACCTTCTTTAGAAACTAAAGATACAGAAATGATATTACAAGTTGCGTTGGGTACAAAAAAGAAATTACGCAAAACCAAAACATGTCCATCTGACATTCCCAGGTGATAGTCCCCCACGGCGTTAGCATCCATGCTAGCTCCGTTTGCAACTCTGAGGGTCATGTCACCTGCTTTCAAAACACTACGGTTTCTCAACGCCTGCAAAGAATTACAGATATGAGATCCTGATCCGGTATCCAATACCCAGGAAGTAGAGTTTATTGAAAGACAGTTTTCAATAACATACACACCTGAAGCTGAAGCTGCAACCTGCTTCAATTCCTGTGTTCTGGCCTTCCAGGCCCTGCAATCATTCTTCCAGTGTCCTTTCTTATGACAATAGAAGCATTCTTCCTTATCCACAAGCTTCCCCGCTATCTTTGTTGCTTTTCCTTTTCCCTTCGTATCCACTTTACTAACACCGCCCCTTGGTTTGGCGGGGGCTTTCTTCTTCTTTCCCTTGGCTTTCGCCTTGGACCTAGAAGAAGATGATCCTCCTACAAACAAAGTGGATGTATCCCTACTTTTCTGTAGGGTGCCCTCTGCGCTCCTCAGTATGTTGAGGAGCTCTGATAGTTCAACCTCTTTTTCTTGTAGGTTGAAGTTCAGTATAAACTGGGCGTAAGTGGAAGGAAGGGATTGGAGAACTATATCCGTATATAGCTCACTCTCCAATGTGATCCCTAGGTCAGTGAGCTCCTCAATGAAGCCGATCATCTTTAGCACGTGCTCGGCTACTGATGATCCGACGGCCATTCTTGTCGAAAACAACTTTTTCGACGCTTCGTATCTTGCGATACGTGATTGCTCTCCATACAGTTCTTTTGTATGGAGCAATATGGACTCCATGTCCATATTCTCATGCCTCCTCTGATGTTCGTTGTCCATCGAGGCAAGCAGGAGGCACTTGGCCTTCGCGCTATCAATCTCCCAAGTCTTGCGGATTTCCTTATCCGCGACGCTGGAAGTTGGACCAGGGACAGGGGGAGCTTTGGTGGTAAGAAGATACCCCAGCTTGTTATAAGTGATTGCTATCTTGACATTCCTGAGCCAATCTTTGTAGTTTGGCCCTGTCAGTTTGTTTTTATCTAGGAGTAACTTAAGTCCAGTCATGTTGATTGGTCGCTGCAATTAGGAGAGAGAAGAAGAAACACTCAGCATGATGCTCTTGCAAGTTTAGAGTGGTTTTTAATTTGTCTAAACAGGATGGCTCCCACTGTTTCTCGAATCCCTCCTCAAACCATAAAGGAAGAATTAGTCAGGATCAATCCCACCGTACAATACTTGCTTAACCGTTCAGCCAGGCCGGTGTCGGTACTTCGAGGGAGGTTTTCCAACGCTTTCGCGAAGTTCCTTAATTAAAGAACCTCTTTTCTCTGGGGGCGTAGCCCTGCTAACACCTTTCTAGGCACCTACTAGGTTTATAGCATTGATCGTTAAGTGAGAAATTTCCCGAGGAGTAGCATATACTCACAGTAGGATCGGGATCCAAATATCATCGCGTGACGAAACTGAAGGAATCCTACCAGAATCATCACACTCCAAATGGTATGCAAATCTAGCAAGTTTCAGTACTTATGAAACTCCCGATGTGGATTTTTGCCCCATGCTCTTATGACCTTGGCGTGAGGTCAAAATGTCATAAGTCACATGTCAAGTTCGTCCCATCATTATCCAGGTTAATTTGAACCCACCCGTACATACCCTTGACGTAGGCCAAAATGGCAGTACGACTGTCTCAAACCAACGCATTCTATCTATGCAACAGATAAATATCCGGCAGCTACCAATCACTATGCCTTGGCGTGAGGTCAAAATACATAGCTTGAATACTACCGAATATTTAACTGAAATGATGGAGGGCTACGGATGGTTTTGGCAAAATCGTGAACGTAGTGAACTTGATTTGGTCGATGGAACGAGATAGCTTTTAAATGGAGTGGCTCAAGCTCCGCATTTAAAAGTTGTTTTTGAAAAGAACCGAGTGGTTTTTCGAAAGTGTTCCAACGACTTTAACTTGGTTTATTATCTTGCATTAGTTCTTTTAATGCGTGATATTCTTGCATTAGTTCTTTTAATGCGTCCCATCATTTAATCCTACCATTGCAGAAAACAACCAAAATATGACGTACGCTTATGCCATTCGCATTCGCCACGGGGCCCCGTCATTACCCGTTAGGTTACTTAACTAACGACAGAGCGGGGGCTGGGCTAGCGCGTCTGTAAAACATAAGCAACGCCTAAATAATATCATATATAGATATACTGCAATGATAAACATTTCAGATCACAGATAAATACATTGGATATACTAGGAATCTGTAATTTGTACGAGCCTGTAACAAAAACAGATTACACGGTCGCGGTGAATAGCCAAAACCCCACCCAAGACCCCTACGGGTGCGGCAAACTACCCGCCAAGTACCCGAAGCGTAGCAACCTCCCTCATCTCCATGAGTAGGCCACTCGACACTTCGGCATACCCGGTAGTTTGTGCACCCCTCCATGGGTCTATCCTAGGAGCAAAAACAGTAAAAAGAAATTATACAATGACGGCTACAACCCCTTCCCGGTTGTGCGGCCATACAAATAATTATTACATCAATTTACAGATTTACATGAATTGCAAGAAAAGAAAACTCTCGTCTCACAACCCCGGCTATTCACCCGCGACAATCCAACATATTTATATACACATTCCAGCACATTACAGATCATGTATAACCCCGACCAATCGACTTATAGCGATCAGCCGACGTTCAATACATGCAAACATCACAGATATAACCATCATAGTCAAAGTGCAGTGAAGTTCGGAAAAATACGGAATTATAAGACCCCAAAAGGAAATTTCTTTTCTGGAAAATCTGGGCACATATAATATATATCAAAAATCCCAAAACCAACACAGACACACACTGCACGAAAAACGATGCACAGAAGACGACAAAGCGCGGCGCTTCCGCGGCGGATGCCTAGCTCACGCGGCGGAAGGGCGGCGGTTTGGACGAATTACTGTATCGTTTTTCTTGGGTGTTCACACAAAACCCTGAGCCGAATTTACAAGTGTAAAGTTTTTCATTTTGACCAGAAAAAAATTCAACAGAAACTCAGGTTTTGTAAAAGTTAGGTTTTTGGATTTTTCCGGTTCCGAACTTCGTTACACTTCACTACCAAGCTAGTTTAAGTTTAGTTAGGCTCTGATACCACTGTAAGTCCACGTTGCGACCCCCGGTTCTTACGGGGAGGCGGAAACGGTATAAAATCAAAATTTTAACGCAAGAGGCAACATGGACTAAGCTAGGTCGGGATCTTTACCTAAACTAAAACTAGCATACTTAGCTAAAGATATTTAGCTACTCGGATGAAGATGGTTATACCTAGCTTGTCTTGAACTCCTTCGTCTTCAAGCTCCGGTGGTGGTCCGATGGCTCCTTCTCGTCGTCTCCGTACGCCGAAGATAGATCCACTTGAAAGCTCCAACCTTTAACTCCTTCTTCGGTCTTTGAAGAAACTAGTTCACTTGGTTTGCTAAACCTAGTGAACTAGAATGAGTAGAGAGGAAATAGAATGGGATTTTATCTATCGTTCTTGATTCTCAACTCATGAGACAAGAGAACCATAGATCAAGAGAGGGAGCAAGAGGTTGAGGGTGAGAGCAAGAGGAGAGCTCAAGAACAAGAGAGAGAATGAGCAAGAAAGAATGAGCAAGTATTTTGTCTCTCACCCTCTCATAATCCAAAGTGATCATAACTCATCATATCAAAAAAGTCTTATGTGATGGTTAGAAGCAACCACAACCTTATCATGTCATGCACTCATTTTACTCAAATGAACAAGCAAGTAAAAGTCTTTGGCATGAAATGATAACCATGGTTATCATGATGGTCAACTAGTCAAGCCTAGTCAACCGGTCAACAAGTCAACAAAAGTCAACAAGTCACCAAAGTCAACGAGTCAACAAAAGTCAACAAGTCAACAACCATATCACCATAATACTTAATTAATATAATAGTTAATCACATATCATATTCTCATTAGGGTTGAGCATAAAGTCAAAAAGTCAACGGTCAACTGTCAACAACCCTAATGAGAATCCGCTGCCTCTGCCTCCCTGTCAACTGTGCATACACACCCGCATCCGCGTTCCGAGGAACACGAATGCAAACTGGATAAATCCAATCCCATAAGGTACACTAGGATCTGGCTTAAACCAAAGCCCGCTAGTGTAAACTGTCCGGACACTGTACGTGCACAAGTGCACGGACGTGACCGAACCCTGTCGCAAAACCATGCGACCTGTCGCAATACCATGCGACCTCTACTCTTTTGCCTAAAGGCGAAAAGCTTTCTGTGTGGGACTCTAAAGACTCGACACTACGCTGGCAGTGGGTTTAACCACAGACCGCAAGCGGCACTAGCTGTGCGTAACGGTCCCCAGGTAATGCCGACAAGAAGACCGACGAGGCGAAACCCATCTGAACTCCTACTGAGCCTGAGTGTGACATTCTCCGTACAGTCCGGTCTGTTCGTCTGATACATCGCATGGCGGGCCTAGGGGGCGGTAAACGTCAGTCCCCCAATAGCGGTACAAGTCGTGCCGGAGTGAAGCCCAATACACCCTGAGATAACACTAGAAACCTACCAGTATATCTCGTTTGCCCTGGCCAGGGACTACTCGTGTAATGGCTCTCCTAGACATAGCGCGATGTCAACCCCCAATACCGGGAGAGACGAATCCTGTCTAACCGTCACTGCCTCCAAGTGCTTCGGGACTGCACCCAACCACCACCTGTTTGCACGACTCCTTTGAGCCGTGGTAGGGTAGTGATCAAAGTACAGTGGGAACACACCCAAGGCGAAGTGACAGTGTCAAGTCAGCGGACTAAGCTGTACTCATGTCACCTGGGAACTGATAACTGACGATAGGTATAATACCAACTAGTCAGTTCCCGACGAGTCCTGTCCAGTGTACCCGTAACCTAACGAGCACCCGCATACTATCTCAAGTACGACGTACTGACGGCTGTGGGACAGACCGTCTCCCACACTGGGATGAGAAGCGCATGCGCTGGTCTACTCCGGAGTATCGATGCCCTGTCTCGATAGTCCTGCGACCAGGGACCTGCATAAGGATGTGCTTATAGATTACCCAGCCCCACTAGTGTGACGGCCATCACATCGCTGGTAATCAAGCAAAGATCCTAAGGGCTCTACTAATGTGTATAGGCGATATACAAAAAATAAACACATGTACACATTGAAGTAGAAACAAACCAAGTAGCATACTACTATTTTGAGCAAGATTGTATATACAAGGTGAATATCCCAAGCATCCATTAAGTAATATACAAACCAGTATGATACAGTAATGGCCTCTAGGGCATATACACTAACATAAGCATGCAATGCGATAAGAACAACATGAGTATATGGAAAAAGATGTAGTAATCGCAACATATAAGAAAATACATTTATATATACGAGTCATACAGTTTTGGCATTTGAAATAGCACGAATCATGGTTTTAGAAAAAAATTGGGGCTACGGGGTCCTTGAGAAAAGATACATCCTTTGAAAAATCCGTAGTGTCCCCCGGCCTGTCTTTAAAATACTCACGATTCGTTAGTTTTGAAAATAAGTATGACTTGAGCCCAGTCTAACCTCTACCTGATAAACTACAGGACTAAACTAAGAGACTAATTGAAAGGGTAGGGAAATCCGCCTAAGTCTGGGTCGATATATCTAGTAGTCGGCGATCCCGCCTCAGTAGCGTCACGTACGGTAAAATATATAATACGACATCCTCGAATCAAGAGTGCGGATCAATCATCATATTTATACCTCGTAGGTTAAAATCTATCGTACGGCATCCTGGAAATCGGGGTATGGGTAAAATATCACATATACCTCACTATTCATATGGTATCATTATCACAATATCCTGAATTAGGGGTACTATTCTACAGTCTAGTACATTCCGATACCATCAAAAATATATCCGCATGTGAATAAAAACACATCGCCCATCGATCCACTATAATATCATGTCATATATCATAACACGACCCAAATCACATAACCGATCTTACGGCATCATGCCCGTTCATATCGACTCACCTCCAAGTATCATATACCATCCTCATCACCTGTGTATACGTATATATATATGTGTGTGTGTGTGTGTGTGTGTGTGTGTGTACAAATGCATCCACATATATATACATATACATATAAACATATACACCCAATATCATGTCACGTGTGTGTGTGCGTGTGTGTGTCAACATTTACTCTAGGGTTTTGTTAGTAATATGTATGCCCTAGAGACCATTATTGATGATATAGTGGATGCTTGGACATATATATAGAAGACTTTCTTGCTCGACATGATAGTATGCTTTCAGGTTACCTTTATCTAAACATGTAGACTAGTATTTATACTATCTGTCTCTTACATGTTGATAAAGCCCTTAGGATATGTACTTGACTACCAGGACTATGATAAGATTATACTAGTGGGGCCAGGGTAGTCCACAAGTACATCCTATAATCAGTTCGTAGTCGTGGGAATAACGAGACCAGGGCATCGATATTCCAGAGTAGACTAGCGTATACGCTTCTTGAACCATATGATGGGCGATGGATGATCCCACATCCGTTGGTGTTTGACATCAAAGATTGTATACGGGTGCCTAGTGGAGACTGGGTACACTGAACAGGACTCGCCGAGGACTCCTATATGGTAGTATACCTATCCTCAGATAGCAGTCCTCTAGTGACACTGGTACAGGATAGTCTGTAGACCCGAGATCGTCATAGAGTCTTCTGTGGCTCCCACTGTGCTTTGATTTCCTCCCTATCACGGCTCAAAGGAGTCGTACAAACAGGTTGATTTTGGGTACAGTCCTGAGTCACATGGAGACAATGAGCGATAGGAGGGGTTTTGTCTCTCCCTGTATTGGGGGTTGATGTTGCGCAATGCTCGATTGGCTATAACTGGAAGTCCCTGGCCAGGGCTGCTGCCGAGATTTACTGATAAGTGTCATCAGTAGTTTCTCGGACCGTTATAGGCCAGACATCGGCATAACTTATCACGTTACTGGGTTCTGACGATTTCCACCCCTAGACATGATATGCAACATATCAGACGAAGAGACCGGACTGTACGGTAGTGATGCTGATAGGCATCATGGACAGTATGGACGAGCTTGCTTATTGATCTTCATATCGCTCAATCCCTGGGTAGCCGTTACGTCCAGCTAGTACCGCTGACGGTTTGTAGGTGACTGATGTGATCATCACCTACTGCTGGCGTATTGACGAGTCTTTAGAGTCCCACAAAGAAGTTTCCTGGTTCAAGCGAAACGAAGTAGGACACATATGTAATATGTGTGTAGGCCTGATTAAATACGAGCATGTGATACCGTATTGTAATCTGGCAGTTATCTGTTATCAGTTGGGTTATATATGATATAACCGGATTATCGAATCAAATGTTGGTTTGATAATGTGATATTCAGATTAATGATATTAGTCGGTTATATATGATATAACCGGATTATTAGATCATGTGTTGATTTAATAATGTGATATATATTATATGTGATATAATTATATCTTAACTAATATCACTATCTCACTAATTGCTTTATTTATATATATATATATATTATTAATGTATATTTGATATATAAATATAAATATATATATATTATTATATGAGGCATGACATGTTTTTCTATTTTTTAGAAAACAGAAAAATGAGGTGTAAATTGTGGAGATATTTGTGGTATGGTTCAATGCATGGGTTTATATGTTTTTATATTACTCTTATCTCACTATTCAAGCAGGGTTGCAATTTTAATTGCATTTTTATTCCATGCTTGAATGAGTGAGAAATGAGATGATTCATTTTATTCATTCTACACTTGCTTCATGGTTCTTGCCTTAGCCATTTTTCAAGAGCTCTTTTCTTCTCTTGCTCTCTACAATTTTCTTCACCTCACCTCCAAGCTCAAAACCCACACATGAGATGTGAATCATTGAGCTTGTGAGACCTTAGTGAGCTTTACTTATTCCCTACTTCATCATCCAACACCAAACTAGCATTTTGGCGTGGTCTGTTTCCTACACTAAAAGCATTTAGTGTAGTGAAAAGCTTGTGCTTGTAGACTTCGGGTGGATCGTCTTTGGCGCGAAGATTACGAAGGAGGTTCGTTCAACTTGGAGAGGAGACTTGAAGAGTCGTGTGGACTTCATCCCGGAGCTTTTGAAGAGAAGGACACGAACTACAAAGATTATATACTCTTTTTCTTCTCTTAAGTTTAATCACATCACAAAGCCATAACCTAATATTCTAGTAGTGATCTTGGTAGTCTAGCTTAGCACCAAATAAAATTAAAATTTGGCATGCTTGATGCCTCTTGAACCCCTTGACGGTGCTAAGGTCGACTTTCAGGTTTCGGAACTAAGAACTAAACTAAAAGCACTATCTTCCAAATACGCTAACACTAACCCATGATTTCCTAATGCCGTTCCTGCTGATTATCCACGTATCACAACACACACACACACACACACACATATATATATATATACATATTCACATATTACACTACGAAACTGTCGGGGTGCTATAAGTCATCCACCTGACTTCCCCTGTAGATATACATCTACTCACCTTGACCTTGCTTACCGAAGTCGATGTCGCCATGCTCTTCCCTTGTCGTACGAAATCCACATGAAGGTACCCACATATCACATAAATCGTATCGTAAACAGAATCGCGTACGAAAACCAAAACGGCACACGAATCACACATAGGTTAAAACCTATGGTCTACGCATGCAAAAACATCCAAACAACACCCGATATCAACGTACAAACGTCAAATGACCGAGACAAAATGAAATATCCAAAGTTTCAAGTCATGAACATTAAGAAAACCAAAACAGAATCTCAGAAAACTTGTCCCAGATTTTTGGTCAAATGAAATTAGGCTAAACTAGCAATACAGTGGGGTTGTATATGGGGTATGTGAGCTACAAAACCAATTCTAACACCAATACCCACAGAAGACCCGGTGACAACCCCTCAAAGTCTGGCCAACTCGGTTTTACATGCTTGGATTGGGCTCGTTTTTGCAGGGGTGGCCTTCTAGTGTTAGATCTAGGTCAATAGTGTTGCTAGATTTTCTCGTACAGATCTCAGGTCACTCCAGATTCCCTGTAGGCATCACAAGCTACAAAACCGACATGGAAAGTTTCTAAAGTCCAAGTCTTGGGTTCTATAATTTACTTGGTGCAGGATCTTAACACTAAAGGTGCTGTAGTCAACTAATTACACCTTAATTGCACCATCCCAATTAAAATCAACCCTAACCTCAACTTGGAATTTTCCAAGATCACTAAACTACACTAAAACAATTCTAAACTAAAATAAAAGCTAAAAAAACTTGATTACTGCACTAATGGTGAAACAATTACCTCATTTGGAAACTCAAGAATTTTCTTGAGTTGCCCCAAGTGCTCAAAATCCTAACTTTCTTGATCCACAATGCTTGTAGATGAATTTTGTGAAGGGGATGTATGGTTTTGATGTGTATTTGAGGGTGTGGTGTGGAGTTAGAGGAGGTGGAGGGAAGAGGGCAGCCATGGTGAGAAGAGAGGGAAAAAGAATGATGAAGATGAAGAAATAAACAACGAGCCATGTCCAAAGAGACCCCTCACCCTCTCTCTCTTGCCTATACCTCCTAGCCATGCCACAATTCTTTATTCTTTTCCTTTTTCAATTAAAACCAAAAACCCATATATATATATATATATATATATATATATATATATATATATAACACAAAGATGTCATGGTTCATATAAATTCAAAAATGTGTTTTGCAACATGACATGGTGCATGTCATATGCCTAACTAGGCTTAATGCGTAATTAGTAGATATTAATCAAGCTTAGTCATAAACTTGTATATATTTAATTGTATAAAATTTATAAAGCGTCTAAATCATATAATATTCTTTCAAAATCAACATTCAAATGTAATTTTTCAATAGTTTTCCAATCTATCGGTATATAATTATACCACATCATTAAAGCCAATCTCCATACCTTGAAATATTCATAATTTTTATTATTTTTATTATTTTAATTATTTAACTTCCCAAAAATAATATTTTATTTTTCTGAAATATTACACTAGGGATATGCCATTGCGCTAATTTCATTTGATAGCCGTATTCGCATCCTGCTAAAATGAGAGGGAACGCCGGGCTAGTCTCTAGGTTGTATATGTACCGTCAAGACTTGGAGCTAGGATTTTACCATGGCTCTATTTTTGCTTTGATCCTTGGGTTTTTTTATGGTGATGCCGCGACTGCATCCTATTGGAATGAGAAGAAATGCCAAGACATTCTCTAGGTTGTATATGTATCACAAGACTTGGAGCTAGGATTTTTCCATCGCTCCTCCTTTATTCGACCCTTGGAATTTTTGACGTCGTGTCTGCACCCTGCTAGCATGAGAAGCACGTCTAGTCGATCATTAGGCTGTAGATGTTGCCATCATAATCTGGCTATCCCTTTGATGGAGCCTGGTGGGAAAATATGGTTCCCTATCTTTCATTTGTGCACATGGATTATATACAGGAGTCGTTGTGGACCTACCTGCATAACGTAAAAGTTTCATTTTTATTTTTTTTCCTTTCTGCGATACTCTATCTTTTCAGCTTTTATGTCGCGAAAGTCGCGATTGCCCAATCATTTCGGCTATTTTTGTTTTTACTCGCTGCTTTTTATTGCGAGTTGCCCTTATCATTTCGGCCTTTTTTGTGTTTACTCGCTGCTTTTTATTGCGAGTTGCCATATCATTTCGGCCCATTTTGTTTTTACTCGCTGCTTTTTTTTGTGAGATGCCCTATCATTTTGGCTTTTTTAAAGGTATTTGAAATATGATACCAATTCTGGTATCGGCATCGCTGCCACTGGAATATTGCTAGGAGCGAATCATCATTTGCCTTGAGAGAACTGTTGGCTATAGTGCCCTCAAGAAAATTATCATGGTCGCGGACTTGTGATTATGATGACTGAGGCAGGACCTATACCGATGAAACAGTCTTACTCAAGATGATAGTATGCTATCTGGTTTGTCTTTATCATCATATACATGTTGATAGAGCCCATAGGATTCTTGCTTGACTGCCAGCATTATGACGACGGTCACATACGTGGGAGCTGGGGGTCTATAAGCACATCCTTAAATGTCCCTAGTCGTGGGAGTATCGAGACCGGGCATCGATACTCCAGTGTAGACTAGTGTATACTGATCGAGACCCCGACGAAGGGCGGTGGCCAGGTCTCACATGCCATTGGTGTTAGTTTGTTCACCTAAGATAGTATACAGGTGCTCATAGGGTTATGAGTACACTGGACGGACTCGCCGGGAACCTGCTAGTTGGTATTATACCTATTGTCAGATAGCAGTTCCCAGGTGACATGTGTACAGGTTAGTCTGTCGACCTGAGATCGTCATTTGTCTCGTGTAAGTTCCCACTGTTCTTTGATTACTACCCTAACACGGCTCAAAGGATTCGTGCAAACAGGTTTTAGTTGGGTATAGTCCCGAGCCACATGGAGGCAGTGATCGGATCTTCGGGGATTCGTCTCTCCCGGTATTGGGGGTTGAGGTCGCGTTGTGTACGGATGGCCATCACCATAAATCTGTGGCCACGGTGGACGAGAACTATCGATCCAGGATCGATAGTTTCTCAGGTGGTGATGGGTTTCATACCGACACTAAATATCGCGTTGTTGGGGTCTGACTTTATCCACCCCCCTAGACTCGATATGCGATACTCTTAGACGACTAGACCGGACTGTACGGATATTGTCACTGTCAGGCTCAGTAGGGGTTCAAGATGAGTTTGCTCGTCGGCCTCCTTTTCGCTCAATACCTGGGTAGCCGTTACGTACAGCTAGTGCCGCTGACGTGCTTGTGGTTAAACCCACTGCCAGCGTATTGACGAGTCTTTAGAGTCCCACACAGAGGGTTTTCAGGTTCAGGCGATATAGTGTACATGAGGTATGTTGATACATACAGGTGTCCGATTAAATATGTGCACATGCTGCGCTGACTTTAATCGGACGGTTGATAATACTAGAGGTTTAGGATTAAGCCGGATCATTAAATCGGGTTTTGATTTAATAATTTATATATGTATTTGTATATACGTATTCTAGTATTATTGTTCACTATTCATTTTCTCTCTCGGCTATTCGTATTTTGGTACGAATACACGTATATGTATTTTGGTACATGTACCGGGAAGTATTCCGTATTTTATACGGAATAGCTTCTAGAAGATGCCACATCATTTATATGATTTTCTATTTATGGAAATTCATTTATTTTTATAAATGAGGTGGAATATGTGAGGTGGCATAAACATTGTTCATGGTATGGGCATGAGTCAAAGCATGTTGCAAAGCATGGCTTTGATTTGTTTATTTGTAAAAAGGAAATGATTTTTTGGGGGAATGAGAGAATGGGGGGCCCGTCCACCACTTTGGGGGTAGGGTTAATTTCATTTGTTACATTACTCTTCATTATTCATTACTCCTTCACACTCTCATTCTCACAAAAACTTAGCCATTTTAGTTCATGCAAAAGGTTCACCTCATTGATCTTCTATGCTTGCTCATTGAGCAAAACAAGTTAAGAGAAAATTGTTGTGACATTTACATACACCCCCACTCTCCATCGCTAGCGACTTTGGAGCGTCGGTTATCTCGTTCGACGAGATTGGAGCTTGCGCCTTTTCTCTCGGGTGGATCATCGGAGATGGAGGAAGACCGGCAACCAAACTTCGTCAAGGAATCACTAGGAGCTTGGATTGAAGACGGAAGGACTCGGATCATCTCGGTATAACCTTTCTAACTCTTAGTTAGCTTGCTAGAATAGGGTTTAAGGAAGATCCGGGATTCGTGTAGCGGTAGCGCCGGTTTGAAAAATTTTTGTTCCGCATTTTGGCCGCGTTTCGACGGCCAGGGCGCTGCCGGAACCCTTCATGGTATCGGAGCCACCCTTTAAACCCCTTACTAGCTTGTTTAGAGGTGCTCAAAAGATCGATCGACGGATTTAACCGAAATCACGATTTCAATTTTCTGTTTGCTGTCGTTTTTTAAAAGTGTTCAAAAAATTATTTGCAGTAGCTTAAAAATCCGTGCAGGCAAATATAAGGCTACACAAAAAATTTGAGCTCGTGATGCCACTAAAGTGCCGTAGATCCGCCGCGTTAACCCCCTTTTGGCGGTGGATACGCGGCCATTTTTTGGTTACGGGCTTCCAAATTTTTACTGTAGCCCCCTGATATGAAATTGTGATTTTTGTGATATTCTGTTTTGGCCCAGGTTTCAGTGAAGTATTATTTTGCTATTGGGGCTAATTTGGAACTTAGTCGATCGATAATTTAAGTGTGTGTTTGACGGTACATACATTTATATCTGCGACCGTGAATTCATTTGATCGGTAAACTCGTCTAATTGCAATATGTCTTTTAGACGGGTTAGCGAATGTGACATTCACGTTGATGTTCTGTGTTGTGCTGTGATGTTGGTTGGATCGTCGTGGTGGATAGCTATGGTGCAATGTTAGTACAGTTTAATTTCATTTGTACATTTGTTATTGCGGGGCGAGCGTCCGACATGTGGACTGCCGTCACTGCCATTTTGTATATTATTCTTTTGGGACACGACCGGGCTGAGGTCGATGTCACCCTTGTATATTATTTTATTTTCTGTACTAGGATTACCCCACGGTGGAGTGCACGAATAACCAGGTTCTGGAGGGCAACTGGTCCGCATCTCATGGCGTTGGGACGGAGAGGACCTTACTCTAGAATTGGCGGGCTGTTCGCCGCACTCGTAGGGGGTATAGGTTGACCCAGGAGGGGTGCCCAAGTTACCGGATTCCATGAAGTGCTGGGTAGTCCATTCACGTTGCTGAAGGGGGCTGCCTCACTTCTGGTTTTTGCGGGTAACTTGCCGCGCTCGTAGGGGTCTAGGTTATATTGCACAGGCTATCCACACGACAGGGAACGTCGGGTCTCACTTGCGGCTCAAGTGAAACTCGGGGCTCCAGATTATCCACCATTCTGTGTTGCTTCTGTGATGTTTATGTGATGTTGCTTTATATCATGCATGGGACGAATGTTATATATATATATATATATATTTATATATACCAGTAGATGTTGTATATGTTTTGCACCCGCGCTAGCCCAGTCCCCGCTATATCGTTAGTTAAGTAACCTAACGTGTGATGACGGGACCCAGTGGCGAATGCGGATGGCATATACGTACATTTTATTTTCGTTCTTTTCTGGTGTGATTAATTGATGGGACTGCATAGATTCTTATCAGTGCAAGTATAAAACAAACCTATATATATGATGTTGTTAGAACCAAGTTTTTAAAAAACTGACATTACAGACGTACACTTTTGCTTTGCATCGTGGTATTCATTTGGAATATCCTGCACCTCATTCGACGAGGCACGGGCCGAGATCCCTTCATCGGGAGTGACCCCTTGAGTAAAAGTTTGCTCAACGTAAATACTTTACTATAGTCGATTATTTTTGCTTTGCATCATGGTATTCAATTTGGGATATCCTGCACCCAATTCGACGGGGAAAGAGCCGAGATCCCTTCATCGAGAGTGACCTCTTTAGCAAAAGTTTTCGCCACTATATATATTTATAAAACCAGTTGGATTCCTTCAACGATATCAAGTTCATTACGTTAAAGGTTTTTCGCCAAAAACCAGCAGTAGCCCTCCGTCATTTCAGACTAGTATTGTTTAGTATTCGAGCTACACATGTTGACTGTGTCAAGGCGTAGTGTGTGGTAGCTCTATAATGCTTTTCTGTCGCATGGATATGTAGATTGGTTAGGACAGTTGTACGGTCATGATGACTGTGTCAAGGACTCGTGCGGGTGGGTCTAATGCAATCAAGATAATGACGGGTTGAACTTGACTAGGACCCTTTGATATGTTGACTGTGTCAAGATCACTTAGGTCCTAGAGGTAAAAATTTATATCGGGAGTTTCAAACATACAGGAAACTTGCCAGGCTTGCGCATACCTTCTGAAGTGTGGTGACTTGAGTGGCTTCCATCAAGTTATCATGCGATGATAGTTGGATCCCGATTCCCACTGATGAGTAGGATTACTCCTCGGGTGATTCCGACTAATTCTCTTTTTGGGTTTGGAGGAGAATTTGAGGAAACAGTGGGAGCCATCCAGATTAGATAAAATGATTAACCATTCTGATCTAGGTTAGAGTGCACGTTGAGTGTTTCTTTTCCCTCTCTCTCTGGCTGCGACTATGACCCGACCTTTGACTAAAACTCATGAAACCAATTGACCGAACCTTCTTAAAACACTTTGGCTTTTGGAATGTCACGGTGTCGCATATATCACTGCCACTCCTATATCATCTTTGCATTTCTCCAGAACACCCCGTATTATTACGAACATCCGCTTCCATTGGATAAATCCATCGTATGGTTATATACGAACTCGAAGGAACTTTTTCGAGGATGGACTCTGGTTCTGGAGAGATTGAATAGGATTATTCGGTTGTCTTTTCCCTTTACATTCTCTCAGGTTGTGAGGGCTCCTAGGATTAGGAGAGGGTACACCTATTGAGCTTATTGGATAGTCTTCTTCTAAACCATAGGCAGGTGCCGAACGGTAGGGAAGGAAGAAAACCAATTAAGCTTAAGTGTGGTGTACAGAAGGTAATAAGTAAAGACATATAAAGGGATTAGAATAATGGAAAAGGAAATTGCGACCACCATCATTCACGACAACGACCGGGTATACCCCAGCCACTCCAACATCCACTTTGCATTTCTCTAGGACACTCCGTATCACTACGGATATCCACTTCCATTGGATAAATCCATCGTATAGTTACATACGAACTCGAAGGAACTTTTTCGAGGATGGATTCTAGTTCAGGAGGAATTGAATAGAATTATTCAGATGTCTTTTCTCTTTACCTTCTCTCAGGTTGATGAGGGTTCCTAGGATTAGGAGAGTACACCTATTATGCTTATTGGATAGTCTTCTTCCAAACCTTAGACTGGTGCCGAAGGGTAGGGAATGAAGAAAACCAATTAGCGTAAGGGAGGTGTACAGAAGGTAATAAGTAAAGACATAATAAAGGGATTGCAGTGAGGGCAGGTAAGTATATGGTTACTGTCATGATTCAGGATAGTGGAAGAGGCGTTACTAGGAATAGCAGTTAACTGCTTTTGAAACATTTTCATGTTTCAGTTTCACTGTGTGATGTTAATTGAAATCTGTTTTCCCAATTGGAATCTAACTCCAGGGTATGTATTTACCAGATCAGTTTCTCACTTATGTATGTTATTACGGATGGTGAGTGAGAGTAAGATATTGGGAATTGGGTGATCAGATCCTCATTATATCGGAATTCATTGTAATTGGTGATATTTGAGGAAATCATCTGGATTTTGCCGGATGGCAAATATTTAGATTTGAATATCCGTTGTTATGCACCAATTTCAAACTGATATATCTGTACGTTTATTTTTATAGAGTGAGATATATTTTTTTGATATTATGTCAGTGACAATTACCTATATCGGTTGGTGATTAGGTAAGGTGCATTCAACAGTGGTGTAATTCTTCTTAACCATACTACAGTTTTTCAACCTACGACGCAAAGGGTTTGAGTTGTTGAACTCAGAGGACCTATACAAAGTATTGTATGTTGTCCAGTGTCCATTAGGATAAAGGGGTTGGTACTCGCACTATATTCTGTTTACTCATGACTTCTCTAGTTCTAGACATGTATTTCGTTGAAATGCAAGGTCCAGATATTGAGAAGTTATAGGTATAAGAATAAAGTAGAGAAACATCTGTTGTCAGTATTAGGATTCTTCAAGGAAGTCGAAAATGTAGATACTTGTGTTTGGTATTCAGTTAATAGTAATGGTCTTGAGAACTTGCATCTCTTTCGGGTTACTCATATATGGATGCACTCCTAGATGAGTAATGCTGATTGTCCTCTTTCCAATTGGTTGATATGACTAGAGACAGATGCATGTTTTTGAATCTGGTTCAAATTGAATTAGGGCTTTTGTTTCTATATTAGATTAATATAGAATCAATTTATATCTTAACGATGTTAAGGTATAGGGAATTGCCCGGCTGATGCTTAAAACCAGAATCCGGATAAACTCAAGGCATGCTTCAGTAATGGCTGTTTGTGGGTTATCTCGGGCTTTGACGAGGGTTAACTTTCTACCATCAGGAAGATCAATATTTATATTGTTCTTGACTCGCCACAGTTTTAGCAAAATGGACTTTTTCTGAAAAACAAAAGTGGGAGTATGGTAGAATTGGAAGTTATTCCTGAACCACAAATGATTACTGAAGTTTTAATAGAACCTGAAGATTCAATTGGTTTCAACTTTCCATTAACCACTCCGCAGATTTTGGTGGGTAACCTCAGACACCCGAGAGGCACTTCGGTCTTCTCAGAGACGGTGACAGGGAGGTTCTTGTTTACCCAGACTTGCCATTACTGTTGTTCTAAACTATAAGAATTGGCAGGAGGATGAGTATAGCGTCGTTCTAAACTAGCTTTAGAAGTGTACGTATATATACGACTCTACCAGACGGTTGTTGTAGTCAGTGGGAGTAGCGGAAGCATAGTAGGCAAGTAGCTTATGTCTATTTATAGACTAAAGCAGGTATAGCGGAAATAGATCATCTAATTTTGATGTGACAGTCATAGGTCTTGACTTCATCAAAATGGGAGATGGATCTGGTAAGAAGGTGGTAGAGAGTGATGTCCAGGAATTGGGATGACATGCACTTAATAGGAAGAGATATTCCTATACTACGATCGGTTATACTGTGGTTGTCACAAAGTTGTTTCTCCACATAGGATATGGATATAATATCAGGTTTTCTGGTTACTAGATCTATGGTTTTAGATCTAGATCTGGGAAGTATCCCAAGTTGGGTACTTTGACATTAAATGGACGACTCCTGGCATGGTGGTGTACCTGCAGGTGATGGAATCAAGCTCTCTGAAGGTGTCTTACAGACTAAAGGGGAGAGAGATCTACATGATTAACATATCATTGGCTAGGCCAATTGAGTTAGTCATGAAATGTCAAGTACCATACCAGATATTGTTTTTGCACTAGCTGCAGTAAAGATATATTAATCCAATCCTGGAGAAACATTGGGAAGCAGTTATTGAACATAAGTGAATGTTCTTGGGAAATGATTACGGCAACCTTCTTCGGAAGACGGTTATCATTTCAGGCTTCCAAGGTTACCTGGATGACAGAGTGACTGTAAGAGTTATAGTTTTTCCCTCTTTTGAGAGACAGTATGTTGAACAGGTGGTCCAAGCGGATACTGAGAAAAGGCAAGGTGCAGGATACTGATTAAATTCAGTGGACGATACAGTCTAAGTAGTTTGCTAGATTTGGAGTTCTTTTGTGAACTGGGTCCCATCAGATATCCAGACAAATTCTAAGACAAGTATTGCTCATTTCGGGAGATAGTTTTCTCCGTGAAGTTGAGATTAAGAGAGATACAGAAAGAAACATTGGAGCGGATCCACTCACTGAGGCTATTTCTCGAATGCAATCATTTTTCGCAAACGGGCTTTACGAAACTGATTAGTAGAGAAGTTGGGTGTTCGGTATCACACGGGCTGTGAGTATGCGACATCGCAATAATTGGCCTTAAGTGTAAGTAGGAGACTGTTGGCTACAGTGCCCTCAAGACAATTATTATGGTCGTAGACTTGTGATTATGATGATTGAGGCAGGACCTATACCGATGAAACAGTCTTACTCAAGATGATATTATGCTATCTGGTTTGTTTTTATCATCATATACATGTTGATAGAGCCCATAGGATTCTTGCTTGACTGCCAGCATTGTGACGGCGATCACATACGTGGGAGCTAGGGGTCTATAAGCACATCCTTAAATATCCCTAGTCGTGGGAGTATCGAGACCGGGCATCGATACTCCAGTGTAGACTAGTGTATACTGATCGGACCCCGACAAGGGGCGGTGGCCAGGTCTCACAAGCCATTGGTGTTAGTTTGCTCACCTAAGATAGTATACAGGTGCTAATTTGGTTATGAGTACAGTGGACGAACTCGCCGGGAACCTGCTAGTTGGTATTATACCTATTGTCAGATAGCAGTTTCCAGGTGACATGTGTACAGGTTAGTCTGTCGACATGAGATCGTCATTTGTCTCGTGTGAGCTCCCACTGTTCTTTGATTACTACCCTACCACGGCTCAAAGGAGTCGTGAAAACAGGTTTTAGTTGGGTATAGTCCCGAGCCACATGGAGGCAGTGATCGGATCGTCGGGGATTCGTCTCTCCCGGTATTGGGGGTTGATGTCGCGTTGTGTACGGATGGCCATCATAATAAATCCGTAGCCACGGTGGACGAGAACTATCGATCCAGGATCGATAGTTTCTCAGGTGATGATAGGTTTCATACCGACACTAAATATCGCGTTGTTGGGGATCGGACTTTATCCACCCCCCTAGACTCAATATGTGATACTCTTAGACGTCTAGACCAGACTGTACGGATATTGTCACTGTCAGGCTCAGTAGGGGTTCAGGATGAGTTTTCTCGTCGGCCTCCCTTTCGCTCAATACCTGGGCAGTCGTTACGTACAGCTAGTGCCGCTGACGTGCTTGTGGTTAAACCCACTGCCAGCATATTGACGAGTCTTTAGTGTCCCACACATAATGTTTTCACAATTCAGGCGATATGGTGTACATGAGGTATGTTGATACATACAGGTGTCCGATTAAATATGTGCACATGCTGCGCTGACTTTAATCGGACGGTTGATAATACTAGCGGCTTAGGATAAAGCCGGATTATTAAATCGGGTTTTGATTTAATAATTTATATATGTATTTGTATATACGTATTCTAGTATTACTGTTCACTATTCGTTTTATCTCTCGGCTGTTCGTATTTTGGTATGAATACGCGTATATGTATTTCGGTACATGTACCGGGAAGTATTCCGTATTTTATACGTAATAGCGTCTAGAAGATGCCACATCATTTATATGATTTTCCATTTATGGAAATTCATTTGTTTTTATAAATGAGGTGGAATATGTGAGGTGGCATGAACATTGTTCATGGTATGGGCATGAGTCAAAGCATGTTGCAAAGCATGGCTTTGATTTGTTTATTTGTAAAAAGGAAATGATTTTTTGGGGGAATGAGAGAATGGGAGGGCCACTACTTTGGGGGTGGGGTTAATTTCATTTGTTACATTACACTTCATTATTCATTACTCCTTCACACTCTCATTCTCACAAAAACTTAGCCATTTTAGTTCATGCAAAAGGTTCACCTCATTGATCTTCTATGCTTGCTCATTGAGCGAAACAAGTTGAGAGAAAATTGTAGTGACATTTACATACACCCCTACTCTCCATCGCTAGCGACTTTGGAGCGTCGGTTACCTCGTTCGACGAGGTTGAAGCTTGCGCCGTTTCCCTCGGGTGGATCATCGGAGATAGAGAAAAACCGGCAACCAAACTTCGTCAAGGAATCACTAGGAGCTTGGATTGAAGACCGAAGGACTCGGATCATCACCGTATAACCTTTCTAACTTTTAGTTAGCTCTCTAGAATAGGGTTTAAGGTAGATCCGGGATTCGGGTAGCGGTAGCGCCGGTTTGATAAATTTTTGTTCCGCATTTTGGCCGCGTTTCGATAGCCGGGGCGCTGCCGGAACCCTTCAAGAACTTAAGGTTTGACACCTATTTAGGCATCAGTATCACTACAACTGGAATGTTTCTATGAGTGAATCATCATTTGCCTTTGTCGATTCGATCAAATATGGCTTAGCAAATAGGGTTAGGATCCTGTCGACTAAGGCTTTTTGACTTTATGAGCCGTAAGGGTCTCATAAAGGTATTTCTTCCTACAAGTCAAGAGGATCTCGTAGGTGTATTTTCTCCTTAGGAATCGTGAGGATTCCTAAGTGCGTTTTCTCTTGTAAGTCATAAGGATCTTACAAGTGTGTTTTCTCCTTATAAGTCGAGAGGACTTAAAAGTGTCGTTCACTATATGAGGACATTTCTCGCCATTGGTGGAACTTGGTGAAAGAATATTTATTTATGCCTGTAGATTGTATACAAAGGTCAAAATGGGACCTCCTGTAGAGCAATATTAGGGGAATATAACGGCTCAAGTACAGGTTTAGATCCTTGTAGCTTAAGACTTTTGAATCCTACGAACCATGAGGGTCTCATAGGGGGAATTCCCCTTACGAGTCGTGAGGATCCCGTAAGTGTAATTTCTCTTTAGGAATCATGAGGATTCCTAAGTGTGTTGTCCCTTTGTAAGTCGTAAGGATCTCACACAAGTGTTTTCTCCTTACGAGGTCAAGAGGACCTTGCAAGTGCACATGAATTTTTATTTTACGAGTTTGAGCCCTTTTCGGGTTTTCACAAGCTCGCCGGCAGTCCAGCTGTTTTTACTCAAGGCGCCCTTTCGGGTTTTAATCCGTGCCCATTTTGCTTATGGACATACCATTTTTTTTGAACGGTGAAACTCTCAAGAGTAGTTTCGCCGCAGGTGCTCATCTGTTTATTGGTGGACCGTGGGGGTGGCTTCATCGTTAGAGTAACTATGTAGCCGGTTGCTGCTAGGACTTCGATTGCAATAGAGATCTCAAGGGGGCATATCGCCATATTTAGGGCGGTGCGCTAGTTTAGGGACGTTCCGGTCCATTATCGCCATGTCTGAGGCTAGTTTTTAGTTTAAGGACTTTCCGGTCTATCGTCGCCATGTTTGAGGTGGATTTTAGTTTAGGGACTTCTCGGTCCGGTATTAGTTTAGGGACGTTTTGGTCCATTATCGCCAAGTTTGAGGCGAGTATTAGTTTAAGGACGGTTCGGACCAACGTTCCTTATTTAGGATGATTATTAGTTTAAGGATGTTTCGGTCTAACATTAGTTCAGGGACGTTTCGGTCCAATATCAACATGTTTGAGGTGGGTCTTTAGTTTAGGGACATTTCGGTCCATCATTAGTTTAGGGATATTTCGGTCCATCATTAGTTTAGGGACATTTCAGTCCATCATCAGCATGTTTCAGGCGAATTTTTTTTATACTACTCTCGAAATTCTGACTTAGGAAGATAGCGAGCGGACACAAGCGTCATCATCTATCATTGAACTAAGTTGTGACTTGTCAAGCATAGTATTTTTTAAGGAATCGGCCATTTATTGGCCGGAATGGTCTTTCGCCATGCATATCTATGAGCAGATAGGCTCCACCTTGGTAGACTTTGTCTATGATGTACGGGCCTTTATAGTTCGGCTCTAACTTCCCCCGTTTTGCACGATTGGGGATCATTGGTCTTTTGACGACCAGCACGAGTTAGCCTTGGCCGAATGTTCTTGGCCTGGTCAATTTTTCGTATGACCGTGCCATCCTTACTTTATAAGCCTTCAGATTTTGCTGTGCTATAAAGCGAGTTTCGTCGAGGGCATCGAGCTCCTCAAGCCAAAGATGAGCATTTTCTTCATCTGTCAGCTCGTATCGAACCGCTACTCGTAGAGAGGGGAGTTCTATTTCCAGTGGGAGCACTGCTTCCATGCCGAACACCAACGCCTATGGTGTTGTATTTGTCGCCATCTTGAACGTTGTTCGGTACGCCCAGAGAGCATCATGCAACCTTTCGTGCCAGTCTTTTTTGTTTCTAGACACTGTTTTTTTATAATCTTTATCAAGGTCTTGTTGAAAGCTTTTGCTAGACCGTTGGCCCGAGGATTAAAGACTGAAGAGTATCTCCAATCTATTTTATGTTGCTGTGTGAAGCGGCTGATTTTATGACTTCTATAAGCCGGCCTATTATCCGAGATAATTCGTCGCGAAGTGCTGAACCGATAGATGACATGTGTTCTGAAGAATTGAATGATATTTTCCGTCTTCACCTCTCTTAGTGGTATTTCCTCTGCCCACTTAGAGAAATAGCCGGTCGTTGCCAGCATGAACCGATGTTCTTAGGACGATGCTGGTTCAATGGGGCGAATTATATCGGTTCCCCACATTTCGAACGGCCAGTTAGCCACTGTTGGGTGTAGCGGATTTGGATGTTGGTGGATGAAGTCCCCATGAATTTGGCATGAATGACACTGCTTCGCATTTTCAAGGCAGTTCTGAATCATTGTGGGCCAATAGTAATCCATTCTTTTTATCTTTAGCTTCATCTTTGGTCCAGCTTGGTGAGAACCGAAGAGTCCGTCGTGAGTTTCTTGAACGACTTTCTTTGCTTTCTCCGACCCCAGGCATCTTATCCATAGATAGTCGAATGACCTCTTATATAGAGTATCATTGATGAAGGCGAAAGACAAAGCTTGTTTCATGAGCTGATGTCTAGACGACGCAATTTCGGGCGTTCGTTGGGATTTGAAGTAGTCTATGAAAACTTCCCTCCAGTCGATGATCTTTTCTGCATGCGTTATTTGAAGGGCTACTTGTTCGGTCGTCTCTTTTCTTTCGGATGGCTCTATTAGGTATTCCGAAGATATATCTGTTGGCTCGAGAATCCTGCGGTTTTGTATAACGATCCTTACGTCATCGAGGTCTTCATCGGCTAGATCCTTAGCCAATTTAGCCAATGCATCCGCCTTATTGTTTTCTGAACGCAGTATACTCTCCAGGATGTAGGAGGGGATTTGTGTCAGCAGTTGCTGCACTCTTTCTCCATACTTTATCAGCTCTGGCTTGCATGTCTGATAGTCGCCATTTACCTGGCTAACGATCAGCTGGGAGTTTCCATATATGTGGAGGTCTTTGATTCCCATGTCGAGATCACGAGACCTGCTATAAAAGCTTCATATCCCGCTTCGTTATTTGTTCTTGGCTCTGTTAGGTAAAGAGCGTAACGCATTATCCCTCCCTGTGGAGTCACGAAGATAAGGCCCATCCCGGCTTTGATTATAGGGATGTTTTGCTTTCGCCGTTTCATGGAAGATGCTCCATCGAAGTAGAATTCCCATTTAGAGTCATTCTCTTCTTTGATTGCATCAAACGCGTGTTCGTCTGGCAACTTACAATTTAAAGGGGAGTCGACTGGTATCGGATGCTCCGCGAGAAAGTCGGCAATGGCCTGACCTTTTATTGCTTTGAGGAGGCAATACATTATCGAGAACTCCATCAGGAGGAGGGCCCATTTGGCAAGCCTTCCTGTTAGTATAACCTTTGACATTAGATATTTGAGAGGATCCACCTTTGATATAAGACGGACCTCATGTGCCAAGGCGTAATGTCTGAGCTTCGTTGTTGTGAAAATCAGTGCCAGGCAATGCTTCTCAATAGGGGAATAGTTGTTTTCTTCACCCTAAGGAGAACTCGACTAAGATTGTATAGAGCTCTCTATTTTCCCAGATCGTTCTTTTGTGCCCATAGTATGCCTAGAGAACCCTCAAGGGCCGTTGTATGTCGGATAAGGGGTTTTCCCTTAACCGGAGCGGTCAATACCAGCAGATTTTGCAGGTATTGCTTGATTTCGACAAGTGCGTTTTGGCACTTTTGATCCCAGATGAACGGAGTCCCCTTCATCATCAAATGACTGTAGGGATGGCATTTCCTAGAGAGGTTAGCTATGAACCACTGGATATATGCGAGCTTTCCTTGGAGAGACCGCAGTTGTTTCAAGGTTCTTGGCGTGGGCATTTCCATGATCGCCTTGATCTTTGAGTGGTCGATTTCGATACCTCGGTGAAGTATGATGTATCCTAGGAATTTGCAGAGGAAACTTCAAACGCGTATTTTAGAGGATTCATCTTCAGATTATACTTCCGAAGACGTTGGAACACTATTTTTAGATGTTCCCCGTGAGATTTGCTCTTTACTACAAGGTCGTCAATATAGCATTCGACGATCTCGTGTATGAGCTCACCGAAGATCTTTGTCATAGACCTCTGGCAAGTAGCGTCAGCGTTCATCAAACCGAAGGGCATCACTTTATAGCAGAATATGCCCAGCAGGGTTTGGAAGGCAGTGTGCTTTTGGTCTTCTGGATGCATTTTTATTTGATTGTATCCTAAAGACCCATCCATGAAGGAGAAGATCTCATGTGTAGACGTGTTATCGATCATCATCTCAGTAACAGGTATTGGGAAATCATCCTTCGGGCAAGCTTTGTTGAGGCCCCGAAAGTCCACGCAGATGCGCACCGTCCCATTTTTCTTCATTACTGGAACGATATTGGCGATCCAGTCAGGATATTGAACTTCTTAGATGAAGCTGGAAATAATTAATTTCTTTACCTCAACGTTGATGCTCATCTCAAGTTCGAGTCGCATTCTTCTTGGCGCCTTCTTGACTGTCTTTATGTCCGGTGATATGGCCAGTTTATGTACTGCCACTTTTGGATCTAGACCCGGCATTTCAGAGTAGTTCCAGGCGAAGAAATCTTTATATTGCATGAGCACTTCTTTTAACGTGGCCACCTGTTTTTCAGATAGTAGTTCACTGACGAACGTTTGTCTCGGATCATTTTCCGTCCCTAAGTCAATTTTTCTTAGGTTGTCTGTCATGGTGTGTATCCCATCTTCCAGCTCTTTTGGTGCCGGTAGAAACTACAAGATCACCTCGTCCTTATTTTCATTTGTGAAGCACCTGTAGAGCTTATTCATAATCTTCTGCCTTTCCTCTTTTGAGAGTGTTATCATATGGCAGGTATGAATTTGCTTATGTTGAGCTGGTCCTATCCAGACAGTATAGGTCCTTTTTGGTTTGTGCTTTTGCGGCGGGGTTACCCTCCAGCTGTCGGATAACATAAGCCTGCCTTGTTGATACTGGTCTTCTACCCAGTCTTTGAAGGTGAAGCAGTCTTCAAGGGGATGACCAATTGCTCGGTGATAGGAGCAATAATCCGTATGATGGACCTGGTTTATTTGTTCGGGGTAGCAGGACTCCGGAAGTGTCATCATTTAGTGCTTCATGGCAAGGTTGAATATTTTCCTTGTCTTGTCTTGAAAGAAATAATATACACGACCCATCTTCTTTATAACGGATAGGCTCCAATCGAGTTTTTCTCGATTGCATGGCGTCTTAGATCCGCTTTGTTGTTTTCGAACGTTGTTTGCGTTCTTTGTCCTGTTTCTGCCTCTATTTCGGGATTTTCCCTTTTCGCGAGAACATATAGCGGGTTGGGGATGAAGAGCATTACGATCTAGTTTCTTCGCGGATTGCCGGCTAAGAAGCTGCATCCTGGCCTTTTCATAGATGGCCATTTTGCGGCTATGGTTGTCTTAGCTCGTTTGAAAAGCTTCTTTTATTAACTTGTCAATTCGTCCTTCAAGCGACGAATTTGACGTTTTTGAAGCGGGATCCCACTCTGATTTGGCATCCCAGTTATTTGGAAGAGCATTTTCTGCTTCACTAGAGATGTTTATAACACGGCAACTGTGGAACCATTCCCATTTCTTGGACCGAATGTATCCAAGCCCGGTTGTCCCCATCTTCCCATTGGCCATCTTTCGCTGAGTCCCAGGAATATCCCAAATCTTCTTGTCGAATTGGGCTTGTCAAAAAGTTTGTTCGAGGGGTACACCTTGGCATCTTAATAGCCTTTTCAATCTCTTCATATAGTATCTTGGCAGATGGATTGGTTGAAGCCTGTCGAGTGCAAAATCGGCACCATGCCAGACTTCTTTTTCTACTTTATTTTCCGTAGATTGGTATAAGAGGATCACTTTTTCACCTCTTCGTCTAGGAGGTATGTAGAAAGTCTGCAGTTCTTGTACGCTGTGTGTATGGAGCGCATCAAGTTCCTTGTAATGCTGAGGCGGAGACATTATAATTTGTAGACTTTGATCCATTCCGGCAAAAGTTTAAATTGACGGGCGGACGGAGAACACTGCATTTCCTTCATCCTCTGAGTCACTGCCAAAGACTAAAATAGGAGTAGATGGTCCGGGTCTATTATTTTCTTTATCGGATTGCCCCGAGTAGACTATCTCTTCATCTTCCTCGTTATCGCTCCTAAAGATCGGGATAGTTGCGACGGACTTCTGTTTATCCTCCGGCTTATGACACATTTTCGTATCCTCGAAGTCTGGTAGGATGTACTTTGTATCTTCATATTTTCGGACCTCGTTTACGGAAAATGGATTTAGCTCCCCTATGACGGTGTATTCCAAACCATCCTTGAAATACTTCATACACTGATGTTGCATTGAAGGGATGACGTTGTACTCATGTAACCAAGTCCTGCCGAGCAAAGGTTATAGCAAGTCTTGGCGTCAATGACATGAAATTTGATGTCAATGATGAGTAGCCCAAAGAGTAACGTCGGTATTACAAACCCAAGTGTCCGTGACGACTGCGAGTCGAACCTGGAGATGGTAATTTTATCTTGGGCAAGGTGTTGAACGTTCATGCAAATTTCCTCAGCATCCTCACGTTGAGAAGGTTTACGGAGGATCCATCGTCGATAAGGATTTTCCCTATCTTGATGTCGTAGCAGTACCCGGTGACATATAATGGGCGATTATGCTCACATGTACCGAGGAGGAGATCTTCATCACCGACTGTAATGCCAGCCGTGTGGACTTCTTCCAGTTCATCCTTCATCTTCTCTTCTGCGAAGAAAGCTTGGAACTGATCGGGATTTTGTAATGCCTTGATCAGGGAATCTCGTGCCTCTTTGGACAGGAGGAGACCATCCAATATACTGAGTTGCGAGGGTATTTTCCTCAGATATGCTAGGACGTTATATTCCACTTTATTTTTCTTAGGCGGGTCCCTTGCTGCGAGCTCTTTGACTGCTTCTTTATCAAGGGCGATTTCCTCGGGGATATTCCCCTTCCCTTTTCCTTTTTTGCTCGAACCTTTGTTTACAAGTCCAAGGTTCTTCTCAGGCAGCGTGCGGTTACGCAACTGGATGTTTTCACATTTCTTCTCCTTCTCTACTTTTCCCGAGGTGAATTCTTCGAAGAGAGGGCCGAGGGGTATTTCATCCTCGGAATCGCTCCCGAAGGTAAGAACTTATGGTTTTCCCCCTTTCGAACTGGTACCTACCATATGACAGTTGCTAGTCGTTTCATGCGCTTTCATTTTAGTTTTGATTTCGACGGGCATGAGCTCCGTGCTTCATCCTCTTGAAGTGTTTTTGATGGGCAACGTATCCTTGCCACTACTTTTTAAAGGCATTGCATTCTTCGGTGGGGTGGGTGACCCTCCGATGATATAAGCAGTAGTTTGGGCATGCATCTTCTCCATCGAGGCATATGACCCCGGGAGTGTTCTTTACGAGTGGTGGCGGCTTCATCCCCATTGACAGGGCTTTGGCGAACCGCATCTCTACTTTGATCCTTCTTTTATTTGTAGCAGGCGTGCTTTGGTTTGGTGGGTGTACTTTACGGCTCGTCTTCGCCGCAACTTCTTTGTCCAGACGCTAACGCATAGCCTTTTTATATATGGTTGTTTCACGTTCTCGGTCAGCTTTGCTTTTTTGAAAGGGTTCATTTAACAACCTATCGATCAGGTCTTCTTCTGGCAGTTCTGGGGATTTTAGTGTCGATTCTGCCCCCAGTTCCACCGCGTTGTTTTCTAGCGCTGAGGAAGCTTCTTCATCATTTAATGACGAATTGGAGACTATGTGGCAACTTGCTACATAGTCTTCGGTTTCTTCTGATGAGTCATTTTCCTCATCATTGTCACTGTCTTTGCCCTCAAGAATATGCTTGAGGAACTCTTCGAGCGTGACCGGTGTCCGCGCCTTCTGGTTGTACTCCTCCAGCGCATCAATGTATTTCTGAAGATCTGTGCGCTTGTCGTCATACTCAGCAGGCTACACAGGCTTCTTAGTCTTTTTCTTTCTCTTTGAATACTTTGAAGGCTCGACTAGGGGGTTTTGGCCTTTGTTGACAATTTTCGGTGTGGGATGAGGTTTTAACATCCCTTCGATAATTTCGGGTTCAAGCGGATTTTTCCACCTGACTGCCAGACATGTTTGTAGATCCTTCAGCATTATTTTAGTTTTTGCTGAAAGAACGACTTCCCATGGAGTTTCTTCCATGAGTGAGTATGATGCCCCCTGCGCATCCACCTTTTTGGGAGTGTGCTTCTGGTGTGGGTTTACCCTCTAGTTATCAGACAGCGCGAATTTCCCCTATTGATACTAGTCTTCGATCCAGTTCTTGAAGACGTAGTAATCTTCAATTGGGTGGCTCACCATTCTGTCATAGGAGTAGTAATTAGGGTTGTTGACGTCACCGGGTTGCGGTGGACGCCATAGGTCTAGAAATGTGATGAATTTATTACACACTGCCAATTTGAACAGTCTCCTTGTCTTTTCACAGGGAAACGAGTAAGCGCGCCCTAATCTCTCCTCCAAGGATGGGTGCGGACATGTGTTGTTTTGACGAGCAGCTGGCTTTGGGTCGCTTGATTGTTGTTGTGTGTTGGCAATGAAGGCCGCTTTCCCTTTACGCTTGTTATTTCGAGGGTCCATATTTGAAGAGGAAGGCTCATGGCCCATCTGGTCCATTTTGTCCAGCTTATCTATCAGAGCCTGAAAGGTCATTGGTTTGAAGAATGTCATGAACTGGGACACAGTCATTTGAGGATCAAGGGTCTTGATGAACATGCCCACGGTAGGATATTCTTCAATGCGCTGTTCGCACTTGGACCATCGGTTGCACCACCGGATCAAGTATTAGACCCAGGTTTCTCCCGGCTTTACCTGGCATTAATTAATGCCGTAATTAGAGTGCGCTATCTTACGCTGGCAAAACGCTGTGTGAACAGCAGTTCCATTTCTGTGAATGTTTTTACGGAGTCATTTGGGAGCTCTGAATACCATTCAAAGGCTGTTTCTGACAAGCTGCCGACGAACTGGCGAAGCAACAGTTTGTTATCGCCTCCAGTGTTGCCACACAGAGCTCTGAATTGTGCGACGTGCTATGAGGGTTTCCTATCCCTTTGTATATATGGAATTTAGGGATCGTATACCCTGGCGGATACTTGATTTGATCATACCAGCCTAGATATGGTCACCCAGTTCTGACGCTTTGGCCAGCGACTTCATTAGATTGATGAGCTCTTATTTGTTAAGAAATATAATCATCAAGGGTGGCCTTGGAGATCGTTTCCTCCTTGTCTGCCAATAAGGCCGGAGGGGGGTTTGATGTTTCCCTTCTATCATCATCAACAATTATCGGCGGATCTTCAGCCGGGGGTTCAGGTTGGATCATCATTCCAACCATGTCTTGGAACAAAAGCGCCATCTACTTTATGTTAGCAGCTTATTCAGCGGCTTCCTTGTCCTTTCTCTCGAGCATCCTTCGTAGAAACTCTGTATCGGTTTCCTGCTCTTGGCGCTGTTCGACTGCTGGATCTGGACTTTCTTTCTGCCCGGTAAGCGCTGCCATTTTGGTCAGCATTTCCTGGAGCTTCTGCTATTGCTCCTTAGTCTTTGTCAGCGACCGAGTTTGCGGTCGGTGACTCACGGAGGCATGGATTTCTTCTTTTCCCGAAGCCATGTAGACTGTGTGTATGAACGTACCCCCAAACTTAGGGCGTTTGAGCCTAGCACCTTTGGAATTTGTCGCAGGCGGTGAGATTTTTTCCAGCCTCGTCTTTTTATGGGAGGTTGAAGTTGAAGGGGCCGCTGTAACAGGCACCTGTGTAAGAGTCCCCCGTTGTATGTCAGAGGAGTGGTCTTTCTCTTGCCAAACCTTCTGCCTTTTTGGTCGACGAGAGTGATTTTCATCAATCACGGAGTCTTGTACTTTCCGCCGGACTCTATGAATTTGTGAGGAGAGCCGCTGATGGGGCCGCTCCGGCTTTGCCTGTACAAGGACTTCCACAGGCGGGGGTGATTTCTTTAACATCGCCGTTGGGGAGTTCTTGTGCACCCTCTTGAGCATATCAAAGCTGTTACCGGTTGGAACGACAGCGTCAACTTCCACCATTAGAGCTGGTGGGGAAAGTCCTGAGGGGGAGTTGTGTAAGTCGACGTCACATACCCCACGGGTTTGAGGAGAGGCGGAACGGGTAAAAAAAGATTTTTACAAACAAGGTAACATCGACTTGAACTTTAGGATCTTAGGTAAACCATAACTAACAAACTAACTAGAGCTTTTATCTACTATGTAAGAAGATTATACCTAAAGTTTCAAGTCCTTCTTGTCTTCCCGCTGTCCTCCTTCACCTCGCGAGCTCCTTAGACTAGAAATGGATGGCACCTCCTCATCGGCTTCTCGAAGTAGTAGAAGATCCACCCGAGAGTTCCAACTGTAAGTCAACGTTACACATCCTAGTAGTTAGCGGGGAGGCGGAACGGGTTAAAAACGATTTTTACAACAAGGTAACATCGACTTTAACACCAAGATCTTTGCTAAACCATAACTAACAAACTAGCTAGAGGTATTATCTACTATGTTAGAAGATTATACCTAAAGTTCCAAGTCCTTCTTGTTCTTGTTGTCGTCCTCCTTTTCTTTAGCTCCTTATACTGAGTATGGAACGCACCTCCTCGTCGGCCATCTCAAGCCGAAGAAGATCCACCCGAGAGTGCCTACCCTGAGCTTTAACCTCTAAGATGATGTAACTAAGTGACTTAGAGTGCTAATCTAAGTGACCTAGAGAATATAGAGAGTGATTAAAGATTTGTTAGCCTCACTAACCCTAGGATTCTCAACTCATGAGACAATTAGGGTTAAGAGGAAGAAGTAGAGAGCTTGAGGAGAGAAAGTGTTTATGATAACTATATGAAGCATAACTCATTTGTGAATAATATGAAGCATCAAAATATCTCACAAAAATATCTTGTAAATATCAAGCATGCTTCATTTAATTCATAAGATGAATCGTTTCCATGAGTCATGGTTCATTTAAAAAAAATTACGCCTCATTTCCTCCACCTCATTTAAGTGTTAATCTAAAGATAAAAACCTTAATGAGTCATCTTCTTCTAGAAGCTTTCCCGACAAATTACGAGAATGCTTATAACATTTCAGAAAAATAAAATATTATTTTTGGGATTTTTTATAATTAAATATGAAATATAATGAATATTTTATTATTGTGGTATAATTAAATACCGATAAATGGGGAAAAATTTGGAAAATTATTGAAATTACTGAAAAGAGGGTGCTTTATGTGATTTAAGCTAATTATGAAATGTTATGATTTATTATACACTAATTTTGTGCTAATCGCGATTAAAAATCGCTAATCGGGCTTTAAGCGTGTTTTGTGCACATGACATGCACATGTAATTTTTAACACTTGTTACATTTTCATCATGGTCTTTTCATCATCTTATCATGCATGGTTGTTTGATTTTAAGAGAAGAGAAAAGAAAAGAAAAGAAAAGAAAAGAATAATCAATAAAGAAAGGGGTATGGGCATGAGAGAGAAAGGGTGAGGGGTCAACCAAGTCATGGCTCATCTCTTAACACTTCTTCATCTTCATCTTTTCTTCTTCTTCTCTCACCATGGAAGCATCTCCTCCCCCCTCCACTTCAAACCCCCAAATCATCATCAAATTTACACCAAAAGTCCATCCCCACTTCACTAAAATTGTGCAGAAGCTCACAAGCTACACTTTGGACCAAGAAAGTTTGCATTTTGATGCTCTAGGGGATTCTTGGGTCCAAAATGAGGTAATCCCTTCACCTATAGTGTAGTATTTCTTTTGCTTATGCCTCTATCCAAGTTTAAAATCGATTTGGTGGTGTTTAGTGCACTTTGGAAATCCCTAGAGAGGGTTAAGGTTTTATTTGAGTTGTGTTAGTGTAATTGAACTCTTGAGGGGACCTTAAACCCCCCCAATTTGTCAACACCCAGACATAACCAAACCTGAAAACAAAAATACGGAAAAACAGAAACATTTGATGTCGGTTTGTGAGGTATTTGAGTGTGTAGGGAAATCTGGGATGACCTGGAGTATTTTCAAGACTAGCAAACAACTTCAGAGACTTATTTAGACCAATGTGAGACCACCCTGACCATACGAGGCCCTAGCTCCAAGCCAAAACCGAGCATGCCAGAATTCTGGGGTGTGTGGCCCGCCATGAGGTGAGGGATTGGGTCCAGGTTGTTTCAGAAGGTCTTATACACCCTATATATCACCCTAGTGTTGTTTTCTTACCTTGTTTTTCCCGTAAACAAAATTTGGGACTAAATTCTTGATTTGCTGTTTTGATTCGGGATAGGGCTTTGCGAATTTTGAATTCTGGATTTTAGTGTTTGTGTTTTATCTCGATCACGTGATGTTGTACGTCGAAGTCGAGTGTTATTTGGTAAAGTTGCGAGGGCAAACCATAGGTTTTGAACTTTGTGAATTCCACGTGTCGTTTTGGTTTCGATTTGGATTTTAATGCGATATGATACGCTATGATGTGTAGGTACCTCGCGAAGACTTCGAGACGACAAGCAAGCGCGTGGCGACGTCGGCATCGGCAAACGAAGATCAATGTGAGTAGATATATATCTACGGGGGAAGTCGGGTGGATGGCATATTGCACCCCTGCAGTTCGAAGTTGTATGCTATATATATGTGTGTGTGTGTGTGTGTGTGTGTGTGTGTTGTTATATGATTATGGTTTATCATGATGGGGTTTTATGTTCATGGATTAGTTTAGTGTTAGTTGAGAAACCCTAGATTAGAGATTACACCCATACGCACACGCACACTTGCATACATTTTATTACTTGTGCGTATATGGGGATATGTATATAAATATATATATACACACATGGGTATGGGACTATGTATATATATATATATATACACGTATACATATACACTGATTGTGAGGATAGTACTTGGGATTGGAGATGAGTCGATGAGATTGGGCTTGAGGCCGTGAGATCGGTGATGTGACATGGTTCGTATTTGAGATACGAAATGATGTTTTAGCGGGTCCTCCCGACGTGGTGTTTTCATACACGCGCATGCATATACATAGATGGTATCAGTTTTGTTGTAGACGTAGATCAGTACCCCGGATGATGATGTTTGATAAAGAGGATACCAGTTGAATAATGAGATCATGTGATATTGACCCGTGCCCAGATTTGGGATGTCGTACGACGGATTTACCATATGAGCTATATATTGATGATAGATCCACACTCTTGACTCGAGGATGTCATATTATATTAGGGTATCGTATGGGATACTATTGAGGCGGAATCACCGACTGTTATATATATATATATATATATGTATGTATGTATATATATATGTATGTATCGACTCAGATGTTAGGCGGTTTCCTTATCTTTCGATCATCCTGTAGTTACTTGTAAATGATAGATTAGACTCGAGTCATACCTATTTCAAAACTAACGAATCGTGAGTATTTTAAAGACAGGCCAAGGGATTCTATGGATTTTTCAAAGGACGTATCTTTTCTTAAAAACACTGTAGCCCTTATTTTCAAAACACGACGATTCGTGTTATTTCAAATGGCAAAACTGTATGACTCATACTTATATAAATGCAGATTAGTTATCATTGTGTTTATTATTCAGCACCCGCATATTATTGCTGTTCGTATCGTATCACATGCTTATATTGTGTTTTCAAATGCTATTATTGAGATCATGCAGTCAGGACACCAGCACCATTACCAATGATGCGTATGTTCCACATACACTTACTTGTTGGCTCACACACTTAATCATCTATAATTGCCATGTCACGTACACTTTAGAGAATATTAATTGATTGATATCGCCTGTTAGCAGATAGTCTCGACTTATCATTTACTGTGCTAGTTCAGACATTGTATTCATTATTGTGATACTCTTTGCATATTTATTATTCATTGGTTATGCAGTATTATGGAGTTTTATGCCAATATCCACTGTTTATTTACTCTTGATTCTTGGATTTGGATTTTCAAGAGCTTTCGGGATTTAGGAGAAAACCGCAAGAATATATATAAACTTGTCTCTCTTTCTCTCTTTTTAAAATGCAAATTGCGGTTTTCTCGTGATGTATGTGTCGTCCACCAAGATATTTTCTCGGTTATGAGATAGATTTCGACTCCCGATTCGAGGAGACGTATGAACCGTCTCGGGTACATGGTAGACCCTGTATAGTACCCCGGGGAAAAAGTGATTTAATGGAGGATGATGAGCCCGGCAGGGGCAGACTGCCTACCGGTAATTGTTGGGCGCGTCGGATATCCGCAGGATACCGTTCGTGGTCGTGTGATTTATGATACGGGCCGATCTGGACTGACGGAGCCCGAGGTATTGAGACATTGTGATATTGAGACATGAGACACTGAGATTTTGAGATTTGATGATACAGGCCAGTTCGGGTAGCCTGAGCCTGAGATATTGGGATTTATGTTTTGTGTCGATGCTTGACACGGATTTCTCTGTTGATTTCATTGATGATACTCGATTTATATACATACAGAAATCTCATTAAATAAAGAAAACAGTTGTCTCACTCATTTAATTACATTACATTCATACTTCATACATTATGATACATTGTTACCTGAGGTACTGACACGAGCACATGGGATTACACTATGTATAGATGTTTACCCTTGCCACCTTTTCATGCTTCAGACTTTATCATTTTGAGATTATATTTATATTGATCGTATTGACCTAGGATTGTGTCATACATACGATTTCTGCTCGGTGATGTTTTTCTACTCATGAGTTGGCAACTCAGCCCCGTTGTGCCACAGTTTCTTACAGGTTTTGTGTATAGGTTTTGTTAAGGTTTTGCTGGCATACTGCTTCCTTTCTGGGTGATTGCTTTGGTAGGTGGGTTCACTTGCATCGTGACCACCATTGTACTGTATTACATTCAGTTGTACCTAGTAAACTCTATCAACCAAACTTGTATATTTATTGACCTAGCAGACCAGTGTTGTATGTTCTTTCGACCTTAGAGTCGCGTGTTGTATTATTATGGATTTTATGTTGATTTTGAGTTTCCTTTTGACTTTGATCCTCGCCCTTCGACGTTGTATATATTATTGCTTGCGTGGTTGTGACCGTCGATTGACGAAGAGCTAGCTCCCGCTTGGAGATGCCTTTTATCATTCATGTATATATTTATCATGTTGTACCCCGTTCGGGGCCAGTATTTATAAAGGAAACTCTGCTGAAATCTTCAGAAAAGACTTGTGATTTTAAAATGTATATTCGGCTTATTTTAATAAAAAAATTCTTCAAAATGGTTTTAGATTTCTGGGCTTTTGGCTTACTTGAATTAGATGTGGTCCTAAAGACTTCATACGATTCAAGTGCCAGTCACGTGCCATTTCGGGTCGTGACAAAGTTGGTATCTGAGCGCTAGGTTAACCTTGGTTCGAGTCTAGGTTTGACTATGTGGAGCCTAGGACGTTTGTATATTTGCGGAATATAGGTTTGACCTTACGGAACTTAGACTTAGTCTTGGTGGTATTTGACCCGAACTTTCGTCGTATAGGTTGACCTTGGTTGATGGAGCAGGTGACTTAAGCGGAGTGACGTACCGTGTGTATGTTCCGCGGCATACTTACGATACGCTACTCCGCTTAAGAATCCTTAGGATGTACATTTCCTTGCACAGCATTATATTCATTCATGATCTATCCTCATCGATATTGATATATTGTTTTGCTGCCATGATTACATGGGAAGATAGAGCTACGGCTAGAGTTGCGGTCAGCCTGAGCTCATCACGGACGAGGACTGACCAGGGCGTGATCCCAGGGACATACGATTGCATAGAGTGGCGTCTTTTTATAGTGTTCTCGCGCCATGAGCATTTGATGGATCGCTTTTACGAGATTACTCGGACGTGCAGATCAGCACCAGAGGATTGAGCTACTGATAGAGGCCAGCCAGAATGTGATGACCATTGATGTATCGCTTATTCATGATGATTGAGGCATTGTTCAGCGTGCAGACGAATGGGCCAGTAGTTGCTGCGAACGACGAGGTATCGTCCCAGATGTTGGAGCTACTGCAGCACGAGTTGTACTTAGAGATATGATAGCAGGTCGCTAGTCACCCGAGGATGAGTGACTAGGACATGTGGTTCGTTTCCTTACCCCGATGCGAGGTCATCAGATTGATTGATTCCAGCTTAAGAAGACTTCACATGGATACGTTGGGAGTCGATAGAGACGATCGAATGTCAGAAACCCATTTTCCAAGTTTAAAGTATTTGAAGAAAACATGCAAGTAACTCTACGGACCCTCTAGAAGAATGAAACCCTAACTCGACATAATGACCATGTGAAAGCCTTTAAACCTTCGGGTTTGAGGCAGTTCCGCGGTGCCATTAATGAGACTTGGGTTTGCCCTTCCACGGTTGGTCCATAGGTGCTGTGGCATGTACTCGATATTATTAAACTGTACTCAAGATGTTGAGCTCTTGGGGGCTTATGAGGTTTTGACAAATCGATCGAGTGGTTCGACATCTTTTAGATATCATGTGATGGGATGCATTGCTTGGGAGACTCCAGATACGAGTATAGCCGTTAGAGCACAGTCAATGCAGCCACGATGAGACGAGTCCGAAGCAGTCGACATTAGAGAAAAGAGAAGTAAGAGGTTCGTACGAGATCTTGATGAGACGACGTTCCACTCCACCGACATCAGAGATGTGACACGCATACAGAGGTGTTACATATGGATATATCTTCCAGAAGGAGCCGCGATGAGTATGCAGCCGTTCCGGAATAAGAAACAGATATAGTAAAAGATGATAACTTCCGGGCAGTTCGGCAGAAACGAGATTGGGAGAGAACTCGACAGCACCTTTCTGGAATATTTTACGAGAAGACTTTGACCCAAGAGTGGTCATTTTACGCATGCTCAGCAGGCCAGATTTCGGCACCGTCGACGAGACATGTTATGAGTGACCATGACAGTTGGCCAGAGATTCTTAGAGGATGTGCTTGAGCGGGACTATTTCGCTATACATGGTTTCGGTATTTTGGGCGATCTATTCGCAGGATTGAGTTTTGATGACCAAGTTTCATGATATTTGTTTTCGTGTACCATGGTTGCACCTACTGGGTATTTATATTTCGTGCATAGTTATTACACTTGAGATATGTTTTATACACAGTTGTGTTGATTTATGATTTGTGCACAGTTATCGCACTTGATATCGTTTGTGCCTTGGCTGTACATGTTCATGATTTCATGGATTTCATACAGTTGGGTTGATTTTGTGCATACGGTATGCACACGATTTAGTTTTTGCACTCGGTATAGTTCACATATGCTTACAGTGCATTGATACATATTTTTTGCACCACAGTTGCACCTGACTTCGGTTTGATGTCATCGAGATATTGATTTTGATTTCATGCCTAGGGCATGCGTATGATTTAACTTATGTGTTTGGCATAGTTTTCATGCACTTTTAGTATTTTGATTTGCTTTAGTGCACGCGGTTGCACATGGTTGTGAGATTATATACCACAGTAAAATGATTTAGGTTTCGATTGAGATATACCGTATATCGTCGATTTCGATTGTGATACTCGATATTTGTTTTGTGCACCTGATTGGATTCTTGCGCATATTTGACGCGCTTGGATTGGATTTTGCGCATGTTCGGCGCTTGATATTGGATTTCGTGATTTTGTGCATGTTGGATGCACATGATTTAGATTTTATTCGTGCATGATGGATACACCTGATTTGGATTTTCGCGCATGTTGGGTGTATGATGTGATGATGCGATTTTGGTACACGCCAGATGCACTAAATCGGGATTCTTCGTGAATATTAGATGCACCTGAGATTGCTGTCAGGCACACCGTTGCCTCTGATGGGTGTTTCGTGCACACCCGTTGCACTTAGATGTTGTTTCTGTGCACATCTATGGCACATTCATGGATTTTGATTTTCGTGCGCACCAGATGCACATAGCATTCGTATGCACATTTTGGGATTGATTTCTTATGGGGCAGTATGTTTTCATGATATTTACTATTTATTTTCGTACTGGGCAGGACTAGTCAGAGAACAGTACTTGGATATATTTTGCATGCATTGATAGATATCGAAGGGATTCCCAAAGAAAGAGCTATAGTCTCGGTATTTACCTACGTGTCTGAGATGACACAAAACTTTTACAAAAAGGAAACCCTTCTAAATTGTTTTCAAAACGGCGGGACGTACATATTAAACAAAGGATATATATAGATATAGCTATTTTCTTACAATAGACGTCCGCCACTATGCCGCAATACGCGCATCGCACAGCAATATGAAAGGTTTGGCATGCCATTCTTCCGATGTTTTAATGATATTTACGTGTTAATGTTTCGATGTATATCATGTTGGTTTTCATATTGGATTTAGACATTGATGTCTTCCCCATAACTTCGATGATTGCGGGATGCTTGACGGAGTTTATTTTTGAGTTATTTGCTCATTGTTCATGCGCATGCATTGCGCTACGATGCGTTTTATGTATTGATGATTTCGGAGCCCCGACGACTTGGACTTTTACTGAAATGTTTTAGTATTTGAGGGGTTTAAATTTAAATTCGGGGACCGAATTTCTTTAAGGGGGAAAGATTGTAACATTTCAGAAAAATAAAATATTATTTTTGCGAATTTTTTATAATTAAATATTAAATATAATGAATATTTAAATATTGTGGTATAATTAAATACCGATAAATGAGGAAAAATGTGGAAAATTATGGAAATTACTGAAAAGAGGGTGCTTTATGTGATTTAAGCAAATTATGAAATTTTATGATTTATTATACACTAATTTTGTGCTAATCGCGGTTAAAAATCGCTAATCGGGCTTTAAGTGTGTTTTGTGCACATGACATACACATGTCATTTTTAACACTTGTTATATTTTCATCATGGTATTTTCTTCATCTTATCATGCATGGTTGTTTGATTTTAAGAGAAGAGAAAAGAAAGGGAAATGAAAAGAAAAGAAAAATCAATAAAGAAAAGGGTATGGGCAAGAGAGAGAGAGGGTGAGGGGTCCACCAAGTCATGGCCCATCTCTTAACACATCTTAATCTTCATCTTTTCTTCTTCTCTCACCATGGCAGCACCTCCTCCCCCCTCCACTTCAAACCCCCAAATCATCATCAAATTTACACCAAAAGTCCATCCCCACTTCACAAAAATTGTGCACAAGCTCACAAGCTACACTTTGGACCAAGAAAGTTTGCATTTTGATGCTCTAGGGGATTCTTGGGTCCTAAATGAGGTAATCCCTTCACATATAGTGTAGTATTTCTTTTTCTTAAGCCTCTATTCAAGTTTAAAATCGATTTGGTGGTGTTTAGTGCACTTTGGAAATCACTAGAGAGGGTTAGGGTTTTATTTGAGTTGTGTTATTGTAATTGAACTCCTGAGGTGACCTTAAACCCCCCAATTTGTCAAAACCCAGACATAACCAAACCTGAAAACGAAAAAACGGAAAAACAGAAACATTTGATGTCGGTTTGTGAGGTATTTGAGTGTGCAGGGAAATCTGGGATGACCTGGAGTATTTTCAAGACTAGCAAACAACTTTAGAGACTTATTTGGACCAATGTGAGACCACCCTGACATCTGAGGCCCTAACTCCATGCCAAAACCGAGCAGGCCGGAATTCTGGGGGGTGTGACGGCCATGGGGTGAGGGATTGGGTCCAGGTTGTTTCAGTAAGTCTTATACACCCTATATATCACCCTAGTGTTGTTTTCTTACCTAGTTTTTCCCTTAAACAAAATTTGGGACTAAATACTTGATTTGCTGTTTTGATTCGGGATATGGTTTTGCGTATTTTGAATTCAGGATTTTAGTATTTGTGTTTTATCTCGATCACATGACGTTGTACGTCGAAGTCGAGTGTTATTTGGTAAAGTTGCGAGGGCAAACCATAGGTTTTGACCTTTGTGAATTCCACGTGTCGTTTTGGTTTCGATTTGGATTTTAATGCTATACGATACGCTATGATGTGTAGGTACCTCGCGAAGACTTCGAGATGACAAGCAAGTGTGTGGCGACATCGGCATCGGCAAACGAAGATCAATGTGAGTAGATATATATCTACGGAGGAAGTCGGGTCGATGGCGTATAGCACCCCCGCAGTTCGAAGTTGTATGCTATATTATATATATATATATATGATGTTATATGATTATGGTTTATCATGATAGGGTTTTATGTTCATGGATTAGTTTAGTGTTAGTTGCGAAACCCTAGATTAGAGATTACACCCACACGCACACACACACTTGCATACATTTTATTACTTATGGGTATATAGGGATATGTGTGTGTGTGTATATAAATATATATATATACACATGGGTATGGGACTATGTATATTTATACGTATACATATACACAGATTATGAGCATAGTACTTGGGATTGGAGATGAGTCGATGAGATTGGGCTTGAGGCCGTGAGATTGGTGATATGACATGGTTCGTATTTGAGATACGACATGATGTTTTAGCGGGTCCTCTCGACGTGATGTTTTCATACACGCTTATGTATATACATAGATGGTATCACTTTTGTACTATACGTAGATCAGTACCCCGGATCATGAAATTTGATAAAGAGGATACCAGTTGAATAATGAGATCATATGATATTGACCCGTACCCAGATTTAGGATGCCGTACGAGCTATATATTGATGATAGACCCGCACTCTTGACTCGAGCATGTCATATTATATTAGGGTATCGTATGGGATACTATTGAGGCAGAATCACCGATTGTTATATTTATATATATATATATATATATATTTATATATGTATCGACTCAGATGTTAGGCGGTTTCCTTACCTTTCGATCAGCCTGTAGTTACTTGTAAATGATAGATTACACTCGAGTCATACCTATTTCAAAACTAACGAATCGTGAGTATTTTAAAGGCAGGCCAAGGGATTCTACGGATATTTCAAAGGACGTATCTTTTCTTAAAAACACTGTAGCCCTTATTTTCAAAACACCACAATTCGTGTTATTTCAAATGGCAAAACTGTATGACCCATACTTATATAAATGCAGATTAGTTATCATTGTGTTTATTATTCAGCTCCCGCATATTATTGCTGTTCGCATCACATCGCATGCTTATATTGTGTTTTCATATGCTATTATTGAGATCATGTTGTCAGGACACCAGCACCATTACCGAGGATGTGTATGTTCCACATACACTTACTTTCCGGCTCACACACATCATCATCCATAATTGCCATATCACGTACACTTTAGAGAATATTAATTGATTGATATTGCATGTTAGCGGATAGTCTCGACTTATCATTTATTGTGCTAGTTTAGACATTGTATTCATTATTGTGATACTCCTTGCATATTTATTATTCATTGGTTATGCAGTAATATGGAGTTTAATGCCGATATCTACTGTTTACTTACTCTTGATTCTTGGATTTGGATTTTCATGAGCTTTCGGGATTTGGGAGAAAACCGCAAGAATATAAATAAACTTTTCTCTCTCTCTCTCTCTCTCTTTTTAAAATGCAAGTTGCGGTTTTCTCGTGATGTATGAGTCGTCCACCATGATGTTTTCTCGATTATGAGATGGATTTCAAGACCCGATTCGAGGAGACGTATGAACCGTCTCGGGTACACGGTGGACCCGGTATGGTACCCCGGGGCAATAGTGATTTCATGGAGGATGATGAGCCTGGCAGGGGAAGACTGCCTACCGGTGATTGTTTGGCACGTCGGATATCCGGAGGATACCGTTCGTGGTCGTTTGATTTGTGATAGGGGCCGATCTGGACTGACGGAGCCCGAGGTATTGAGACATGAGAAACTGAGATTTTGAGATTTGATGATACAGGCCAGTCTGGGTAGCCGGACACTGAGATATTGAGATATTGGGATTTATGTTTTGGGTCGATGCTTGACAAGGATTTCTCTGTTGATTTCATTGATGATACTCGATTTATATACATACAGAAATCTCATTAAATAAAGAAAACAGTTGTCTCACTCATTTCATTACATTACATTCATATCTCATGCATTATGATACATTGTTACGTGAGGCACTGACATGAGCACATGAGATTACACTATGTATAGATGTTTACCCTTGCCACCTTTTCATGCTTCAGACTTTATCATTTTGAGGTTATATTTATATTGATCGTATTGACATAGGTTTGTGTCATACATACGATTTCTACTCGGTGATGTTTTCTACTCACGAGTTGGCAACTCACCCCCGTTGTGCCACAGTTTCTTGCAGGTTTTGCCGTACAGGTTTCGTTACGGCTTCGCTGGTACACTGCTTCCTTTCCGGATGATTGCTTTAGTAGGTGGGTTAACTTGCATCGTGACCACCATTGTACTGTATTACATTCAGTTGTATCTAGTAAACTCCATCAACAAACTTGTATATTTATTGACTTAGCAGACCAGTGTTGTATGTTCTTTCGACCATAGAGTCGCGCATTGTATTATTATGGATTTCATGCTGATTTTGAGTTTCCTTTTGAGTTTGATCCTCGCCCTTCGACGTTGTATATATTATTGCTTGCATGGTTGTGACCGTCAATTGACGAAGAGCTAGCTCCCGCTTGGGGATGCCTTTTATCATTCATGTATATATTTATCATGTTGTACCCCGTTCGGGGCCAGTATTTACAAAGGAAACTCTGCCGAAATCTTCAGAAAAGACTTGTGATTTTAAAATGCATATCGGCTTATTTTAATAAAACATTTCTTCAAATTGGTTTTAGATTTCTGGGCTTTTGGCTTACTTGAATTAGATGTGGTCCTATAGACTTCATACGATTCAAGTGACAGTCACGTGCCATTTTGGGTCGTGGCAAAGTTGGTATCAGAGCGCTAGGTTAACCTTGGTTCGAGTCGAGGTTTGACTATGTGGAGCCTAGGACGTTTGTATATATATGGAATCTAGGCATGACCTTATGGAACTTAGACTTAGTCGAGGGGGTATTAGACCCGAACTTTCGTCGCCTAGGTTAACCTTGGTTGATGGAGCAGGTGACTTAAGGGGAGTGACGTACCATGTGTATGTTCCACGGCATACTTACGATACGCTACTCCGCTTAAGAATCCTTAGGATGTACATTTCCTTGCAAAGCATTATATTCATTCATGATCTATCCTCATCGATATTGGTATATGGTTTTGCTGCCACGATTACATGGGAAGATAGAGTTACGGCTAGAGTTGCGGTCAGCACGAGCTAATCACGGACGAGGACTGACCAGGGCGTGATCCCAGGGACATACGATTGCATAGAGAGGCGTCTTTTTATTGTGTTCTCGCGCCATGAGCATTTGATGGATCGCTTTTACGAGATTACTCGGACGTGCAGATCAGCACCAGAGGATTGAGCCACTGATAGAGGCCAGCCAGAATGTGATGACCATTGATGTATCGCTTATTCATGATGATTGAGGCACTGTTCAGCATGCAGACGAATAGGCCAGTAGTTGCTGCGAACGACGAGGTATCGCCCCAGATGTTGGAGCTACTGCAGTACGAGTTGTACTTAGAGATATGATAGCAGGTCGCTAGTCACCCGAGGATGAGTGACTAGGACATGTGGTTCGTTTCCTTACCCCGATGCGAGGTCATCAGATTGATTGATTCCAGCTTGAGAAGACTTCACACGGATACGTTGGGAGTCGATAGAGACGATCGAATGTCAGAAACCTATTTTCCAAATTTAAAGTATTTGAAGAAAACATTCAAGTAACTCTACGGACCCTCTAGAAGAATGAAACCCTAACTCGACATAATGACCATGTGAAAGCCTTTAAACCTTCGGGTTTGAGGCAGTTCCGCGGTGCCATTAATGAGGCTTGGGTTTGCCCTTCTGCGGTTGGTCCATAGGTGTTGTGGCATGTACTCGATATTATTAAACTGTACTCAAGATGTTGAGCTCTTGGGGGATTATGAGGTTTTGACAAATCAATCGAGTGGTTCGACATCTTTCGGATATCATGTGATGGGATGCATTGCTTGGGAGACTCCAGATACGAGTATAGCCATTGGAGCACAGTCCATGCAGCCACGATGAGACGAGTCCGAAGCAGTCAACATCAGAGAAAAGAGAAGTAAGAGGTTCGTACGAGATCTTGATGAGAGGATGTTCCACTCCGCCGACATCAGAGATGTGACGCGCATACAGAGGCGTTACATATGGATATATCTTCCAGAAGGAGTCGCGATGAGTATGCAGCCTTTCCAGAATAAGAAACAGATATAGTAAAAGATGATAACACTTGGGTAGTTCGGCAGAAACGAGATTGGGAGAGACCTCGACAGTACCTTTCTGGAATATTTTACGAGGAGACTTTGACCCAGGAGTGGTCATTTTACGCACACTCAGCAGGCCAGAGTTCGGCACCGTCGACGAGACATGTTATGAGTGACCATGACTGTTGGCAAGAGATTCTTAGAGGATGTGCTTGAGCGGGACTATTCCGCCATACTTGGTTTTGGTATTTTGGGCGATCAATTCGCAGGATTAAGTTTTGATAACCGAGTTTCATGATATTTGTTTTCGTGCACCATGGTTGCACCTACTGGGTATTTATATTTTGTGCATAGTTATTACACTTGAGATATGTTTTATACACCGTTGTGTTGATTTATGATTTATGCACAGTTATCGCACTTGATATCGTTTGTGCCTTGGCTGCACATGTTCATGATTTCATGGATTTTATACAGTTGGGTTGATTTTATGCATACGGTACGCACACAATTTGGTTTTTGCACTCGGTATAGTTCGCATATGCTTGCAGTGCATTGATACGTATTTTGTGCACCACAGTTGCACCTGACTTCGGTTTGATGTCATCGAGATATTGATTTTGATTTCATGCCTAGGGCATGCGTACACTACTACAAATAAGGGTTGCCCCTACGGATTTATCCGTAGGGGCAACCTACTGCCCCGACGGATATATCCGTAAGGGCGACAAAATACCCCGTAGGTGCAAAGGCCGCAGGTGCAAGTTGAGGCCCTGAACTTGCCCCTACGGTCAAATTCTTGCCCCTACGGATATATCTGTAGGTGTTCTTGTCCCTATGGAGTACTCCGTAGGGGTAATCAAATCATATATGTATTTTTTTTTTGAATATATTGTATATACCTACGGATACATCCGTAGGTCCTTTCTCTACCCCTACGGATAACTCCGTAGGGGATAGTCAGTGGCCCCTACGGACATCTCCGTAGGGGCACTCCCAACACCCTGCACTGAGATCAGGGGGGAAAATATCAGGAAACCAGATATTTTGCCCCTACGGATAACTCCGTAGGGGCAACGTATGTACCTACGGCTTAATCCGTAGGTACATATTGTCTGTATCTTTTTTTTAAAAATGGGCTGCTAGATTTTTTTCCCGCCCTGTGCACAATACTATATACATCAATCAAATCATATATTGCAGTATTCATAATCACATCTCACGCATATATATAATATACAAAAGAAACCCAAAAACTGAATATGATATAAATACAAACCAATATCAATATCGTTTCAAAATGTAGTACAATGTGATATAAATAAATACATGTTTCAAAAAATAAGAACCAAAAAGCTACCCTAGTTCGGTCCAGCTCCACCTCTGAATAACGTTAGAATAACGCGCGCCTGCTCCTCGGTCAATACACTCTGCAATGCTACAAATAAGGGAGTCTGAGCGGCATGTGGAGCTGGCGATGTGGTCTGCGCAGCCGCCGTCGAGGTAGTCGCTTGCGGAGCCGCGGCTGCGGGAGTCTGAGTGGGCAGTGGAGCTACAGGAGCTGTTTGTGGAACCGCAGCCGATGTAGTGGCTTGCGGAGCCGCAGCCGAAGGAGATGCATGTGGAGGCTTGGCCGATCTACCCTGTCGCGTCTGGACATAACATGTGTAAGAAGCATGTAAGAACTGTGTATTATTCAAATTCGTTTCATTATTAAGTTATTTCGAAACCCTGTTTGGATATCTAGTTTGGAAAAGCGTTGTTTATTTTAATTACATATGTATGTATGATTAATCAAACTTAAGTCTAAAACCAAATAAGCTCAAGCTACGTACTAATTATGGATATGTTGATATGTATATAATATGAAATGATATTTTACTATAAAGTAGTATACATACCAGTATCTCCTTCAACTCCTGAACGGTGGCCCTCAAGCTATCCAGTTCCTGATGGACATGCCGGTCACTGGAGACGGAGGAAGTAACCGCCGGGGTGGAGTCCAACCTCATATGAGCCCTGCTAGGGCCCAATCCCGGCCTCTCTCCCAACCTCCGTGGTGCCCTCCGTGTGCGGCGTCCAGAACTGGGGTCAGCAGCCTCGGATCGTTCTGTCTGGTAAAATCGATCCCCGAGGCCTGGGCCTGCTCAACCACCCGCTCCTACACCCACATTAAGCAGTAAAGTATAAGTATAAAATTTAAACTTGAACCTTCCAAAACTAAAATTTCAAATTTGGGTAGAAAAAATATTAACACTTACGCGGTACTCCTGGGTAGCGACGTCGGGACATCGAAGCTCGCCCGTGGCGGGATCTGTCGAGGTGCCGTGGACGGCAAGATATGCGGACAGCACGCTCGGTGTACCACCTGACGCCACGGTCCGAGATGTCTGCAATATTAGAAAGTAACTCTTAATATTAGAAATATTAGAGAATAACTCTTAATATTGCAGAATATTAGAGAATAATTCTTAATTTACCGATAACTCCATGGCTCGAGTAATGCTCCTCGAGCCACCTGTGTAAGTGGGGCGACCCCTCTTCGCCGACTTCCTGTTCTCCGTATTCTGAGCGGCCTGTTTCTGCACAACGCATTAACATTTAGTTTTCTAATTAAGAAACACAAAGAAATAAATTATATCGTAAATAATGAATTAACTTTAAAATACATACTTGTTTGCGTTCGGAGTCGAAATAAGCGCACAATAGAGGCCATGTCTCTACGTCGACTCTCGCAAACGCCGGAGTAGATAGGAGGGCCTCTCTCTCTGCCTCGGGGGTCGCTATCCACAGGGAGTAGCAGTCGGCCTTCAGCTCATTCCTGTTGTATCGGACCTTGGCCTGCATGTTCTTCATCAGGCCATTGTACAGAGCATGAAGGTCGAGCACCCTCCCCGGGTGATCTGGGTCGCTACAGGCTGAAAATCGTAATCCAACTGAAAATACAAAAAAAAACATTGTTATTAGATTGCAAGTGTTAATAATAAACATATTGGATAGATCAAATGAAAATATATATTAATACATACCCGAGCCTGATCAAAGAAGAGGGCGAATGAGCGCTGGTGCTGCTCGCCCCACTCAACGCGAAGTGGATAGTTCTTCACGATCCGGCTCTCGTCCCCCAAATACCGGCCGAACCTCTCGGCATGAGGACCGGTATAGCGATAGTCAAGGGTAAAAAATAGGGGGAATGCTGCCTCCCCCTAGCTCTATCAGGCCTCAGCCTATGGGACTGATTCGGGCCTCGAGTCCCCCACTGGGGATGGAGAGGCCCTGCGTCTGCATGAAATATCAAGACAATCAATAATAAGACAAAGTTGTATTAGGAAATCAAGGTTAAACAAAAAATCAAGTGTGATATATACCTCCGGTGACTAGCGCACGAGCCTGGGCCCGAGCAGCAGCACGAGCGGGACGATAGTTCCTCCGGTGAGGAACAACCGGGGTCCCGGACCCGGACGCATCCCCTCCAACTATAAAATAAACATCGACGCTAAATTTCCATGAAGTTCATATTTATTCTATAGAGCATATGTAAAATAAATAAATATTTTAAATTTATTCATACTAACCTGCAGACGATGCGGAGGGTATGGAAGTGGCAGGAGTGGCCCCTGTGGAAGGTGTGGACGCACCACCTATAAATAGACAATTAAAAATAGATTATATAAGTAATTGCAAAAAGAATGTGTAGATCAATAATATAACGTTCTAAATCAATATGCATGCACTATAGGACATATAAACATACCCGCAGGTGCGGTGGTGTCTCCACCTACAGCTAGACAATAATAAAAATTGCTAAGTAAGAGCAAAAGGAATGTGTATATTTATGATATAGCATTCTAAATCAATATACATACACTATATGATATATAAACATACCTGGAGGAGCGGGGGTGGCCTCTGTCCCAGATGTGGACGCATCACCAACAACTAGACAATCAAACATTGACAATATAAGTAATTTTGACATAAACATGCATGAATATCTGTAATATTACATTCAAAATGGATATGCGTGCAGTATACCTGGAGGTCTGGCCAAATCAACACGGAAGGAGGCATCCGAAGGGGTCTCCGATCTGGGTGCAAGACCGGCCCTCTGAAGCTCCCTACGGAGCTCTCCGGGCGGCAGAACCGCTCTGCCTCTGCCTCTGCCTCTGCCTCTGCCGCGGCTGGAGCTCCTGCCGCCCCTCGCTGCTCCCGACATCGTCATCAAATCTAGATAAACGGTTCGTGGACTCATTAGACAATCATTAAAAGTATTGACTATATATGATCTAGAGCATAAAATGTGAAGTAATAATATAACATTACTGATAACCTTTTTCGTTTCGTGGGCGCATCATACATATCTACTTGGATTTCATTGTCGATGTCATTTCTAACCCACGTAACTTCATGATCGGTCGAAGACAACCCGTCCTTCGAAACAGACGGTCGGAGCACTTTAAGCCTTCTCTCTTCTTCGTCCTCATCGCTATCCTCGTATTCTGGGACATCGTAGACATCTCTAGGTTTCCATCGGCATACAACACTCCACCCCGGATGCTTCAAACACTGTGAGTAGTATACTTGGAACGCTTGTTTCGGAAAGATAAACGGATCGTCCTGACCGTAAAATCGAAGTGAGTTCACAAGTGAATGAAGGCGTTTGCTTTATACATTCTTAACTTGTCCACACGGGACAAATCTATGGGTTACCATACGATTGAATTTTCTCGTCGCGTAGACTATACGACGGTTGTTAGTATCGAGCTATACTGTCCGATATTTAACAACCTTCGTATAGTTCTAGGTCACGACGAGCATCGCACGTATGTTAACCGATAGACGGGGACTAAGTGGCGCTTTTAGTTTCATATATGAGTATCGATGGGAATATGAAGGTTTCATATTATCATCGAGTATCATATATTGGTTTTAACCCGAACATCTCGAGTCACTCTCTAATTATGCGTTTGTTGTGTATTCTTGTTGTATGTGTGTGTTCCGGCTGTCGGGGGTAGGCTTCTATCCTATTAAGAATGTATAAAGCGAACGCCCATCACTTGTGCTTTCAACCGTTTCGAGTAAATTTCGGCAGCACCTCCCCGCTGTTCTCCGAGTACACTGTAATAGAATAGATAATCATTTCAAAGCTGTGAAACAACGTTGAAATGAACATCTAATCTATCTTTGTACACGGAGAACCAGCGGAAAGGTACCGACAAAATATCTCGAAACGGATGAAAACACAAGTGAATGAAAGCGTTTGCTTTATACATTCTTAACTTGTCCACACGGGACAAATCTATGGGTTACCATATGATTGAATTTTCTCGTCGCGTAGACTATACGACGGTTGTTAGTATCGAGCTATACTGTCCGATATTTAACAACCTTCGTATAGTTCTAGGTCACGACGAGCATCGCACGTATGTTAACCGATAGACGGGGACTAAGTGGCGCTTTTAGTTTCATATATGAGTATCGATGGGAATATGAAGGTTTCATATTATCATCGAGTATCATATATTGGTTTTAACCCGAACATCTCGAGTCACTCTCTAATTATGCGTTTGTTGTGTATTCTTGTTGTATGTGTCTGTTCCGGCTGTCGGGGGTAGGCTTCTATCCCATTAAGAATGTATAGAGCGAACGCCCATCACTTGTGCTTTCAACCGTTTCGAGTAAATTTCGGCAGCACCTCCCCGCTGTTCTCCGAGTACACTGTAATAGAATAGATAATCATTTCAAAGCTGTGAAACAACGTTGAAATGAACATCTAATCTATCTTTGTACACGGAGAACCAGCGGAAAGGTACCGACGAAATATCTCGAAACGGATGAAAACACAAGTGAATGAAGGCGTTTGCTTTATGCATTCTTAACTTGTCCACACGGGACAAATCTATGGGTTACCATACGATTGAATTTTCTCGTCGCGTAGACTATACGACGGTTGTTAGTATCGAGCTATAATGTCCGATATTTAACAACCTTTGTATAGTTCTAGGTCATGACGAGTATCGCACATATGTTAATCGATAGACGGGGACTAAGTGGCGCTTTTAGTTTCATATATGAGTATTGATGGGAATATGAAGATTTCATATTATCATCGAGTATCATATATTGGTTTTAACCTGAATATCTCGAGTCGCTCTCTAATTATGCGTTTGTTGTGCTTTCGTGTTGTATGTGTAACATGATTTTAAACCATTGAGATCAAGATTGATAGAACTGATCATCCTACATTGCAATACCATTCATCAACCAAAAACTATTATTGCAATGGTATTCATCTATAACAATCAACAATTAAAATTATAAATGTAGGATACTGATATCATAAAGCGTTATACGCAATATTGATAGAACTGATAAATAAAAAAACGAAACACAAACCGTATCAAGATTTAACAACTTTGATTATGTTATATACGCGGGCCGATATTTTCATATTAGCCAATAGGAAAAAATAGATTGCGGTCTGGATATGGCATATTGGCAGATGTTACCTATATGCATACATGCATGTTGTCTCCCTATTTTTTCGTAAATCAAACCAACAACATACATCAAACTAGTCCATGCCACCAATCGGAAACTCCACTATGTTTTTGAATTATTATTTTTCCAAATAGCATTGAGCTCCTATTGATATTGTCCCATCCAACAAATTTGTTGTGCTTGCCTCGACCTTCATCTAGCTTTCACATGACATACACATTATATGAGTAATATAGTTATAAATTATGGTATTTTATTGTCATCAATCCACCTAACCCTAACCCCAAGTTGCTTAATAATTCAAGCAATTCAACAGCATTTAGTACCAAATCACTAGCTTTCGGCAACAATACTCGTCCAAACTAAAAATTTGAAGGAGAGCATTCTCCATTTCCTCAAAAGATGATGTGTGATGATGTAAATGCACTCAAGTCATGGTTTCATGTCAAGGAAACAAACATAAACTTCACACTGAAGGAACAAGAAAAACACCACAAGAAAAAACATGACATTGGTGTTACTACAGTAATTGTCCCCTCCATACTTACGCTCTAATTCCATGAAACAAACAACCCCTCAGTGGATTTGGATTGGAGTTGGATTTTTGGAATATCAAATCCATAAAAACTTGCCAGTTTTGTATTTGGTTTGCAAACTTGATTTTAGAATTGATTGATGCAACTAGGATATTTGGAGCCCTTTCCATTCCGTCGAAAAAAGTAAGGATTTGCAAAAAAATCCATGTCCACAATTTGGGCACAACCAAACAAAAGAATAAGAAACTCGTAAACCATCATCTTTCATTTTCATTTGGTACAAAACAAACAAAAAAGACACATAAATTCATGAATCAACCTTAAGACTTTGAGAATCCATGTGCCCAAGGACACTAATCATCCAACATATTCGATATGAGCCCAAAGAACACTTAACATCCATTTTCAATATGAATCTGACTACAATTTTTTATTTTTTTATTTTTACATATCAAATATGAACAATGCATCCAATATCCAAACAACATCTACAAGAAATAAATGTGATCGGATGATATAACAATGTTTTCAAGGCTACATCAATTGACAACACCAAAGCCAGCACCAAAGCCAGTTTTCAAGGCTACATCAATTGACAACACCAAAGCCAGTTTTGCTACGAATTAGTTGGTGAAAGAATGGTTTACACAGCAGTACACAAGAACACATCTGGGCATCTTGCTATACTAACTAGAGTGTAAGGATACATACTAGAATAATTTTCCAACTCCCTACCACTTAACCCCAACCCAGCCCCAGCCCCCGCCCCCAGCCCCATCCACACCCCAGCCCAGCCCCACCCACCCCAGCCCCAACCTAACCCTAAACCCAGTGCGGCCAGCTAAACCCCAACACCAACCCTAAGGCAAACCCTAACCCCAGCCCCACCCCACAGCAGCCGAACACCAACCCTAACCCTACCCCGACCCCGACCCCGACCCCGACTGCGACCGCGACCTCTGCCCAACCCCAACTCGCGCGCCATGAACCCTAAGCCCAAAATAATCCCAAAAATCTTTAATTTACCTCACCTAAACCCTAAGCCCGAAGTAATCCAAAGATTTACTCACCTGAACCGCTGCTGCGCTGGGGCTGGGGCGACGACCGGAACCGCGGTGGCGACGAGAGCTGAGGTGGCGACGAAACCGGCGGTGGCGACGAGGAGAACGACGTTGGCGACGACGGCGTGGCGAATTGGGGAATTTTTTCGCGCGCGATCAATAGAGAGAGAGAAAGTGAGCGAGCGTAGGCGATCGATCTGGGATTTTGTTAAATCGATATTTACTTGCCCCTACGGATATACCCGTAGGTCCTTTGTTTGCGGCTCCGTAGGGGCAAACACCAAATTAAGAATTAATATTTTTATTCTTGGACGTCTATGCCCGTAGGGGCAACCTTTTAGCCCTACGGATTAATCCGTAGGGCCAAACTTAAATTGCCCCTACGGATGTCAATATCCGTAGGGGCAACCCCTTATTTTACTAGTGGTATGATTTGACTTATGCGTTTGGCATAGTTTTCATGTACTTTTAGTATTTTGACTTGCTTTTGTGTACGCGGTTGCATATGGTTGTGAGATTATATACTACAGTATACTGATTTGGGTTTGGATTGAGATATACCGTATATCGTCGATTTCGATTGTGATACTCGATATTTGTTTAGTGCACCTTGTGCACCTGATTGAATTCTTGCGCATACTTGACGCACTTGGATTGGATTTTGCGCATGTTCGGCGCTTAAGATTGGATTTCGTGATTTCGTGCATGTTGGATGCACATGATTTAGATTTTATTCGTGCATGATGGATGCACCTGATTTGCATTTTCGAGCATGTTGGGCGCATGATGTGATGATGTGATTTTGGTGCACACCAGATGCACTAAATCGGGATTCTTCGTGAATATTAGATGCTCCTGAGATTGCTGTCAGACACACCGTTTCCTCTGACAGGTGTTTCGTTGCCTCTGATAGGTGTTTCGTGCACACCGAAGTAGCAGTGTCAAGTCGACGGACTAAGCTGTACTCATGTCACCTGGGAACTGCTACCTGGCGATAGGTATATTACCAACCAGCAGTTCCTTACGAGTCCGTCCAGTGTAACTCACGACATCACATACATTATAAAGCCTACTGTAGGGTTACTAGGCACTCTCACAAGGTTCTATAAGGCATCAACCATGCCCGATTTAAAATTTAGATGTGCCGAACAACCCTAACCAAGATCTTTAAACTAGAGATTAGGCGAAACAAAGCATGCTAATCACTTTAACACTAAGAGTTTGGGATTACAACCTTTGTAGTCCGGTCCTTCACTTTTAAAGCTCCGTGTTGAGGTCCCTTCACTGCGATCATCATGTATCCGGACTCTAGAGAGGCTCCACGAAGAGAATGATGTAAACTTGCTTCCAATCTTCGATAACAAAGATGATCTACATTGAAGTTTGATTAACACAAGCTCTCACTTATAAATGAAGTGAACACCCTAATCTAAATGGCTAGGATAGATTAGGATGATGAGGTAGGATTTTACCTCTCATTTATTTTCATTAACTCACTCATTTTCATCATTTCATTAAAAGCTAGAAAGCTTTTCATGAAAGAAGAAGGAAGAAGAAGAAGAAACATTCCTTTTGTGATGAACAATGAAAGTAGTGAGGTTAGAAATGCAACCATGGGTTAAGTATGAAAACTTAACCCATGTAGATATTTAACTATGGTTAAAGGGTTGGGTTGGGTTAAAGAAATATCACAAATATCACAAAATATCAAGGTCAAAGTCAAAGCTTCAAGAAGCTTCTTGAAAGCTTCATGAATATTTAACCCTAATCCAAACCCTAACCACAATTAAAATCGACAAAACATGTTGCATTAATAACCCTAACATGTTACAATATTATATATCACATATACAATATTTATTGTAACAAAATAAAATAATACAATTAACATATATATCGCATATATATCAATTTATTAGCCGAGTGAGAAAAAGAATCTTTAAGTGAGCTTATATTAGTTAATGTAATTTAGTATATCAAATATATAATTATACATTAAATTATCGAATCAACACTTGATCCGATAATCCGGCTATTTCATAAGTAACCGACTAATATAATCTGTATCAGTTCATCGAATCAACACTTGATCCGATGACCCGGCTATATCACATATACCCCGCCGATATCTCATATCGCGAGAATCTAATATGGTATCACATACATGTATTGTTCTCGGTCCTGCACTTATCATATATGTGCTCCCACTCCATTTTGCCTAAGCCAGGAAACATCTGTGTAGGGCTCTAAAGAATCGTCAATACGCCGGCAGTAGGTGATGATCATATCAAACACCCACAAGGTGCAAGCGGTCAGCTAAACATAACAACCACCCAGGTATTAAGCGATCAGAAGATCAACAAGCAAGCCTACACATTCTCCTTCGAATCCAATCAGTAACACTCCCATACAGTCCGGTCTCTTCATCTGATATGTCGTATATCTCGCCTAGGGGTGGTAAACGTCAGACCCCAGTAGCTTGATAAGTCGTATCGATATGAGGTCTATAACAGTTTGAGAAACTACTGATAACACTTACCAGCAAATCTCAGCAACCCTGGCCAGGGATTTTCAGTTATAGCCAATCGAACACAGCACAACCTCAACTCCTTATACCGGGAGAGACGAATCCCCTCCTATCGCTCATTGCCTCCATGTGATTCAGGACTATACCCAAAAGCCACCTTTTTGCATGCCCTCTTAGACGTCGTATGAAGGAAATCAAAGCACAGTGGGAATCACACAAGACTCTATGACGATCTCCGGTCTACAGACTAACCTGTACCAGTGTCACCGGAGAACTGCCATCTGACGTGAGGTATAATACCATCTGGGAGTTCTCGGCGAGTTCGTCCAGTGTACCCAGTCTCTACTGAGCACCCGTACACCATCCTTGATGTCAAACACCGATGGATATGGGATCATCCATCGCCCATCATATGGGTCAAGATACGTATACGCTAGTCTACTCTGGTGTATCGATGCCCTGTCTCGATACACCCTCGACTAGGAACAGTTATAACATGTACTCGTCGACTACCATGGCCCCACTAGTATGATCTCATCATAGTCCCAGTAGTCGAGTACATATCCTAAGGGCTTTATCAACATGTAACATAGAGACCATCAGAGTACATGTTAAGATAAAGAGCAACCAGATAACGTACTATCATGTCGAGCAAGAAAGTCCTTCCTAAATATGTCCAAGCATCCACTACAATATACATCGTATGTACAGTAATGGCCTCTAAGGCATACATATAACTAGCAATCTCCCACTTGCACTATGGCCATCTTTTGTGGTATCGCATACCCAACAATAAGATGTGGTTGAAATATCTCATACTCAACCATCCCATAAAAGTCTCTACCGGAAAATAGGCCTTTGTGAGTGGATCCGCGCTGTTGTCCTCTGTGTCTACTCCCCTAAGCTCGATCTCCCTGGAGATCAACCATCTCCATGATCAGGTGATACTGCCTATGAATTATATCTGGATTTCTGATGGGAAGGGGGTTCCTTGGCATAATCCACAACTCCATTGTCACACAATGGTAGGAACGAAGTTCATCTCATGAACTTATATATATCCAGACTGCCTCTTTGGTAGAATCCTTGGTAACGATGTATCTTGCATTTAATTATCTAGTAAGTCACGGTATCTAGCTTGGAACTCTTCCAACATAGCGTCCCTCCACTGAGGGTAAAGACAATGCCTGCGACTGACATTCAGTTATCCTTATCACCCTAGAACCTTTCCAGTGATTCTCCCCAGGATTGTTTGATACCATCTCATTACAACTAGTGAGATTCCTAACATCCATTTAGATCTATCCCATAGATCCATAACCAAGGATTTAGGAGGAATCACCTTGATCCTATATGGAGAATCATTATGATAAGAGGAGATTGACCGAGCGTAGCATAGGAAACTCCTTCCCTATCAAGAGTATGTCATCCACGTACTTTACGAGGATCACCACCATACTCTCTACTACCTTTTTGTATATACAAGGTTCATCTGCCATTTTGATGAAGTCAAACTCTTTGACTACTACATCAAAACAGATATTCCAACTCCGCGATACCTGCTTTATCACATAAAACATCTTGCACACGTTTCCGCTGCTCCCACTATCTGCGAAGCTCTCTGGCTGTGTACTTATAGATGCTCTCTTCCAAATCATCATTTAGAAAGCAGTCATGACACCCAACCACCAGATATCGTAGTCATGGTATGTAGCAGTGGCAAGTAGGATCTGGATGGACTTAAACATAGCTTTGAAAGTCTCAACTTTTCTATGTACACCAAGTAATCTTCTCAAGATATACTTGCTCCTAATGGGGATTTAACCCTTCAGATAAAGTAATCAAATTCCATACTTTGTTGGTGTATAAGGATTCCATCTCAGATCACTAAGCATCCAGCCATTCTTACAGAGTCCCACTACTGATGGCCTGCTCGAAACTAGTTGGGTCATCATCTCATGATGCAATCCTCGCTCCCACTTTCATAGAGAAACCGAAGTATCTCTCAGGTGGATGAGAAACCCTACCAGATTGGCGGAGAGGCTGAGGTTCGTTGGAAACTATTGAATCCTCCTGGTTTACCAAATCATCAGCTGCATTTTGTATAGCTGGAACTCCTTCTAGTTCTACCTCATGACCACTAATTTCTTCACAAGAAATTCCCTTTCACAAAGGTGGCATGCAGAGAAACAAAACATCTTTTGTTCTTCGGTTTGGTAGAAGATATTCCCTTGCGAATGCTTGGGATATCCAACAAACTTCCACAAAACTGACTTTGCCTCGAGCTTGTCCGGATTTTGCTTTTAGACATAGGCCGGACAACCCCAAATCTTAACTTACTTAAGATATGGGCTCTTCCCATTCCATATCACATATGAAGTGGTAGGCAACTGATTTGATTGGAATCCTATTCAATAGGTATGCAGCTTCACTAGTGCATAACTTCCAAAAGGAAATAGGAAACTCAGTAGTACTCATCATAGAGTGCACCATATCATATAGGGTGTGATTGCTCCGTCCCGATACACTGACGTGCTGTGGTGTATACGGAGGAGTAATGCTGAGAGAGAATCTCATTCTCCTTTAGAATAGTCCAGGAATCCCGTGCTCAAGTATTCTCCTCCTTGATCTTATCAAAGGACATAATACTTATACCCGTTTTTGGTTCTCTACTTCTAACTTACATTCTGTGATTATCTCAAAAGTTTCGGACTTGTGTTTCAACAGGAACATATGTCTGAATCTTGAGAGATCATCAGTGAATGTAATGAAGTATAAAGAACCGGTCCTGGCATGTGTAGACAGGGGACCTTCATACATCAGTATGTATCAATCCCAAGAGTTCACTAACTCTTTCTCTGTTTCCAATAAACGGAGCTGTGGTCATCTTATCTCTGTGACATGACCGGCAAGTTTCACAAGATGTAAATTCAAACTAATTTAAATATGCATTTATATGTAACTTCAGCTAGTCGGGTTGCATTGATATGACCTAGTCTACAATGCCTCAAGAAGGATTCGTTCATTTCTGAACTCTTCCTCTTGGGTGTGTTCTGTACATTAAGAACTGTGGTTTGATTTAGAACGTCTATGCTTTTAGATAACGTGCCTGATCCGATTAACTCTTGATATAGGAAATGTTCAAAATATTATCCAACAATACAAAAATATATCCTTCTTTACTAATAAAGAGACTGATATGATGTTGTATATCAGGTTCGGTATCTAATAACATTCGTTCAGAATCAATGTATTCTAGTAATACAGGGTGATAACTACCAACAGACTTGGCTGCAACACTTGCACCGTTTCTATCTCATGAAACTTATCACCCGTTCTCAGTTCTCTACCTATCTGTACCCCATGTAACAAATTACATATGTGGGATCCTGATCCGGTATCAAATACCCAGGACGTAAAGGATATTGAGAAACAGTTTTGTGTAATGAACACACCCGAAGAAGATGCATCAATATGTACTTTCTTCATTTGGGCGGCACGGGAATTCTGGTAATCCCCAATTTCCTGCTTTGTCTTATAACAATTATAAGTTGGAGCAGGACCAACATTCCTTAGCCCAGTATAACATGCGGGTTCGGTCAATACATCCATATTATTATCTTGATTAATGTCACGACCCGAAAGTACAGAACATGACCGGCACTTAGATTACGAAGCGTCTAGAGGCGCAACGTAATCTAAGTAAGCCGAAGCCCAGAAATCTAAACCAAAAAAGAAGAAGAAGTAAAGGAAAACCTGAAGAAAAAAAGTTTAAAAGCAGATCAAATTTTCTCAAAAATTTCGGCAGAGTCTCCTTTGTAAAAACTGGCCCCAAACGGGTACAAACAAGAATAAATACATATAAACAATAAAAAGCATCCCCAAACGGGAGCTAGCTCTATGCCAAAAGCCGGAAACAACCACACCAATACACAATAGTATACAACGCCAAAGGGCGAGGCTCAGAACTCAAAGAAAACAAAACCACCAGATATCATAATAATACAAGCACGACTCTAAGGTCGAAACAAATAAATGGTCCAGTAAACTATCAAGTAATACAAGTTTGGTTGATGGAGCTTTCTAGATACAAAAGAAATAATAAAATTACAATGGCGGTCCAGATACAAGTGAACCAACCTACCGTGCAAATCACCCTGAATGAAAAGATGTGCTAGCAAGCTGTCAGGAAAACCTGTACATCGAACCTGAAATAAAATTTGGCACAACGGGGGTGAGTTGCCAACTCGTGAGTAGAAGATATCTGCGAAAAGAAATCGAATGCACGACGCTATCCTAGGTCATAATAATATACTAACATACTACTAGTCATCAAGTAAGGACAGAATAATAAGCTACGTATAAGTGCAAATGTTCCGTGCTTGTGTCAGTGCCACATATAGTACTATGTCATAAGAACGAGTATGCATGCACCATGAATGTAAAATAACCAATCCTAAAATCTAGTTATATCAGTATAAGAAATCTTTAGCTTTTATCATGGTAAAATGTGTATAGAAATCTGAAATATCAACGATGAAATCCTTGGAAATCCATATCAAGCATCGACACAAAACATGTAAATCTCAAGTCTCAATACCTCAAAGTCTCAATATCTCATAGTCTCAATATCTCGGGCTCCGTCAGTCCAGATCGGCCCATATCATCAAATCTCACGACAACGGTCAGTATCCTCCGGATATCCGCCGCGCCAGACATCACCGGTTGGTAGCCTTCCCATGCCAGGCTCATCGTCTACAACTCGATCTTCTTGCCCCGGGGTACCATACCGGGCCCACCATCTACCCAAGACGGTTTATCCACTCCTCGAATCGGGACTCGAAATCCAACAGAAAACATGAAATCTCATGGTGGACGACACATACATCACGAGAAAACCACATCTTATGTTTTAAAAAGAGAGGAGGAGAGAGAGAGAAGTTTTTATGTATTCTTGCGGTTTTCCCCAAAAATCCAGAAATCTCATATAAATCCAAAATCCCAAAAATCATGAGTAAGTATATGATAAGTGTCGGCATATGCCCCATAATACTGCATGATAACATGAAAATATGAATGCATGAATGTCTAAGTAATAAATGCCATGTCTAGACTAACATCTGAGAGTAATCATAATGCTATATCGATCTAGCTTTTAACTGATTCTATCAATAAAAGATAATATGATCTAAAGTGTACGTGACATAGCAATTACCGATGATGATGTGTGTGAGCCGGCAAATAAGCGTGTGTGGAATATGCTCATCATAGGTAATGGTGCTGGTGACCTAACAGGCAATGTTTTATGCTGATTATAGAAACATATGTATGAACATGCACATTATGATTACGGTATGAATGTAAAGACGGATGTGTAATAACCACTCATCTGCGATATACAAGTACCACTACCACTATATGACTCGAACCTAAACTAGTGTCCATCTAACCTCCTAATGAACTACACCTAAGAAACTAGTCGATAAGAAATAGGAGTACCCTAAAGTCTGAGTCCATACCTCTAATAGTCGGCGATCCAGCCTCAATAGCGTCACGTACGTAGTACGATTTCCTCGAAACAAGAGTGCGGATCAATCATCACATCTATGCCTCGTACGGTAAAATCCATCGTACGACATCTCAATCTCGGGGTACGGTTCAAGTATCACCTACATGTCTCATCATTCGTATAATATCATCATCAACACATGTCATGATCAAGGTACTGTACTGTACTCGCGTACATCAATCATATATCATTGCCAGCATAAATATAAATCGTTAATTTATCCTCAGAAATATCATGTCATATGTGTCATATTGTGATTAAGTCACACTTATATCATATCGTAATCAAATCACACCTATATGATAGCGTAATCAAGTCACGCATATATGATATCGAAATCAAGTCACACCTGTATGATGTCATAATCAAGTCACACATATATCATATCAGAATTTCAATCACATGTTACGGTCCGGGTGCTATTTTAGAGTCCCATGTACCTCAATATCATCACCACCCTTTATTTTCTATGTATACCTATTCATTAACTCATTTCCTAATGATCCGCTAACATCATAACACAACCGTAGCCAAGAATCACGGCATCAACCCAGTTATAATGTTTCATCCCCGTGTATCATATCACATCCTTGCATCACATATTTGTATTGTGTGTGTGTGTGTACCTACACCTAGTCCTATATATATACATACATACACGTATACACCACATCGAGTCTCAGTGTGTGCGTGTGTAAGTCCACGTTGCCCACCCCGGTACTTGCGGGGAGGCGGAAAACGGAATAAAAATCAAGTTTTTATGAGCTTAGGCAACATGGACTTGACTATGAAGGATCTTTGCTAAACAAAAACAAGCTAAAGCTAACTAGAAACTAGCTAAGTGGTAGAAAGGTTATACCTTGGGCTTTATGTCCTTCTCTCCTTACTCCTTGGAGTGGTGGAAGGAGGTCACCTTAATCGTCTTCTCACGTCGAAGAAAGATCCACCCGAAAGCCTCGACCTTTTGCTTCAACTCCAAGCTAGAAGTAACTAGGGTGCAAGATGTGCTAATCCTTGAACCCTAGATGAGAGTAGAGATTATCAAGAGAGGGTTTTTCTCAAGCTCAAGTGTTTCTCAACACATGGGAGGGGAGAGCTTGAGGGAGAGGAAGAACAAGAGAGAGAATGTGAATGATAGAATGAGAGAATAATATGAAGCATTCTCTCATATATGTGAATTATTGTAATTAGAAAATTAGTGAGATAATTGTCATGGCTAAATCAAGACATGACCATTATCATTTCATTTTTAATGCAAATTGCAAGGATCAAAGAGCATCTTCCAAATGAAATGATGATGGTCAAAGTGTCAACCAAGGTCAACAAGTCAAGAAGGTCAAATGGTCAACAACCATAACCATGCACAATTATTAAACTAATATCAATTAACAATAATACACACATAAGCATTAGGGTTAATAAAATGACAATAGTCATTAACCCTAATCAAAGTCCTCTCCCCCTGTCTCAAGCAACTGTGCATACGCACCCATATTCGTGATCCGAGGAACACGAATACAATGAGAAAAACCAATCCTAAATCATATACTAGGATCCGGCTTAAACCAAAGCTCGCTAGTATAAGCTGTCCGGACAGCAAACGTGCACAAGTGCGCGGATGTGAACGAACCCTGTCGCAAAACCATGCGACCTCTACTCATTTTGCCTAAAGGCGAATAGCTCTCTATGTGGGACTCTAAATACTCGACACTACGCTGGCAGTGGGTTTAACCACAGACCGCAAGCGGCACTAGCTGTACGTAACGGTCCCTAGGTAGATGTCGATAAGAAGACTGACGAGGTGAACCCCATCTGAACTCCTACTGAGCCTGTATGTGACAATCTCCGTACAGTCCGGTCTGTTCGTCTGATACATCGCATGGCGGGCCTAGGGGGCGGTGAAACGTCAGTCCCCTAATAGCGGTATAAGTCGTGTCGGAGTGTAGCCCAGAACACCCTGAGATAACACTGGAAACCTACCAGTATATCTCGCTTGCCCTGGCCAGGGACTACTCGTGTAATGGCTCTCCTGGACACAGCGCGATGTCAACTCCCAATACCGGGAGAGACGAATCCTGTCTAACCGTCACTGCCTCCAAGTGCTTCGGGACTGCACCCAAAAACTACCTGTTTGCACGACTCCTTTGAGCCGTAGTAGGATAGCAATCAAAGTGCAGTGGGAACACAATCGAGGCGAAGTGACAGTGTCAAGTCAGCGGACTAAGCTGTACTCATGTCACCTAGGAACTGATAACTGACGATAGGTATAATACCAACCAACAGTTCCCGATGAGTCCTGTCCAGTGTACTCGTAACCTAACGAGCCCCCGCATACTATCTCAAGTACGACGTACTAACGGCTGTGGGACAGACCGTCTCCCACGCTGTGATGAGAAGCGCATACGCTAGTCTACTCCGGAGTATCGATTCCCTGTCTCGATAGTCCAACGACTAGGGACCTGTATAAGGATGTGCTTATAGACCACCCAGCTCCCACGAGTGTGAGCGCCATCACAACGCTGGTAATCAAGCAAAGATCCTAAGGGCTCTACCAATATGTATATCAGCAATATGCTAAAAGAAACACATGCACATATTAAAGCAGAGACAAACCAAGTAGCATACTACCATTTCGAGCAAGATTGTATAAACAACTGTGAATATCCCAAACTTCCATTAAGTAATATACAAACTAGTATGATACGGTAATGGCCTCTAGGGCATATACACTAACAGCGTGTGTGCGTATCTACCTAAAACCTATGAAATCTCCTCCAAGATATTCATCCTCGGGTAAGGTCTTTCTAAATCAATCTAGTCCAACTTAGGGTCATTAATAGGGTCCTACTCACCGAAATTCTAAGGTCACGTCAGGCTTCCTAATGACAATAAGTACTATTCCTACGTTTGCGGGGGTGCTAAACGCCATCCACCAGACATCCCCGGTAGATATACATCTACTCACCTGGTCCTTATCTGCCGAAGACGGTGTCGCCATCCTCTTCTTCATCGCCCGCAGTCCACGTGACGGGTACATATACACAAACATATGTAATATTGTAAACTGAATTATGGACAACATCAAAACGACGCACGAAACGCGCATAGTTTAAAACCTATGACCTGCTCATGCAAAAGAACCAAATATCGCTCGATATCGGCGTACAAACTCCGATTAATCGAGATAAATATCAACAAACGACTCATAGTTTTAAAACCCATTACTTATAATATAAAACATGATTTAATTCATCGAAACCCTAAAATCCATCAAATCGCCCGATTTCGTAAAACCCGAAAATGCCAATTTACCGTTTTACTTCAAAACTTGATGTTTAAATGAAACTAATGGTCGTAATACATATTAAATAGCATAACTAGACTATTCAAACCACTACTATATTTTTTTACACTTTAATTTGTATTAAATTGAAATTCTAGTTTGTAAACATGCCTGATTTCGGTATTTTTAAGCAAAATTTTACAATGTCACAGCTAAACATGATTTTACATGAATTAACTTATTAAACGACAATTCATGATGATAATAATATAATGAAACCATAAAGTAGAATTTAAATCTCATTTAATTAAGAATTTCTAAAATCTAGTTTGCAAAATAGCATTTTTCTCACAATTTCTTAATTATCAATAATAACTAGTAACCAAATTAGGTTTTTCATTGCACTAACAAGTTAATATCCTCATTAAAACCACAATCTAGTATTACAAACATTAATTGAAATTTTATTTCACTAATATATACAATATATAGAAATCTAGTTTACAAAGTTGATTAATTTAAACAATTTTTGTATAAACAATTTACAATATATTATCCATACATGATTTTCAACTACTAAAAATGATAAACTAGTTATAATAACCCCACTTAATTAGTAAAAACCCTAACTTGATTTTACAAACCCTAACTTGAATTTTAAAACTTGTAAAGAGAATTAGTTTATTAAATCTAAACATGCTTAAATGAAACATTTAATAACAATAAATGAAAAGAAGAAGATTTATACCTCCACAACATGAAATCCTAACATGAAAATGAGCCTCCAAAATGAATGCTCTCCATCTCCAAAATCCATGTAAAGATGAGCAAAGAATAGAGGGTAGGAATTAATTAGGATTTTGTGGATTTTTATTTGGATTTTTGTAGGATTTTTGATGAATTTTGGAGTTAATTTAAATTTGGAAGATGAGGGGCTGCCATGGGGGGTTGAGGCTGGCCACAATAAGAAGGTGAGGGAGAGAATGAAAAGAGTCAAGAGTTGTGTAGAACCTTCACCCATTAACTACATATACTTATGTCTTTTCAACCTTTTATTAAATTTTAAACATTTCTTTTCTAAAACAACTCAAGAAAATTCTAGAATCTTGGAAAAATTTGTAAATAAATTTTGCATGATACCCACTATATTATAATATGCAATGGTTCATTTTTGCAAATTAAACCCATTCAAAGTTTTAATTTACACTAATTTAGTGTGTAAATAAAGCTTATGTAAATATTTAAAATAATTAATTTAGGAAAAATGTTTAATTAAACTAAAAAATTATAAGTGACTAAATAAACACCATTTACTAGTAATAACATAATTAAAATAGGTACTTTTAAATTTATAGTGAAAAAAAATTACGGTTTAGTTTTACGAAAAATACGTTTTACTTTACCGAAAATAATAAAATTCACTTAAACGATTTTATTTAATTAATTATTTATTTAATTATTTTTAAAACGTTACAATCTTCCCCCCTTTAAGAAATTCGGTCCCCGAATTTAAATTAAACCCCCCCCCCAATTACTAAAACATTCAGCAAAACACTCAAATCGTCGGGGCTCCGAAATCATCAATACATAAAACACGTTTTTAGCAAGATACAAGCGCATGAAAAACAAGTACATAACTCAAAATCAAAACTCCGTCAAACATAACACAATCATCGGAGTTATGGTGAAAATAAAATATCAAAACCCAATATGAAAACCAACATAATATATAACAAAACTATAACTTATATATATATAGTGCGCATCGTAGTAAAATCGCCTAAACATCTTAATAAAGAAGCATACAAAAACCCCTCTTGAAAATCGCCGTATGATGTACGTGTCACGGCATAAGTAGCGGACGTTTATTTTAAAAGAATAACTATATATATATCTTTTATTTAACATACACGTCCGGCCTGATTACTAAATCAAATAGATGATTATAAAAACATACTGCTCAAACTGAAATCAATCCCAATCACATTAATAAAATATCATGTGCGTTCGGTGCGCACTGAAATCGAAACCAAATACAGATACCACGAATACACACAAAAAACAAACTAAGTGCAACAGGTGTGCACCAAAACATCTGTCAAGTGCAACGGGAGCGCACGACTCACTATCAGGTGCATCTAATCTGCACAAAACCCCGATTTAGGGCATCTGGTGTGCACAAAATCGCATCAAGTGCGCCAAGTGTGCGCAAGAATCTCAATCAGGTGCACATGGTGCACAAAAACATACACCGAATATCAAAATCGAAATCACAGTACGAAAATGCATGGAAACAAGGTCGTAGCATATGTCAAAATCATGTGTAACCCATATGCACGAAATCAAATAAAAATATCAAAATGTATAAAACCAAATCGAGTGTACTGGGTATGTACTAAACAACATCAATTCAACTGATATATGAAACACAAATAGAATGTAATAAAGGTACACATAAGAAATACCATTTGTAGGAAAAAGTCCTCAAAATACCAAAATCCAATCAACGAAAATATGAAATTCAAATCACCAAATCACAATCATAAACACTATCGTCAATGTGCGCCTCTTTCCCCCTTTCCTCTGGTGTCGACTGCTTCGAACTTGTCTCTTCATAGGTGTGCTGACTGCGCTACCAATGGCAATACTCATATCTAGAGTCTCCCACGTAGTCGATCCCTTCACCTGATATCCGGACTACATTAAACTTTTCGATCGATCCATCAAAATCCCATAATTCCTTGAGAGCTCAACACTCAAGTATAGTTTAAAAATATCCGGTACATACCCCAGCATCGATGGTCCAGCCATAGAAGGGCAAACCCAAGCCTCACTAATGGCACCGCGGAACTGCCGTAAACCCTAAGGTTCAAGGGCGTTCTCGTAGTCATTATGTCGAGTTAGGGTTTCATTCTTCTAGAGGGTCCATCGAAATACCTGCATGTTCTTCCGAATACCTTAAACTTGGGAAAATGGTTTTTCTGATAATCGTTCGAACCCTTTAACTTCGCCTGGACACCATGTGAATACCCTTCGTCCGCATGCTATACAATGCTCCAATCCTCAAGAATGAACGATACCATAATGGTTATCGCATTCGAGTCGCAGCTCCCTCTGCTCGTGCGCCCATGGTAACAGAAACTACCCTCCGATATCGACGAAGATAGATCAAAGGAACGAATGAAATGCGGTGCAAACAAATGTACCTTCTAAAGCTACTTAAGAAGAGTAGCGTATCGTAAGTATGCCGCGGATCATACCCACGGTATGTCACTCAACCTAAGTCGCCTACTCCATCAACCAAGGGTCACCTAGACTTATACAAGGTTAAACCTAGCGCTCTGATAGCAACTTTGTCACGACTCGAAAGTACGTAACGTGACCGGCACTTAGATTACGAAACGTCTAGAGGCGCAACGTAATCTAAGTAAGCCGAAGCCTAGAAATCTAAACCATAAAAGAAGAAGAAGTAAAGGAAAACCTGAAGGAAACAAGTTTAAAAGCAGATCAAATTTTCTCAAAAATTTCGGCAGAGTCTCCTTTGTAAAAACTGGCCCCAAACGGGTACAAACAAGAATAAATACATACAAACAATAAAAAGCATCCCCAAACTGGAGCTAGCTCTACGCCAAAAGGCGGAAACAACCACACCAATGCATAATAGTATACAACGCTAAAGGGCAAGGCTCAGAACTCAAAGAAAACAAAACCACCAGATATCATAATAATACAAGCGCGGCTCTAAGGTCGAAACAAATAAATGGTCCAGTAAACTATCAAGTAATACAAGTTTGGTTGATGGAGCTTTCTAGATACAAAAGAAATAATAAAATTACAATGGCGGTCCAGATACAAGTGAACCAACCTACCGTGCAAATCACCCTGAATGAAAAGATGTGCCAGCAAGCTGTCAGGATAACCTGTACATCGAACCTGAAATAAAATTTGGCACAACGGGGGTGAGTTGCCAACTCGTGAGTAGAAAATATCTGCGAAAAGAAATCGAATGCACGACGCTATCCTAGGTCATAATAATATACTAACATACTACTAGTCATCAAGTAAGGACAGAATAATAAGCTACGTATAAGTGCAAATGTTCCATGCTCGTGTCAGTGCCTCATATGGTACTATGTCATGAGAACGAGTATGCATGCACCATGAATATAAAATAACCAATCCTGAAATCTAGTTATATCATTATAAGAAATCTTTAGATTTTATCATGGTAAAATGTGTATAGAAATCTGAAATATCAACGATGAAATCCTTGGAAATCCATGTCAAGCATCGACACAAAACATGTAAATCTCAAGTCTCAATACCTCAAAGTCTCAATATCTCATAGTCTCAATATCTCGGGCTCCGTCAGTCCGGATTGGCCCATATCATCAAATCTCAAGACAACGGTCAGTATCCTTTGGATATCCGGCGCGCCCGACATCACCGGTAGGTAGCCTTCCCATGCCAGGCTCATCGTCTACAACTCGATCTTCTTGCCTCGGGATACCATACCGGGCCCACCATCTACCCGAGACGGTTTATCCACTCCTCGAATCGGGTCTCGAAATCCAACATAAAACATGAAATCTCATGGTGGACGACACATACATCACGAGAAAACCGCATCTTATGTTTTAAAAAGAGAGGAGGAGAGAGAGAGAAGTTTTTATGTATTCTTGCGGTTTTCCCCAAAAATCCAGAAATCTCATATAAATCCAAAATCCTAAAAATCATGAGTAAGTATATGATAAGTGTCGGCATATGCCCCATAATACTGCATGATAACATGAAAATATGAATGCATGAATGTCTAAGTAATAAATGCCATGTCTAGACTAACATCTGAGAGTAATCATAATGCTATATCGATCTAGCTTTTAACTGATTCTATCAATAAAAGATAATATGATCTAAAGTGTACGCGACATAGCAATTACCGATGATGATGTGTGTGAGCCGGCAAATAAGTGTGCGTGGAATATGCGCATCATCGGTAATGGTGCTGGTGTCCTAACAGGCAAAGTTTTATTCTGATTATAGAAACATATGTATGAACATGCACATTATGATTACGGTATGAATGTAAAGACGGATGTGTAATAACCACTCATCTGCGATATACAAGTACCACTACCACTATATGACTCGAACCTAAACTAGTGTCCATCTAACCTCCTAATGAACTACACCTAAGAAACTAGTCGATAAGAAATGGGAGTACCCTAAAGTCTGAGTCCATACCTCTAATAGTCGGCGATCCAGCCTCAATAGCGTCACGTACGTAGTACGATTTCCTCGAAACAAGAGTGCGGATCAATCATCACATCTATGCCTCGTACGGTAAAATCCATCGTACGACATCTCAATATCGGGGTACGGTTCAAGTATCACCTACGTGTCTCATCATTCGTATAGTATCATCATCAACACATGTCATGATCAAGGTACTGTACTGTACTCGCGTACATCAATCATATATCATTGCCAGCATAAATATACATCGTTAATTTATCCTCAGAAATATCATGTCATATGTGTCATATTGTGATTAAGTCACACTTATATCATATCGTAATCAAATCACACCTATATGATATCGTAATCAAGTCACGCATATATGATATCGAAATCAAGTCACACCTGTATGATGTCATAATCAAGTCACACATATATCATATCAGAATTTCAATCACATGTTACGGTCCGGGTGCTATTTTAGAGTCCCATGTACCTCAATATCATCTCCACCCTTTATTTTCTATGTATACCTATTCATTAACTCATTTCCTAATGATCCGCTAACATCATAACATGACCGTAGCCAAGAATCACGGCATCAACCCAGTTATATTGTTTCATCCCCGTGTATCATATCACATCCTTGCATCACATATATGTATTGTGTGTGTGTGTGTGTGTACCTACACCTAGTCCTATATATATATACACATACACGTATACACCACATCGAGTCTCAGTGTGTGCGTATGTGCGTATCTACCTAAAACCTACGAAATCTCCTCTAAGATATTCATCCTCGGGTAAGGTCTTTCTAAATCAATCTACTCCAACTTAGGGTCATTAATAGGGTCCTACTCACCGAAATTCTAAGGTCACGTCAGGCTTCGTAATGACAATAAGTACTATTCCTATTCTACGTTTGCGGGGGTGCTAAACGCCATCCACCAGACATCCCCCATAGATATACATCTACTCACCTGGTCCTTGTCTGCCGAAGACGGTGTCGCCATCCTCTTCTTCATCGCCCGCAGTCCACGTGACGGGTACATATACACAAACATATGTAGAATTGTAAACTGAATTATGGACAACATCAAAACGACGCACGAAACGCGCATAGGTTAAAACCTATGACCCGCTCATGCAAAAGAACCAAATATCGCTCGATATCGGCGTACAAACTCCGATTAATCGAGATAAATATCAACAAACAACTCATAGTTTTAAAACCCATTACTTATAATATAAAACATGATTTAATTCATCGAAACCCTAAAATCCATCAAATCGCCCGATTTCGTAAAACCCGAAAATGCCAATTTACCGTTTTACTTCAAAACTTGATGTTTAAATGAAACTAATGGTCGTAATACATATTAAATAGCATAACTAGACTATTCAAACCACTACTATATTTTTTTACACTTTAATTTGTATTAAATTGAAATTCTAGTTTGTAAACATGCCCGATTTCGGTATTTTTAAGCAAAATTTTACAATGTCACAGCTAAACATGATTTTACATGAATTAACTTATTAAACTACAATTCATGATGATAATAATATAATGAAACCATAAAGTAGAATTTAAATCTCATTTAATTAAGAATTTCTAAAATCTAGTTTGCAAAATAGCATTTTTCTCACAATTTCTTAATTATCAGTAAAAACTAGTAACCAAATTAGGTTTTTCATTGCACTAACAAGTTAATATCCACATTAAAACAACAATCTAGTGTTACAAACATTAATTGGAATTTTATTTCACTAATATATACAATATATAGAAATCTAGTTTACGAAGTTGAATAATTTAAACAATTTTTGTATAAACAATTTACAATATATCATCCATACATGATTTTCCACTACTAAAAATGATAAACTAGTTATAATAACCCCACTTAATTAGTAAAAACCCTAACTTGATTTTACAAACCCTAACTTGAATTTTAAAACTTGTAAAGGGAATTAGTTTATTAAATCTAAACATGCTTAAATGAAACATTTAATAACAATAAATCAAAAGAAGAAGATTTATACCTCCACAACATGAAATCCAAACATGAAAATGAGCCTCCAAAATGAATGCTTTCCATCTCCAAAATCCATGTAAAGATTAGCAAAGAATAGAGGGTAGGAATTAATTAGGATTTTGTGGATTTTTATTTGGATTTTTGATGATTTTTGGAGTTAATTTAAATTTGGAAGATGAGGGGCTGCCATGGGGGGTTGAGGCCGGCCACAATAAGGAGGTGAGGGAGAGAAAGAAAAGAGTCAAGAGTTGGGTAGAACCTTCACCCATTAACTACATATACTTATGTCTTTTCAACCTTTTATTAAATTTTAAACATTTCTTTTCTAAAACAACTCAAGAAAATTCTAGAATCATGGAAAAATTTGTAAATAAATTTTTCATGATACCCACTATATTCTAATATGCAATGGTTCATTTTTGCAAATTAAACCCATTCAAATTTTTAATTTACACTAATTTAGTGTGTAAATAAAGCTTATGTAAATATTTAAAATAATTAATTTATGAAAAATATTTAATTAAACTTAAAATTTATAAGTGACTAAATAAACACCATTTACTAGTAATAACATAATTAAAATAGGTACTTTTAAATTTATAGTGAAAAATAATTACGGTTTAGTTTTACGAAAAATACGTTTTACTTTACCGAAAATCATAAAATTCACTTAAACGATTTTATTTATTTAATTATTTTTCAAATGTTACAATCTTCCCCCTTTAAGAAATTCGGTCCCCGAATTTAAATTAAACCCCCCTCCCAATTACTAAAGCATTCAGCAAAACACTCAAATCGTCGGGGCTCCGAAATCATCAATACATAAAGCACGTTTTTAGCAAGATACAAGCGCATGAAAAACAAGTACATAACTCAAAATCAAAACTCCGTCAAACATAACACAATCATCGGAGTTATGGTGAAAATAAAATATCCTAACCCAATATGAAAACCAACATAATATATAACAAAACTATAACTTATATATATATAGTGCGATCGTAGTAAAATCGCCTAAACATCTTAATAAAGAAGCATACAAAAACCCCTCTTGAAAATCGCCGAGCGATGCACGTGTCACGGTATAAGTAGCGGACGTTTATTTTTAAAAAATAGCTATATATCTATATATCTTTTATTTAACATACACGTCCCGCCTGGTTACTAAATCAAATAGTAATGATTATAAAAACATACTGCTCAAACTGAAATCAATCCCAATCACATTAATAAAATATCATGTGCGTCCGGTGCGCACTGAAATCGAAACCAAATACAGATACCACGAATACACACAAAAAACAAACTAAGTGCAACAGGTGTGCACCAAAACATCTGTCAAGTGCAACGGGCGTGCACGACTCACTATCAGGTGCATCTAATCTGCACAAAACCCCGATTTAGGGCATCTGGTGTGCACAAAATCGCATCAAGGGCGCCAAGTATGCGCAAGAATCTCAATCAGGTGCACATGGTGCACGATAACATACACCGAATATCAAAATCGAAATCACAGTACGAAAATGCATGGAAACAAGGTCGAAGCATATGTCAAAATCATGTGTAACCCATATGCACGAAATCAAAACAAAATATCAAAATGTATAAAACCAAATCGAGTGTACTGGGTATGTACTAAACAACAACAATTCAACTGATATATGAAACACAAATAGAATGTAATGAAGGTACACATAAGAAATACCATTTGTAGGATAAAGTCCTCAAAATACCAAAATCCAATTAACGAAAATATGAAATTCAAATCACCAAATCACAATCGTAAACACTATCGTCAATGTGCGCCTCTTTCCCCCTTTCCTCTGGTGTCGACTGCTTCGAACTTGTCTCTTAATAGGTGTGCTGACTGCGCTACCAATGGCAATACTCATATCTAGAGTCTCCCACGTAGTCGATCCCTTCACCTGATATCCGGACTACATTAAACTTTTCGATCGGTCCATCAAAATCCCATAATTCCTCGAGAGCTCAACACTCAAGTATAGTTTAAAAATATCCGGTACATACCCCAGCATCGATGGTCCAGCCGTAGAAGGGAAAACCCAAGCCTCACTAATGGCACCGCGGAACTGCCGTAAACCCTAAGGTTCAAGGGCGTTCTCGTGGTCATTATGTCGAGTTAGGGTTTCATTCTTCTAGAGGGTCCATCGAAATACCTGCATGTTCTTCCGAATACCTTAAACTTGGGAAAATGGTTTTTCTGATAATCGTTCGAACCCTTTAACTTCGCCTGGACACCATGTGAATACCTTTCGTCCGCATGCTAAACAATGCTCCAATCCTCAAGAATGAACGATACCCTAATGGTTATCGCATTCGAGCCGCAGCTCCCTCTACCCGTGCGCCCGTGGTAACAGAAACTACCCTCCGATATCGACGAAGATAGATCAAAGGAACGAATGAAATGCGGTGCAAACAAATGTACATCCTAAGGCTACTTAAGAAGAGTAGCGTATCGTAAGTATGCCGCGGATCATACCCACGGTACGTCACTCAACCTAAGTTGCCTACTCCATCAACCAAGGGCCACCTAGACTTATACAAGGTTAAACCTAGCGCTCTGATATCAACTTTGTCACGACTCGAAAGTACGGAACGTGACCGGCACTTAGATTACGAAGCGTCTAGAGCCGCAACGTAATCTAAGTAAGCCGAAGCCCAGAAATCTAAACCATAAAAGAAGAAGAAGTAAAGGAAAACCTGAAGAAAACAAGTTTTAAAGCAGATAAAATTTTCTCAAAAATTTCGGCAGAGTCTCCTTTGTAAAAACTGGCCCCAAACGGGTGCAAACAAGAATAAATACATACAAACAATAAAAAGTATCCCCAAACAGGAGCTAGCTCTACGCCAAAAGGCGGAAACAACCACACCAATGCATAATAGTATACAACGCCAAAGGGCGAAGCTCAGAACTCAAAGAAAACAAAACCACCAGATATTATAATAATACAAGCGCGGCTCTAAGGTCGAAACAAATAAATGGTCCGGTAAACTATCAAATAATACAAGTTTGGTTGATGGAGCTTTCTAGATACAAAAGAAATAATAAAATTACAATGGCGGTCCAGATACAAGTGAACCAACCTACCGTGCAAATCACCCTGAATGAAAAGATGTGCCAGCAAGCTGTCAGGATAACCTGTACATCGAACCTGAAATAAAATTTAGCACAACGGGGGTGAGTTGCCAACTCGTGAGTAGAAAATATCTGCGAAAAGAAATCGAATGCACGACGCTATCCTAGGTCATAATAATATACTAACATACTACTAGTCATCAAGTAAGGACAGAATAATAAGCTACATATAAGTGCAAATGTTCCGTGCTCGTGTCAGTGCCTCATATAGTACTATGTCATGAGAACGAGTATGCATGCACCATGAATATAAAATAACCAATCCTGAAATCTAGTTATATCAGTATAAGAAATCTTTAGCTTTTATCATGGTAAAATGTGTATAGAAATCTGAAATATCAACGATGAAATCCTTGGAAATCCATGTCAAGCATCTACACAAAACATGTAAATCTTAAGTCTCAATAGCTCAAAGTCTCAATATCTCATAGTCTCAATATCTTAGGCTCCGTCAGTCCGGATCGGCCCATATCATCAAATCTCATGACAACGGTCAGTATCCTCCGGATATCCGCCGCGCCAGACATCACCGGTAGGTAGCCTTCCCATGCCAGGCTCATCGTCTACAACTCGATCTTCTTGTCCCGGGGTACCATACCGGGCCCACCATCTACCCGAGACGGTTTATCCACTCCTCGAATCGGGTCTAGAAATCCAACAGAAAACATGAAATCTCATGGTGGACGACACATACATCACGAGAAAACCGCATCTTATGTTTTAAAAAGAGAGGAGGAGAAAGAGAGAAGTTTTTATGTATTCTTGCGGTTTTCCCCAAAAATCGAGAAATCTCATATAAATCCAAAATCCTAAAAATCATGAGTAAGTATATGATAAGTGTCGGCATATGCCCCATAATACTGCATGATAACATGAAAATATGAATGCATGAATGTCTAAGTAATAAATGCCATGTCTAGACTAACATCTGAGAGTACTCATAATGCTATATCGATCTAGCTTTTAACTGATTCTATCAATAAAAGATAATATGATCTGAAGTGTACATGACATAGCAATTACCGATGATGATGTGTGTGAGCCGGCAAATAAGTGTGCGTAGAATATGCGCATCATCGGTAATGGTGCTGGTGTCCTAACAGGCAAAGTTTTATGCTGATTATAGAAACATATGTATGAACATGCACATTATGATTACGGTATGAATGTAAAGACGGATGTGTAATAACCACTCATTTGCGATATACAAGTACCACTACCACTATATGACTCGAATCTAAACTAGTGTCCATCTAACCTCCTAAAGAACTACACCTAAGAAACTAGTCGATAAGAAATAGGAGTACCCTAAAGTCTGAGACCATAACTCTAATAGTCGGCGATCCAGCCTCAATAGCGTCACGTACGTAGTACGATTTCCTCGAAACAAGAGTGTGGATCAATCATCACATCTATGCCTTGTACGGTAGAATCCATCATACGACATCTCAATATCGGGGTACGGTTCAAGTATCACCTACGTGTCTCATATTCGTATAATATCATCATTAACACATGTCATAATCAAGGTACTGTACTGTACTCGCGTACATCAATCATATATCGTTGCCAGCATAAATATACATCGTTAATTTATCCTTAGAAATATCATGTCATATGTGTCATATTATGATTAAGTCACACTTATATCTTATCGTAATCAAATCACACCTATATGATATCGTAATCAAGTCACGCATATATGATATCGAAATCAAGTCACACCTGTATGATGTCATAATCAAGTCACACATATATCATATCAGAATTTCAATCACATGTTACGGTCCGGGTGCTATTTTAGAGTCCCATGTACCTCAATATCATCACCACCCTTTATTATCTATGTATACCTATTCATTAACTCATTTCCTAATGATCCGCTAACATCCTAACACGACCGTAGCCAAGAATCACGGCATCAGCCCAGTTATATTGTTTCATCCCCGTGTATCATATCACATCCTTGCATCACATATACGTATTGTGTATATATATATATACCTACATCTAGTCCTATATATATATACACATACACGTATACACCACATCGAGTCTCAGTTTGTGCGTGTGTGCGTATCTACTTAAAACCTACGAAATCTCCTCCAAGATATTCATCATTGGGTAAGGTCTTTCTAAATCAATCTAGTCCAACCTAGGGTCATTACTAGTGTCCTACTCACCGAAATTCTAAGGTCACGTCAAGCTTCCTAATGACAATAAGTACTATTCCTATTCTACGTTTGCGGGGGTGCTAAACGCCATCCACCCGACTTCCCCCGTAGATATATATCTACTCACCTGGTCCTTGTCTGCCGAAAACGGTGTCGCCATCCTCTTCTTCATCGCCCGTAGTCCACGTGAGGGGTACCTATACGCAAACATATGTAGTATTGTAAACTGAATTACGGACAACATCAAAACGCCGCACGAAACGCGCATAGGTTAAAACCTATGACCCGCTCATGCAAAAGAACCAAATATCGCTCGATATCGGCGTACAAACTCCGATTAATCGAGATAAACATCAACAAACAACTCATAGTTTTAAAACTCATTACTTATAATATAAAACATAATTTAATTCATCGAAACCCTAAAATCCATCAAATCGCCCGATTTCGTAAAACCCAAAAATGCCAATTTACCGTTTTACTTCAAAACTTGATGTTTAAATGAAACTAATGGTCGTAATGCATATTAAATAGCATAACTAGACTATTCAAACCACTACTATATTTTTTTACACCTTAATTTGTATTAAATTGAAATTCTAGTTTGTAAACATGCCCGATTTCGGTATTTTTAAGCAAAATTTTACAATGTCACAGCTAAACTTGATTTTACATGAATTAACTTATTAAACTACAATTCATGATGATAATAATATAATGAAACCATAAAGTAGAATTTAAATCTCATTTAATTAAGAATTTCTAAAATCTAGTTTGCAAAATAGCATTTTTCTCACAATTTCTTAATTATTAATAAAAACTAGTAACCAAATTAGGTTTTTCATTGCACTAACAAGTTAATATTCTCATTAAAACCATAATCTAGTGTTACAAACATTAATTGAAATTTTATTCCACTAATATATACAATATATAGAAATCTAGTTTACAAAGTTAATTAATTTAAACAATTTTTGGATAAACAATTTACAATATATCATCCATGAAAGCTTTTCCACTACTAAAAATGTTAGACTAGTTATAATAACCCCACTTAATTAGTTAAAACCCTAACTTGATTTTACAAACCCTAACTTGAATTTTAAAACTTGTAAAGAGAATTAGTTTATTAAATCTAAACATGCTTAAATGAAACATTTAATAACAATAAATCAAAAGAAGAAGATTTATACCTCCACAATATGAAATCCAAACATGAAAATGAGCCTCCAAAATGAATGCTTTCCATCTCCAAAATCCATGTAATGATGAGCAAAGAATAGAGGGTAGGAATTAATTAGGATTTTGTGGATTTTTATTTGGATTTTTGTAGGATTTTTGATGAATTTTGGAGTTAATTTAAATTTAGAAGATGAGAGGCTGCCATGGGGGGTTGAGGCTGGCCACAATAAGGAGGTGAGGGAGAGAAAGAAAAGAGTCAAGAGTTGTGTAGAACCTTCACCCATTAACTACATATACTTATGTCTTTTCAACCTTTTATTAAATTTTAAACATTTCTTTTCTAAAACAACTCAAGAAAATTCTAGAATCATGGAAAAATTTGTAAATAAATTTTGCATGATACCCACTAGATTCTAATATGCAATGGTTCATTTTTGCAAATTAAACCCATTCAAATTTTTAATTAACACTAATTTAGTGTGTAAATAAAGCTTATGTAAATATTTAAAATAATTAATTTAGGAAAAATATTTAATTAAACTAAAAATTTATAAGTGACTTAATAAACACCATTTACTTGAAATAACATAATTAAAATAGGTACTTTTAAATTTATTGTGAAAAATAATTACGGTTTAGTTTTACGAAAAATACGTTTTACTTTACCGAAAATCATAAGATTCACTTAAATGATTTTATTTATTTAATTATTTATTTAATAATTTCTAAAACGTTACAATTAAGGCATGATATAGTCACAACCAGGAGAGAGAGAGAGAGAAGAAAACACTCAGCGTGCGCTTTTACAAGATTAGATTGGTTATCAATTTATCTAATCAGAATGTCTACCACTGTTTTAGTCAAATCTTCCTTCAAATCCTAAAAGAAAAGACTAGCCGGGATTAATTACACTCTACAAGTTCGCCAATCTTTCAGCCAGGCCAGTGCCGGTACTTTGAGGGAGGTTCCCCGTGCTTTCGCACGGACCTAATTAAAATAAACCTCGTTTTCCCAAGGGCGTAACCCCATTGACACCTTTCTAGACACCTACTTGATCGGCTAATTGTAATGTGTAAAACTCTCCTAGGAGTAACTCTTACTCACAGCGGGTATCGGGAACCAACTATCTTATAGAAGGTATGCAATCTCATTGCAAATTTCAACACTCGAAATTCCCAATAATATTTTACCCCTAACCTCCTATGACTTTGACAAAGGCCAACAAACCATAGGATGTTAGTCAAGTTCAACCCGTCATTTCCTGATTGAATTAAACCCACCCGCACGACCCTTGACAAAGGCTAACAAAGTCGCACGACTACCCTAACTCAATTGTTAGTTATATGTATGCCCTAGAGGCCATTACTGTACATAGGATGTATATTGTAGTGGATGCTGGGACATATATAGGTAGGACTTTCTTGCTCGACATGATAGTACTGTAACGTTTTAAAAATAATTAAATAAATAATTAAATGAATAAAATTGTTTAAGTGAATTTTATGATTTTCGGTAAAGCAAAATGTATTTTTCGTAAAATCAAACCGCAATTGTTTTTCATTATAAATTCAAAAATACCTATTTAATTATGTAATTACTAGTAAATGGTGTTTATTTAGCCACTTATAAATTTTTAGTTTAATAAAATATTTTTCCTAAATTAATTATTTTAAATATTAACATAAGCTTTATTTTTACACTAAATTAGTGTAAATTACAAATTTAAATGGATTTAATTTGTAAAAATGAACCATGGCATGTTAGAAATTAGTGTGTATCATGCAAAATTTATTTGCAAATTTTTCCTATTTTCTAGAGCTTTCTTGAGTTGCTATAGTAAACAAATAAATAAATAATTAAATAAACCATGAAAAGACCTTTAAGTGATATTTCTCCTCTTGAAACTTCTACACTTTTCCTTAATCATTTCTTTTTCTCCCTCACTCCCTCAAGGTCGGCCACAACTCATCCATGGCAGCCCCCCCCCCATTTCCCACCTCATTTTTGCACAAAAATCCATCAAATTATATCAAAAATTCAACAAAAAAATTCCACAAAATCCTAATTTCTTCATACCCTTTATTCTCTACCCTTCTTTATATGGATTTTGGAGTGGGAAAGCATGTATTTTGGAGGCTCATTTCTTGTTTGGATTTCACATTTTGGAGGTATAATTTTCTTTCTTTTGATTTATTGTTATTAGATGATCATTTAAGCTTAATTAGATTTAATGAATCAGTTCTATGTTTTTTAAAAAAAAATGCAAGTTAGGGTTGTAAATTCAAGTTAGGGTTTTTAATAATTAATTAGGGTTATAATAGTTAGTTTAACACTTTTAGAGTTGGAAAATATTGCATGGTTGTTAAATTGTAAAATTTTCATTTAAAATTGTTTTAAATAAGGAAATTAGCTAACTAGATTTTTCTAAAATGTGTTTGTGGGTAATATAAAATTCCAATTTAAGTTGCTATCATTAGATGGTAGTTTTAATGAGAATATTAGCACATTAATTGAATGAAAAACTTAGTTTGATCATTAGATTACTTTGATAATTGGAAAAATAGTAATAAAATGCTATTATTTTGTAAACTAGATTTTAGGAATTTCTAAATAAATGAGATTAAAAATATAATTTATGGTTTCGTTAAATCATTATCATCATGAATTGTGGTTTAATACATTAATTCATGCAAAATCACGTTTTGTGGTGGAATTGTGGTATTTTGCTTGAAAAATGTTGAAAATTGTTAAAGGTTGCAAACTAGAAATTTCAAATTAATATAAATTTGTGTAATAAAAATATAGTAACGGTTTGTATAGTCTAGTTATGCTATATAATGAGTTTGATAACTATTGGTTTCATTTAAATATCAAGTTTTGATGAAAAAACGGTAAATTGGCAATTTCGGGTTTTACGAAATTGGACGGTTTGATGGATTTTAGGGTTTCGATGGATTTAATCGTGTTTTATGGTATAAGTAATGTGTTTTAAAACTACAAGTTGTTTGATGATGTTATCTCGATCCATCGGAGTTTGTACGCCGATATCGAGCGGTATTTGGTTCTTTTGCGTGGACGGGACATAGGTTTTAACCTATGCTTGTTCCTTTAGATCGTTTGACTTTCGTATGTGATTCAGTTTACGATGCTATTTATATGTTTGCGTCTAGGTACCCCTACGTGGACTGCGGGCGATGAAGAGGAGGATGGCGACACTGTCTTCGGCAGACATGGACCAGGTGAGTAGATGCATATCTATGGAGGGAAGTCGGGTGGATGGCGTTTAGCACCCCCGCAACATAGAATAGGAATAGTACTTATTGACATTAGAAAACCAGATGTGACCCTAGATTCTTAATGAGTAGGACCCTAGTAATGACCCTAGGCTGGACTAGACTGATTTAGGAAAACCATAACAGAGGATGAGTACCTTGGAAGAGGTTCGTAGGTTTCAGGTAGAAACACACACACGCACACACTGAAACTCGACATGGCGTATACGTATATGTGTGTGTATATATAAAACTAGGTATAGGTGTATATATATACACAACACGTATATAGTATTCATTGATGTAATATGATATCTGAGGCATGATGAAACAGTATAACTGGGCTTGATGCCGTGATTCTTGACTATACAGTCGTATTAAAGTGTTAGCGGATCATTAGAGAATGAGATAATGAACATGAACATATAAATTATAAAGGGTGGTGGTGATATTGAGGTACATAGGACGCTAAAATAGTACCTGGGCTGTAGCTTGTGACTGATCGCGATATGATATATATATGACTTGATTACGACGTCATATAGGTGTGACCTGATGTCGATATCGTATAGGTGTGACTTGATGACGATAAGATATCGGTATGATTTAATCACAATATTACACATATGACATGATATTTCTGTGGATAAACTAATGATGCTATCATGATGGCAATGATATATGATTGATGTATGCGATCACAGTTTAGCATCTTGATCATGAGATGTGTTGATGATGACATTATACGAATGAGGAGACACCTAGGAGATACTTGACCGTACCCCGATATTGGGATGCCGTACGATGGATTTTACCGTACGAGGCTTAGATTTGATGATTGATCCGCACTCTTGATTCGAGGAAGCCGTACTACGTACGTGACGCTATTGAGGCAGGATCGCCGACTATTAGAGATATTGATTTAGACCTTAGGTAGACTCTAGTTTCTTACTGACTAGTCTATTAGGTCTAGTTCCTTAGGATGTTAGATGGACACTGGTTTAGGTTCGACTCACATAGTGGTAGTTGTACTCGTATCTCGCAGAGGAGTGGATAATGCACACCTGTATTTACATTCATACTGTAATCATCATGGTGCATGTTCTTTTATATGTTGCTATAATCAGTATAAACTTTACCTGTTAGGACACCAGCACTATTACCGATGATGCGCATATTCCACGCACACTTATTTGTCGGCTCACACACATCATCATCGGTAATTGCTATGTCACGTACACTTTAGATCATATTGTCTTTTATGGATAGAATCAGTTAACAACTAGACAGATATAATATTGTGATTATTCTCTGACATTAGTACAGACATGATATTCATTGCTTAGACATTCATGCATTTATATTTTCATGTTATCATGCAGTATTATGGGCATATGCCGACACTTATCATATAGTTACTCATGATTTTGAGATTTGGATTTCTATGAGATTTCTGGATTTTTGGGGAAAACCGCAAAAATATATAAAAACTCTCTCTCTCTATCTCTCCTCTTCTCTTTTTAAAATAAGATGCGGTTTTCTCGTGATGTATGTGTCGTCCACCATGAGATTTCATGTTTTCTATTGGATTTCGAGACCCGATTCGAGGAGTGGATGAACCGTCTCGGGTACATGGTAGGCCCGGTATGGTACCCCGGGGCAAGAAGATCGAGTTGTAGACGATGAGCCTGGCAGGGGAAGGCTACCTACCGGTGATGTCTGGCGCGGCGGATATCCGGAGGATACCGACCGTTGTCATGAGATTTGATGATATGGGCCGATCCGGACTGACGGAGCCCGAGATATTGAGACTTGAGATTACATGTATTGTGTCGATGTTTGACACGGATTTCCATGGATTTCATTATTGAGATTTCAGATTCTTATACACATTCTACTATGATAACAGCTAAAGATTTCTTATACATATATATCTGGATTTCAGGATTTGTTACTTTACATTTATGGTGCATGCATTTCATTCATATGACATAGTATTATATGAGGTACTGACACGACACGGAGTAGTTGCACTTACACGTAGTATTACCCTGCTATTACTAGAAGTTTGGGATATAGTAGTGTATTATTATGACCTAGGATAGCGTCGTGCATTCGATTTCTTTTCGTAGATGTCTTCTACTCACGAGTTGGCAACTCACCCCCGTTGTGCCAAATTCTTTACAGGTTCGATGTACAGGTTTCCGTGGCAGCTTGTTGGCACATCTTTTCTTCAGGGTGATTTGCACGGTAGGTTGGTTCACTTGTATCCGAACCACCATTGTACTTTTATTCATTCATTTGTATCTAGTAAGCTCCATCAACCATATTTGTATTACTTGATAAGTTTATTGGACCAGTTGTTTATTTCAACCTTAGAGTCGCGCAAGTCTTATTCTGATCTGGTGGTTTTGTTTTCTTTTGAGTTTTGAGCCTAGCCTATTGGCGTTGTATATTATTGTGTATGTTGTGGTTGTTTCCGCCTGTTGGCGTTGATGCTAGCTCCCTTTGGGGATGCTTTTTATTGTTTATGTATATTATACTTGTTGTACCCGTTTGGGGGCCAGTTTTTACAGAGGAGACTCTGCCGAAATTTTTGGTAAAAATTTGCTGATGATTTTATACTTGTTTTCTCTTCTTCTTCTTCTTCTTCTTCTATGGTTTAGATTTCTGGGCTTCGGCTTACTTAGGTTACGTGGCGCCTTTAGACGTTTCGTAATCTAAGTGCCGGTCACGTTTCGTACTTTCGGGTCGTGATAAAGTTGGTATCAAAGCGCTAGGTTTAACCTTGTATAAGTCTAGGTGACCCTTGGTTGATGGAGTAGGCGATTTAGGTAGAGTAACGTACCGTGGGTATGGTCCGCGGCATACTTACGATACGCTACTCTGCTTAAGGAGCCTTAGGATGTATATTTGTTTGCACCGTATTTCATTCGTTCTTTTGATCTATCTTCGTCAATGTCGGATGGTGGTTTCTGTTACCACGGGCGCACGGGCAGAGGAAGCTGCGGCTCGAATGCGATAACCATTAGAGGATTGGTTATTCTTGAGGATTGAAGCATTGCTTAGCGTGCGGACGAAGGGTATTCACATGCCGTCCGGATGAAGTTAAAGGGTTCGAACGATTATCAGAAAACCATTTTCTAAGTTTAAAGTATTCGGAAGAACATGCAGGTATTTCGATGGACCCTCTAGAAGAATGAAACCCTAACTCGACATAATGACCACGAGAACGCCCTTGAACCTTAGGGTTTACGGCAGTTCCGCTGTGCCATTAGTGAGGCTTGGGTTTGCCCTTCTACGGATGGATCATCGATGCTGGGGTATGTACCGGATATTTTTAAACTGTACTTGAGTGTTGAGCTCTCGGGGAATTATGGGATTTTGATGGATCGATCGAAAAGTTTAATGTAGTCCGGATATCAAGTGAAGGGATCGACTATGTGGGAGACTCTAGACATGAGTATTGCCGTTGGTAGCGCAGTCAGCACACCTATGAAAGAACGAGTTCGAAGCAGTCGACATCAGAGGAAAGAGGCGCACATTGACGATAGTGTTTACGATTATGATTTAGTGATTTGAATTTCTTATTTTCGTTGATTGGATTTTTGTATTTTGAGGACTTTGTTCTATGATTGGTATTTCCTGTGTGTACCTTCATTCTATCTGTGTTTCATATATCAGTTGTATTGATGTGGTTTAGTACGCACCCAGTATACTTGATTTGGTTTTATATATTTTGAGATTTTTGATTTGATTTCGTGCATATGGGTTACACATGATTTTGATATATGCTTCGACCTAGTTTTTATCCATTTTCGTACTGTGATTCGAGTCTGATATTCGATGTATGTTTTCGTGCTCCATGTGCACCTGATTAGGATTCTTGTGCATACTTGGCGCACTTGATGCGATTTTGTGCACACCAGATGCACTAAATCGGGGTTTTGTGCGGATTAGATGCACCTGATTTTGAGTCGTGCACGCCCGTTGCACTTGACAGATGTTTTTGGTGCACACTTGTTGCACTTAGTTTTGTTTTGTGGGTATTCATGGTTTCTGCAATTGGTTTCGATTTCAGTGCGCACCGGACGCACATGACATTTTATTGATGTGATTGGGATTGATTTTAGTTTGAGCAGTATGTTTTCATAATCATTATTATTTGATTTAGTAACCAGGTGGGACGTGTATGTTAAATAAAAGATATATATATAGCTGTTTTTTTTTAAATTAAACGTCCGCTACTTAGACCGTGACACGTGCATTGCACGGCGATTTTCAAGAAGGGGTTTTTGTATGCTTCTTTATTATGATGATTCGGAGATTTTACTAGGATGCGAACTATATATAAGTTATAGATTGATGTATATTATGATGGTTTTCACGTTGGGTTATGATATTTTATTATCGCCATAACTCCGATGATTGCGTCATGCTTGACGGAGTTGATTTTGTTATATATTGATGATTTCGGAGCCCCGACGATTTGAGTGTTTTGCTAAATGTTTTAGTATTTGGAAGGGGAGTTTTAATTTAAATTCGGGGAACGAATTTCCTAAAGGGGGGAAGATTGTAACGTTTTAAAAATAATTAAATAAATAATTAAATGAATAAAATTGTTTAAGTGAATTTTATGATTTCCGGTAAAGCAAAATGTATTTTTCGTAAAATCAAACCGCAATTGTTTTTCATTATAAATTCAAAAATACCTATTTAATTATGTAATTACTAGTAAATGGTGTTTATTTAGCCACTTATAAATTTTTAGATTAATAAAATATTTTTCCTAAATTAATTATTTTAAATATTAACATAAGCTTTATTTTTACATTAAATTAGTGTAAATTACAAATTTAAATGGTTTTAATTTGTAAAAATGAACCATGGCATGTTAGAAATTAGTGTGTATCATGCAAAATTTATTTGCAAATTTTTCCTATTTTCAAGAGCTTTCTTGAGTTGCTATAGTAAACAAATAAATAATTAATTAAATAAACCATGAAAAGACCTTTAAGTGATATTTCTCCTCTTGAAACTTCTACACTTTTCCTTAATCATTTCTTTCTCTCCCTCACTCCCTCAAGGTCGGCCACAACTCATCCATGGCAGCCCCCCCCCCAATTTCCCACCTCATTTTTGCACAAAAATCCATCAAATTATATCAAAAATTCAACAAAAAAATTCCACAAAATCCTAATTTCTTCATACCCTTTATTCTCTACCCTTCTTTATATGGATTTTGGAGTGGGAAAGCATGTATTTTGGAGGCTCATTTCTTGTTTGGATTTCACATTTTGGAGGTATAATTTTCTTTCTTTTGATTTATTGTTATTAGATGATCATTTAAGCTTAATTAGATTTAATGAATTAGTTCTATGTTTTTAAAAAAAAAATGCAAGTTAGGGTTGTAAATTCAAGTTAGGGTTTTTAATAATTAATTAGGGTTATAATAGTTAGTTTAACACTTTTAGAATTGGAAAATATTGCATGGTTGTTAAATTGTAAAATTTTCATTTAAAATTGTTTTAAATAAGGAAATTAGCTAACTAGATTTTTCTAAAATGTGTTTGTGGGTAATATAAAATTTCAATTTAAGTTGCTATCATTAGATGGTAGTTTTAATGAGAATATTAGCATATTAATTGAATGAAAAACTTAGTTTGATCATTAGATTACTTTGATAATTGGAAAAATAGTAATAAAATGCTATTATTTTGTAAACTAGATTTTAGGAATTTCTAAATAAATGAGATTAAAAATATAATTTATGGTTTCATTAAATTATTATCATCATGAATTGTGGTTTAATACATTAATTCATGCAAAATCACGTTTTGTGGTGGAATTGTGGTATTTTGCTTGAAAAATGTTGAAAATTGTTAAAGGTTGCAAACTAGAAATTTCAAATTAATATAAATTTGTGTAATAAAAATATAGTAACGGTTTGTATAGTCTAGTTATGCTATATAATGAGTTTTATAACTATTGGTTTCATTTAAATATCAAGTTTTGATGAAAAAATGGTAAATTGGCAATTTCGGGTTTTACGAAATTGGACGGTTTGATGGATTTTAGGGTTTCGATGGATTTAATCGTGTTTTATGGTATAAGTAATGTGTTTTAAAACTACAAGTTGTTTGATGATGTTATCTCGATCCATCGGAGTTTGTACGCCGATATCGAGCGGTATTTGGTTCTTTTGCGTGGACGGGACATAGGTTTTAACCTATGCTTGTTCCTTTAGATCGTTTGACTTTCGTATGTGATTCAGTTTACGATGCTATTTATATGTTTGCGTCTAGGTACCCCCACGTGGACTGCGGGCGATAAAGAGGAGGATGGCAACACTGTCTTCGGCAGACATGGACCAGGTGAGTAGATGCATATCTACGGAGGGAAGTCGGGTGGATGGCGTTTAGCACCCCCGCAACGTAGAATAGGAATAGTACTTATTGACATTAGGAAACCAGATGTGACCCTAGATTCTTAATGAGTAGGACCCTAGTAATGACCCTAGGCTGGACTAAACTGATTTAGGAAAACCATAACAGAGGATGAGTACCTTGGAAGAGGTTCGTAGGTTTCAGGTAGAAACGCACACACGCACACACTGAAACTCGACATGGCGTATACGTATATGTGTGTATATATATAAAACTAGGTATAGGTGTATATATATACACAACACGTATATAGGATTCATTGATGTAATATGATATCTGAGGCATGATGAAACAGTATAACTGGGCTTGATGCCGTGATTCTTGACTATACAGTCGTATTAAAGTGTTAGCGGATCATTAGAGAATGAGATAATGAACATGAACATATAAATTATAAAGGGTGGTGGTGATATTGAGGTACATAGGACGCTAAAATAGTACCTGGGCTGTAGCTTGTGACTGATCGCGATATGATATATATATGACTTGATTACGACATCATATAGGTGTGACCTGATGTCGATATCGTATAGGTGTGACTTGATGACGATAAGATATCGGTATGATTTAATCACAATATTACACATATGACATGATATTTCTGTGGATAAACTAATGATGCTATCATGATGGAAATGATATATGATTGATGTATGCGATCACTGTTTAGCACCTTGATCATGAGATGTGTTGATGATGACATTATACGAATGAGGAGACACCTAGGAGATACTTGACCGTACCCCGATATTGGGATGCCGTACGATGGATTTTACCGTACGAGGCTTAGATTTGATGATTGATCCGCACTCTTGATTCGAGGAAGCCGTACTACGTACGTGACGCTATTGAGGCAGGATCGCCGACTATTAGAGATATTGATTTAGACCTTAGGTAGACTCTAGTTTCTTACTGACTAGTCTATTAGGTTTAGTTCCTTAGGATGTTAGATGGACACTGGTTTAGGTTCGACTCACATAGTTGTAGTTGTACTCGTATCTCGCAGAGGAGTGGATAATGCACACCTGTATTTACATTCATACTGTAATCATCATGGTGCATGTTCTTTTATATGTTGCTATAATCAGTATAAACTTTACCTGTTAGGACACCAGCACTATTACCGACGATGCGCATATTCCACGCACACTTATTTGTCGGCTTACACACATCATCATCGGTAATTGCTATGTCACGTACACTTTAGATCATATTGTCTTTTATGGATAGAATCAGTTAACAACTAGACAGATATAATATTGTGATTATTCTCTGACATTAGTATAGACATGATATTCATTGCTTAGACATTCATGCATTTATATTTTCATGTTATCATGCAGTATTATGGGCATATGCCGACACTTATCATATAGTTACTCATGATTTTGAGATTTGGATTTCTATGAGATTTCTGAATTTTTGGGGAAAACCGCAAAAATATATAAAAACTCTCTCTCTCTATCTCTCCTCTTCTCTTTTTAAAATAAGATGCGGTTTTCTCGTGATGTATGTGTCGTCCACCATGAGATTTCATGTTTTCTATTGGATTTCGAGACCCGATTCGAGGAGTGGATGAACCGTCTTGGGTACATGGTGGGCCCGGTATGGTATCCCGGGGCAAGAAGATCGAGTTGTAGACGATGAGCCTGGCAGGGGAAGGCTACCTACCGGTGATGTCTGGCGCGGCGGATATTCGGAGGATACCGACCGTTGTCATGAGATTTGATGATATGGGCCGATCCGGACTGACAGAGCCCGAGATATTGAGACTTGAGATTACATGTGTTGTGTCGATGTTTGACACGGATTTCCATGGATTTCATTATTGAGATTTCAGATTCTTATACACATTCTACTATGATAACAACTAAAGATTTCTTATACATATATATCTGGATTTCAGGATTTGTTACTTTACATTCATGGTGCATGCATTTCATTCATATGACATAGTATTATATGAGGTACTGACACGACACGGAGTAGTTGCACTTACACGTAGTATTACCCTGCTATTACTAGATGTCTGGGATATAGTAGTGTATTATTATGACCTAGGATAGCGTCGTGTATTCGATTTCTTTTCGTAGATGTCTTCTACTCACGAGTTGGCAACTCACCCCCGTTGTGCCAAATTCTTTACAGGTTCGATGTACAGGTTTCCGTGGCAGCTTGTTGGCACATCTTTTCTTCAGGGTGATTTGCACGGTAGGTTGGTTCACTTGTATCCGAACCACCATTGTACTTTTATTCATTCATTTGTATCTAGTAAGCTCCATCAACCATATTTGTATTACTTGATAAGTTTATTGGACCAGTTGTTTATTTCGACCTTAGAGTCGCGCATGTCTTATTCTGATCTGGTGGTTTTGTTTTCTTTCGAGTTTTGAGCCTCGCCTATTGGCGTTGTATATTATTGTGCTTGTTGTGGTTGTTTCCGCCTGTTGGTGTTGATGCTAGCTCCCTTTGGGGATGCTTTTTATTGTTTATTTATATTATACTTGTTGTACCCGTTTGGGGGCCAGTTTTTACAGAGGAGACTCTGCCGAAATTTTTAGTAAAAATTTGCTGATGATTTAATACTTGTTTTCTCTTCTTCTTCTTCTTCTTCTTCTTCTTCTATGGTTTAGATTTCTGGGCTTCGGCTTACTTAGGTTACGTGGCGCCTTTAGACGTTTCGTAATCTAAGTGCCGGTCACGTTCCGTACTTTCGGGTCGTGACAAGTACGCTATCTGGTTGCTCTTTATCTTAACATGTATACTTTCTGTCTCTCCGTTACATGTTGATAAAGCCCCTAGATGTGTACTCGACTTCTAGGACTATGATATAGATCATACTAGTAGGGCCTGGGTAGTCCATGAGTACATCTTTCAATGTTCCTAGTCTTGGGAATATCGAGACGGGGCATCGATATTCCAGAGTAGACTAGCGTATATCTTCTCAACCCATGTGATGGGCGATGGATGATCCCATATCCATTGGTGTTTGACATCAGAGATGGTATGCGGGTGCTCAGTGGAGACTGGGTACACTGAACGGACTCGCCGAGAACTCCCAGATGGTATTATACCTCACGTCAGATGGCAGTTCTCTGGTGACACTGGTACAGCTTAGTCTGTTGACCCGAGATCGTCATAGAGTCTTGTGTGTCTCCCACTGTGCTTTAATTTCCACCCTACCACGGCTCTACTGAGTTGTGTAAAAAGGTGGTTTTTGGGTACATTCCCGATTCACATTGAGGCAATGAGCGATAGGAGGGGATTCGTCTCTCCCGGTATTGGGGGTTGATGTTGCGCTATGCTCGACTGGCCATAACTGGAAATCCCTGGCCAGGGTTGCAGTGATTTACTGGTAAGTGTTATCAGTAGTTTCACGCTTGTTATGGACCTTACGTCGGCATGAATTATCAAGCTACTGGTGTCTGACGTTTACCATCCCTAGGCGAGATATGCGACATATCAGACGAACAGACCGGACTGTACGGTAAGTGTTACTGGTTGGAATCACAGGAGTGTGAGCAGACTTGCTCGTTGATCTTTTGATCGCTCAATACCCGGGTGGCCGTTACATTTAGCAGACCGCTTGCGGCTTGTGGGTGTTTGATATGATCATCACCTGCTGCTGGCGTATTGACGAGTCTTTAGAGTCCTACACAGAGGTTTCCTGGCTCAAGCGAAACGAAATAGGAGCGCATATGAGATATGTGCGGGACCGGGAATAATACCAGTATGTGATACTGAATTCTATTCTCGCGATTTGTATCATCGGACGGTTGTATGAGATATAGCCGGGTTACCGAATCAAATGTTGATTCGATATATTGATACACTTGATATTAGTCGGTTATATGCAGTATGAACGGATCATTAAATCAAGTGTTGATTTAATGATTTAATGTATAATTATATATTAGATATATTACTTTATATTAACTAATATTGGTTCATTTAAGATTGATTTTCTCACTTGAATGTGCACATTGTTTATATGTGATATATGCAAGTGTACATGTTTGTATCATGCTTGATGATACATACAAGTTGTGTGTATGATACTTAAACAAAATTGAGGTTAAATTAGGGTTTACTAATTTCCTAATAAATAAAAAAAAGATATAAAACTTTGGTCAAAGTTATCAAGCTTCATGAAGCTTGAAGAAACTTTGAGAAAGTCAATTTCTTTTGTCATTTCATTAGGATGCTAGTTAACCCAACCCTTAACCCAATTCTTTGGTTAATTCTCTACACAAGTTAAGCATGAGGGCTTAACTTAACCATGGTACCATTATTAAAAGGATAAGTTTCATTCTTTATTTTTTTCTTATCATTATTCTTTTTTCTTCTTCTTCTTCTTCAAGAAGAAGAAAGCTTGCTACCTCTAATGGTGCCATGAGATTTAGAGTGAGAAATCCAAATCCAAAGTGAACCCACTTCCTATTTCTTCATCCTCTACCATTTGCCATGTTGTATAGGGTGTTTTCTTCACAAGTTTCATGACTTAGTGAAGATGGAGCTTGAGTTTGAGTTGCCTCGACATAGATCATCTTCGGCATCGAAGTCAACGACCTAGCCCGATCATTTCTCCGACGAAACCATCGTTAGAGTCCGGGATCCCGATGATCGCCGCGGTGGGATGTCATCACGGAGCTAAAGAAGTGGAGGACTGGATCTACAAAGGTTGTAGCCCCTTTCACTTGTAGTTAAAGTTGTTAACTAGTTTAGTTTTCGCCTATCCTCTAGTTAACGATCTTGCATACGGCACATGAAAAATTTAATTTTGGCATGGTTGATCAGTTGTAGAACCTCATGGGTGTGCCTAGGAACCCTACAGTGGTATCAGAGCCTAGCTAGAGCTTTAGGCGAAGTGTAGACGATGTTAGAAGTCCGATCGAACCCGAAACCCTAATTGAAAACCCTTCTCTGTACAATTTTTCAAAACTGTGATTTTTGTGAATTAGAAATATGCAGAAAAATCAGCAGGGTTTTCTAAGAACTAATGTGCAAAACGGGCGCCTAATTCGATCATGGTGCCGTGGAACCGCGGCACGAGCATGGCTCGTGCGGCGGTTCCGCGGCCGTACAGTCACCTTGTTCATTGCAATTTGCACAGTAATGTCACTATCTGTCTCCTGTGTTTTCTAGGTATTTTTATTTTATACTCAACAGTTGCGTTTTCTGGGTTGTATTGGGGACTCGGTGTTTCGATCGGGAAGTCTAAATCCGTCTATGTGTTTTTCTGGATAATTTCAGAAAATGCTGAAAAGTTCGACCGGATATAAATACCCATTTTTTCCCTTGTCGGGAAATTTCCAAGTGTTGGATTTTTCCGTGGTTTAAGAACGTTCTAAGTAGTGCAAGTAACGCGATGGACCCTCTAGAAGACAACAAACCTTAACTCGATTATGTGACCGTCTTGAACTGCCTTTTGAACCTTAGGGTTTGGGGCAGTACGGCGTGCCACATGTAAGGCGTTGGCTTGACCCTTCTACGGCTGGACCGTTGGTACTGTGGCATGAAGTGAATGTTTTTTAAACTTATTTCATGTGTTGAGCTGTTCCGGAAAAACATGGGTGTTTGATTGTTCGATCGGAAAGTTTAACATTTTCTATTTATCTGGAATGTGATACAATATTTGGAATCCACAAGTAGTTATGAGATAACTGATTTGGATGTTATAAACATAGCAGTTTAGTCTTACTTGATCGGTTGTCACGGAATTTTGATGTGATCAAAAGTCCGTCGCAATCACGTAGCGTACGCGGATACTCGCCGGGTAAACTTAATAGACATCCTCGCCCCATAGCCCTGACCAAGTGGCTGTAGGAGAACCCCGTCGCCGAAAGCATCCGTTCGGGTACTCGCGGCAGCGGTGTTCCGCCTTGGTGCACTTCGTCGACGGCATCGGGGGTGCGGCCGTCTACTAAATTTTGCGATGAGCATTCGATCAGAATGTCGGGAATCCTGTTGAATTGCCCGACTTGATATTGAAAAGAGTTTTCGATAATGAGACTAAAATGCGGGGTTTATAATTGTTAGGCATGCGATGTCTAAGGAATTCATTTGATTAGGCATGCGATGTCTAAAGAGGTTGCGGATTCCAACTGTTGTAGTTTTATACTTTCTTTTCTGTGACCGTAAGTGTAATATATGATATCGCCGGTTTCGTTGCTATATGTCAACGACAATTGGGATGGGCATATTTACTTACGTTGATGACATGTGATGTTATGTGTTGCTGGATATGTTATATTGGATCGTCGTGTTTGAATAGCTGGGGGGGTTTTATGTGAGATGAGTGTTTTTCATTTTCATTCATGTAAAAACTTGTATGTAATATTCTTTTATTGGGGCACTTCCAGGTTGCGGAAGTTGTCACCGTTGATGTATATTATTTACTTTTCCGCATTAGGATAGACCCAAGGAGGGGAGCATAAGTAACCGGGTTCTAGGGTCCAGTGGGAGACCATATCGAGGAGTCGAGTCCGGGTCTCCTAACTCTAGAATTGGTAGGGTTGCTTGCCGCTCTCGTAGGAGTCTAGGGGTGTAGGATTGGCTATTCATCACGACCGTGGAATCCGTGTTTTATTCAGGCTCAAAATAAAACACGGACGTCCTAGTATATCCAATATTTCATATGATAATTTCTGCTGCGTTATCTGTGATGTGATCATGTGATTTGTTCAGATAGATATTGTATATAGTATATATGATATATTATATAGACATTGCTTATGTTTTACACCCGCGCTAGCCCTGTCTCGCTCTGGCGTTAGTTACCTAACCTAACGGTGCAGGCTGGACATCGAGGCGAATGCGGATGGCATAAGCGTACGTTATATTTATCTGTGATGTTTAGGTGGACTTAAATGATGGGACATTCATTAATGAGATTAATGAAAGAAAATAAACCTAAAAGTTGTTTTGGAATCGAATTTCAAAATAAAATTAGGTAGCTCTAGTTGTTGCTTTGCATAGCGGTGTTCCTTGTAGAGCATCCTGCACCTTATTCGATGAGGAAAGGGCCGACGATCCCCTCACCAGGAGTGACCCCTTTAGCAATAACTGGCAGATGCTACAACCCTCGGTTTGTCTTTTGACTGCTTCTATAGTTTTTGCGTTGCACAGCGGTATATTTTATATATCCTGCACCTTATTCGATGAGGAAAGGGCCGACGATCCCTTCACCGGGAGTGACCCCTTTAGCAAAACTAGAAAAGCCTAAAAAACACTCCATTTAAAAACCATTTGATTCCGCAACGAGATCAAGTTCAAAGCGTTAAAGGTTTTCTTAAAACCATCCGCAACCCTCCGTCATTTTAGGAAGTAGAGTACTTAGTATTCATGCTGTGTTTGTTGACCTTAGTTAAGGCACAGTGTACGGTAGCTAAGTGATGTCTTCCTACACCACATATGATGCGATTAGTTAGGACAGTCACATGACTTTGTTGACCTTAGTTAAGGGTCATGTAGGTGGGTCTAATTAATCACGAAATGTCGGGTAGAACTTGACTAGTACTTATGATTTGTTGACCATAGTTAAGGTCATAAGTGCTAGGGGTAAAAACCATTATCGGGAGTTTCAAGTGTTGAAATTTGCAATGAGATTGCATACCTTCTATATGATAGTTGGATCCCGATACCCACTGCGAGTAATTGTTACTCCTGGGAGAGTTTTGCACTTTACAATTTGCCGATCAAGTAGGTTTCTAGAAAGGTGTCAACGGGGATACGCCCCTGGGAAAACGAGGTTTACTTTAATTAGGTCCGTGCGAAAGCACGGGGAACCTCCTTCAAAGTACCGACACTGGCCTGGCTAAAAGATTGGTGAACTTGTAGAGTGTAATTAATCCCGGCTAGTCTTTCCTTTTAGGATTTAAAGGAAGATTTGATAAAAACAGTGGGAGCCAACCTGATTAGATAAAATATATAACCAATCTAATCTTGCAAGAGCACACGTAGAGTGTTTTCTTCTCTCTCTCTCCAGGTAGCGACCATATCTTAGCTAGTCGGGTCGCATTGATATGACCTAGTCTACAATGCCTCAAGAAGAATTCGTTCATTTCTGAACTCTTCCTCTCGTATGTGCTCTATATACTAAGAACTGTAGCTTGATTTAGAATATCAATGCTTTTAGATAACGTGCCTGAACCGATCAACTTTTGAAATGTTCAAAACAATAATAATACAAAATTATATCCTTCTTTAATAAATAAAGAGATTAATATGATTTTGTATATCAGGTTCGGTATCTAATAACATTCGTTCAGAATCAATGAACTGGTAATACAGGGTGACAGTGACCAACAGACTTGGCTGCAACACTTGCACCGTTTTCTGTCTCATGAAACTTGTCACCCGTTCTCAGTTCTCTACCTTTCTGTAGCCCATGTAACGTATTACATTTGTGGGATCCTGATCCAATATCTAACACCTAGGACGTAGAGGACACTGAGAAACAATTGTTTATAATGAACACACCCGAAAAAGATGCATATTTAAATCAGTTTGAATTTACATCTTGTGAAACTTTCCAGTCATGTCACAAAGATAAGATGACCATAGCTCTGTTTACTCGAAACAGAGAAAGAGTTAGTGAACTCTTGGGACTGATACATAGTGATGTATAAAGGTCCCCAGTCTATATATGCCAGGACTGGTTCTTTGTACTTCCTTACATTCACTGATGATCTCTCAAGATTCGGATACATGTTCCTGTTGAAACACATGTCTGAAGCTTTTGAGAAATTCAAAGAATATAAGTCAGAAGTAGAGAACCAAAACGGGTATAAGTATTATGTCCTTTGATGTGATCAGGGATGAGAATACTTGAGCACGGAATTCCTGAATTATTCTAAAGGAGAATGAGATTCTCTCTCAGCATTAATCCTCCGTATACACCATAGCACGATGGTATATCGGGGTGGAGCAATCGCACCATATTGGATATGGTGTACTCTATGATGAGTACTACTGAGTTATCTGTTTCCTTTTAGGGGTTATGCACTTGAGAAGCTGCATACCTATTGAATTAGGTTCGAATCAAATCAGTGCGTACCACTCCATATAAGATATGGTATGGGAAGAGCCTATCACTTAAGTTAGTTATGTTTTGGGATTGTCCGGCCTATGTCAAAAGCAAAATACGGACAAGATCGAGGCAAGTTCAGTTCTGTAGAACTGGAAAGGTTCCAGCTATACAAACTACAGCTAATGATTTGATAGAACCAAACGATTCTATAGTCCCCAACGAACCTCGGGCTCTCCGCCGATCTAGCAGGGTTCCTCATCCGCCTGAGAGATACTTTGGTTTTTCGATGACAGTGGGAGCGAGGATTGCATCATGAGATGATGACCCAACTAGTTTCGAGCAGGCCATCGAGAGTAGGGACTCTGTAAGAATGGCTGGATGCTTAGCGATCTGAGATGTAATCCATATACACCAACAAAGTATGGACTTTGGATGCTATATCTGAAGGGTTAAATCCCCATCAGGAGCAAGTATATCTTGAGAAGATTACTTGGTGTAGATGGAAAAGTCGAGAATTTCAAAGCTAGACTTGTTAAAGGCTATCGTCATTAACCAGGCGTGGATAATGATGAAACCTTTTCCATTGGCTATGCTTAAGTCCATCCGGATCCTACTTGCCATTGCTACATACCATGACTACGATATCTGGTGGTTGGGTGCCATGACTGCTTTTCTAAATAATAATTTAGAAGAGAACGTCTATAAGAACACAGCCAAGGGGCTTCGTAAATAGTGGGAGCAGCGGAAACATGTGCAAGTTGCTTTACAGAATAAAGCAGGTATCGCGGAGTTGGAACGTCTGTTTTGATGTGGTAGTCAAATAGTTTGACTTCATCAAAATGGTAGATGAACCTTGTATATACAAAAAGGTAGTAGGGAGTATGGTGGAGATCCTCGTAGAGTACGTAGATGACATACTCTTGATAGGAAAAGAGTTTCCTATACTACGATCGGTCGATCTCCTCTTATCACATGGATTCTCCAATAGGATCAAGATGATACCTCCGAAATCCTGGGATTAAGATCTATGAGATAGATCTAAATGGATGCTAGGATTCTTACTAGTTGTAGTGAGATGGTATCAGTTGATCCTGGGGAGAATCACTGGAAAGGTTCCAGGATGATGAGAACGACTGAATGTCAGTCACAGGCATTGTCTTTACCCTCAGTGAAGGGACGGTATGTTGGAAGAGTTCCAAGCTAGATACCGTGGCAAACTAGACGATAAAGGCTGGTAACATCGCTATTAAAGATACTACCAAAGAGGAAGTTTGGGTGTATATTGGTTCATAAGATGAACTAGGTTCCTACCATTGTGTGAAAATGGAAGTGTGGCTTTGGCCCAGGAACCCTGGTCCCATCAGTGACCCAGACATATTCTGAGGCAGCATCACCTGATCATGGAGATAGTTGATCTCCAGGGTGATCGAGGTTAGGAGAGTAGACTCAGAGGATAACACGGCGGATCCACTCACGAAGGCTTTTTCCCAGAGAGAGACTTATATGGGATGGTTGAGTACTAGATACTGCAACCACTGCTACAGATGGCCCTAGTACAAGTGGGAGATTGTTAGTTATATGTATGCCCTAGAGGCCATTACTGTACATAGGATGTATATTGTAGTGGATGCTGGGACATATATAGGTAGGACTTTCTTGCTCGACATGATAGTACGCTATCCGGTTGCTCTTTATCTTAACATGTATACTTTCTGTCTCTCCGTTACAAGTTGATAAAGCCCTTAGGATGTGTACTCGACTTCCAGGACTATGATGTAGATCATACTAGTGGGGCCTGGGTAGTCCATGAGTACATCCTTCAATGTTCCTATTTATGGGAATATCGAGACGCGGCATCGATATTCCAGAGTAGACTAGCGTATATCTTCTCAACCAATGTGATGGGCGATGGATGATTCCATATCCATTGGTGTTTGACATCAGAGAGGGTATGCGGGTGCTCAGTGGAGACTGAGTACACTGAACGGACTCGCCGAGAACTTCCAGATGGTATTATACCTCACGTCAGATGGCAGTTCTCTGGTGACACTGGTACAGCTTAGTCTGTTGACCCGAGATCGTCATAGAGTCTTGTGTGTCTCCCACTGTGCTTTGATTTCCACCCCACCACGGCTCTACTGAGTCGTGCAAACAGGTGGTTTTTGGGTACAGTCCCGATTAACATGGAGGCAATGAGCGATAGGAGGGGATTCTTCTCTCCCGGTATTGGGGGTTGATGTTGCGCTATGCTCGACTGGCCATAACTGGAAATTTCTGGCCAGGGTTGCAGTGATTTACTGGTAAGTGTTATCAGTAGTTTCACGCTTGTTATGGACCTTACGCCGGCATGACTTATCAAGCTACTGGTGTCTGACGTTTACCACCCCTAAGCGAGATATGCGACATATCAGACGAACAGACCGGACTGTACGGTAAGTGTTACTGGTTGGATTCACAGGTGTGTGAGCGGGCTTGCTCGTTGATCTTCTGATCGCTCAATACCCAGGTGGCCGTTACGTTTAGCAGACCGTTTGCGGCTTGTGGGTGTTTGATATGATCATCACCTGCTGCTGGCGTATTGATGAGTCTTTAGAGTCCTACACAGAGCTTTTCTGGCTCAAGCGAAACGAAATAGGAGCGCATATGAGATATGTGCGGGACCGGGAATAATACCAGTATGTGATACTGAATTCTATTCTCACGATTTGTATCAACGGACGGTTGTATGAGATATAGTCGGGTTACCGAATCAAATGTTGATTCGATATATTGATACACTTGATATTATTCAGTTATATGCAGTATGACCGGATCATTAAATCAAGTGTTGATTTAATGATTTAATGTATAATTATATATTAGATATATTACTTTACATTAACTAATATTGGTTCATTTAAGATTGATTTTCTCACTAGAATGTGCACATTGTTTATATGTGATATATGCAAGTGTACATGTTTGTATCATGCTTGATGATACATACAAGTTGTGTGTATAAGACTTAAACCAAATTGAGCTTAAATTAGGGTTTACTAATTTCCTAATAAATAAAAAAAGAAATAAAACTTTGGTCAATGTTATCAAGCTTCATGAAGCTTGAAGAAACTTTGAGAAAGTCAATTTCTTTTGTCATTTCATTAGGATGCTAGTTAACCCAACCCTTAACCCAATTCTTTGGTTAATTCTCTACACAAGTTAAGCATGAGGGCTTAACTTAACCATGGTACCATAATTAAAAGGATAAGTTTCATTCTTTATTTTTTTCTTATCATTATTCTTTCTTCTTCTTCTTCTTCAAGAAGAAGAAAACTTGCTACCTCTAATGGTGCCATGAGATTTAGAGTGAGAAATCCAAATCCAAAGTGAACCCACTTCCTATTACTTCATCCTCTACAACTTGCCATGTTGTATAGGGTGTTTTCTTCACAAGTTTCATGACTTAGTGAAGATGGAGCTTGAGTTTGAGTTGCCTCGACGTAGATCATCTTCGGCATCGAAGTCAACGACCTAGCCCAATCATTTCTCCGACGAAACCATTGCTAGAGTCCGGGATCCCGATGATCGCAGCGGAGGGACATCATCACGGAGCTAAAGAAGTGGAAGACCGGATCTATAAAGGTTGTAGCCCCTTTCACTTGTAGTTAAAGTTGTTAACTAGTTTAGTTTTCGCCTATCCTCTAGTTAACGATCTTGCATAGGGTTTCTCGGCACATGAAAAATTTGATTTTGGCATAGTTGATCAGTTGTAGAACTTCATGGGTGTGCCTAGGAACCCTACAGCAATCACATCATATGCTTATACAGATAAGCAGTAATCAGCTACCACACACTACGCCTTGACAAAGGCCAACAAACGCAGCACAAATACTAAATACTACTTATCTGAAATGACGGAGGGCTACGACAGGTTTTTAAGAAAACCCTGTGCTTAATGAACTTGATATCGTTGTAGAATCGAGTGATTTTAAATGGAATGTTTTTTAGGCCTTTTCTAGTTTTGCTAAAGAAGTCACTCCCGGTGAAGGGATCGTCGGCTCTTTCCTCATCGAATAAGGTGCAGGATATTTCACAAATATCACTATGCAAAGCAAAAACTATAGAAGCAATCAAAAGACAAACCGTGTTTGTAGCATCTGCTAGTTTCGCTAAAGAGGTCACTCCCGGTGAAGGGATCTCGGCTCTTTCCTTAACGAATAAGGTGCTGGATGTTCTACAAGGAACACCGCTATGCAAAGCAAAAACTAGAGCTACCTGGTTTTGAGACAAGTTTCTACAACATCTTTAGGTTTCTTTTAGTTTCATTAATCTCATTAATGAAGTCCCATTTTATTATGCTTCACAAGCATCACATTTGAAAAGAAATCTGCAATATAACATATATCTCATATATATAATATAAACATTCGTCTCAGGAAGTAATATGATCTCATCACAGAACATTGCAGCAGAAGAACATATATGAAATATTGGATATACTAGGAGGTGCGTGTTTTAATACGATCCTGTATAAAGCACGGATTCCACGGTCGCGATGAATAGACAAACCCACATCCCTAGACCCCTACGAGAGCGGCAAGCAACACTGCCAATTCTAGGGTTAGGAGACCCAGTCTCGACTCCTCGAGGTGGTCTCCCACTGTACCCTAGAACCCGGTTACTTGTGCTCCCCGCCTTGGGTTTACCTAATGCGGAAAAGTAAATAATATACAATGGTGACATCATCCTCAGCCCGGAAGTGCCCCAATAAAAGAATATTACATACAAATGAATTTTACATGAATGAAAATAAAAACCCTCATCTCACATAAAACCCCCGGCTATTTAGAACACGACGATCCAATATAACATATCACAGCAACACAAAATATCTCATATCATCAACGTAAGCAAGCATGCGTATCCCGATTGTCGTTGATGTGTAGCAACGAAGCCGGCGATACACCACATACTACGCTTTTGGTCACAGAAAAGAAAGTGTAAAACTAAAACAGTTGGAATCCGCAACCACCTAAGACATCTCATGCCTAACCAAATGAATTCCTTAGACATCTCATGCCTAACAATTATAAACCCCGCATTTTAGTCTTGATCTCGAAAACACTTTTCAATATGTAGTTGGGCAATTCAATAAGATTCCCGATAATCTGATCAAATGCTCGTCGCAAACTTTAGTAGACGGCCACACCCCCGGATGTCGTTGACGAAGTGCACTAAGGCGGAATACCGCTGCCGCGAGCACCCGAACGGATGTTTTTGGCGACGGGGTTCTCCAACAGTCATTTGGTCAGCGCTATGGGGCCTGGCTGTCTATTAAGCTTACCCGGCGAGTATCCGCGTACGCTACGTGATTGCAACAGACTTTTAATCACATCAAAATTCCATGACAACCGATCATCTGAGACTGAACTGCTAGATTTATAACATTCAAATTAGTTATCTCATAACTATATATGGATTCCAAATATTGTATCACATTCCAGATAAATAGACAATGTTAAACTTTCCGATCGAATAAACAAACACCCAAGATTTCCCAGTTAGCTCAACACTTGAGCGGAGTTCAAAAAATATCCATCACATGCCACAGTACCAATGGTCCAGCCGTAGAAGGGTCAAGCCAATGCCTCACATGTGGCAACGCCGTACTGTCCCAAACCCTAAGGTTTAGAGGCGGTTCAGACGGTCACATAATCGAGTTAAGGTTTGTTGTCTTCTAGAGGGTCCACCGCGTTACTTGCACAACTTAGAACGTCCTTAAACTACAGAAAATCCAACACTTGGAAATTTTCCGGCAGGGAAAAAAGTGAGTTATTGATATCCGGTCGAACTTTTTGACACGTTCTAAAATATTACCCGGACAAACTAAACGAAGTTATACTTTCCGATCGAATCAACGAGCTCCCAATACAACCCAGAAAACTCAACACTTGAGTAGAATAAAAATTCCCAGAACTATCAGGAAATCTGTACGGATATTACTGTGTAAAATACAAACCCTAATGTTACTGTTTAGCCGTGGAACCGCCGCGCAAGCAAGGGTATTGCCGCGGTTCCGCGGCGCAATAATTGTATTTTGGGTTCGTTTTGCACCGTAATCCATCAAATAACCTGCTGAATTTTCTGAGCATTTTTAATACGAAAAATGTCAACCTTTTGAAAAATTTCCAGAAACTAGGGTTTTACGGGTATTCGGAGTTCGATCGGACTTTAAACTTTGCCTAGACTTCGTCTAAAGCTCTAGCTTGGCTTTGATACCACTGTAGGGTTACTAGGCACTCTCACAAGGTTCTACATGGCATCAACCATGCCCGATTTAAAATTTAGACGTACCGAACAACCCTAACCAAGATCTTTAAACTAGAGATTAGACGAAACAAAGCATGTTAAACACTTTAACACTAAGAGTTTGGGATTACAACCTTTGTAGTCCAGTCCTTCACTTCTAAACCTCCGTGTTGAGGTCCCTACGTTGCGATCATCATGTACCCGGACTCTAGAGAGGCTCCACGAAGAGAATGATGCAAACTTGCTTCCGATCTTAACAAAGATAATCTACCTTGATGTTTGATTAACACAAGCTCTCATTTATAAATGAAGTGAACACCCTAATCTAAATGGCTTGGATAGATTAGGATGATGAAGTAGGATTTTAGCTCTCATTTATTTTCATTAACTCGCTCATTTTCATCACTTCATAAAAAGCTAGAAAGCTTTTCATGAAAGAAGAAGGAAGAAGAAGAAGAACCATTTCCTTTTGTGACGAACAACGAAAGTAGTGAGGTTAGAAATGCAACCATGGGTAAAGTATGAAGACTTAACCCATGTAGAGATTTAACTATGGTTAAAGAGTTGGGTTGGGTTAAAGAAATATCACAAAATATCATAAAATATCAAGGTCAAAGTCAAAGCTTCAAGAGGCTTCTTGAAAGCTTCATGAATGTTTAACCAAAATCCAAAGCCTAACCACAATTAAACTCCACAAAACATGTTGCATTAATAACCCTAACATGTTACAATATTATATATCACATATACAATATTTATTGTAACAAAATAAAATAATACAATTAACATTTATCGCATATATATCAATGTATTACCCGAGTGAGAAAAAGAATCTTTAAGTGAGCTTATATTAGTTAATGTAATTTAATATATCAAATATATAATTATACATTAAATAATCGAATCAACACTTGATCCGATAATCCGGCTATTTCACAAATAACCGGCTAATATAATCTGTATCAGTTCATCGAATCAACATTTGATCCGATGACCCGGCTATATCACATATACCCGGCTGATATCTCATATCGCGAGTATCTAATACGGTATCACATACACGTATTGTTCTCGGTCCTGCACATATCATATATGTGCTCCTACTCCGTTTTGCCTGAGCCAGGAAACCTCTGTGTAGGACTCTAAAGAATCGTCAATACGCCGGCAGTAGGTGATGATCATATCAAACATCCACAAGCTGCAAGCGGTCAGCTAAACATAACAGCCACCCAGGTATTGAGCGATCAGAAGATCAACAAGCAAGCCTACACATTCTCCTGCGAATCCAATCAGTAACACTCCCGTGCAGTCCGGTCTCTTCGTTTGATATGTCGCATATCTCGCCTAGGGGTGGTAAACGTCAGACCCCAGTAGCTTGATAAGTCGTGTCGATATGAGGTCTATAACAGTTCGAGAAACTACTGATAACACTTACCAGTAAATCTCAGCAACCCTGGCCAGGGATTTCCAATTATAGCCAATCGAACACAGCACAACATCAACTCCCTATACCGGGAGAGACGAATCCCTTCCTATCGCCCATTACCTCTATGTGATTCGGGAATGTACCCAAAAGCCACCTTTTTGCACTCCCTCTTGGACGTGGTATGATGGAAATCAAAGCACAGTGGGAATCACACAAGACTCTATGACGATCTCGGGTCTACAGACTAACTTGTACTAGTGTCACCGGAGAACTGCCATCTGACGTGAGGTATAATACCATCTGGGAGTTCTCGGCGAGTCCGTCCAGTGTACCCAGTCTCTACTGAGCACCCGTACACCATCCTTGATGTCAAACACCGATGGATATAGGATCATCCATCGCCCATCATTTGGGTCCAGATACGTATATGCTAGTCTACTCTGGTGTATCGATGCCCTGTCTCAATACACCCTCGACTAGGAACAGTTATAGAATGTACTCGTCGACTACCATGGCCCCATTAGTATGATCTCATCATAGTCCCAGTAGTCAAGTACATATCCTAAGGGCTTTATCAACATGTAACATAGAGACAATCAGAGTACATGTTAAGATAAAGAGCTACCAGATAGCGTACTATCATGTTGAGCAAGAAAGTCCTCCCTATATATGTCCAAGCATCCACTATAATATACATTGTATGTACAGTAATGGCCTCTAGGGCATACATATAACTAACACCTACCGCAGAAGCGTAGTGTATAACTGACATGCGAGCCATTTCCAAATTAGTCTTGGAAGACATCTCTTTGGAGATGGTGATTCCATGACAAGCCGGTAGACTATCGTGCTTAGAATCGTCCATACTAAATATTTTTAGTATGGTGTTGTTGTACCTTGACTGTAAAAGTCCCACCATCCTCTTTGATTTATCACGATAGATCTGGATCCCCAGAATGTAGTTGGTATCACCCCGGTTTTTCATGGAAAACCTCTGTGACAAGAATCCTTGGACTGATTGTAGCATAGGAATGTCATTTCCTATCAAGAGAATGTCATCCACGTACGAGAAGAGGAATACAACAGTACGTGCTACAATCTTATTATAAATACATGGCTCATCTGGATTTTTGATAAAGTCAAATTCTTTGACCGTCTCATCAAAACAGATGTTCCAACTCCGCGATGCCTGATTTAGTCCATAAATGGACTTAAGCAACTTGCACATTGTCCCGCTGCTCCCACTTTGATTGAAACCCTCTGGCTGATCCATATAGACACACTCTTCCAAATTACCCTTTAGAAAAGCTGTCTCTACATCCATCTGCCGGATCTCAAAATCTTGGAAGGCAGCAATGGCAAGAAGGATCCAAATGTATTTGAGCATAGACACTGGAGAAAAGGTTTCATCATGGTCCAAACCAAATCTTTGACGAAAACCTTTTGCAATAAGTTTAGCCTTATAGGTTTCAACCTATCCATCTACACCAATCTTCATTCTGAAGATCCATTTGCAGCCTACGGGTTTTACCCCTTCTAGAGGAATGTTCAAAATGCATACTTTGTTGGTGTACATGGACTCCATTTCGGTCCGTACTACATCCAGCCATTTCACAGAGTCACCACTCTGAATGGCTCACTGGAAGCTAGTTGGCTCATCATTATCAATGATACAATCCTCTCTATCCCTGTCTACGAGAAAACCATAGTATCTCTCAGGCGGATGAGACAGCCTACTACTCCTGCGAAGTGGCGTGGGGATGTCCGGTTCTTTTGAAACCTCTGGTTCTACCATACTTTCAGTAATAGTTTGTAGTTCTGGAATTTCTTCCATTTCTATTGCACTCCAACTATTTCCTCTTACAAAAAATTGATTTTCTAAAAAATGGGCATGACAAGGAACAAAAACCTTTTTTTCCTCTGCGTAATAAGAAAGATACCCCCTGGAGTTCTTTGGGCATCCCACAAACCTACACAGTACTGAGTGTGCCTCGAGCTTGTCCGCATACTGCTTTTTGACGAAAGCTGGACATCCCTATATCTTCAGATACTGAAGATAGGGTTTCTTCCCACTCCACATCAGATATGGTGTGGTAGGCACAGTCTTGGTAGGAACCTTATTCAAAAAGATACGCAGCTTATTCTAGTGCATAACTTCATAAGGATCGCGGCAACTCAGCGTTACTCATCATAGAATGAACAATATCCAATAGGATTATGTTCCGTCTATCCTATACACCTTTGTGTTGTGATGTGTATGGAGAAGTATGCTGGGAGAGAATTGTATTCTCTTTTAGGTAATCCAGGAACTCGGCAATTTAAGTATTCACCACATCGATCAGATCTTAGTCTCTTGATACTTTTGCCTGTTTGTTTTTCCATATCATTCTTGTATTCTCGGAATTTTTCAAAGGGTCTCGGATTTATGCTTCATTAAGAAGACATGTCCTAACCTAGAGAAATTATCCGTAAAAGTAATGAAATAGGAATAACCACTTCGTGCATCTGTAGACATTGGACTACACACGTAGCTGTATATGAGTCCCAAGAGCTCGCTTGTTCATACTCCGTGCCCAGTGAACGAAGCCTTTGTCATCTTTCTTATGAGACAAGATTGACAAGTTGCATAAAACTGATATTCGAACAGATCCAAATATCCCTCTCTTTGTAACTTCGACAACCGTGTTTCATTGATTTGACCCTGTCTACATTGCCATAAGAAAGTTTTATTTAATTCTGGAGACTTTCTTTTAAGTGTGTTGTGGACGTTTGAATACCTGAGCTTGATTCAATATATACTGTCCTCTGGTGTACCTTACCCAATCAAACTTTGATTTAGGTGGATGTGAACCACATCGCATATATACAAGACTTAGTACACATAAATAGTTATGTAGAATTAATATCTGCCCACTTGTCAATTCTAGGTGATATACTGTAACACCTTAGAATGCGATTAGTGTTAATTAAACGATAATGCGGGTTTTTAATAAAAAGTTTACCAAAATAGTTTTCTCGCATTTTATATAGATTAATCAATATTTTATTATTAATTGTTTTTGCTTACACACACTAGTGCATGTTAACATAGGGGTTGTTTAGTGGCAACCTTGTTTAGTGGCCATGACACCTTAAACTAATCCATGCCATGATTAACCTTACACTTAGATATTTGTTGTGAGAGTTATCTACTTGTTTTGGATTGGGAGAGGTGGCTAGGTGAGTCATGGAGGGCATTAATGCAAGCATTGATGAAGGAGGGGGAGAGAGTTGTTAGTTATATGTATGCCCTAGAGGCCATTACTGTACATTGGATGTATATTGTAGTGGATGCTGGGACATATATAGGTAGGACTTTCTTGCTCGACATGATAGTACGCTATCTGGTTGCTCTTTATCTTAACATGTATACTTTCTGTCTCTCTGATTACATGTTGATAAAGCCCATAGGATGTGTACTCGACTTCCAGGACTATGATGTAGATCATACTAGTGGGGCCTGGGTAGTCCATGAGTACATCCTTGAAATGTTCCTAGTCGAGGGAATATCGAGATGGGGCATCGATATTCCAGAGTAGACTAGCGCATATCTTCTCGACCCATGAGATGGGCGATGGATGATCCCATATCCATTGGTGTTTGACATCGAAGATGGTATGCGGGTGCTCAGTGAAGACTGGGTACACTGAACGGACTCGCCGAGAACTCCCAGATGGTATTATACCTCACGTCAGATGGCAGTTCTCTGGTGACACTGGTACAGCTTAGTCTGTTGACCCGAGATCGTCATAGAGTCTTGTGTGTCTCCCACTGTGCTTTGATTTCCACCCTACCACGGCTCTACTGAGTTGTGCAAACAGGTGGTTTTTGGGTACAGTCCCGATTCACATGGAGGCAATGAACGATAGGAGGGGATTCGTCTCTCCCGGTATTGGGGGTTGATGTTGTGCTATGCTCGACTGGCCATAACAGGAAATCCCTGGCCAGGGTTGCAGTGATATACTGGTAAGAGTTATCAGTAGTTTCACGAATGTTATGGACCTCAAGTCGGCATAACTTATCGAGCTACTGGGGTCTGACGTTTACCACCCCTAGGCGAGATATGCGACATATCAGACGAACAGACCGGACTATACGGTAGTGTTACTGGTCGGATTCACTGGAGTGTGAGCGGACTTGCTCGTCGATCTTCAGATCGCTCAATACCCGGGTGGCCGTTACGTTTAGCAGACCGCTTGCGGCTTGTGGGTGTTTGATATGATCATCATCTGCTGCCGGCGTATTGACGAGTCTTTAGAGTCCTACACAGAGGTTTCCTGGCTCAAGCGAAACAAAATAGGAGCGCATATGAGATATGTGCGGGACCGAGAATAATGCGTGTATGTGATACCGTATTCTATTCTCGCGATGAATGTATCGAATGGTTGTATACGATATAACCTAGTTATCGATTCAAGCGTTGATTCGATAAGCCGATACATAGTATACTAGTCGGTTGTGTGCGACATGACCGGATCATTGAATCAAGTGTTGATTTAATGATTTAATGCATATTTATATATTTGATATATTACTTTGCATCAACTAGTATCGGTTTACTTTAAATGCATTTTCTCACTCGGGTGTGCGCATTGTATATGCGATATACTTTTGTGCACTTGATTGTATCATGTTTGATGATACATGTCATGCTAGGGTTCAAGTGTAAAGATTAAACCTTGGTTAATGAAATGGTTAGGGTTTATTATTTATTATTCATTTATCTTATTTAATTATGCTTTTTATTTTTGATAAATGAATAAAAGAAATGAGAAAAAGAATGGTGGCTTCTTTTGTTCTTTAGTTGAAGCTTCATGAAGCTTTGTTCAAGTCAACCATACTTATCTCATCCTTAACCCTAACCATTCCCACTAACCATGATTCATTCTCTACACTTAACTCTAGTTAAAATTATGATAAGAATTCATTTTTTCTTTTCATTTTCTATTATCTTATCATATATTTCTTTCTTCTTCTTCTTCTTCATGAGCAAGGAAGAAAAAGCTTTCTTCATCAATGGTGAATTGAGCAAATGAGTGAGAAATCCAATTCTAAAGTCTACCCACTTCCTATTTCTTCATCCTCTACCTCTTGCCAAGTAGTAGAGTGTGTTTCCTTTACAAGTCATCATGGTTTGGTGAAGGTGGAGCTTGATCTAGCGATGCCTCGACGTAGATCATCTTCGGCATGGACATCGACGACCTAGCTTGCCCATTCTCCGACGAAGCCGACGCTAGAGCCCGGATTTGATTTGGACAGCGGAGAGGACCTCGTTGCGGAGCTATGGAGGTGGAGCACCGGATCTACAAAGGTTGTATTTCCGTATCTTGTAGTTAAGTGTTAACTAGTTTGCTTGTTTCGCCTAAATATCTAGTAAACGATCTGTGGTCGGGTTTGTAGGCACCCGTAAAATTTTATTTGTGCATGTTCGATCACTTGTGAGACTTAACTAGGGTGTCTAGGAACCCTACAGTGGTATCAGAGCCTAGCTAGAGCCTTAGGCGATGCGTAGACGGAATTTGAAGTCCGATCGAACCGAAAACCTACATCCAACTTGCTCTCTGTACTTTTTTCAAATTTGTGGATTTTTGCAAATTAAAAATATGCAGAAAAATAAGCAGCGAAATCTAAGAATTACGGTGCAAAAATTACCTAATGATCCCTCAAAAGTGCGGCGGAACCGCGGGATTAGCGTGCTAATGCGGCCCTTCCGCCGCCGTTTTGTCTTATTAGGCACTCAATTTTGCACAGTAACTCCTATTTTTCAGTGTTGGTTTTCCTGGAATATTGTTTTCTGAAATCAAGAGTTGAGTATTTTGGGTTGTATAGGGGGTTCGTACATTCGATCGGATTGTCAAATTTTGTCTATGTGTTTTTCCGGATAATTTTTGAATATGTTAAAAAGTTCGACCGGATATAAATACCCAATTTTTCCCCTGTCGGGAAATTTCCAAGTGTTGGATATTTCTGTAGTTTAATCACGTTCTAAGTAGTGCAAGTAACACGATGGTCCCTCTAGAAGACAACAAACCTTAACTCGATTATGTGACCGTCTTGAACTACCCTTTGAACCTTCGGGTTTGGGGCAGTACGGCGTGCCACATGTGAGGCGTTGGCTTGACCCTTCTACGGCTGGACCGTTGGTACTGAGGCACGAACTGAATGTTTTTAGACTTGTTTCATGTGTTGATCTGTATCGGGAAAACTTGGGTGTTCGATTGTTCGATCGAAAAGTTTAACATTTTCTATTTATCCGGAATGTGATACAATAATTGGAATTCACAAGAAGTTATGAGATAACTGAATGAATGTTATAAACATAGCAGTTTAGTCTCATTTGATCGGTTGCCACGGAATTTTGATGTGATCAAAAGTCCGTTGCAATCACGTAGCGTACGCGGATACTCGCCGGGTAAACTTAATAGACAGCCTCACCCCATAGCCCCGACCAAGTGACTGTAGGAGAACCCCGTCGCCAAAAGCATCCGTCCGGGTGCTCGCGGCAGCGGTGTTCCGCCTTGGTGCACTTCGTCGACGGTATCAGGGGTGCGGCCGCCTACTAAAGTTTGCGACGAGCATTCGATCAGTTTTTCGGGAATCTTGTTGAATTGCCCGACTTGATATTGAAAAGTGTTTTCGATAACGAGACTAAAATGCGGGGTTTATAATTGTTAGGCATGTGATGTCTAAGTAATTCATTTGATTAGGCATGTGATGTCTAAAGAGGTTGCGGATTCCAACTGTTGTAGTTTTACACTTTCTTTTCTGTGACCATAAGTGTAATATGTGATGTCGCCGGTTTCGTTGCTATATGCCAACGACAATTGGGATGCGCATATTTACTTACGTTGATGACATGTGATGTTATGTGTTGTTGGATATGTTATATTGGATCGTCGTATTTGAATAGCCGGGGGTTTTTATGTGAGATGAGTGTTTTTCATTTTCATTCATGTAAAAACTTGTATGTAATATTCTTTTATTGGGGCACTTCCAGGTTGCGGGAGTAGTCACCGTTTGTATATTATTTACTTTTCCGCATTAGGATAGACCCAAGGAGGGGAGCACAAGTAACCGGGTTCTGGGGTCCAGTGGGAGACCAACTCGAGGAGTCGAGTCCGGGTCTCCTAACCCTAGAATTGGTAGGGTTGCTTGCCGCTCTCGTAGGGGTCTAGGGGTGTGGGATTGGCTATTCATCACGACCGTGGAATCCGTGTTTTATACTGGCTCGTATTGAAAACACGGACGTCCTAGTATATCCAATATTTCATATGTTTCTTCTGCTGTGTTTTATCTGTGATCATGCGATGTTCTGTGCTCTGTGACAGATATTATAGTATATATGATATATTATATAGACGTTGCTTATGTTTTACACCCGCGCTAGCCCTGCCTCGCTCTGGCGTTAGTTACCTAACCTAACGGTGCAGACGGGACATCGAGGCGAATGCGGATGGCATAAGCGTACGTTATATTTATCTGTGATGTTTAGGTGGATTTAAATGATGGGATATTCATTAATGAGATTAATGAAAGAAAATAAACCTAATTGATGTTGTGGAATCGAATTTCAAAATAAAACAGGTAGCTACAGTTCTTGCTTTGCATAGCGGTGTTCATTATAGAACATCCTGCACCTTATTCGATGAGGAAAGGACCGAGATCCCTTCACCGGGAGTGACTCCTTTAGCAATAACTGGCAGATGCTACACACTCGGTTTGTATTTGATCGCTTCTATAGTTTCTGCTTTGCACAGTGATATATATGATATATCCCGCACCTCATTCGACGAGGAAAGGGCCGACGATCTCTTCATCGGGAGTGACCCCTTTAGCAAAACTAGAAAAGCCTCAAAAACATTCCATTTAAAAATCATTTGATTCCGCAACGAGATCAAGTTCAAAGCGTTAAAGGTTTTCACAAAAACCAGCCGCAACCCTCCGTCATTTTAGGAAGTAGAGTACTTAGTATTCGTGCTGTGTTTGTTGACCATAGTCAAGGCACAGTGTACGGTAGCTAAGTGATGTCTTCCTACACCGCATATGATGCGATTAGTTAGGACAGTCGCGTGACTTTGTTGACCTTAGTTAAGGGTCATGTGGGTGGGTCTAATTAATCACGAAATGACGGGTAGAACTTGACTAGTACTTATGATTTGTTGACCATAGTTAAGGTCATAAGTGCTAGGGGTAAAAACCATTATCGGGAGTTTCAAGTGTTGAAATTTGCAATGAGATTGCATACCTTCTATGTGATAGTTGGATCCCGATACCCACTGCGAGTAATTGTTACTCCTGGGAGAGTTTTGCACTTTACAATTAGCCGATCAAGTAGGTGTCTAGAAAGGTGTCAACGGGGTTACGCCTCTGGGAAAACGAGGTTTACTGTAATTAGGTCCATGCGAAAGCACGGGGAACCTCCCTCTAAGTACCGACACTGGCCTGGCTGAAAGGTTGGCGAACTTGTAGAGTGTAATTAATCCCGGCTAGTCTTTCCTTTTAGGGTTTGAAGGAAGATTTGATAAAAACAGTGGGAGCCATCCTGATTAGATAAAATATATAACCAATCTGATCTTGCTAGAGCGCACGCAGAGTGTTTTCTTCTCTCTCTCTCCTGGTAGCGACCATATCACGCCTTAATCAAGATAATAATACGGATGTATTGACCGAACCCACTTGTTATACTGAGCTGGAGAACGTTGGTCCCGCTCCAACTTATAATTGTTATAAGACAGAGCAGGAAATTGGGGAATGCCAGAATTCCTATGCCGCCCAAACGAAGAAAGTGCATATGATGCATCTCCTTCGGGTGTGTTCATTACAAAGAACTGTTTCTCAGTATCCTCCGAATCCTGGGTATATGATACCGGATCAGGATCCCAGATATGTAATATGTTACATAGGGCTACAAAAAGGTAGAAAAACTGAGAACGGGTGATAAGTTTCATGAGACAGAAAACGGGGCAAGTGTTGCAGCCAAGTCTGTTGGTCACTGTCACCCTGTATTACGAATACATTGATTCTGAACAAATGCTATTAGATACCGAACCTGATATACAAAATCATATCAGTCTCTTTATTGGTAAAGAAAGGATATAATTTTGTATTGATGGATAATGTTTTGAACATTTCCTATATCAAAAGTTGATCGGTTCAGGCACGTTATCTAAAAGCATTGAAGTTCTAAATCAAACTACAGTTCCTAGTATACAGAACACACACAAGAAGAAGAGTTCAGAAATGAACGAATCCTTCTTGAGGCATTGTAGACTAGGTCACATCAATGCGACCCGACTGGCTGAAGTTACATTTTAGATGCATATTTAAATCAGTTTGAATTTACATCTTGTGAAACTTGCCAGTCATGTCACAAAGATTAGATGACCATAGCTCTGTTTATTAGAAACAGAGAAAGAGTTAGTAAACTCTTGGGACTGATACATGATGATGTATGTAAAGTCTCCTGTCTACACATGTCAGGACTGGTTCTTTATACTTCATTACGTTCTTTGATGATCTCTTCAGATTCAGACATATGTTCTTGTTGAAACACTAATCCGAACCTTTTGAGATATTCACAGAATATAAGTTAGAAGTAGAGAACCAAAATACGGGTATAAGTATTATATCCATTGATGTGATCAAGGAGGAGAATACTTGAGCATGGAATTCCTGGACTATTCTAAAGGAGAATGAGATTCTCTCTCAGCATTACTCCTCCGAATACACCATAGCACGATGGTATATCGGGGCGGAGCAATCGCACCCTATATGATATGGTGTGCTTTATGATGAGTACTACTGAGTTACCTTTTTCCTTTTGGGAGTTATGCACTTGAGAAGCTGCATACCTATTGAATTAGGTTTGAATCAAGTCACTGCCTACCACTCCATATAAGATATGGTATGGGAAGAACCTATCTCTTAAGTAAGTTAAGATTTGGGATTGTCCGGCCTATGTCAAAAGCAAAATCCGGACAAGATCGAGGCAAGATCAGTTCTGTAGAACTGGAAAGGTTCCAGCTGTACAAAACTGCTAATGATTTGGTAGAACCAAAGGATTCAATAGTTTCCGACGAACCTCAGCCTCTCCGCCGATCTAGTAGGGTTCCTCATCCGCCTGAGAGATACCTCGGTTTCTCGATGACAGTGGGAGCGAGGATTGCATCATGAGATGATGACCCAACTAGATTCGAGCAGGCCGTCAAGAGTAGGGACTCTGTAAGAATGGCTGGATGCTTAGCGGTCTGAGATGGAATCCATATACACCAACAAAGTATGGACTTTGGTTGCTATATCTGAAGGGTTAAATCCCCATCAGGAGCAAGTATATCTTGAGAAGATTACTTGGTGTAGATGGAAAAGTTGAGACTTTCAAAGCTAGACCTGTTAAAGGTTTTCGTCATCGACCAGGCGTGGATAATGATGAAACCTTTTTCCAGTAGCTATGCTTAAGTCTGTCCAGATCCTACTTACCACGGCCACATACCATGACTACGATATCTGGCGGTTGGGTGCCATGACTGCTTTTCTAAATACTGATTTAGAAGAGAACGTCTATAAGAACACAGCCAGAGGTCTTCGTAAACAGTGGGAGCAGCGGAAACGTGTGCAAGTTGCTTTACATAATGAAGCAGGCATCGCGGAGTTGGAACGACTGTTTTGATATGATAGTCAAAGTGTTTGACTTCATCAAAATGGTAGATGAACCTTGTATAAACAAAAAGGTAGTAGGGAGTATGGTGACGATCTTCGTATTGAACGTAGACAACATACTCTTGATAGGAAAAGAGTTTCCTATACTACGATCGGTCAATCTCCAATTATCACTAGGATTCCCCAAATAGGATCAAAGTGATACCTCCTAAATCCTGAGTTTTCATCTATGAGATAGATGTAATTGGATGTTAGGACTCTCACTAGATGTAGTGAGATGGTATCAATCGATCCTGAGGAGAATCACTGGAAGTGTTCCAGGGTGATAAAGACGACTGAATGTCAGTCACGGGCATTGTCTTTACCCTCAATAGAGGGACGGTATGTTGGAAGAGTTCCAAGCTAGATACCGTGGCAAACTAGACGATAAAGGCTGGTAACATCGCTATTAAAGATACTACCAAAGAGGAAGTTTGGGTGTATATTGGTTCATAAGATGAACTAGGTTCCTGCCATTGTATGACAATGGAAGTGTGGCTTTGGCCCCTGGAACCCTGGTCCCATCAGTGACCCAGACAAATTCTGAGGAAGCATCACTTGATCATGGAGATAGTTGATCTTCAGGCTGATCGAGGTTAGGAAAGTAGACTCAGAGGAGAACACGGCGGATCCACTCACGAAGGCCTTTTCCCAAAGAGAGATTTTTAAGGGATGGTTGAGTATGTGATACTACGACCACTGCTACAGATGGCCCTAGTGCAAGTGGGAGATTGTTAGTTATATGTATGCCCTAGAGGCCATTACTGTACATTGGATGTATATTGTAGTGGATGCTGGGACATATATAGGTAGGACTTTCTTGCTCGACATGATAGTACGCTATCTGGTTGCTCTTTATCTTAACATGTATACTTTCTGTCTCTCTGATTACATGTTGATAAAGCCCATAGGATGTGTACTCGACTTCCAGGACTATGATGTAGATCATACTAGTGGGGCCTGGGTAGTCCATGAGTACATCCTTGAAATGTTCCTAGTCGAGGGAATATCGAGATGGGGCATCGATATTCCAGAGTAGACTAGCGCATATCTTCTCGACCCATGAGATGGGCGATGGATGATCCCATATCCATTGGTGTTTGACATCGAAGATGGTATGCGGGTGCTCAGTGAAGACTGGGTACACTGAACGGACTCGCCGAGAACTCCCAGATGGTATTATACCTCACGTCAGATGGCAGTTCTCTGGTGACACTGGTACAGCTTAGTCTGTTGACCCGAGATCGTCATAGAGTCTTGTGTGTCTCCCACTGTGCTTTGATTTCCACCCTACCACGGCTCTACTGAGTTGTGCAAACAGGTGGTTTTTGGGTACAGTCCCGATTCACATGGAGGCAATGAACGATAGGAGGGGATTCGTCTCTCCCGGTATTGGGGGTTGATGTTGTGCTATGCTCGACTGGCCATAACAGGAAATCCCTGGCCAGGGTTGCAGTGATATACTGGTAAGAGTTATCAGTAGTTTCACGAATGTTATGGACCTCAAGTCGGCATAACTTATCGAGCTACTGGGGTCTGACGTTTACCACCCCTAGGCGAGATATGCGACATATCAGACGAACAGACCGGACTATACGGTAGTGTTACTGGTCGGATTCACTGGAGTGTGAGCGGACTTGCTCGTCGATCTTCAGATCGCTCAATACCCGGGTGGCCGTTACGTTTAGCAGACCGCTTGCGGCTTGTGGGTGTTTGATATGATCATCATCTGCTGCCGGCGTATTGACGAGTCTTTAGAGTCCTACACAGAGGTTTCCTGGCTCAAGCGAAACGAAATAGGAGCGCATATGAGATATGTGCGGGACCGAGAATAATGCGTGTATGTGATACCGTATTCTATTCTCGCGATGAATGTGTCGAATGGTTGTATACGATATAACCTAGTTATCGATTCAAGCGTTGATTCGATAAGCCGATACATAGTATACTAGTCGGTTGTGTGCGACATGACCGGATCATTGAATCAAGTGTTGATTTAATGATTTAATGCATATTTATATATTTGATATATTACTTTGCATCAACTAGTATCGGTTTACTTTAAATGCATTTTCTCACTCGGGTGTGCGCATTGTATATGCGATATACTTTTGTGCACTTGATTGTATCATGTTTGATGATACATGTCATGCTAGGGTTCAAGTGTAAAGATTAAACCTTGGTTAATGAAATGGTTAGGGTTTATTATTTATTATTCATTTATCTTATTTAATTATGCTTTTTATTTTTGATAAATGAATAAAAGAAATGAGAAAAAGAATGGTGGCTTCTTTTGTTCTTTAGTTGAAGCTTCATGAAGCTTTGTTCAAGTCAACCATACTTATCTCATCCTTAACCCTAACCATTCCCACTAACCATGATTCATTCTCTACACTTAACTCTAGTTAAAATTATGATAAGAATTCATTTTTTCTTTTCATTTTCTATTATCTTATCATATATTTCTTTCTTCTTCTTCTTCTTCATGAGCAAGGAAGAAAAAGCTTTCTTCATCAATGGTGAATTGAGCAAATGAGTGAGAAATCCAATTCTAAAGTCTACCCACTTCCTATTTCTTCATCCTCTACCTCTTGCCAAGTAGTAGAGTGTGTATCCTTTACAAGTCATCATGGTTTGGTGAAGGTGGAGCTTGATCTAGCGATGCCTCGACGTAGATCATCTTCGGCATGGACATCGACGACCTAGCTTGCCCATTCTCCGACGAAGCCGACGCTAGAGCCCGGATTTGATTTGGACAGCGGAGAGGACCTCGTTGCGGAGCTATGGAGGTGGAGCACCGGATCTACAAAGGTTGTATTTCCGTATCTTGTAGTTAAGTGTTAACTAGTTTGCTTGTTTCGCCTAAATATCTAGTAAACGATCCGTAGTCGGGTTTGTAGGCACCCGTAAAATTTTATTTGTGCATGTTCGATCACTTGTGAGACTTAACTAGGGTGTCTAGGAACCCTACAAGAGTAAGTGTAAGGGTACACTCACCCTACACTCACCCTCTCATCCTTATCATACCTCACACTCTCATTCTTATCTCACTCTCTCTCATTCCCAATTATTTCTCTTCTTCTTTTCCCTCAACTAAAACCTTCACTACTTCTTCACTAAACCTTGCAAAACCTTCACAAAACTCACTAAACCCTTTGTTAAACTTGATCTAGAGCCTATGGAGATCACTTGGAGCTTGGAAAGCTGGGATATTTTTAGCTAGTATGGATAGATATAAGCTCTAAACTGCTAAATAGATGTTATAATGTTGTGTAGCTTATTAGTTTCAGTTTAGAACATTTGAAGTATAGTTTTGTGCACATATCGTATTTTTAGTGTCAGTATAGGATATTTGTGATCTGCTGTGACCCCGAGTATATACTGGAAAATCTAGCAATGTAGTAGTGTTGTACTAGTGACCTTGAGTGAACACCTGAAGCACGAACCCCACCTGATCGGATTTGGCCGGCGACTTTTGGAGGAAATCCGGCGAGCTCAGTTTTCTGGTGGAGTTTGGGCTTGGGTTTTGTGGGGTAGCTGTCTGCAGTTGTTTAGGAGTGTTTGGTAATGCTTGATTTTTATGTTTTGACAGTATATAAAATCTGGGATCACTTTGCTTGTTTTGACTACGCGCGTTACGTTATCCGACACGGTTCGTGTACTTTGTATAGCCGTTGCTCTTGGATTGGTTTCGTGGTGTCACTACGCACGTTAGCCACTAGACGAACACTTGAGAGTTTGTTTGAAGTTAGTGGATCGGTCAAACGTAGTTTGTACGTATAATTGGTCGATTTCTAATGTGAACTTGTTATGATTGTTGTATGATTTTAGGATCGCAGGCGGGGACTTCGGACGCTGCGAAGAAGAGAAAGCAAGTGGTTGGCTTTACTTAGCCCAAGATCATCTGTGAGTATATTTAACATCTACAGGGGAATCGCCCGTATGGCGTTATGCGTCTGGGCTAGATTCAATGATATGATTGTTAATTATAATTATATGTACATAGAGATTGTGCATGAACTTCATTGCATATTATTACTTGTTGTGCCTGGATTTGTACCCATTGGACACTGCACTATTATTGACGGTTCATGTTGCACGAGTACTGATTCTATGCTACACACACCGTCGGTAATTGCCATGACACGCACAACACATATACATATGTGATATTATATTGGTCAGGGACAATTGAGACATTGATTCTTATTCCGTTGTGCATATTAAATATAGCATACACATATACCTTTCTATACCTACATGCTTAAACATATACCTTACTATAGCTACATGTTCACCATTATATGATGTTGTATTAGATTTCGGAGAAATTGAAAACCGCATGAACTATTTAATAACTTGATGCATTTAAATAGTGGTTTTCCCTTGTTATGCTCATATTACTATTTTATGTTGCATATATTATATTTCATGGATTTACGTATTAAGATATTGATTTCATATGATGTTTTTTAGATTTGAGGACCGTGGTATTTCAGAAATTATGCATTGTTTGAAAAACTCGGTTTCTCTTGATATGATATTTCGATGCGTCCACAATGAGATTTCTCGGTTCTGAGACTTGTGTTACAAATCCGATGTGAGGAGTTGGATGAGGCCGTGTGCGGATATACGGTGGACCCGGCATGGTACCCATGGGCAAGAAAGGGATATCGATGGATTAGCCGATGAGCCTGGCAGGGGAGGTGCACTGCCTACCGGTGATAGTATATGGACTCGGCGGATATATAGAGGATACCGACCGGAGTCATGAGATGGATATAGGCCGACCCGTTCTGCCGGAGCCCGTGGGCCGATCCTGCAGATGGAGCCTATTATATGAGGATTTACGTGTCGATGCTGGACACTAGTTTTCAAATTTTTTCGAGTATCGATATTGGACACTCAGGTTCCATGAGACTTACAGGATATGAGGGCCGATCTGAGGATGCGGTGCCTGAGTTATTGGGATTTGGAGTGTCATTGAGGGACACTGGTTTTTCCACGATGAGGATTCCGTGATGATGATTTGTTTTATCCCATACTCAGCATTCATTTGATATGAATTGCTTCATGTTTTAGTAGTACCTGATAGAGTACCTTTCATGACTGTTGCATATACATATTGCCATATTACTATCAGTTGCATGTGATAGATTATCGTAGTACGTCCATACCTGCGATTACCTGCATGATGTTATTTACTATTCACGAGTTGGCGACTCACCCCCGTTGTGCCACAATGTTGTTTTGCAGGTTGTCCCTTAGAGTAGTAGCGGTAGCACTTCTTCTTATCGTATCATCTTATGCGGTGGATACCGCTACAGCTGGCTATGAGCAATTTTGCTATAGGTGGGTTTTGCGGTTATCCGATGATGCTCATTGTATATCTTATTGTATATAGTACTCTCCATCTAATACTTTCATGTATTGACTTAGAGACGAGATGTGAGGACGATAGTGTATATTTTTTTGTGACTCTGGGTGTCGTACTCATGTGAGCCGGCTTTCATTTTGCACCTTTATCTTTTATGTTGTTTTCACTCTATATTGTCTGTTTTTTCGCTACGGCGTCGTATATCTTCTTATGGTCATTGTTTCCGCCTTTGGGCAAGATTTGCTCCCGTTTGGGGATGCTATACTTATATGTTATGCTTGTACCCTTTTCGGGGATAGTTTTTACAAAGGAGGTGCTGCCAAAATTTTAAGAAAGTAAATTTGGACTTTAAAGATTTTTACTTGAGATTCCCAAAAGCTTTTAACATTGTTCTTATCACTTACTACTTCTGATGGTTTAGATTTCTCGGTTTTTGGCTTACTAGAATTGCGTTATGCTTGTAGACGTTACGTGGTTTAAGTGCCATCACGTGCCAAATTTTGGGTCGTGACAAAGTTGGTATCAGAGCGCTAGGTTTTACCTTTCGAAGTGTAGGATGACCTTGGTATGATGGAGTAGGTAGCTTAAGCAGAGTAATATAGCGTGTGTATGTCCGCGGCATACTTATGACACGGTACTCCGCCTAAGTGACCTTAGGATATATTGCTTGAAATTCCTTCCATGATTTTATACATCCATGTGATTCGATTTCTATGTTCTTATCCAATCCTGTTTCCATTCTGGCCATTATGCCGCCGAAGACTATGAGGGCTCATAGAGTAGTAGCGAGGGTCGAGGTCAGAGTTGGATCGTCTGAGACGAGGACTGACCAGTACGGTATGCTCGCTGTACAGGAGCAGATTGATCCGCCTTCGATAGGTCGTATCGCTAGGCTAGAGACAGATATGCTGGATTTGCGCCAGATGATGGGATCGTTGGTTGAGGCTAGTCAAGCGCAGCGACAGGAGGTTTCCGTTACCCAGTTATTCCTCGCTATTAGCATACATTATTGTGTCACATATACAGCAGCAGTGGACGCAGCCCTACTAGATAAGGAGCGTCTTCCCGAGAGTTTGGAAGTTCCAGGACCAAGGAGGGCTCGTACAGGTGTATCAGCCTAGAGACACATGTTTAGACGCCAAGACAGATTTCGTTTAGGTTGCGGGAGTAGCAGAGGCTTAGGACGAGGTCAGTTGTTTAGCTCTTATCCCCAGGAGGGTCAGCATTCATCGTATGGATGTTTCCGGTGCGGGAGTTTCCATCACCTCGTTAGGAATTGTACCATGGTACGCCAGAGAAGGGCAGCCGTACCATATGTTACCTTACCACCTTCACCTTAGGAAGAGTCTCCTTTTGCGCCTGTTGTTGATCAACTTCAGACTTATGTTCAGAGAGGTCGTGGTCGCGGAGGGTTTGTTCAGAGAGGACAGGATGGCAGAGGAGGAGGACAACAAGTTGCATGTAGGGGATAGGCACAAGCATTTGTTTCGACTCATCAAGACGCACGGGGGTCCAATCCAGAGTTTTCAGGTATTCTTTTTCGTTTGTTCTTTTGATGCACATATCTGTTTAATTCGGGATCTATGCACTCGTTTGTTCTACACACTTCGTGCCGAGGTTGGGCCGAGAGTTGTGTTTGCTAGAGTAGCTGTTTGTTGTGATTACTCCTATTAGCGATTCTTTTATTGCACGACATGTGTTTCGGTCATATGCCAATCGGATAGGAGATAGAGATTCGTCTGTCGATTTGATCCTTCTAGATATGTTGGACTATGACGTTCACCTGGGCACGGACTAGTTAGCTACGTGCCATGTGTCTGTGGACTACCGCGAGAAGACATTCAGGTTGTGCAGGGGGACCGTGGTGCCGCCCCTCACAGCGTGATTTCAGCCTTTTTCGCTAGTCGGCTTTTGAGGAGAGGAAGGTGAGTATTCTTAGCTTCCAATCGTGATACCGGAGCCACAGTAGATTCATTGGACTGGGTTCCTATCGTGCGAGAGTTTCCGACGTTGTTCTAGATGAGCCGGCGGAGCTTAGGGAGCTTAAGGATCAGCTGCAAGAGTTGCTTGATAGAGGGGACTTGTACGTCCAAGTGTTTGGCCTTGGGGAGCTCATGTTCTGTTCGTCAAGATGAAGGACGGTAGTTTGAGGTTGTGTATTGATTTTCGTTTATTGAACCAAGTTACTGTGCGGAATAGGTATCCTTTACCTCGCATTGAAGATTTGTTCGATCAGCTCCAGGGTGCGGGACATTTTTCTATGTTTGTTTTGGGATCAGGTCATCATCAGTCCGGGTTCGGAATGATGACATTCCGAAGACTGCTTTGTTGGATATAGTGCCCTAAAAGTCAATTATTGGATCGTAGGTACGTAATTGCAATGATTGAGGAAGGACCTATACCGGTAGGACAGTTTCGCTCTAGATGATAGTATGCTATCTGGTTTGTCTTTATCAAAGTGTACATGCTTTAGTTCACTATTGCATGTTGATAGAGCCCATAGGATTCTTGCTTGACTGCCAGCAGTATGATGGCGATCATATACGTGGGAGCTGGGGTCTATAAGCACATCCTTAAAGTGTCCCTAGTCGTGGGAGTTTCGAGACAGGGCATCGATACTCCAGAGTAGACTAGTGTATACAGTCGAGACCCCAACGAGGGGCGGTGGCCAGTCTTACAAGCCATTGATGTCAGTTGGTTCACCTAAGATGTATACCGGTGCTCATTGGGTTATGAGTACACCGGACAGGACTCGCCGGGAACATGCTAGTTGGTTTTATACATATCGTCAGATAGCAGTTTCCAGGTGACATGTGTACAGGTTAGGCTGTCGACCTGAGATCGTCATTTGTCTTGTGTGAGTTCCCACTGTGCTTTGATTACTACCCTACCACGGCTCAAAGGAGTCATGCAAACAGGTTTTAGTTGGGTACAGTCCCGAGCCACATGGAGACAGTGAGCGGATCGTCGAGGATTCGTCACTCCAGGTATTGGGGGTGAGATCGCGCTGTGTTTAGGAGAGCTATTACATGAAATCACTGACCAGGGTAATCAAGATTTACTGGTAGGTATTCTAGTAGTTTCTCAGGGTGTTCTGGGCTTCACTCTGACATGACTTATACCGCTATTGGGCGTCTGACGTTTACCAGCCCCCTAGGCCCTATATGCGATACTCATAGACGAACAGACCGGATTGTACGGATATTGTCACTGTCAGGCTCAGTAGGGTTTCTGGATGAGTTCGCTCGTCTGCTTCCCTTCCGATCATTACATAGGCAACCGTTACGTACAACTAGTACCACAGACGTGCTTATGGTTATACCCAGTGCCAGTGTATTAATGAGTCATTATAGTCCCCTACAGACAGTTTCCCAAGTTCGAGCGAAACGTTGTAGAGGCCGTATGGTCTTATTGCAGGGTTCGAACCATGACACGTGCACTTTTGCACGTGTCATAGTTCAGACAGATAATACTAGCGGGCTTAGGTTTAAGCCGGATCCTAGTATTATATTGTGTCGGAATATTTTAGTCTCGTTGTATCCGTATTCAGTCGAATACAGATGCGGGTATGTATTTACAGCTGAGGTGTAATCTCGTAATTCGCTACAGGATTATTTTAGGAGTTTCCAGTTTTCTTTTGCCGTCTTTAACATCCCGATCCATGTGTATTTGTTTTGAGCAATTTGCATTTGACTTTGACCATTCGTTTCTTCTGCCTTTTTCTTGCACTCTGGGGGGCTGCTCATTTCATGAGCATGAGGCCTGATTTGGATTGCCTCATCTCATTAATTAGGCATGGTTTTTTAATATTGGGCATGGTCATTTGTGGTCATTTATGAGGGATGGTCTCTGACCTTGCTTCATTGACTTATGTCTAATTTTGTAGCAGGGTGTTTTTTGTGGTGACAAAAAAAAGAGGGTGAGGGTGTTATCTGTGGTGGGTGGCTGTGAGGCTGTGGGGAATTAATAGGAGGTGATTAATTTTACTTGCATCATGGAGTTTTTTTGGCTCACCACTTCCTCACAGTAATGGCCGAGCCCCATTGATGAAATCCTTTGTGGCCATTTCCTCACAATAATGGCCGAGCCCCATTGATGCTTTGCTTCACAAATTTTCTTGTTCTCACAATCACATTTTGGCAACTTCACTCTTGAGACTAAGTATTCTACACTCTCTCTACTTCAATCTTGGACATGTCGGCTAGCAAACTTCATGTCCGAGTTGCTTCAGTTCGAAGCGGAAGCCCGTATAAAGATTCAAAGACGTGGTGCCACTTCGACGGGCGTGATCGGGGAGCGGACTTCGTCAGCGCAGCAGCCGGAGTTTGGTGTGGAGATTAAAGACTGAAAGACACAGATCGATCGGTATAATCTTTCCTAACTCCTTTTACATATTGCTAGTTTACGGTTAACGGAACGATCCGAGCATTTGGGTTGTGGTAGCGCCGGTTTCGTAAAAAGTTTTTGTTCCGCATTTGGCTTCGTTTAGACGGCCCGGGCACCGCCGCATCCCAACATGGTATCAGAGCCACGCCATTAACCTTTACTAGCTTGTTCTAACATGTTTAAAATATCGATCGAACGAAATTTCCAAAACAACAATTCTAAGTTTAAAGTTTCTGTCGAAATTATTTTGTCGTCTAAAAATTATTTTGGGTTTCTCAGAAAATCGAGCAGGCTTTTCTAAGACTCTGGAAGAAATTTGGTTGAGTGATCTTTCAAGACTGCCGCGGAACCGCCGCATAACCCTTGGGTTGACCGTAGTTCCGCCGCCATTTTGGAGCAACACTTCATCATTTTTCTTCTAGGTGTCTTTCAGGTGGAATTGTGGTTTCTGGAATATTTTGTTTTGGTCCAGATTTTGTTTGAGTACTGGATTTGTACTTGGGGCCCACTTCGGGATGTTTTGTCGTTCGAAATTTTAAATATGTTAGTTTACAGTACTTTCATTATATCTACGACCGTGAATGTCATTCGAGAGGTAAATCTTGTCTAATTGCTATATCTCTTTTAAACCGGTTTGCGAACGTGACATTCACGTTGATGTTCTGTGTTGTGTTGTGTTGTTGCGGATTTGTCATGGTGGATAGCTTGGGGCAATATTAGTGTTTTTTTAGTTTTATTTGTACATTTGATATTGCGGGGTGAGCGTCCGACATGTGGACTGTCGTCACTGCCCGTTTGTAAATTATTTTTTTGGGGCACGACCGGGTTGAGGTCGATGTACCCGTTGTATATATTTTCTTTTCTGTACTAGGATTACCCCGCGGTGGGGTGCACGGATAGCCGGGTTCTAGAGGGTAACGGGCCCTCATCTCATGGCGTTGAGACGGAGGGGGCTTCACTCTAGAATTGGCATGCTATTCGCCGCACTCGTAGGGGGTATAGGTTGACCCAAGGAGGGGTGCTCAAGTTACCGAATTCCGTGAAGTGTTGGGTGGTCCATTCACTTTGCTGAAGGGGGCTGCCTCGCTTCAGATTTTGGCGGGTAACTTTCCACGCTCGTAGGGGTCTAGGTTTTCATTGCACAGGTTATCCACACGACCAGGGGAACGTCGGGTTTCATTTGCGGCTCTATGAAACCCGGGGATCCCAGATTATCTGTATTGTTCTGAGATGTTTATTACTTTTCTGTGATGTTACATTTATCATACATGGAGCGATTATTAAATATTGATATATATACTAGTAGATGTTGTATATGTTTTGCACCCACGCTAGCACAGTCCCCGCTCTGTCGTTAGTTAAGTAACCTAATGGGTGATGACGGGACCCAGAGGCGAATGCGGATGGCATATACGTACATCATATTTTCGTTCTTTTCTGGTGCGATTAATTGATGGGACTGCATTGATTCTGATCAATGCAAGGAAAACAAACCTATATTTGATGTTGTTGGAACCAATTTTTCAAAAGCTATTATTACAAGGGCGTTCTCTTTTGTTTTGCACAGTGGTATTCGGTTATGAATATCCAACACCTCATTCGATGAGGCAAGGGCCTAGATCCCTTCACCGGGAGTGACCCCTTGGACAGAGGTTTGCGTCAGGGTAATAACTTCACTATATTCGATTACTTTTTGCTTTGCATCGTGGTATTCAGTTTGGAATATCCTACACCTCATTCAATGAGGAAAGAGCCGAGATCCCTTCACCGGGAGTAACCTCTTTAGCAAAAGATTTTCGCCACTATATATTTGTAAAACCACTTGGATTCCTTCAATGAGATCAAGTTCATTACGTTAAAGGTTTTTCGCCAAAAACCAGCCATAGCCCTCCGTCATTTCAGATTAGTATTGCTTAGTATCCGTGCTGCGTTTGTTGACCTTGTCAAGGCGTAGTGAGCGGTAGCTCTGTAATACTTTTCTGTCTCAAGAAAATGTGGATTGGTTAGGACAGTCGTTTGACCTTGTTGACCTTGTCAAGGGTCTGTGCGGGTGGGTCTAATGCAATCAAGATAATGACTGGTTGAACTTGACTAGGACCCTTTGACATGTTGACCATGTCAAGGTCACTTGGATCCTAGGGGTAAAAATCTTATCGGGAGTTTCAAACATACAGGAAACTTGCCAGGCATGCGCATACCATCTAGAGTGTGATGACTTGAGTGGCTTCCATCAAGTTATCACACGATGATAGTTGGATCCCAATTCCCACTGATGAGTAGGATTACTCCTCGGGTGATTCCGACTAATTCTCCTTTTAGGTTTGGAGAAGAATTTGAGGATACAGTGGGAGGTTTCCTGATTGGATAAAATGATTAACCATTCTGATTCAGGTTAGAGTGCACGCAGAGTGTTTCTTTTCTCTCTCTCTTTGACTGCGACCATGACCCGACCCTAGACAATAACTCGGTAACCAAGTTAACCGAACTTTCTTATAACATTGGCTTTTGGATTGTTTGAGTTGAATACATCATTCTACTCCTTCTCTTGCCCTTTGCATTTTTCCAAAACACCTCGCATCACTACGAACATCCACTTCCATTGGATAAATCCATCGTATGGTTATATACGAACTCGGAGGAACTTCTTCGAGGATGGATTCTGGTTCTGGAGAGATTGAATATGATTATTCAGTTGTCTTTTCATTTTACCTTCTCTCAGGTTGTGAGTGCTCCTAGGATTAGGAGAGAGTACACCTATTATGCTTATTGGATAGTCTTCTTGCAAATCATAGGCAGGTGCCGAAAGGTAGAGAATGAAGAAAACCAATTAGCCTAAGTTAGGTGTACAGAAGGTAATAAGTAAAGAAAAATAAAGGGATAAAAAAGAGGGCAAAGTAAATTGCGACTGTTAATATTCACAACCAAACCACGTACATCATCGCCACTCCTAATTCACCTTTGTATTTCTCCAGAACATCCCGTATCTCTACAAACATCCAATTCCATTGGATAAATCCATCGTACGGTTATATACGAACTCGAAGGAACATTTTCGAGGATGGATTCTGGTTCAGGAGAAATAGGAATAAGGTTTATTCAGTTATCTTTTATCATCACCTTCTCTTAGGTTGCGAGTACTCCTAGGATTAGGAGAGTACACCTATTATGCTTATTGGATAGTCTTCTTCCAAACCATAGGCTGGTGCCGAACGGTAGGGAAGGAAGAAAACCACTTAGCCTAACGATGGTGTACAGAAGGTAATGAATAAAGACAAATTAAAGGGAATTGGAGAGATGACAAGGAAATACACGGTTACAGTCATGAATCTGATAATGGAAGAGGCATTACTAGGAATACCCGGATACCCTTCCAAACATATTCATGTTTCAGTTTCACTGTGTATTGTTAATAGAAAACTTATTTCCCAATTAGACCCTTACTCCAGGGTATGTATTTACTAGGTATGATTCTCACATCTGTATGGTTTTACAGATGATGAGTGAGAGTAAGTTATTGGGAATTAGGTGATCATCCTCATTATATCGGAATTCGTTGTAATTGGTGATATTTGAGGAAATCGCCTGGGTACAGTTTTCAACGTACGACACACAGAGTTTGAGTTATTCAACTCAGGGGACTTATACAAAGTATTGTATGTTTTCCAGTGTCTATTAGGACAAAGGGGTTGGTCCTCGTACTATATTCTGTTTACTTATGACTTCTCAAGTTTTGGACAAGTGTTTCATAGAAATACAAGGTCCAAGTTTGAGAAGTTATAGGTACAAGAATAAAGTAGAGAACCAGATGTCGCAAGTATCGGGATTCTTCAAGGTGATCGAAGATGTAGATACTTGTGTTTGGTTTTCAGTTGATAGTAATGGTTTTGAGAAACTTTTTTCTCTTTCAGGTTACTCATAATTGGATACACTCCTAAGTTGAGTAATGCTGATCGTCCTCTCTCCATTTAGTTGACATGCACTGGAGACAACTACATGATTTGAATCTGGTTCCAATTAAATGAGTGCCTCTATTTCTATATTGTATATAGAATGATTCGTATCTTAACGATATTAAGGTACGGGGAGTTGTTTGGCTTATGCTTAAAACCAGACTTTGGATGACTCTAGGCACGTTTCTGTAATGGCAGTATATGGGTTAACCCGGGCTTCGACGAGGGTTAATTTTCTACCATCAGGAAGATCAATATTTATATTGTTCTTGACTCGCCATAGTTTTAGTAAAATGGATTTTTCAGAAAACAGTAGTGGGAGTATGGTAGAACTGGTAGATTCTAGAACCGCAAACGATTACTGAAAATTTAATAGGACCTAAAGATTTAATCAGGTTTGACATTCCATTAGCCACTCCGCAGATATGGTGGGTAACCTCAGGCACCCGAGAGGTACTCCGGTAGCCTCAAGGACGGTGGCAGGGAGGTTCTTGTTTACCCAGACTTACCATTACTGCCGTTCCAGACTATGAGACCCGGCAGAGGATGAGTATAGCGTCATTCTAAACTAGTTTTAGAAGTGCACGTGTATATGATTCAGCCAGAGGGTTGTTGTAGTCAATGGGAGCAGCGGAAGTATAGTGGATAAGTAGCTCATGTCTATTTATAGACTAAAGCAGATATAGCGAAGATAGATCATCTATTTTTGATGTGACAGTCATGGGCTTCGACTTCATCAGAATAGGGGATGGATCTATTAAGAAGGTAGTAGGGTGTGAAGTCCTGGTATTTGGATGACATACACACAGTAAGAAGTGAAATTCCTCTACGATCGGTTATACCGTGGTTGTCACACAGTAATTTCTCCACATAGGATATGGATATAATATCAGACATTCTTGTTCCTGGATCTATGGTTTTAGATCTAGATTTGGGTAGTTTCCCATTCTGGATACTTTGACAGCATTCTAAACGTGTTTTAAAATGGACGACTCCTAGCACGGTAGTATACCGGCAGGTGAAGGAGTCACCCTCTCTAAAGGTGTCTTACAGACTAAAAGGGAGAGGGATGTGCATGATTGGCATATCACTTGCTTAGGCAATTGAGTCAATCATGAGATGTCAAGTACCACACCAGATGTTGTTTCTGCACTAGATGCAATAATTTGATATTAATCCAATCCTTGAGAAACATTCGGACGCAGTTTTAGAACATAAGTGGTTGTTCTAAGGATTTGATAACGACGGCCTCCTTTGGGAGATAGTTATCATTCCAGGCTTCCAAGGTGACCCGGATGACAAAGTGACTGTCAGAGTTATAGTTTTCCCTCTGACGAGGGGCTGTAGTTTGGACAGGTGGTCCAACCGGATACCGAGGGAGGCATGGTGCAGGATACTAATTAAAATCAGTTGACGATACAGTCTAAGAAGTTTGCTGGATTTGGAGTTCATTTATGAACTGGGTCCCATCAGATATCCAGACATATTCTAAGACAGGTATTGCTCATTTCGGGAGATGGCTTTCTCAGCGAACTTGAGACAAAGAGAAACATAGAAAGGAACATCAGGGCGGATCCACTAACTGAGGCTATTTCTCGAAAACAATAGTTTTACAAACGAGTTTTGTAAGACTGATCAGTAGAGAAGTTGGGTGTTCGGTATCACACGAGCTATGAGTATTCGACATCACAATAATTATCCTTAAGTGCAAGTGGGAGATTGTTGGATATAGTGCCCTAAAAGTCAATTATTGGATCGCAGGTACGTGATTGCAATGATTGAGGGAGGACCTATACCGGTAGGACAGTCTTGCTCGAGATGATAGTATGCTATCTGGTTTTTCTTTATCATAGTGTACATGCTTTAGTTCACTATTGCATGTTGATAGAGCCCATAGGATTCTTGCTTGACTGCCAGCAGTATGATGGCAATCATATACATGGGAGCTGGGGTCTATAAGCACATCCTTAAAGTGTCCCTAGTCGTAGGAGTTTCGAGACAGGGCATCGATACTCCAAAGTAGACTAGTGTATACAGTCGAGACCCCGACGAGAGGCAGTGGCCGGTCTTATAAGCCATTGGTGTCCGTTGGTTCACTTAAGATGTATACAGGTGCTCATTGGGTTATGAGTACACCGGATAGGACCCGCTGGGAACATGCTAGTTGGTATTATACATATCGTCAGATAGCAGTTCCCAGGTAACATGTGTACAGCTTAGTCTGTCGACCTAAGATCGTCATTTGTCTCGTGTGAGTTCCCACTGTGCTTTGATTACCACCCTACCACGGCTCAAAGGAGTCGTGCAAACAGGTTTTAGATGGGTACAGTCCCGAGCCACATGGAGGCAGTAAGCGGATCGTCGTGGATTCGTCTCTCCAGGTATTGGGGATGAGATCGCGCTGTGTTTAGGAGAGCCATTACATGAAATCCCTGGCCAGTGTAATCGAGATTTACTGGTAGGTATTCCAGTAGTTTCTCTGGATGTTCTAGGCTTCACTCCGACACGACTTATACCGCTATTAGGAGTCTGACGTTTACCAGCCCCCTAGGCCCTATATGCGATACTCATAGACGAACAGATCGGACTGTACAGATATTGTCACTGTCAGGCTCAGTAGGGTTTCTGGATGAGTTCGCTCGTCAGCTTCCCTTCCGATCAATACATAGGCAACCGTTACGTATAGCTAGTACCACTGACGTGCTTGTGGTTATACCCGGTGCTAGGGTAACGTTTTAGAAATCGTTTTGCGAATTTTCCCGTTTTAGGGCAAAATTGTCGGTTTTTCCCGTTTTAACCCGATTTCGATCAAACGACCGTATAAGCTTACCGACATCTAATTTGGCCAAAATAAAGCTTGTGCGCGAACTTTGGGAGTATTTGGGAGGTTTTGGTTCAGATAGATTTTTTCCCGAAAAAAATATTATTTTAAGCGGTGTTTTGTGCACGTAAATCGGGAAAATTTTTCTTTTGTGAATAAATTAATTTTGTCACTAGAATTATTTTAGAAACTTCTTTTTAAATATCTAGATATTTTTGGAGTGCAAAAGGAATTATTTTTAAAAGAAAAGAAAAGGTGAAAAGGTGGCAAAATGCATTTATTAGCTTTTATTACTCATTTTCCTAGCAATTTCTTCACCCAAAATTCACAAAAATACCCCCCACTCACCTTGGCCGACCCTAACTCCCCCATTTCTGTCAAAAATCATTCCAAGCTCATTTCTCTCTCATTTCCTTTCAAAAACACATAAAGATATCAAAAAATAAATCCAAAAATTCCTATGTAAATATTAAAACTTTTTCCTTCACTAATTCTTCATGGATCTTCATCAAAGCTTGAGTTTTGGAGGCTAAAGTGATGGATCTAAGTTCTTTTTGGTGTTCTTGAGGAGGTATAATTTCTTACCTTAATCCATAATTAATTGCTTTAATCTTTAACTAGCTAATTTAGTTAACTAGTTAAGTGCTTAGTTTAGCATTTAAATTATGATTAATTCATTATATTTGGTTTAAGAAATTCATGTTAGGGTTAATTTTTGATTAAGTGATTAGTGTTTATTTGAAGTGTTAAATTGGGTTTTAGAAAAGATTAATCTAGTAGAAAATGTTAAAAATTGCTAATAAGCATTTTGTTTAATTAAGCAAAATTGCTTACTAGATTTTTGCTAAAACATAATTAGCGAGTGTAAAAAATATAGGATTGGTTTAGATAGCTTAGTTAAGCTATTTTAAGGTATTTGTAATTGTTAGATTTGGGTTATCTTGAATCTAGTGCGATATATTGCGATAGGTTGCTTACTAGATTTCGGGGTTTTCCGACGTAGGGTTCGTTTGGTAGTTGCGAGGTTATATTCAGTGTATTCCTCATAATTTTTGTGTTGTGTTGCGCGATCGGGACGATCGGGGTCCAGACGTGGTGTTTTGTAGTTTAGCGACCCCAATTAGGGTTTTAGCCGATATCGTGCGCGATAGATGCGCTAAGCGCGCAGTGTAATTTTCCGGGCGTTTTCGTCGCGTTTCGTTGTCTTTCCGTCATTATAGGATATTTAGCTTATGTGTTGTATTTATGAAATTTTAGGTTCGCAAGCAGGGACTTCGGGTGCTGCGGACAAGGGGAAGCAGGTGGTCGGATTTTCTTAGCTCGAGACCATCGGTGAGTAGATTTAACATCTACGGGGAAATCGCCCGTATGGCGTTATGCGTCGGGGCGAATATGATATGATAGCTGCATGTATTTGCATATTAGTTACTTTCATATGAATGTCATTGCATAGCATTATCTGTTGTACTTGACTCGTACCATTAGATATAACACATCACTGTTGGTTCATGTTGCACGAGCACTAAATTGTATGCTACACCCACACCGTCTGTAATTGCCATGACACGCACAAACACCTACATATGTGATATGATAGTGGATAGGAATGATTAGAGTAGTAACTCATATTCTATCGTGCATATGAAATACTGTGGACACATACATACGTGATATTGCATTGGGTAGGAATAGTTAAGGTACTGAACCTTACTCCACTTCACTTATATCTTGTTATAATTACCTATACATCATGCATACATATTGACATGTACACCCTCGTACTTGATTACATGTGGATACTTAAACCCTGCTACACTTACATGTACACTTCATATGATACTGCATTTATTTTCGAAGGAATTGGGAACCGCCTGATATGTTTTTAAAGCTAGATTCAATTTAAAGAGCGGTTTTCCCTTTATATGCTCATATTGATGTTTTATGTTGCATATATCAGTTTTATATGGATTTTACGCATTGAGATATGGATTTCATATGATTTATGGATTTGAGAACCGTGGGGGATATTTTCAAGAAAACTTTGTATTGTTTGAAAACCCGGTTTCTCTTGATATGATATTTGATGCGTCCACCATGTGATTTCTCGGTTCTGAGATTTGGCTTGTGATACCCGATTCGAGGAGCGGGATGCACCGTCTGCGGGTATATGGTGGACCCGGTATGGTACCCCGGGGTGAGTGGTGATTTCGTGGTGTAGACGATAAACCTGACGGTGGGACCACTACCTACCGGTGATTGTATTTGGACTCGGCGGTTATCTTGGAGATACCGACCGGAGTGAGGTATGACATATCGTCAGGGCTAGTCATGGTGACAGCGCCTGAGTTATGAGGATTTACGTGTCGATGCTAGACACGGGTTTCATGATGTTTCGAGTGTCGGTGTTTGACACTCAGGTTTTCGTGAGACATACAGGATTTGAGGGCCGATCTTAGGATGCGGTGCCTGAGGATTTGGGATTTGATGTATCAGTGAGGGACACTGGTGTTTTTCCATGCTGTTGATTTTTGCATGAGATTTTATATTATATCATCCCACACTCAGGATGATGTTGATATGCATCGTTTCATGTAGTTGTAGTACCCTGATGATGTACCTTTACATGATTGTTGCATATTCACCTATCATACTTATGCTATCGGATTACTTGTGATAGATAGATCGCTGTTCGTGCATACTTGCGATTACTGTATGATGTTAGTTACTATTCACGAGTTGGCAACTCACCCCCGTTGTGCCACAGTGTTGTGCAGGACTTACCCTCTGAGTAGTCGCGGCAGGGCATCTTTTCATCTCTACTTTTGCGGATACCGCTACGGTTGGCTGTGAAGCCTTGCTTTTAGGTGGGTTGCGGTTATCTGTTTGTACTTTGTATATTTTTTTGTTGGATCTAGTATTCTCCATCTACCACTATGTTGTATATGACTTAGAGACGACTTGTGAGGATTCAGTGTTATATTTTGTGGTGACTTTGGGTGCCGTGCTCGTGGGAGCCGGTTTTTGTTGAAAAGTTTTACTTCTTTATGCAGTTTTCTTTTATATTTCTTCGCTTCGGCGTCGTATATGTGTTGTGGTGGTTGTCTCCGCCGTTGGGCGTGATTTGCTCCCGTTTGGGATGCTTTTATTTATTATCTATGTTGTACCCGTTTTCGGGGTTAGTTTTTACAAAGGAGGTGCTGCCGAAATTTTTAAGAACGAAAACTAAACTTAAAGATTTTTACTTGAAAATTTCCGAATATTTAAAACTATGTTTTTCTCCGTTGGTCCAGTTTTGGGTGGTTTAGATTTCTGGGTTTCGGCTTACTTAAGTTGCGTACGCCTTTAGACGTTACGTAGTTTAAGTGCCGGTTACGGGCCAAATTTGGGTCGTGACAAAGTTGGTATCAGAGCGCTAGGTTTTTACCTTTCGGAGTGTAGGATGACCTTGGTATGATGGAGTAGGTAGCTTAAGCAGAGTGGCGTAGCGTGTGTATGTTCCGCGGCATACTTACGACATGATACTCCGCCTAAGTGACCTTAGGACTTTTGATTGATGTTCCTTCCGTGATTGATATACATCCTTGTGATTCGATTTCCGTTTCCTTATCGAATCTTGTTTCAATTTCCAGCCTATATGCCGCCGAAGACTACGAGGGCACAGAGAGCGGCCGCGAGGGCCGAGGCCAGAGTCGACTCGTCTGAGGCGAGGGTTGACCAGGGCGATACACCTGTGGTACCGGAGCACATTGCTATGATTGGTGCTGGTATGCAGGATCTGCGCCAGATTGTGGGGACTTTAGTAGAGGCCATTCGAGCACAAGGGCAGGCTGTTGTTCCACCCGTTGCAGGGACCACGATGGTACCTACTGATCCGGCAGTTGTAGTTTCAGCTCCAGAGGTTATTACCGTGTCACTGACGGAGTTCATGAAGCTGAGGCCTCCGGTGTTTACTGGCACAGATGTTACTGAGGATCCGCAGTCTTTCATCGACCGGATGGCCAGGATTTGTCGCTCACTCCGATGCTCTGACGAGAGATGGGTAGAGTTTGCGAGTTTCCGGCTGGAGGGTATGGCCCAGAAGTGGTGTGAGTCGTTGGAGAGGGGCAGAGTCACTGGTCTTGCTCCTATGACCTGGGCTGAGTTTGTGACGTCGTTTCTTGCCCGTTTTCTTCCACCGAGCGTCATGGATGCGCGAGCGCGCAGATTTGAGTCTTTACGTCAGACGCCGGGGATGACGGTGTCGGAGTATGATGTATTGTTTACTGAGCTGTCGGTGTATGCTCCGTACTTGGTGGCGACTGAGGAGATGAGGGTGAAAAGGTTTGTTCGAGGCCTGCTTACCCAGTTATTCCTAGCCATCAGCATTCAGCATTGCGACACGTATGCGGCAGCTGTCGATGCAGCCCTATTAGTGGAGGAGCGTCTAGCTGAGTCATCGGTTGTTCCAGAACCGAAGAGGACTCGTACGGATGAGCCAGCACGAGGACCGAGGTTTGTCCGCAGAGGAAGAGTTCCATCAGAATCGGGGAGTAGCAGAGACGTGGGACGTGGCCAGTTATTCAGTTCTTATTCCCAGGAGGGCCAGCGACCGTCTTATGGATGCTTTGGTTGTGGCAGTTTGCAGCATCTTGTTCGGAATTGTACTGTGGTGCGTCAGAGAGGGCCAGCAGTACCGCAGGTTACCTTACCACCTTCTCCGCCTCAGAGAGCGTTGCCTCTTATTCCTGTTGTTGCGCCGCGTCAGACTCCTACTCAGAGAGGTCGTGGTCGCGGTGGTTTTGTGCCGAGAGGACGAGGTGGCAGAGGCAGAGGACATGCAGTAGCCGGTAGAGGGCAGGCACGGGTTTTTGCCTTGACTCACCAGGACGCTCAGGCGTCTAATGCTGTGGTTTCAGGTACCCTTTCCTTATGTTCTTTCGATGCACATGTTCTTTTCGATCCGGGATCTACGCATTCGTATGTTTCTACGCACTTCGCGCCGAGGTTAGGCCGAGAGTCGTGTTTGCTAGATCAGCCGTTAGTAGTGACTACTCCTGTGGGAGAGTCGTTTGTTGCGCGGCACGTGTTCCGATCATGTGCTGTCCGCTTAGGAGACAGAGATCTGTCCGTCGACTTGATCCTTCTTGAGATGTTGGACTTCGACGTTCTGTTGGGCATGGATTGGCTAGCTACTTGCTATGCGTCCGTGGACTGCCGCGAGAAGACAGTTAGATTTTGTTTTCCCGGCGAGTTAGTGTTTGTTGTGCAGGGAGACCGTGGTGTCGCCCCTCACAGTTTGGTTTCTGTTCTGTGCGCTAGTCGGCTTTTGAGGAGGGGATGTCGGGGATTCTTAGCTTTCATTCATGATACTGGAGCTACGGTGGAGTCGTTGGACCAGGTTTCTACCGTGCGAAAATTTCCCGATGTCTTTCCCGATGAGTTACCTGGGTTGCCGCCAGAGCGCGATATTGAGTTTTGCATTGATCTGATTCCTGGCACGGAGCCTATTTCTATACCGCCTTATCGGATGGCTCCGGCAGAGCTTAGAGAGCTTAAAGATCAATTGCAAGAGTTGCTTGTTTTGGGACTTGTGCGTCCGAGTGTTTCGCCGTGGGGAGCTCCTGTTCTGTTCGTCAAGAAGAAGGACGGCAGTTTGAGGCTATGTGTGGATTATCGTCAGTTGAACCGAGTTACGGTGCGGAACAGGTAACCTTTACCCCGCATTGACGATTTATTTGATCAGCTCCAGGGTGCGAAACATTTTTCGAAGATTGATTTGCGTTCGGGTTATCATCAGTTGCGGGTTCGGAATGATGACATTCCGAAGACTGCTTTTCGTACGCGCTATGGGCATTATGAGTTTTTGGTGATGTCGTTCGGACTCACCAATGCACCAGCAGCGTTCATGGATCTGATGAACCGGATTTTCAGGCCGTTCCTCGACCAGTTCATTATAGTGTTTATTGATGACATACTGGTCTACTCTAGGAGTCATGAGGAGCATGAGCAGCACTTGAGGATTACTTTGCAGATATTGAGAGAGCACCGGCTGTATGCTAAATTCTCAAAGTGCGCATTTTGGCTCGATCGAGTTGACTTCCTGGGTCATGTGGTGACTGGTGATGGTATTCTTGTGGACCCGAGGAAGATCGAGGCTGTACAGTTTTGGCCCAGACCTGTATCGGTGACGGAGGTCCGCAGCTTTTTGGGCTTAGCTGGTTATTATCGCCGTTTTGTGCAGGATTTCTCGAGTATCGCTGCACCACTGACTGGACTGACCCGGAAGGGGATTCCTTTTCTCTGGACTGATGCGTGCGAGCAGAGTTTTCAGCAGTTGAAGACTCGGTTGACGACAGCACCGGTTCTTTCTTTACCTTCTGGATCAGGCGGCTTTGTTGTTTATTGTGATGCTTCTCGAGTGGGGCTCGGCTGTGTTTTGATGCAGCATGATAGGGTGATTGCATATGCTTCTAGGCAGCTGAAGAAGCACGAGCAGAATTACCCCACTCACGATCTTGAGATGGCAGCGATAGTCTTTGCGTTGAAGATTTGGAGACACTACTTGTACGGAGAGTCGTATCAGATCTTCACGGATCACAAGAGTTTGAAGTACATCTTCCAGCAGCGAGATCTGAACCTGAGACAGCGTCGATGGATGGAGCTAGTGAAGGATTATGATTGTGAGATCCTTTATCACCCGGGCAAGGCGAATGTGGTAGCTGATGCTTTGAGTCGTAGGCCCGTGGGTAGCTTGTCCCAGTTGAGCGCAGTTCAGTGTCAGTCTTCTGCAGATTGGCAGCTCTTGTGTGATAGTAGAGTGCAGTTCGAGTTCACTTCCGCTGGGGGACAGCTTGCTCATGTCCGCGCCCGTCCACTTCTTTTTGATCGTATCCGTGAGGCGCAGCCCAGCGATGCCCGTTTGATTGAGATTCTTGAGCTTGTTCGGCAGGGAAGAGTTTCGGAGTTCATGATTGATGACCAGGGTGTGCTACGATGTGGGACTCGTTTGTGTGTACTAGATGTTGATGGGTTGAGACGCGAGATCCTAGAGCAGGCACATCAGTCGGCCTTTAGCGTTCATCCAGGTTCCACCAAGATGTACCGTGACTTGAGGGACTTCTACTGGTGGGAAGGGATGAAGCGTGATATATCGGACTTCGTTTCGAGGTGCCTGACTTGTCAGCAAGTCAAGGCTGAGCATCAGAGACCGGCTGGAGAGTTGCAGCCTTTACCCGTTCCGGAGTGGAAATAGGAGCAGATTTCCATGGACTTCATTGTGGGTCTACCCAGGACCAGTCGAGGGTATGACTCCATTTGGGTTATTGTAGACCGCTTGACGAAAGCGGCTCACTTTCTTCCAGTGAAGACCACTTTCGGTTTTGCTCAGTATGCTCAGTTATACATAGATGAGATTGTGCGTTTGCACGGTGTTCCCACATGCATAGTATCCGACAGAGGCACCCAGTTTACTAGCCGTCTTTGGCAGAAGCTTCAGGAAGCTTTGGGTACCCGGCTGAGTTTTAGTACCGCTTTTCATCCACAGACCGATGGCCAGTCGGAGCGGACTATACAGACTCTGGAGGATATGCTCCATGCATGTGTGCTTGATTTTGGTGGCAGTTGGGATCGTCAGTTGCCGTTGATTGAGTTCTCCTACAACAACAACTTTCAGGAGACTATTCAGATGGCACCTTTTGAGGCTTTATATGGTAGGAAGTGTCGATCGCCAGTCTGTTGGACCGAGCTTAGTGAGAGTTTGGTTTTGGGACCCCAGCTAGTTCAGGAGACCACGGAGAAGATCCTGCTGATTCAGGATAGGATGAGAGCAGCCCAGTGCAGGCAGAAGTCTTATGCCGACCATCGTTGTCGCAGACTTGAGTTCGCAGTGGGGGATCATGTATTCCTGAGGATTTCTCCGATGAAGGGCGTTATGCGATTTGGGAAGAGAGGGAAGCTCAGTCCCAGATTTGTAGGTCCTTTCGAGATCCTTGAGCGAGTGGGTTCTGTTGCTTATCGTTTGGCGCTCCCGCCCAGTTTTCCGGATGTTCACCCCGTTTTTCATGTGTCGATGCTTCGTAGATACCTTCATGATCCTTCTCACATGATTCAGCACGAGACCGTTCAGCTTGAGCGCGATCTTTCGTTCACCGAGCAGCCGGTAGTTATTTTGGATCAGCAGGTGAAGAAACTTCGGTCAAAGGTCTTGCCATCTGTGAAGGTTCTTTGGCGTAGCCCGACTAGTGAGGAGATCACTTGGGAGGCCGAGAGCGAGATGCGGAAGAAATTCCCTCATCTTTTTGAAGGTACGCTTAGTATGAAATTTTAATTCGGGGACCGAATTTCTATAAGGAGGGGAGATTGTAACGTTTTAGAAATCGTTTTGCGAATTTTCCCGTTTTAGGGCAAAATTGTCGGTTTTTCCCGTTTTAACCCGATTTCGATCAAACGACCGTATAAGCTTACCGACATCTAATTTGGCCAAAATAAAGCTTGTGCGCGAACTTTGGGAGTATTTGGGAGGTTTTGGTTCAGATAGATTTTTTCCCGAAAAAAAATTATTTTAAGCGGTGTTTTGTGCACGTAAATCGGGAAAATTTTTCTTTTGTGAATAAATTAATTTTGTCACTAGAATTATTTTAGAAACTTCTTTTTAAATATCTAGATATTTTTGGAGTGCCAAAGGAATTATTTTAAAAAGAAAAGAAAAGGTGAAAAGGTGGCAAAATGCATTTATTAGCTTTTATTACTCATTTTCCTAGCAATTTCTTCACCCAAAATTCACAAAAATACCCCCCACTCACCTTGGCCGACCCTAACTCCCCCATTTCTGTCCAAAATCATTCCAAGCTCATTTCTCTCTCATTTCCTTTCAAAAACACATAAAGATATCAAAAAATAAATCCAAAAATTCCTATATAAATATTAAAACTTTTTCCTTCACTAATTCTTCATGGATCTTCATCAAAGCTTGAGTTTTGGAGGCTAAAGTGATGGATCTAAGTTCTTTTTGGTGTTCTTGAGGAGGTATAATTTCTTACCTTAATCCATAATTAATTGCTTTAATCTTTAACTAGCTAATTTAGTTAACTAGTTAAGTGCTTAGTTTAGCATTTAAATCATGATTAATTCATTATATTTGGTTTAAGAAATTCATGTTAGGGTTAATTTTTGATTAAGTGATTAGTGTTTATTTGAAGTGTTAAATTGGGTTTTAGAAAAGACTAATCTAGTAGAAAATGTTAAAAATTGCTAATAAGCATTTTGTTTAATTAAGCAAAATTGCTTACTAGATTTTTGCTAAAACATAATTAGCGAGTGTAAAAAATATAGGATTGGTTTAGATAGCTTAGTTAAGCTATTTTAAGGTATTTGTAATTGTTAGATTTGTGTTATCTTGAATCTAGTGCGATATATTGCGATAGGTTGCTTACTAGATTTCGGGGTTTTCCGACGTAGGGTTCGTTTGGTAGTTGCGAGGTTATATCCAGTGTATTCCTCGTAATTTTTGTGTTGTGTTGCGCGATCGGGACGATCGGGGTCCAGACGTGGTGTTTTGTAGTTTAGCGACCCCAATTAGGGTTTTAGCCGGTATCGTGCGCGATAGATGCGCTAAGCGCGCAGTGTAATTTTCCGGGCGTTTTCGTCACGTTTCGTTGTCTTTCCGTCATTATAGGATATTTAGCTTATGTGTTGTATTTATGAAATTTTAGGTTCGCAAGCAGGGACTTCGGGTGCTGCGGACAAGGGGAAGCAGGTGGTCGGATTTTCTTAGCTCGAGACCATCGGTGAGTAGATTTAACATCTACGGGGAAATCGCCCGTACGGCGTTATGCGTCGGGGCGAATATGATATGATAGCTGCATGTATTTGCATATTAGTTACTTTCATATGAATGTCATTGCATAGCATTATCTGTTGTACTTGACTCGTACCATTAGATATAACACATCACTGACGGTTCATGTTGCACGAGCACTAAATTGTATGCTACACCCACACCGTTTGTAATTGCCATGACACGCACAAACACCTACATATGTGATATGATAGTGGATAGGAATGATTAGAGTAGTAACTCATATTCTATCGTGCATATGAAATACTGTGGACACATACATACGTGATATTGCATTGGGCAGGAATAGTTAAGGTAGTGAACCTTATTCCACTTCACTTATATCTTGTTATAATTACCTATACATCATGCATACATATTGACATGTACACCCTCGTACTTGATTACATGTGGATACTTAAACCCTGCTACACTTACATGTACACTTCATATTGTAGGGTTCCTAGGCACTCTAGTGAGGTTCACAAGTGATCAAACATGCACAAATAAAATTTTACGGGTGCCTACAAACCCGACTACGGATCGTTTACTAGATATTTAGGCGAAACATAAACTAGTTAACAATTTAACTAAGGGAACGGACATACAACCTTTGTAGATCCGGTCCACCACCTCCACAGCTCCGCAACAAAGTCCCCTCGGCTGTCCAAAATGAATCCGGAACTCAAGTATCGGTATCATCGAAGAATGGGCGAGCTTGATCGTCGGTTCAATGCCGAAGATGATCTACGTCGAGATATCGCAAGAACAAGCTCCAACTTCATCAAGCTTGGAAAACTTGTGAAGGAAACACCCTATACTACTTGGCAATAGATAGAGGATGAAGAAATAGGAAGTGGGTAAACTTTAGTTTTGGATTTCTCACACTATTTCAACACTTGCCATTGGAGTAGCAAGCTACATCCATGGAAGAAGAAGATGAAGAAGAAGAAGATGATATGATAACTTAAACTAAAATAGAAAATAAAATACAATACTTATCATATCATTGACCATGGTTTAGTGTAGAGACTTAACTTAGGTTAGATAGTGGTTAGGGTTAGATAAAAGACAAGAATGGTGGACTAAGGTCAAAGCTTCAAGAAGCTTTCAAATAAAAACAAATCTAGCAACCATTCTTATCTCTTTATCTTTCCTTTTTCCAAAATAAATAAAAGGAATAAATAAATGATTAAGTAAATGAAAAAGAAACCCTAATCACCAATTAACCATGGTTTAACACTTTACACAAAACCAAGCAAGAATGTATCATCAAACATGATACAATCATGTGCACAAAACTATATCGAATATACAATGTGCACATCCGCGTGAGAAAATCCATTTAAAGTGAACCGATACTAGTTAATGCAAAGTAATATATCAAATATATAATTATGTATTAAATCATTAAATCAACACTTGATTTAACGATCCGGTCATATCGCATATAACCGGCTAGTATCCAATGTGTCGGCTTATCGAATCAATCCTTGATTCGATAACTAGGTTATATCGCATATAACCATTCGATACATTGATCGCGAGAATCAAACACGGTATCACATACATGCATTATTCTCGGTCCCGCACATATCTCATATGCACTCCTATTTCGTTTCGCTTGAACCAGGAAACCTCTGTGTAGGACTCTAAAGACTCGTCAATACGCCGGTAGCAGATGATGATCATATCATGCACCCACAAGCCGCAAGCGGTCTGCCAAACGTAACGGCCACCCGGGTATTGAGCGATCAGAAGATCGACGAGCAAGCCCGCTCACACTCCTGCGAATCCGACCAGTAACACTACCGTATAGTCCGGTCTGTTCGTCTGATATGTCGCATATCTCGCCTAGGGGTGGTAAACGTCAGACCCCAATAGCTCGATAAGTCATGCCGACGTAGGGTCCATAACATTCGTGAAACTACTGATAACACTTACCAGTATATCACTGCAACCCTGGCCAGGGATTTCCTGTTATGGCCAGTCGAGCATTGCACAACATCAACCCCTAATACCGGGAGAGACGAATCCCCTCCTATCGCTCATTGCCTCCATGTGAATCGGGACTGTACCCAAAAACCACCTGTTTGCACAACTCAGTAGAGCCGTGGTAGGGTGGAAATCAAAGCACAGTGGGAGACACACAAGACTCTATGACGATCTCGGGTCAACAGACTAAGCTGTACCAGTGTCACCAGAGAACTGCCATCTGACGTGAGGTATAATACCATCTGGGAGTTCTCGGCGAGTCCGTTCAGTGTACCCAGTCTCCACTGAGCACCCGCATACCATCTTCGATGTCAAACACCAATGGATATGGGATCATCCATCGCCCATCGCATGGGTCGAGAAGATATGCGCTAGTCTACTCTGGAATATCGATGCCCCGTCTCGATATTCCCTCGACTAGGAACAATTCAAGGATGTACTCATGGACTACCCAGGCCCCACTAGTATGATCTACATCATAGTCCTGGAAGTCGAGTACATATCCTAAGGGCTTTATCAACATGTAATCAGAGAGACAGAAAGTATACATGTTAAGACAAAGTGCAACCAGATAGCGTACTATCATGTCGAGCAAGAAAGTCCTACCTATATATGTCCCAGCATCCACTACAATATACATCCAATGTACAGTAATGGCCTCTAGGGCATATATATAACTAACACATATGATACTGCATTTATTTTCGAAGGAATTGGGAACCGCCTGATATGTTTTTGAAGCTAGATTCAATTTAAAGAGCGGTTTTCCCTTTATATGCTCATATTGATGTTTTATGTTGCATATATCAGTTTTATATGGATTTTACACATTGAGATATGGATTTCATATGATTTATGGATTTGAGAACCGTGGGGGATATTTTCAAGAAAACTTTGTATTGTTTGAAAACCCGGTTTCTCTTAATATGATATTTGATGCGTCCACCATGTGAGTTCTAGGTTCTGAGATTTGGCTTGTGATACCCGATTCGAGGAGCGGGATGCACCGTCTGCGGGTACATGGTGGACCCGGTATGGTACCCCGGGGTGAGTGGTGATTTCGTGGTGTAGACGATAAACCTGACGGTGGGACCACTACCTACCGGTGATTGTATTTGGACTCGGCGGTTATCTTGGAGATACCGACCGGAGTGAGGTATGACATATCGTCAGGGCTAGTCATGGTGACAGCGCCTGAGTTATGAGGATTTACGTGTCGATGCTAGACACGGGTTTCATGATGTTTCGAGTGTCGGTGTTTGACACTCAGGTTTTCGTGAGACATACAGGATTTGAGGGCCGATCTTAGGATGCGGTGCCTGAGGATTTGGGATTTGATGTGTCAGTGGGGGACACTGGTGTTTTTCCATGCTGATGATTTTTGCATGAGATTTTATATTATATCATCCCACACTCAGGATGATGTTGATATGCATCGTTTCATGTAGTTGTAGTACCCTGATGATGTACCTTTACATGATTGTTGCATATTCACCTATCATACTTATGCTATCGGATTACTTGTGATAGATAGATCGCTGTTCGTGCATACTTGCGATTACTGTATGATGTTAGTTACTATTAACGAGTTGGCAACTCACCCCCGTTGTGCCACAGTGTTGTGCAGGACTTACCCTCTGAGTAGTCGCGGCAGGGCATCTTTTCATCTCTACTTTTGCGGATACCGCTACGGTTGGCTGTGAAGCCTTGCTTTTAGGTGGGTTGCGGTTATCTGTTTGTACTTTGTATATTTTTTTGTTGGATCTAGTATTCTCCATCTACCACTATGTTGTATATGACTTAGAGACGACTTGTGAGGATTCAGTATTATATTTTGTGGTGACTTTGGGTGCCGTGCTCGTGGGAGCCGGTTTTTGTTGAAAAGTTTTACTTCTTTATGCAGTTTTCTTTTATATTTCTTCGCTTCGGCGTCGTATATGTGTTGTGGTGGTTGTCTCCGCCGTTGGGCGTGATTTGCTCCCGTTTGGGATGCTTTTATTTATTATCTATGTTGTACCCGTTTTCGGGGTTAGTTTTTACAAAGGAGGTGCTGCCGAAATTTTTAAGAACGAAAACTAAACTTAAAGATTTTTACTTGAAAATTTCCGAATATTTAAAACTATGTTTTTCTCCGTTGATCCAGTTTTGGGTGGTTTAGATTTCTGGGTTTCGGCTTACTTAAGTTGCGTACGCCTTTAGACGTTACGTAATTTAAGTGCCGGTTACGGGCCAAATTTGGGTCGTGACAGCCAGTGTATTGATCAGTCATTAGAGTCCCCCACAGACAGTTTACCAAGTTTGGGCGAAACGTTGTAGATGCCGTATGGTCTTATGCCAGGGTTCGAACCATGACACGTGTCATGGTTCCGACAGTTAATACTAGCGGGCTTTGGTTTATGCCGGATTCTAGTATTATATTGTGTCGGAATATTTTAATCTCGTTGTATCCGTATTCGGTCGAATACGGATGCAGGTATATATTTACAGCTGAGGTGTAATCTCGTAATTCGTTACGGGATTATTTTGGGAGTTGCCAGTTTTCTTTTGCCGTCTTTAACATCCCGATCCATGTTTATTTGTTGTGAGCAATTTGCATTTGACTTTGACCATTCCTTTCTTTTTCTTTTTTCTTGCACTATGGGGGGCTGCTCATTTCGTGAGCATAAGGCCTGATTGGGATTTCCTCATCTCATTAAATGGGCCAGGTTTTTTAATATTGGGCATGGTCATTTGTGGTCATTTATGAGGGATGGTCTCTGACCTTGCTTCATTGACTTATGTCTAATTTTGTAGCAGGGTGTTTTTTTGTGGTGAAAAAAAAGAGGGTGAGGGTGTTATCTGTGGTGGGTGGCTGGGAGGCTGTGGGGAATTAATAGGAGGCGATTAATTTTACTTGCATCATGGAGTTTTTTTGGCTCAACACTTCATTCTTAGAATTCCCAGAGAGCACCAAAAAATTCCACAGAGCCCCATTTTGAAATCCTTTGTGGCCATTTCCTCACAATAATGGCCGAGCCCCATTGATGCTTTGCTTCACAAATTTTCTTGTGCTCACAATCCCATTTTGGCAACTTCACTTTTGAGACTAAGTGTTCTACACTCTCTCTACTTCAATCTTAGACATGTCGGCTAGCAAACTTCATGTCCGACTTGCTTCAGTTCAAAGCAGGAGCCCGTATAAAGATTCAAAGACGTGGTGCCATATCGACGGGCGTAATCGGGAAGCGGACTTCATCAGCGCAGTAGCGGGAGTTTGGTGCGGAGTTTAAAGACCGAAGGACACGGATCGATCGGTATAATCTTTCCTAACTCCTTTTATATAATGCTAGTTTATGGTTAATGGAAAGATCCGGGCTTTTTGGCTGCGGTAGCGCCGGTTTCGTAAAATGTTTTTGTTCCGCATTTGGCCTCGTTTAGACGGTCGGGGCGCCGCCGCATCCCAACATGCTTTTCATACGCGCTACGGGCATTATGAATTTTGGGTGGTGTCGTTTGGACTCACCAATACCCCAGCAGCGTTCATGAATGTGATGAACCAGATTTTCAGGCCGTTCCTCGACCAGTTTATTATTGTGTTATTGATGACATACTGGTTTATTCCAAGAGTTGAGAGAAACATGAGCAACACTAGAGAATTGCTTTACAGACATTGAGAGGGCACCAGCTGTTTGCAAAATTCTCGAAGTGTTCCTTCTGGCTTGATAGTGTTGACTTCCTAGGTCATGTGGTTATGGGAGAAGGTATTCGTATGGATCCGAGGAAGATCGAGGCCGTACAGCTATGGCCCAGACCTGTATCAGTGACAGAGGTCCGCAGCTTTTGAGCTTAGACGGTTTTTACCGCAGTTTCATGCAGGACTTCTCAAGTGTCGCTACACCGCTGACCGTACTGACCAGGAAGGGTGTTCCTTTTCTTTAGACTAAATCATGCGAGCTAAGTTTTCAGCAGTTGAAGACTCGGTTGACGACTGCACCAGTTCTATCTTTGCTTTCTGGATCGGGCGACTTTGTCGTTTACTTTGATGTTTCGCGTGTAGGGCTCGGTTGTGTTTTGATGCTGCACGATAGAGTTATCGCTTATGCTTCTCGACAGTCGAAGGAGCACGAGCAGAATTATCCTACTCATGATCTGGGGGTGTCTGCGGTGGTCTTGCACTGATTATTTGGAGGCATTACTTGTACGGAGAGTCGTGTCAGATTTTCACAGACCACCAGAGCTTAAGTACATCTTCCTGCAGCGGGATCTGAGTTTGAGACAGTGCCGTTGGATGGAGCTTGTGAAGGATTAAGATTGTGAGATCCTTTATTAACCGGAGCAAGGCGATTGTGGTAGCTCATGCTTTGAGTCGTAGACCCGGGGGTAGCTTGTTCCAGATAAGCGCAGTTCAGAGATAGTTTTCTGCAGATTTGCAGTTCTTGTGCGACAACTGAATACAGTTTAAGTTCACCTCCACTAGGGGACAGCTTGCTCATGTCCGCGCCCGTCCACTTTTACTTAATAGTTTTCGTGAGGCACAGCCCGCCGATGCTCGTTTGTTTGAGATTCTTGAGCATGTTCGGCAGGGGAGTTCTTGATTAATGACCAGGGTGTGCTACATTTCGGGACTCATTTGTGTGTAACTGATACCGATGGGTAGAGTCGCGAGATCCTAGAGCAGGCACATCGGTCAGCTTTTAGTGTTCACCCAAGTCCCACCAAGATGTAACGTGGCTTGAGAGTTAGTTACAGGTGGGCAGGGATGAAGAGTGATGTTTCGGATTTCGTTTCGAGGTGCCTGACGTTTCAGCGAGCTAAGGCTGAGTATTTGAGACCGGCAGGAGAGTTGCAACCTATAACCGTTCTGGAGTGGGAATGGGAGCAGACCTCCATGACTTTCGTTGTGGGTCTAACCAGGTCTAGTCAAGGGTATGACTCCATTTGGGTGATTGTTGTCCAGTTAACGAAGCGGCTCAGTTCCTTCCAGTGAAGACCACTTTCAGATATGCTCAGTATGCTCAGTTGTACATTGATAAGTTTGTGCGTTTGCACGGAGTTCCTTCATGCATTGTATCCAATAGAGGCACCCAGTTCACTAGCCGTCTTTGGCAGAAGTTTCAGGAAGCCTTGGGTACCTGGTTAACCTTTAGCACCATTTTCCATCCGTATACTGATGGTCAGACAGAGCGGACTATACAGACTCTGTAGGATATGCTTCGTGTGTGCGTGCTTAAGTTTGTTGGCAGTTAGGATCGTCACTTGCCATTGATAGAGTTCTCCTACAAAAACAGTTATCAGGAGATGACTCAGATGGAACATTTTTAGGCTTTGTATGGTAAATAGTGTCGATCACCAGTCTGTTAGATCGAACTCAGCGAGAGCAGGATTTTCGGACCCCAGCTAGTTCAAGAGACTACGGAGAAGAACCAGTTGATTTAGGACAGGATGAGAGCAGCCCAGTGCAGACAGAAGTCTTATGCCGACCATCGTCGTCGCAGGCTTGAGTTTGCAGTGGGTCTGAGGAAGGCAAACTTAGTCCCAGAATTTTAGGTCCTTTTGAGATCCTTGAGCGAGTCGGTACCATTGCCTTTCGTTTGGCACTTCCGCCCAGATTTCCGGATGTTCACCCCGTATTCCTTGTGTCGATACTTCGCAAATACCTTCATGACCCTTCTCACATGATTCAGAACCAGACCATTCAACTAGGACGCGACCTTTTCGTTCACCAACAGCCGATAGTTATAGTGGATCGGCAGGTGGAGAAACTTCGGTCAAAGGTCTTGCCATCTGTGAAGGTTATTTGGCGTAGCCTTTCTAGTGCGGTGATCACTTTGGAGGATGCGAGCGAGATGCGAAAGAAATTCCCTCATCTCTTTGAAGGTACGCATAGTAAGAATTTTAAATTCGGGGACGAATTTTTTTAACGTGGGGAGATTGTAACACCTTAAAATGCGATTAGTGTTAATTAAGCGATAATGCGGGTTTTTAATAAAAGGTTTACCAAAATAGTTTTCTCGCATTTTATATAGATTAATCAATATTTTACTATTAATTGTTTTTGCTTACACACACTTGTGAATGTTAATATGGGGGTTGTTTAGTGTTAACCTTGTTTAGTGGCTATGACACCTTAAACTAATCCATGCCATAATTAACCTTGCACTTAGATACTTGTTGTGAGAGTTATCCACTTGTTTTGGATTGGGAGAGGTGGCTAGGTGAGTCATGGAGGAATTTAATGCAAGCATTGATGAAGGAGGGGGAGAGAGTAAGTGTAAGGGTACACTGACCCTACACTCACCCTCTCATCCTTATCACACCTCACTCTCTCATTCTTATCTCACTCTCTCTCATTCCCAATTATTTCTCTTCTTCTCTTCCCTCAACTAAAACCTTCACTACTTCTTCACTATACCTTGAAAAACCTTCACAAAACTCACTAAACCCTTTGTTAAACTTGATCTAGAGCCTATAGAGATCACTTGGAGCTTGGAAAGCTAGGATCTTTTGAGCTAGTGTGGATAGGTATAACCTCTAAACTGTTAAATAGATGTTATAATGTTGTGTAGCTTATTAGTTTCAGTTTAGAACACTTGAAGTATAGTTTTGTGCACATATCGTATTTTTAGTGTCCGTATAGGTTATCTGTGATCTGCTGTGAACCCGAGTGTATACTGAAAAATCTAGCAATATAGTAGTGTTGTACTAGTGACCCTGAGTGAACACCTGAAACACGAACCCCACCTGAACGGATTTGGCCGGCGACTTTTGGAGGAAATCCGGCCAGCTCGGTTTTCTAGTGGAGTTGGGGCTTGGGTTTTGTAAGGTAGCTGTCTGCAGTTGTTTAGGAGTGTTTGGTACTGCTTGATTTTTTTGTTTTGACAGTATACAAAATCTGGGATCACTTTGCTTGTTTTGACTATGCGCGTTACGTTATCCGACACGGTTTGTGTACTTTGTGTAGCTGTTGCTCTTGGGTTGGTTTCATAGTGTCGCTACGCATGTTAGCCACTAGACGAGCACTTGAGAGTTTATTTGGAGTTGGAGCGTCGGTCAAACGTAGTTTGTATGTATTATTGGTCGATTTCTAATGTGAACTTGTTTTGATTGTTGTATGATTTTAGGATCGCAGGAGGGGACTTCGGATGCTGCGAAGAAGGGAAAGCAAGTGGTTGGCTTTACTTTGCCCAAGATCATCTGTAAGTAGATTTAACATCTACAGGGGAATCGCCCGTATAGCGTTATGCGTCTGGGCTAGATTCAATGATATGATTATTAATTATAAGTATATGTACATAGAGATTGTGCATGAACTTCATTGCATATTATTACTTGTTGTGCCTGGACTTGTACCCATTGGACACTACACAATTATTGACGGTTCATGTTGCACGAGCACTAATTGTATGCTACAAACACACCGTCGGTAATTGCCATGACACGAACATCATATATACATATGTGATATTGTATTGGTCAGCGACAATTAAGACATTGATTCTTATTCCATTGTGCATATGAAATATAGCATACACATATACCATGCTATACCTACATGCTTACACATATACCTTTCTATACCTACATGCTTACACATATACCTTGCTATAGCTACATGTTCACCATTATATGATGTTGCATTAGATTTAGGAGAAATTGGAAACTGCATGAACTATTTAATAACTTGATGCATTTAAATAGCGGTTTTCCCTTGTTATGCTCATATTACTGTTTTATGTTGCATATATTATATTTCATGGATTTACGCATTGAGATATGGATTTCATATAATGTTTTCTGGATTTGAGGACCGTGGTATTTCAAGAAATTATGCATTGTTTGAAAAACCCGGTTTCTCTTGATATGATATTTCGATGCGTCCACCATGAGATTTCTCGGTTCGGAGAATTGTGTTAGAGACCCGATGCGAGGAGTTGGATGAGGCCGTGTGCGGGTACATGGTGGACCCGGTATGGTACCCCGGGGCAAGAAGATGTCCATGGATTAGCCGATGAGCCTGGCAGGGGAGGTGCACTGCCTACCGGTGATAGTATATGGACTCGGAGGATATCTTGAGGATACCGACCGGAGTCATGAGATGGATATAGGCCGAACCGTTCTGCCGGAGCCCGCGGGCCGATCTCGCAGACGGAACCTATTATATGAGGATTTAGGTGTCGATGCTGGACACTAGTTTTCATGATGTTTTTGAGTGTTGATGTTGGAAACTCAGGTTCCATAAGACATACAGGATATGAGGGCCGATCTGAGGATTCGTTGCCTGAGGTATTGGGATTTGGAGTGTCGTTGAGGGACACTGGTTTTTCCACGATGAGGATTCCGTGATGATGATTTTTTTATCCCATACTCCACATTCAATTGATATGCATTGCCTCATGTTTTAGTAGTACTTGATAGAGTACCTTTCATGACTGTTGCATATACATATTGCCATATTACTATCAGTTGCATATGATAGATTATCGCAGTACGTGCATACATGCGATTACCTGCATGATGTTATTTACTATTCATGAGTTGGAAACTCACCTCCTTTGTGCCGCAGTGTTGTTTTGCAGGTTGTCCCTCAGAGTAGTAGAGGCAGGGCTTCTTCTTATCGTATCATCTTTTGCGGCGGATACCGCTACGGCTGACTGTGAGCAGTTTTGCTATAGGTGGGTTTTGCGGTTATCCGATGATGCTCATTGTATATCTTATTGTATCTAGTACTCTCCATCTACTACTTTCATATATTAACTTAGAGACAAGACGTGAGGACGATATTGTATATTTTTTGTGACTCTGGGTGTCATGCTCTTATGAGCCGGCTTTCATTTTGCAGCTTTATCTTTTATGCTGTTTTCACTCTATATTGTCTATTTCTTCGCTACGTCGTCGTATATCTTCTTGTGGTGGTTGTTTCCGCCTTTGGGCGAGATTTGCTCCCGTTTGGGGATGCTATACGTATATCTTTTGTTTGTACCCTTTTCGGGGCTAGTTTTTACAAAGGAGGTGCTGCCAAAATTTTAAGAAAGTAAATTGTCATGCCCCACCCCTAATACAGAGAGTATTATCCGCTCTGGCCGAAACCGCATGATTTTGTCCTTCGGAGCGAACCGGACCCGACCAAGGGCCACTTCCCAGGAGGTCACCCATCCCAGGACTTTCCTGGCCCGAGCACGCTAAACTACGGAGTTCTCAAACTCCTGTAGTGCCAATTCACTTAAAAGGCGCCTCTGTATTGAAGAGTGGTATCATTCTATTTATAGTACAGATCTGCCCTCTTTCAGAATGTATTCCGAAGATTCCCCATTGTTTTATAGTGGGTTCCCATGCTTATCTGATATCAATGGGTATACCGGATAATACCTGGGGTATTACATTCTCCCCCACTTAGAACAATGGTTCATCCTCGAACCACAGACCTACTATTGATGAACCATCTCTGATACCATTCTGTTATGCCCCACCCCCAATACAGAGAGTATTGTCCGCTCTGGCCGAAACCGCACGGTTTTGTCCTTCGGAGTGAACCGGACCCGACCAGGGGCCACTTCCAAGGAGGTCACCCATCCCCGGACTTTCCTGGCCCGAGCACGCTTAACTATGGAGTTCTTAAATTCCGGTAGTACCAGTTCACTTAAAAAGCGCCTCTGTATTGAAGAGTGGTATCATTCTATTTATAGTACAGATCTGTCGTCTTACGGAATGTATTCCGAAGATTCCCTATTGTTTTATAGTGGTTCCCCATGCTTATCTGGTATAAATAGGTATACCGGATAATATAAGAGGTATTACAGGTTTCATGATGTTTCGAGTGTCGAGGTTGGACACTCTGGTTACATGATTTTCATGTGTCGCGAGGGACACACGATGATTTATATCCTCAAACTTTCATGTATATGCTTTTATGATATTTACATGCATGATGTTGTTGTGTCATCGGTTGACACGCGGACGAGATCCACATGCATACAGGCATTTATTATTTACTGTTGGATGTTATCCGCATGCTCATAGACATTGAGTATATTGTTGGCACTTATGCCGTTATGGTCACCCTAGATATCATAATATTACCTTTACGATATAGTTAACCTAGGAAATCATTGTTTATTCGATTTTTACCTGTTGATGTTTTCTACACACGAGTTGGCAACTCACCCCCGTTGTGCCACAGTTCTTACAGGTTGGCCGCATGGATCCGTAGCGGCATCGCTGGCACACAGCTGCATTCAGGTGTTTTGATTTTGTAGGTGGTACATGTTGGATCGTACCCCTCTTGTATTTATTATTCATATTGTATCTAGTCAACTCCATCAATCAAAATTAGTATTTGTGTAAGTAATGAGACTTAGTGAGACTTATGGTTGCGAAACTTAGAGCGAGGGGTTCTCCGCTACTTGTGGTTTTGATGTCTTGCTTATTTCATTATCTTTTGTGGTGATCTTCGCCGTTGGGCGTCGTATTCTTATATTTAGTGTCTTGCGTGGTTGTGATCCGCCGTTTGGCGAAGAGCTAGCTCCCTCTTGGGGATGCCTTTATCATTATCTTGTATAGTGGTTTTGGATCAAAATATACAAAGGAGGTGTTGCCCAAATTTTTAAAATATGAAACAAGTTTTCAAACTAGTAAATTTCACTTGCATTATTCATGTTCCTTTTCTATGCATTTAAGAATACTTGATTTCGTTATACCTTTATTTCAAAACTTCACCTCCTTGATTTTTCTTAAATATGTTTAGATTTTTGGGTTTCGGCTTACTTGAATTACGTGACGCCTTTAGACGTGGCGTGATTTAAGTGCCGGTCATGAGCTAATATTTTGGGTCGTGACACATGAGTACAGCTTAGTCCGTTGACTTGACACTGCTGCTTCGCCTCAAGTGCGTTCCCACTGTTCTTAGATTACTACGCTACCATGGCTCTATTGAGTCGTGCAAACAGGTAGTAGTTGGGTGCAGTCCCGAAGCACTTGGAGGCAGTGGCGGTTAGATATGATTCGTCTCTCCCGGTATTGGGGGTTGATGTCGCGCTGTGTTCGGAACGCCATTACACAAAGTCCCTGGCCAGGGAAAGTGAGATTTACTGGTAGGTACTCCAGTAGTTTCTCAGGATGTTTTGGATTGTACTCCGACACGACTTATACCGCGATTAGACGTCTGACGTTTTACCGCCCCCTAGGCCCGATATGCGACACTCTTAGACGAACAGACCGGACTGTACAGAGATTGTCACATTCAGGCTCGGTAGGAATTCGGATGGGTTTTCCTCATTGGCCTTCTTATCGACATCTACCTGGGGACCGTTACGTACAGCTAGTACCGCTTGCGGCCTATGGTTAAACCCACTTCCAGCGTAGTGTTGAGTCTTTAGAGTCCCACACAGAGGGTTTTCCACCTTTGGGCGCAAAGATGTAGAGGTCATATGGTTTTACGACAAGGTTCGTTCACATACGCGTACTTGTGCATGTTTGGTGTTCGGGTGCTTGATACTAGTGGGCTTTGGTTTAAGCCAGATACTAAAGTTAGATTTTGGGTTGGTTTAGTCTCATTGTAATCGTGTTTCTTGGAACACGGATGTGAGCATGTATATACGGATGATAGAGGCAGAGAAGGAGACATCTCATTAGTGTTTTGACCATTGACTTGATTAAAACCATTATGAGGTGGAGGAAATTGTTTACTAATTTTTATTAAAGATAATTGTGTCATGGCTAATTGGTTTGACCATTTGACTTTGTTGACTATGGTTGACTTAGATATTTTTGTTGAGCACTAGATATTTTGCTAAGCATTAATTATGACATGATAATGGTCAAATCAGAGCAGCCATCACAATTATCCTAATAAAACTAAGTTTTCTCTTTCCTCAAAAGAGAGCTGTCTTTTTTTTTTCTCACTCTCATACTCTCTCATGGTTCTCTCCTTCTTCCTCTCTCAAACCCTAGTGTCTCATGAGTTGAGAATCAAGGGTTATTGAGACTTAGCCACCAAAATCCTTCTCTACTCACTCTAGGCCACTTAGTTTAGCACACCATGTTCCCTAGTTACCTCATTTTAGAGGATAGAGCTCAAGGTAGAGACCTTCGGGTGGATCATCTTTGACGTAGAGAAGCCGGTGAGGAGGCACCATCCAAAACCACTCCAAGGAGCTCACAACAAGGAGAAGAAGGACTTGAAGCTTGTGGTTTAATCTTCTAACATAGTAGTTACCACTCCTATTTAGTTTGTTAGTTAATGTTTAGCAAAGATCCTCATGGATAGTCTATGTTACCTTGTAAAGAAAAATTGATTTTTACCTAATCCGCCTCCCCGTTAACTAGCGGGGTGAGTAACATAGACTTACAGATCCGCGGTGTTATCCTTCGTGTCAACTCTCCTGACCACAATCTCTCGGCGATCAACTATCTCCCGGATCAGATGATACCGCCTCAGAATATGCCTGGATCTCTAATGGGACCTGGGTTCCTTGGCCAAAGCCACAGCTCCATTGTTATCACAATACAAAGGTACTGGATGCTCAATGGATGGAACCACTCTAAGTTCAGTTATGAACTTCTTTATCCAGACAGCCTCTTTGGCGGCATTGTTAGCAGCGATATATTCAGCCTCCATCATCGACTCTGCCACAGTTTCCTGTTTGGAACTCTTCCAAAACACACACACCCATTGAGGGTAAAGACAAATCCCGAGGGCGACTTAGAGTTGTCCTTATCACTTTGGAAGCTTGAATAGGTACAGGACTGTAAGTCCTCGTTACCCACCCCGGTGCTTACGGGGAAGCGGAATAGGTAAAAACGGATTTTTAACACAAGGTAACATGGACTAAAAATAGAGGATCTTTGCTAAACAACAACTAACCAACTAACTACAAGACTTAGCTACAAGGTAAGATGGTTATACCTAGTTCTTAAACTCCTTCTCTTCTTGTTGTGGTCCTCCTTATTGCTAGCTCCTTGGAGTGGTATAGACGGCTCCTCCTCGTCTTTTTCTCTTTGCCGAAGAAAGATCCACCCAAGGGCCTCTACCTTGAGCTCCTACCTCAACCAAGAGGTAACTAGAGTGCTTGGCTTGCTAAACTAAGAACCTTAGAATGAGTAGAGAGATGTCTTGATGGTTTTATCTCACAAAGCTCATGATTTTCAACACATGAAAGAAGAGAGCTTTGAGAGGAAGAGGGAGAGCTTAGCATGAGAGAGAAAGAGCAAGAAAAAAATAACCATGCTCTCATATGAGAATAATAATAATAATAATAACAAAAGAAAATTGTGATGGTTAGTTGAAATGACCATTATCATTTCACATTTAATGCAATTTGCAAGAATCAAGAAGCATTTTGCAAAAGAAATGATCATGGTCAAATGGTCAACAAAAGTCAAATGGTCAACAAAAGTCAAATGGTCAACGAAAGTCAAATAGTCAACCTAACCATGGCACAAGTATCTTAATCATATTTCTCATTCTCTTTAGGGTTTAGAAAAAGTCAACTGTCAAAAACCCTAATAAGATTCTTCTGCCTCTGTCAACTGTGCATACACACCCGCATCCGTGTTCTGAAGAACACGAATACAATGATGCAAAACCAATCCCAAAACAAATACTAGGATCTGGCTTAAACCAAAGCCCGCTAGTAATAACTGCCCGGACACCAAACATGCACAAGTGCGCAGATGTGAACGAACCCCGTCGCAAAACCATGCGACCTCTACTCTGTTTTGCCCAAAGGCAAACAACCCTCTGTATGGGACTCTAAAGACTCGACACTATGCTGGCAGTGGGTTTAACCACAGGCCGCAAGCGGTACTAGCTGTACGTAACGGTCTCCAGGTAGATGCCGATAAGAAGACCGATGAGGTGAACCCATCCGAACTTCTACTGAGCCTGAATGTGACAATCTCCGTACAGTCCGGTCTGTTCGTCTATGAGTATCGCATGTCGGGCCTAGGTGGGCGGTAAACGTCAGACCCCTAATAGCGGTACAAGTAATGCCGGAGTGTAGCCCAGAACACCCTGAGAAACTACTGGAAACACTACCAGTACTTCTCGCTTGCCCTGACCAGGGACTTTGTGTAATGGCTCTCCTAGACACAGCGCGATATCAACCCCCAATACCGGGAGAGACGAATCCTATCTAACCGCTACTGCCTCCAAGTGCTTCGAGACTGCACCCAACTACTACCTGTTTGCACGACTCCTTTGAGCCGTGGTAGGGTAGTAATCAAAGTACAGTGGGAACACACTCGAGGTGAAGTAGCAGTGTCAAGTCGACGTACTAAGCTGTACTCCTGTCACCTAGGAACTGTTATCTGACGATAGGTATAGTACAAACCAATAGTTCCCGACGAGTCCTGTCCAGTGTACTCGTAACCTAATGAGCACCCGCATACTATCTCCAGTACGACGTACTAATGGCTGTGGGACAGACCATCTCCCCTGCTGGGATGAGAAGTGCATACGCTAGTCTACTCCGGAGTATCGATGCCCCGTCTCGATAATCCTATAACTAGGGACCTGTATAAGGATGTGCTTGTAGATTACCTAGTCCCTACTAGTGTGACTGCCATCACAACGCTGGTAATCAAGCAAAGATCCTAAGGGCTCCACTAATATATATAGGCGATATGCTAAAAGAAACACATGCACATATTAAAGTAGAAACAAACCAAGTAGCATACTACCATTTTGAGCAAAATTGTCTATACAACTGTGAATATCCCAAGCTTCCATTAAGTAATATACAAACTAGTATGATACAGTAATGGCCTCTAGGGCATATACACTAACAATCTCCCACTTGCATTAGGGCCATGTACTGGCCTATCGAAGACTTATCATCTCGATCAGCCGCTCGAACTGAGTCTGGGGTATGGCCTTTATGAATGGATCTGCATTGTTATGTTCTATAGCAACCCTCCGAACCTCGATCTCCCGGCGATCCATGATCTCCTTGATCAGGTGATACCGCCTCAAGATGTGTCTGGACTTCTGATGGGACCTGGGTTCCTTTGCTAAAGCTATAGACCCGTTTTTGTCACAATACAGAGGTATTGGATCAACAATGGACGGAACCACCTGAAGTTCTGTTAAGAACTTCTTCATCCAGATGGCTTCTTTTGTGGCATCAGATGCTGCGATATACTCCGCTTCCATCGTCGAGTCAACAACGGTTTCCTATTTGGAACTCTTCCAACACACCGCCCCTCCATTGAGAGTAAAGACATAACCCGACATGGATTTGGAGTCATCCTTGTCACTTTGGAAGCTGGAGTCAGCAAAGGCCTCGATCTGGAGGTCTTTTCCACCGTAAACAAAAAACATATCCTTGGTCCTTCTCAGGTACTTCAGAATGTTCTTTACCGCTATCCAGTGCTTCTCCTTAGGGTTTGACTGATACCGGCTTACTACACTCAGTGCATAAGCTACATCTGATCTGGTACATAACATCGCATACATTATAGAGTTTACCATAGAGGCGTAGAGTATAATAGACATGCGATCCCTTTCCAAATCAGTATTGGGAGACATCTCTTTAGAGAGGGTGATCCCGTGACAAGCCGGTAAATTACTACGCTTGGAATCTTCCATACTGAATCTTTTCAGTATGGTGTCGATGTACCTGGACTGTGAAAGTCCTAATATCCTCTTGGACCTATCACGATAGATCCGGATCCCCAGAATGTAAGAGGCATCACCCTGGTCTTTCATGGAGAACCTGTCTGACAAGAACCCTTTGACAGATTGTTGCATAGGAATGTCATTTCCTATGAAGAGAATGCCATCCACGTATAAAACGAGGAATACGACAGTTCGTGCTACAATTTTACTATAAATACATGGTTCATCTAGATTTTTGATAAAGCCAAATTCTTTGACCGTCTCATCAAAACAGATGTTCCAACTCCGCGATGCCTGCTTCAGTCCATAAATGGACTTAAGCAACTTGCACACCTTCCCATTGTTAGTTATATGTATTCCCTAGAGGCCATTACTTTACATACGATGTATATTGTAGTGGATGCTTGGACATATATAGGGAGGACTTTCTTACTCGACATGATAGTACGCTATCTGGTTGCTCTTTATCTTAACATGTACTCTGATTGTCTGTATGTTACATGTTGATAAATCCCTTAGGATATGTACACGACTACTAGGACTATGATGAGATCATACTAGTGGGGCCGCGGTAGTCGACGAGTACATCCTATAACTGTTCCTAGTCGAGAGTGTATCGAGACAGGGCATCGATACACCAGAGTAGACTAGAGTATACGCATCTTGACCCATATGATGGGCGATGGATGATCCCATATCCATTGATGTTTGACATCAAGGATAGTGTACGGGTGCTCAGTGGAGACTGGGTACACTGGACGGACTCGCCGAGAACTCCCAGATGGTATTATACCTCACGTCAGATGGCAGTTCTCTGGTGACACTGGTACAAGTTAGTCTGTAGACCCGAGATCGTCATAGAGTCTTGTGTGATTCCCTCTATGCTTTGATTTCCATCATACCACGTCCAAAAGGGCATGCAAAATGGTGGCTTTTGGGTACAGTCCCGAATCATATGGAGGCAATGAGCGATAGGAGGGGATTCGTCTCTCCCGGTATAGGGAGTTGATGTTGCGTTGTGTTCGATTGGCTATAATTGGAAATCCCTGGCCAGGGTTGCTGAGATTTACTGGTAAATGTTATCAGTAGTTTCTCGAACTGTTATAGACCTCATATCAAGATGACTTATCAAGCTACTGGGGTCTGACATTTACCACCCCTAGACGAGATATGCGATATATCAGACGAAGAGACCGGACTGTACAGAAGTGTTACTGACTGGATTCGCAGGAGAAAGTACAGGCTTGCTTGTTGATCTTCTGATCGTTCAATACCTGGGTGGCTATTACGTTTAGCTGACCGCTTGCAGCTTGTGGGTGTTTGATATGATCATCACCTACTGCCGGCGTATTGACGATTCTTTAGAGTCCTACACAGAGGTTTCTTGACTCAGGCAAAACGGAGTAGGAGCACATATATGATATGTGCGGGACCGAGAACAATACGTATATGTGATACCGTATAAGATTCTTGTGATATGAGATATCGGCCGGGTATATGTGATATAGCCGGGTCATCGGATCAAGTGTTGATTCGATGAAACAATACAGATTATATTAGTCGGTTATTTATGAAATAGCCGGATTATCGGATCAAGTGTTGATTCGATAATTTAATGTATAATTATATATTTGATATATTAAATTACATTAACTAATATAAGCTCACTAAAAGATTCTTTTTCTCACTCTGGTAATACATTGATATATATGCGATATATGTTAATTGTACTATTTTATTTTATTAAAATAAATATTGTATATGTGATATATGTTGGATATAGTGCCCTCAGAGTCAATTATTGGATCACAGGCACGTGATTGCAACGATTGAGGGAGGACCAATACCGGTAGGACAGTCTTACTCAAGATGATAGTATACTATCTGGTTTATCTTTATCATCGGGTACTGCTTTAGGTGACCTTAGAGGTCGCTATTGCACGTTGATAAAGCCCCTAGGATTCTTACTTGATTGCCAGCAGTATGAGGCGATCATATACGTGGGTGCTGGGGTCTATAAGCACATCCTTAGAAGGTGCCTAGTCGTGGGAGTTTCGAGACAGGGCATCGATTCTCCAGAGTAGACTAGTGTATACAGTCGAGACCCCGACGAGGGGCTGTGGCCGGTCTCACAAGCCACTGGTGTCAGTTGGTTCACCTAAGATGTATACAGGTGCTCATTGGGTTATGAGTACACCGGACAGGACTCGCCGGGAACGTGCTAGTTGGTCTTATACCTGACGTCAGATAGCAGCTTCCTAGTGACATGTGTACAGGTTAGTTCATCGACCTGAGATCGTCATTTGTCTCGTGTGAGTTCCCACTGCGCTTTGATTACTACCCTACCACGCTCAAAGGAGACGAGCAAACAAGTTTTAGTTGGGTACAGTCCCGAGCCACATGGAGGCAGTGAGCAGATCTTCAGGGGTTCGTCTCTCCCGGTATTGGGGGTGAGGTCGCGCTGTGTCTAGGAGAGCCATTACACGAAGTCCTTGGCCAAGATAGAAGATTTACTGGTAGGTATTCCAGTTGTATCTCAGGGTGTTCTGGGTACACTCCGACACGACTTGTACCGCTTTTGGGGGTCTGACTTTTACCAACCCCCTAGGCCCGCCATGCGATGCTCATAGACGAACGGACCGGACTGTACGGATATTGTCACTGACAGGCTCAGTAGGGTGTCAGGATGAGTTCGCTCATCGACGTCCCTTTTGGACAATACCTGGTAGCCCGTTATGTATAGGCTAATACCTCTGACGTGCTAGTGGTTAAATCCGCAACCAAAGTATTGATGAGTCTTTAGAGTCCCCCACAGACTGTTTTCTCAAGTTTCGGGCGAAACGCTGTAAAGGCCGTATGGAGATATGGCAGGGTTCGATCAGATACGTGCGGTATTGCACGGATCATGATCAGACGGATTTTACTAGCGGGCTTTGGTTTAAACCGGATCCTAGTATTAGACAGTGTAGTTTTGTCTCTTTGCATTTGTGTTCAGTGGGAATACAAATGCGGGTATGTATATACAGTCGCGGGGTTTTCCTGTAATTTATTACGGGATCAGTTTTCTGAAGTTGCCAGTTTGCTTTCCGTTTCGGCCAGTTTTTCTTTTGTTCCTTCACGGCCGAACTTTTCGATGGAGGGGGTTATTTGCAGTTGTGCAAATTACATTTGTAGAGGAGGTCCTTTGTAAAATTGAGGCTTCATGATGGTTCTACCATCATGAGATTCTTTTTCCATCTGTTCCCATGCATTTATAGTGATGGTTATGGAAAGGATGTGGAGTTGATATTGTTGTGACTTATTTATCTTTTTATCACTCATTTTTCTCCTCTTGATTGATTCATTCTTTTTCCCACAACCAAGAGATGAGGCCGGCCACTTTGAGGGGTGAGGAGAGAGAGGTTCATTTGTATGAGGGAAAACTCATCATCTCCTTCCATGCTTGAAAAATGAGAACCCCATTTCCTTTTCAAAGATCATTTTCTTCTCTCCTCCATCATAAAAGGCAACTTCACTACCCGCAAGAGATAAAGCATTCTACACTGATCCTACAGCACCCTTGGGCCCGTCGGCTCGCCAACTTCGTGCCCGAGTTACTTCGGTCCAGAGGTGGGAGCCCGTAAAAGAACCCGGCGATGTGGTGCCCGTTCCGACGAGGAGATGAATACCGGAGATTCCGCGAGGAGATCGGAGTGGAGGACGAAGACCGAAGGACACGGATCGCTCGGTATAGCTTCCTTCCCATTTTCTAGTTTGCTAGAGTTAGGTTAATGGCCCGATCCAGGATTTTTGTGCGCGGTGGTGCCGGTATCTAGTTTTTAGAAAAGTTTCGTTTTCGCATTCCAGCGTCGGATTGACGGCCGGGGCGCCGCCGTGCACTTACACTGGTATCAGAGCCATGCCATTAACCTAGTCTAGCTTGCTCTAACGTGTTTACAAGTTCGATCGAACAAAAATCCTAAAAACCGTATTTTCTAGTGCACAAGTTTCTGTCGATTTTGTTTTGGCTCGAAAAAATTTTCAGTACGTTGCAGAAACATGTGCAGGGAATTCTAAGCAATCTGAGAAAATTTGGCCGCGTGACGTCGCCTTTCGACCGCGGAACCGCGGCCAAACCTACGCATTGGCCGTGGTTCCGCCATAGGGTTGACTGTTCATTGCACCAAATATTCACAGTAGGCTTCTGATTTGAGAATAGGGTTTTTGGAATATTCTGTTTGGGCCCAGATTTTCTTTGAGTGCTACAGTAGTGCTTGGGGCCCACTTCGGTAAATTTGATCGATCGAAAATTTTAAGCATGTTAGTTCACAGTATTTACATTATATCTGCGACCGTGAATGTCATTTGATCGGTAAATCCTGTCTAACTGCTATAGCCCTTTTAGATGGATTTGCGAACGTGACATTCACGTTGTTATTCTGTGTTGTGCTGTGATGTTGCGGATTTGTAGTGGTGGATAGCCTGGATGCAATGTTGGTACAGTTTTGTTTTATATGTACATTTGATATTGCGGGGCGAGCGTCCGACATGTGGATCACTGCCTGTTTGTATATTATTCTTTTGGGGCACAACCGGGCTGAGGTCGATGTACCCGTTGTATGTATATTTTACTTTCTGTACTAGGATTACCCCGCGGAGGGGTGCACGGATAGCCGGGTTCTAGAGGGCAACGGGCCCGCATCTCATGGCGTTGAGACGGAGGGAGCTTTACTCTAGAATTGGCGAGCTATTCACTGCACTCGTAGCGGGTACAGGTTGACCCAAGGAGGGGTGCCCAAGTTACCGGATTCCGTGAAGTGCTGGGTGGTCCATTCACGTTGCTGAAGGGGGCTGCCTCGCTTCAGGTTTTGGCGGGTAACTTGCCGCGCCCGTAGGGGTCTAGGATTTTCATTGCACAGGCTATCCACACGACCAGGGGAACGTCAGGTTTCAGTAGGGCTCTATGAAACCCGGGGTTCCCAGATATCTGTATTGTTCTGTGATGCTGGTTACATTTCTGTGATGTTGCATTTTATCACGCCTTGAGCGAATATTATATATTGCTATATATACTAGTAGATGTGTATATGTTTTGCATCCGCGCTAGTCCAGTCCCCGCTCTGTCGTTAGTTATGTAACCTAACGGGTGATGACGGAACCCAGTGGCGAATGCGGATGGCATATACGTACATCATTATTTTCGTTCTTTTGTGGTGTGATCAATTGATGGGACTGTATTGATTCGGATCAATGCAAGCTAAACAAACCTATTCTGATGTTGTTGGAACATTTTTTTCAAAAAAGCTGTTATTGCAAGGGCGTCCTCTTTTGTTTTGCACAGTGGTATTCGGTTATGAATATCCAGCACCTCAGTCGACGAGGCAAGGGCCGAGATCCCTTCACCGGGAGTGACCCCTTGGACAGAAGTTTGCGTCAGGACAATAGCTTCACTATAGTCGTTTAATTTTGCTTTGCATCGTGGTATTCAGTTGGAATATCCTGCACCTCATTCCACGGGGAAAGAGCCGAGATCTCTTCACCGGGAGTAACCTCTTTAGCAATGGTTTTCGTTACTATAATTTTATAAAGCTATCTGGTTCCTTCAACTATATCAAGTTCATTACGTTAAAGGTTTTTCGCCAGAAACCATTCGTAGCCCTCCGTCATTTCAGACGGGTAGCACGTAGTATTAATGCTATGTTTGTTAGCCTTAGTCAAGGCATAGTGTATGGTAGCTGCTTGTTACCTTTCTGCTGCATAGATAGATGCATTGGTTTGGGACAGTCGTATAGCCTTGTTGGCCCTAGTCAAGGGCTTGTACGGGTGGGTTCAAATTAACCTGGACAATGACGGGTAGAACTTGACATGTGACTTATGATTTGTTGGCCTTAGTCAAGGTCATATGAGCATGGGGCAAAAATCACATCAGGAGTTTCTAAAGAAACTGAAACTTGCCAGATATGCGCATACCTTCTGGAGTGTGATAACGTGAGCGGATTCCGTCACGTTATCATGCGATGATAGTTGGATCCCGATTCCCACTGATGAGTTGGTTTACTCCTCGGGTGATCCCGACTAATTCTTCTTTCAGGTTTGGAGGAGAATTTGACGGTACAGTGGGAGATTTCCTGATTAGATAAATTGATAACCATTCTGATCTAGGTTAGAGTGCACGCTGAGTGTTTCTTTTCTCTCTCTCTTTGGCAGTGACCATGACCCGACCCTACACTATGACTCAGTGACCGAGTTGACCGAACCTTCTTAAACACTGGCTTTTGGATTGTCAGAGTCGCATACCTCATTGCCACTCCTACTTTTACCCTTTTCTCCAGAACACCCCGTATTACTACGAACGTCCACTTCCATTGGATAAAACTATCGTATGGTTATATACGAACTCGAAGGAATTTATTCGAGGATGGTTTCAGGTTCTGGAGAAAACGAATAGGACTATTCAGTTGTCTTTTCCTTTTACCTTCTCTCAGGTTACGAGTACTCCTTGGTTTAGAAGATAGTACACCTATTACGCAAATTGGATAGTCTTCTTCCAAACCTTAGGCTAGTGCCGAACGGTGGGGAATGAAGAAAACCAATTAGCATAACGATGGTGTACAGAAGGTATTAAGTAAAGACATATCAAGGGATTAGTAAGATGGCAAAGTAAATTGCGACTGCTATTCACGACCAAACCAAGTCTTTCTTCGCCAATCCTAAATCACCTTTGTATTTCTCCAGGACACTCCGTATCACTACGAAGATCTACAGTTATTTGGATACTACATCGTATGGTTATATACGAACTCGAAAGGAACTCGTTCCAGTTCGGAGATGGATTCTGGTTCAGGAGAAATAGAAATAAGGTTTATTCGGTTGTCTTTTATCTTCACCTTCTCTCGCATTGCGAGTGCTCCTAGGATTAGGAAAGTACACCCATTATGCTTATTGGATAGTCTTCTTCCAAACCATAGGCTGGTGCCGAACGGTAGGGAAGGAAGAAAACTATTTAGCCTAAGAGGGTGTGCAGAAGGTAATGACTAAAGACATATAAAGGGATTTGGAGAGACGGCAAAGAAATGTACGGTTACAGTTGTGAATCTGGATAATGGAAGAGGCATTTCTAAGAATACCAGGATACCCCATCGAAACATATTCATGTTTCAGTTTCACTGTGTACTGTTAATAGAAAACTAATTTCCCAATTATACACTTGCTCCAGGGTATGTATTTACCAGGTATGATTCTCACATCTGTATGGTTTTACAGATGATGAGTGGGAGTAAGTTATTGGGAATTATGTGATCATCCTCATTATATCGGATTTCGTTGTAATTGGTGATATTTGAGGAAGTCACCTGGGTTGTTTGCCGGACGACAAATATTTGGTTTTGAATATCCGCTTTCATTCACCAATTTCAAATTGATATATCTGTACGTCTATTTTTATAGAGTGAGATATACCTTTTTGAAATTATGTCTATGACATTTACCTATATCAGTGGATGGTTAGGTAAGGAGTATTAAACAATGGTGTAATTCTTCTTAACCATAAGTACAGTTTTCAACCTACGACACACAGAGAATAAGTCATTAGACTCAAGGGACTTATATAGAGTATTGTATGTTGTCCAGTGTCCACTAGGACAGAGGGGTTGGTTCTCGTACTATATTCGGTTTACTTATGACTTCTCTAGTTTTTAGACAGGTGTTTCGTAGAAACACAGGGTCCAGGTTTTGAGAAGTTATAGGTATATGGATAAAGTAGAGAACCAGGTGCTGCAAGTATCGGGATTCTTCAAGGTGATCGAAGATGTAGATACTTGTGTATTGTATTCAGTTGATAGTAAAGATTAAGAGAACTAGCTTCTCTTTCAGGTTACTCATAATTGGAAGTACTCCTAAGTTGAGTAATGCTGATCGGCCTCTTTCCATTTAGTTGACATGCACTGGAGACAGATGCATGATTTGAATCTGGTTCAATTAAATCAGTGCCTCTGTTTCTGTATTGGATATAGAACAGTTCATATCTTAACGATGTTAAGGTACGGGGAGTTGTCCAACTTATGCTTAAAACCAGACTCTGGATAACTCAAGACACGTTTTTGTAATGGCTGCTTGTGGGTTAACCCAGGCAATGACGAGGGTTGACTTTCTACCATCTAGAAGATCAATAGTGATATTGTTCTTGACTCGCCACAGTTTTAGTAAAAATGGATTTTTCATAAAACAGTAGTGGGAGTATGGTAGAAATGGAAGTGATTCCAGAACCGCAAACGATTACCGGAAATTTGATGAGAACCTAAAGATTCAATCTGGATTGACATTCCATTAGCCACTCCGCGGATAAGGTGGGTAACCTCAGGCTCCCGAGAGATACTCCGGTAGCCTCAAGGACGGTGACAGGGAGGTTCTTGTTTACCCAGACTTGCCATTGCTGTTGTTCCAGACTGTGAGACCCGGCAGGAGGATGAGTATAGCGTCGTTCTAAACTAGCTTTAGAAGTGTACGTGTATATGACTCTGCCAGAGGGTTGTCGTAGTCAGTGGGAGCAGCGGAAGCATGGTGGATAAGTGGCTTATGTCTATTTATAGACTAAAGCAGATATAGCGGAGATAGATCATCTATTTCTTATGTGACAGTCATAGGTTTGACTTCATCAGAATAGGGGATGGATCTGTTAAGAAGGTAGTAGGGTGTGATGTCCTGGTATTTTGATGACATACACAGAGTAGGAAGTGATATTCCTATACTACGGTTGGTTATACCTTGGTCGTCACACAGTGGTTTCTCCACATAGGGCTTGGATATAATATCAAGACATTCTGGTTACTAGATCTATAGATCTAGATTTGGGTGGTTTCCCAATCAGGGTACTTAGACAGCATTCTAGAGTTTTTAGAATGGACGACTCCTGGCACGGTAGTGTACCTGCAGGTGATGGAATCACCCTCTCTAAAGGAGTCTTACAGACTAAAGGGGAGAGCGATGTGCATGATTGGCAGATCACTTGCTTAGGCAATTGAGTCAATCATAAGATATCAAGTACCGCACCAGATGTTGTTTTTGCACGAGATGCAGTAAGTTGATATTAATCCAATCCTGGAGAAACGATCGGAAGCAGTTTTAGAACATAAGTTGATGTTCTAGGGAAATGATAACGGCAGCCTCCTTTGGGAGACAGTTATCATTCCAGGCTTCCAAGGTTACCTGGATGACAGAGTGACTGTCAGAGTTATAGTTCTCCCTTTGAAGAGGGGCAGTATTTTGGATGGGTGATCCAAGCAGATACTGAGGGAGGCATGGCGCAGGATACTGATTAAGTTCAGTTGACGATACAGTCTAAGAAGTTTGGATTTGAAGTTCATTTATGAACTAGGTCCCATCAGACATCCAAACATACTCTAAGACAGGTATTGCTCATTTCGGGAGATGGCTTTCTCCGCGAACATGAGATAAAGAGAGACATAGAAAGAAACATCTAAGTGGATCCACTCACTGTGGCTATTCCTCGAACGCAATAGTTTCGCAAACGGGTTTTGTGAGACTGAGTAGTAGAGGAGTTGGGTGTTCGGTATCACACGGGCTGTGAGTATGCGACATCGCAATAATTATCTATGAGTGCAAGTGGGAGATTGTTGGATATAGTGCCCTCAGAGTCAATTATTGGATCACAGACACGTGATTGCAATGATTGAAGGAGGACCTATACCGGTAGGACAGTCTTACTCAAGATGATAGTATGCTATCTGGTTTATCTTTATCATCATGTACTGCTTTAGGTGACCTTACAGGTCGCTATTGCATGTTGATAAGGCCCCTAGGATTCTTGCTTGACTTCCAGCAGTATGAGGGCGATCATATTTGTGGGAGCTGGGGTCTATAAGCACATCCTTAAAAGGTCCCTAGTCGTGGGAATTTCGAGACAGGGCATTGATTCTCCAGAGTAGACTAGTGTATAAAGTCGAGTCCCCGACGAGGGGCGGTGGCCGGTCTCACAAGCCACTGGTGTCAGTTGGTTCACCTAAGATGTATACAGGTGCTCATTGGGTTATAAGTACACCGGACAGGACTCGCCGGGAACCTGCTAGTTGGTCTTATACCTAACGTCAGATAGCAGTTCCCTGGTGACATGTGTACAGGTTAGTTCATCGACCTGAGATCGTCATTTGTCTCGTGTGAGTTCCCACTTTGCTTTGATTACTACCCTACCATGCTCAAAGGAGACGTGCAAACAGGTTTTAGTTGGGTACAGTCCCGAGCCATATGGAGGCAGTGAGCGGATCTTCAGGGGTTCGTCTCTCCCGGTATTGGGGGTGAGGTCGCGCTATGTCTAGGAGAGCCATTACACGAAGTCCTTGGCCAAGACAGGAGATTTACTGGTAGGTATTCCAGTAATATCTCAGGGTGTTCTTGGCTACACTCCGACACGACTTGTACCGCTTTTGGGGGTCTGACTTTTACCAACCCCCTAGGCCAGCCATTCGATACTCATAGACGAACGGACCGGACTGTACGGATTTTGTCACTGACAGGCTCAGTAGGGTGTCGGGATGAGTTCGCTCATCGACGTCCCTTTTGGTCAATACCTGCTCACCCGTTATGTATAGGCTAATACCTCTGACATGCTAGTGGTTAAATCCACAACCAAAGTATTGACGAGTCTTTAGAGTCCGCTACAGACCGTTTTCTCAAGTTTCGGGCGAAACACTGTAGAGGCCATATGGAGATATGGCAGGGTTCGATCAGATACGTGCGGTATCGCACGGATCATGATCGGACGGATTTTACTAGCGGACTTTGGTTTAAGCCGGATCCTAGTATTAGACAGTGTAGTTTTGTCTCTTTGCATTTGTGTTCAGTGGGAATACAAATGCGGGTATGTATATGCAGTCGTGGGGTTTTTCTGTAATTTTTTACTGGATCGGTTTTCTGAAGTTGCCAGTTTGCATTCCTTTTCGGCCAGTTTTCTTTTGTTCCTTCATGGCCGAACTTTCCGATGGAGGGGGTTATTTGCAGTTGTGCAAATTACATTTGTGGAGGGGGTCCTTTGTAAAATTGAGGCTTCATGATGGTTCTACCATCATGAGATTCATTTTCCATCTCTTCCCTAGCATTTATGGTGATGGTTATGGAAAGGATGTGGAGTTGATATTGTTGTGACTTATTTATCTTTTTATCACTCATTTTTCTCCTCTTGATTGATTCATTCTTTTTCCCACTACCAAGAGATGAGGCCAGCCACTTTTAGGGGTTAGGAGAAAGAGGTTCATTTTTATGAGGGAAAATTCATCATCTCATTCCATGCTTCAAAAATGAGAACCCCATTTCCTTTTCAAAGATCATTTTCTTCTCTCCTCCATCATAAAAGGCAACTTCACTACCCGCAAGAGACAAAGCATTCTACACTGATCCTACAGCACCCTTGGGCACTGTTCAGACTAGAATATTGCATTATTATATTCCCCATTCTTATTCTTTTTATAAATAAACGGGTGATTTTGACGCATGTCTGCTACATGTTACAGGTTACAGGTTCTTGGACAGAAAACAGTGAAAACGATATAAAGACGATGAAAAAGTGGACTTTAACCAATGAACAGAAGATCTTGATCAAGCCTACATAAGAAACAGTTCACAAAGCAAGATTCAAGACATCGACTCAAAGCGAACGGGTAGAAGTCCACTACAATGTTCACTGAAGATCTGGAACCAACCTAGAAGCCCAAATGGAAAAAGATATATATAAATAAGAAGCCCAAGCCAACAAGAAGCAGCCCACAAAACCTCAAAAGTTGATATCTCTAAAGGGCCGCGGAACCGCGGCCCAAGCCCACCATTGCCGCGGTTCCGCGGCCTTCTGGTGCCTTCGCTTCGTGAAATTTTTACATAATTTGGGTGCGGCTCTGAAAATATTTTCTAAGGGCTATTTTTGTAATTTAAGACATGCGAAACAAATGTAACCCTAGGGTTTCCTATTCTTTAAAAATAGGAACTCTAAAAAATTGTAACTCTTTATGCCTCCCTATGCCTCCTTTTAATAATAAATTCAGATCTCTTTATGGAGAGCATCGTTGTTTCTTTTCCATTCATGGATTCAGATCTGACAAACCTGCGTTGATGATTGGAGAGATGCATCTGTAAGTAGATTTAATTCCTTGCTCTAGTTTAGATTTCAATTCTTTGCCCTAGGTAGATTTAATTTCTTGCCGTAGATAAATTATTTAGAGTTAGCTTTGGGGAAGGATTTTGAGAGATGAGATCTCTCATCCCTTTCTTACCCATAATATATTTTCAATAGGACTCCATGCATACACGCACACACCGTGCCCTGCGGCACCCTACCCCTCGAGGTAGCGGTGATACCGTAGTATAAAGGCCCGGTTGCGCGCGTTTTCCAAGTAGGTTAGGGTAAGGATCTCTAAAGGAAGGACAAGAACCTAGAGGAAGGAACACCTTCCCGAATAGATCTAATCCCCTTCATTGATAATTACCATAACTCCTCATAGATCTGTAGGGTTCCTAGGCATACTAATGAGGTCTCACAAGGCATCAACCATGCCAATTTCAAATTTTACGGGTGCCGAGAAACCCTAATACGGATCGTTAACTAGATTTTAGGCGAAACAAAAACAAGTAAACGACTTTACTCTAAGTGAAGGGAAATACAACCTTTGTAGATCCGGTTCTCCACCTCCATAGCTCCGTGATGAAGTCCCCTCACTGTACAAATCGTATCCCGGACTCTAGCATCGGCTTCATCGGAGAAATGGGCGGGCTAAGTCATCGACTATGATGCCGAAGATGATCTACGTCGAGGCATCACAAGTTCAAGCTCCCACTTCACCAAGTCATAAAACTTGTGAAGAAAACACCCTATACTACTTGGCAAGAGGTAGAGGATGAAGAAATAGGAAGTGGGTTCACTTTAGAATTGGATTTCTCACTCATTTTCTCAAGTTGCCATTGATGGAGCAAGCTTTCTTCATCTTTGAAGAAGAAGAAGATGAAAAGAATATGATAAGTTATTTTCAAAAAGAAAATAAAATGCAATACTTATCATTTGGCAACCATGGTCAAGTGTAGAGAATAAATCATGGTTAGATGGAATGGTTAGGGTTAAGCATGAAGAAAAAATGGTCACTTAGTCAAAGCTTCATGAAGCTTCAACTTAGAAACAAAAATAGTCACCATTTTCCCTTTTGCCAAAATGAATAAATAAATGAATAAATAAATAAATTCAAAACCCTAACCATTACATAACCATGGTTTAGTCTAAACATACACTTAAACATTCATGTATCATCAAACATGATACAATCAAGTGTACACAATATATCACATATACAATGTTCACATCAAGTAAGAAAAAACCATTTGAAATGAACCAATAGTAGTTAATGCAAAGTAATATATCAAATATATAACTATGCATTAAATCATTAAATCAACACTTGATTCAATGACCCGGTCATGTCGCACACAACCGACTAGTATTCAATGTATCGGCTTATCGAATCAATCCTTGACTCGATAACTAGGTTATAAAGCATATAACCAGTCGATACATTCATCGCGAGAATGGAATACGGTATCACATACATGCATTATTCTCGGTCCCGCACATATCTCATATGCGCTCCTATTTCGTTTCGCTTGAGCCAGGAAACCTCTGTGTAGGACTCTAAAGACTCGTCAATACGCCGGCAGCAGGTGATGATCATATCAAACACCCACAAGCCGCAAGCGGTCTGCTAAACGTAATGGCCACCTGGGTATTTAGCGATCAGAAGATCGACGAGCAAGCCCGCTCATACTCCTGTGAATCCAACCAGTAACACTTACCGTACAGTCCGGTCTCGTCGTCTGATATGTCGCATATCTCGCCTAGGGATGGTAAACGTCAGACCCCAATAGCTCGATAAGTCGTGTCGATATGAGGTATATAACAGTTCGAGAAACTACTGGTAACACTTACCAGTAAATCTCAGCAACCCTTGCCAGGGATTTCCGGTTATAGCCAATCGAACACAGCGCAACATCAACTCCCTATACCGGGAGAGACGAATCCCCTCCTATCGCTTATTGCCTCCATGTGATTCGGGACCGTACCCAAAAACCACCGTTTTGCACGCCCGCTTGGACGTGGTAAGGTGGAAATCAAAGCACAGTGGGAACCACACAAGACTCTATGACGATCTCGGGTCAACAGATTACTCTGTACCAGTGTCACCAGAGAACTGCCATCTGACGTAAGGTATAATACCATCTGGGAGTTCTCGGCGAGTCCGTCCAGTGTACCCAGTCTCCACTGAGCACCCGTATATCATCTCTGATGTCAAACACCAATGGATATGGGATCATCCATCGCCCATCTGTATCGGTCGAGAAGGTATACGCTAGTCTACTCTGGTATATCGATGCCCCGTCTCGATATACCCACGACTAGGGACTTTGAAGGATGTACTTATGGATTACCATGTCCCTACTAGTATGATGTGCATCATAGTCCAGGTAGTCAAGTACACATCCTAAGGGCTTTACCAACATGTAACAGAGAGACAATCAGTGTACACGTTAAGGTAAAGATCAACCAGATAGCACACTATCATGTCGAGCAAGAAAGTCCACCCTATATATGTCCCAGCATCCACTACAATATACATCCTATGTATAGTAATGGCCTCTAGGGCATACATATAACTAACAATCTCCCACTTGCACTAGGGCCATCCGATAGCAGTGGTTGTAGTATCTCATACTCAACCATCCCATAAAAGTCTCTCTCTGGGAAAAGGCCTTTGTGAGTGGATCCGTCGTGTTGTCCTCTGAGTCTACTCTCCTAACCTTGATCACCCTGGAGATCAACCATCTCCATGATCAGGTGACACTGCCTTAGAATATGTCTGGATCACTGATGGGACGGACGTTCCTTGGCATAAGCCACAACTCCATTGTCACACAATGGGAGGAACGAAGTTCATCTCATGAACTAATATACACCCAGACTTCCTCTTTGGTAGCATCTTAAGTAGCGATTTATCGAGCCTTTATCATCTAGTTTGCCACGGTATCTAGCTTGGAACTCTTCCAACATACCGTCCCTATACTGAGGGTAAAGACAATGCCTGTGACTGACATTCAGTCGTCATTATCACCCTGGAACCCTTCCAGTGATTCTCCTCAGGATCGATTGATACTATCTCACTACTACTAGTGAGATTCCTAGCATCCAATTACATCTATCTCATAGATGAATACTTAGGATTTAGGAGGTATCACTTTGATCCTATATGGAGAATCCTTGTGATAAGCGGAAATTGACCGAGCGTAACATAGGAAACTACTTCCCTATCAAGAGTATGTCATCCACGTACTCTACGAGGATCGCCACCATACTCCCTACTACCTTTTTGTTTATACAAGGTTCATCTACCATTTTGATGATGTCAAACTCTTTGACTAATCCATCAAAACAGATGTTCCAACTCCGCGATGCCTGCTTTATCCTATAAAGCATCTTGTACACGTTTCTGCTGCTCCCACTGTCTATGAAGCCCTCTGGCTGTGTACTTATAGACGCACTCTTCTAAAACATCGTTTAGGAAAGCAGTCATGGCACACAACCGCCAGATATCGTAGTCATGGTATGTAGCCGTGGCAAGTTGGATCTGGATGGACTTAAGCATAGCTACTTGAAAAGGTTTCATCATTATCCACGCCTGGTCGATGACGAAAAGCTTTAACAAGTCTAGCTTTGAAAGTCTCAACTTTTCCATCTACACCAAGTAATCTTCTCAAGATATACTTGCTCCTGATGGGGATTTAACCCTTCAGTTATTGCAACTAAAGTCCATACTTTGTTGGTGTATAAGGATTCCATCTCAGATCGCTAAGCATCCAGCCATTCTTACAGAGTCCCTACTCTCGATGGCCTGCTCGAAACTAGTTGGGTCATCATCTCATGATGCAATCCTCGCTCCCACTGTCATAGAGAAACAGAAGTATCTCTCAGGTGGGTGAGAAAACCCTACTAGATCGGCGGAGAGGCTGAGGTTCGTTGGTAACTATTGAATCCTTTGGTTTTATCAAATCATCTGCTGTAGTTTGTATAGCTGGAACCTTTCCAGTTCTACATTACAGACCTTGCCTCAAGCTTGTCCGGATTTTTGCTTTTAGACATAGCCCGGGCAACCCCAAATCTTAACCAACTTAAGATATGGGCTCTTCCCTTATCATATCACATATGAAATGGTAGGCAACTGATTTGATTTGAACCCTATTCAATAGGTATGCAGCTTCTCAAGTGCATAACTCCCAAAAGGAAATAGGTAACTCAGTAGTACTCATCATAGAGCACACCTTATCATATAGGGTGTGATTGCTCCGCCCCGATATACCATCGTGCTATGGTGTATACGGAGGAGTAATGCTGAAAGAGAATCTCATTCTCCTTTAGAAAAGTCCAGAAATTCCGTGCTCAAGTATTCTCCTCCTTGATCACATCAAAGGACATAATACTTATACCCTTATTGGTTCCCTACTTCTAACTTATATTCTGTGAATATCTCAAAAGGTTCGGACTTGTGTTTCAACAGGAACATATGTCTGAATCTTGAGAGATTATCAGAGAATGTAATGAAGTACAAAGTACCATTCCTAGCATATGTAGACAGGGGACCTTACATACATCAACATGTATTATCCCAAGAGTTTACTAACTCTTTCTCTGTTTCCAATAAACAGAGCTGGTGTCATTATATCTTTGTGACATGACTGGCAAGTTTCACAAGATGTAAATTCAAACTGATTTAAATATGCATCTACAAGTAACTTCAGCTAGTCGGGTCACATTGATATGACCTAGTCTACAATGCCTCAAGAAGAATTCGTTCATTTCTGAACTCTTCCTCTTGTGTGTGTTCCGTATACTAAAGAACTGTAGTTTGATTTAGAACATCAACGCTTTTAGCTAACGTGCCTGATCCGATCAACTTTTGATATAGGAAATGTTCAAAACATTATCCAACAATACAAAATTTTATCATTTCTTTACTAATAAAGAGACTGATATGATTTTGTATATCAGGTTCGGTATCTAATAACATTCGTTCAGAATCAATGTATTGGTAATACAGGGTGACAGTGACCAACAGACTTGGCTGCAACACTTGCCCCGTTTTCTGCCTCATGAAACTTATCACCCGTTCTCAGTAGTTCTACCCTTTTGCAGCCCTATGTAACAGATTACATATCTGGGATCCTGATCCGGTATCATATACCCAGGATGCAGAGGATACTGAGAAACAGTTCTTTATAACGAACACATCCGAAGATGATGCATCATTATGCACTCTCTTTGTTTGGGCGGCACGGGAAATCTGGTATTCCCCAATTTCCTGCTCTGTCTTATAACAATTATAAGTTGGAGCGGGACCAACGTTCCCCAGCTCAGTATAACAAGCGGGTTCGGTCAAATATCCATATTATTATCTTGATTAAGGCGTGATATGGTCGCTACCTGGAGAGAGAGAGAAGAAAACACTCAGCGTATGCTCTTGCAAGATCAGATTGGTTATTATTTTATCTAATCAGGATGGCTCCCACTGCTTTTTATCAAATCTTCCTTCAAAACCTAAAAGGAAAGACTAGCCGGGATTAATTACACACTACAAGTTCGCCAATCTTTCAGCCAGGCCAGTGTCGGTACTTTGAGGGAGGTCCCCCGTGCTTTCGCACGAACCTAATTAATGTAAACCTCGTTTTCCCAGAGGCGTAACCTCGTTAACACCTTTCTAGACACCTACTTGATCGGCTAATTGTAATGTGTAAAACTCTCCCAGGAGTAACAATTACTCGCAGCGGGTATCGGGATCCAACTATCTCATAGAAGGTATGCAATCTCATTGCAAATTTCAACACTTGAAATTCCCGATAATATTTTGCCCCTAACGTGCTAGGACCTTGACGAAAGCCAACAAACCATAGCCCGCTAGTCAAGTTCAACCCGTATATTTCTTGATTGAATTAAACCCACCCGCACGACCCTTGACGAAAGCCAACAAAGCCGCACGACTACCCTAATCCAATCGCATCGTATGCAGCAGATAAGCAGCATATAGCTACCGCACACTGCACCTTGACGAAAGCCAACAAATGCAGCACGAATACTATATACAACTTATCTGAAATGACGGAGGGCTACGACAGGTTTTTCTGAAAACCTATTGCGTAATAAACTTGATATCGTTGTAGAATCAAATGATTTTAAAAATGGAATGTTTTTGAGGCTTTTCTAGTTTTGCTAAAGGAGTCACTCCCGGTGAGGGGATCGTCGGTCCTTTCCTCGTCGAATGAGGTGCGGGATATATCATATATATCACTGTGCAAAGCAGAAACTATAGGAGCAATCAAGACAAACCGAGAGTTGTAGCATCTGCCAGTTATTGCTAAAGGAGTCACTCCCGGTGAAGGGATCTCGGTCCATTCCTTATCGAATAAGATGCAGGATATATCACATATACCGCTGTGCAAAGCAAGAACTGTAGCTACCTGTTTTATTTTGAAATTCGATTCTACAACATCTTTAAGTTTCTTTTCTTTCATTAATCACATTAATGAAGTCCCATCATTTAAGTACCTAAACATCACAGATAAATACGACGTACACTTATGCCATCCACATTCGCCTCGATGTCCCCTCATGCACCGTTAGGTTAGGTAACTAACGGCAGAGCAGGGCAGGGCTAGCACGGGTGTAAAACATAAGTAACGTCAATATAATATATCATATATACTATATACAGTATCTATCACAGAACATATCACATGATCACATCACAGATATCGCAGCAGAAGAATCATATGAAATATTGGATATACTAGGACGTCCGTGTTTTCAATACGAGCCAGTATAAAACACGGATTCCACGGTCGTGATGAATAGCCATACCCACACCCCTAGACCCCTACGAGAGCGGCAAGCAACCCTACCAATTCTAGAGTTAGGAGACCCGGACTCGACTCCTCGAGTTGGCCTCCCACTGGACTCTAGAACCCGGTTACTTGTGCTCTCCTCCTTGGGTCTATCCTAGTGCGGAAAAGAAAATAATATACAAAAGATGACATCTTCCGCAACCTGGAAGTGCCCCAATAAAAGAATATTACATACAAGTTTTTACATGAATGAAAATGAAAAACACTCATCTCACATAAAAACCCCCGGCTATTCAAACACGACGATCCAATATAACATATCTAGCAACACATAACATCACATGTCATCAACGTAAGTAAATATGCGCATCCCAATTGTCGTTGACATATAGCAACGAAACCGGCGATAACACATATTACACTTACGGTCACAGAAAAGAAAGCGTAAAACTACAACAGTTGGAATCCGCAATCTCTTTAGACATCGCATGCCTAGCCAAATGAATTCCTTAGACATCGCATGCCTAACAATTATAAACCCCGCATTTTAGTCTCATTATCGAAAACTCTTTTCAATATCATGTCGGGTAATTCAACAAGATTCCCGACATTTTGATCGAATGCTCATCGCAAACTTTAGTAGGCGGCCGCACCCCCGACGCCGTCGACGAAGTGCACCAAGGCGGAACACCGCTGCCGCGAGTACCCGAACGGATGCTTTCGGCGACGGGGTTCTCTTACAGTCACTTGGTCGGGGCTATGTTGTGAGGCTGTCTATTAAGTTTACCCGGCGAGTATCCGCGTACGCTACGTGATTGCGACGGACTTTTGATCAAATCAAAATTCCGTGGCAACCGATCAAGTGAGACTAAACTGCTACGTTTATAACATTCATTCAGTTATCTCATAACTACATGTGAATTCCAATTATTGTATCCCATTCCAGATAAATAGAAAATGTTAAACTTTCCGATCGAACAATCGAATACCCAAGTTTTCCTGATACAGCTCAACACATGAAATAAGTCTAAAAACATTAAGTTCATGCCTCAGTACCAACGGTCCAGCCGTAGAAGGGTCAAGCCAACGCCTCACATGTGGCATGCCGTACTGCCCAAAACCCTAAGGTTCAAAGGGCAGTTCGAGACGGTCACATAATCGAGTTAAGGTTTGTTGTCTTCTAGAGGGACCATAGCGTTACTTGCACTATTTAGAACGTCTTTAAACCACGGAAAAATCCAACACTTGGAAATTTCCCGACAGGGGAAAAATTGGGTATTTACATCAAGTCGAACTTTTTAACATATTCCAAAATATCCGGAAAGCCACATAGACAAAGTCTGATAATCCGATTGAATCTGCGAACTCCCAAAACACCCCAGAAAATTCAACTCTTGAATAAATATTAAAAATTCCCATAAAACTCAGCATTTAAATAAAGAAGTTACTGTGCAAAAATGGTTGACTGAAGAGACTAAATGGGCGCGGAACCGCCGCAATAGGCGGCTAATGCCGCGGATCCGCCGCGCTTTAGATAGATCATAAGGTAATTTTTGCACCGTAATTCTTAGAATTTCCTGCTGAATTTTTTAAGCATTTTTAATTTGGAAAAAACCACTTTTTCAGAAAAAGTCCAGAGAGGGTTAAAAGTTAGGGTTTCGGGGTTCGATCGGGTTTCTAATATCGTCTACGCATCGCCTAAGGCTCTAGTTAGGCTCTGATACCACTGTAGGGTTCCTAGGAACAGTAATGAGGTCTCACAAGGCATCAACCATGCCAATTTCAAATTTTACGGGTGCCGAGAAACCCTAATACGGATCGTTAACTAGATTTTAGGCGAAACAAAAACAAGTAAACGACTTTACTCTAAGTGAACGGAAATACAACCTTTGTAGATCCGGTTCTCCACTTCCATAGCTCCGTGATGAAGTCCCCTCGCTGTACAAATCACATCCCGGACTCTAGCATCGGCTTCATCGGAGAAATGGGCGGGCTAGGTCATCGACTACGATGCCGAAGATGATCTACGTCGAGGCATCACAAGTTCAAGCTCCCACTTCACCAAGTCATAAAACTTGTGAAGAAAACACCTTATACTACTTGGCAAGAGGTAGAGGATGAAGAAATAGGAAGTGGGTTCACTTTAGAATTGGATTTCTCACTCATTTTCTCAAGTTTCCATTGATGGAGCAAGCTTTCTTCATCTTTGAAGAAGAAGAAGATGAAAAGAATATGATAAGTTATTTTCAAAAAGAAAATAAAATGCAATACTTATCATTTGGCAACCATGGTCAAGTGTAGAGAATAAATCATGGTTAGATGGAATGGTTAGGGTTAAGCATGAAGACAAAATGGTCACTTAGTCAAAGCTTCATGAAGCTTCAACTTAGAAACAAAAATAGTCACCATTTCCCCTTTTGCCAAAATGAATAAATAAATGAATAAATAAATAAATTCAAAACCCTAACCATTACATAACCATGGTTTAGTCTAAACATACACTTAAACATTCATGTATCATCAAACATGATACAATCAAGTGTACAAAATATAACACATATACAATGTGCACATCAAGTGAGAAAAAACCATTTGAAATGAACCAATAGTAGTTAATGCAAAGTAATATATCAAATATATAACTATGCATTAAATCATTAAATCAACACTTGATTCAATGACCCGGTCATGTCGCACACAACCGACTAGTATTCAATGTATCGGCTTATCGAATCAATCCTTGACTCGATAACTAGGTTATATCGCATATAACCAGTCGATACATTCATCGCGAGAATGGAATACGGTATCACATACACGCATTATTCTCGGTCCCGCACATATCTCATATGCGCTCCTATTTCGTTTCGCTTGAGCCAGGAAACCTCTGTGTAGGACTCTAAAGACTCGTCAATACGCCGGCAGCAGGTGATGATCATATCAAACACCCACAAGCCGCAAGCGGTCTGCTAAACGTAACGGCCACCCGGGTATTGAGCGATCAGAAGATCGACGAGCAAGCCCTCTCATACTCCTGTGAATCCAACCAGTAACACTTACCGTACAGTCCGGTCTCGTCGTCTGATATGTCGCATATCTCGCCTAGGGGTGGTAAACGTCAGACCCCAATAGCTCGATAAGTCGTGTCGATATGAGGTATATAACAGTTCGAGAAACTACTGGTAACACTTATCAGTAAATCTCAGCAACCCTGGCCAGGGATTTCCGGTTATAGGCAATCGAACACAGCGCAACATCAACTCCCTATACCGGGAGAGACGAATCCCCTCCTATCGCTCATTGCCTCCATGTGATTCGGGACCGTACCCAAAAACCACCGTTTTGCACTCCCTCTTGGACGTGGTAAGGTGGAAATCAAAGCACAGTGGGAACCACACAAGACTCTATGACGATCTCGGGTCAACAGACTACTCTGTACCAGTGTCACCAGAGAACTGCCATCTGACGTAAGGTATAATACCATCTAGGAGTTCGCGGCGAGTCCGTCCAGTGTACCCAGTCTCCACTGAGCACCCGTATATCATCTCTGATGTCAAACACCAATGGATATGGGATCATCCATCGCCCATCTGTATAGGTCGAGAAGGTATACGCTAGTCTACTCTGGTATATCGATGCCCCGTCTCGATATACCCATGACTAGGGGCTTTGAAGGATGTACTTATGGACTACCATGTCCCCACTAGTATGATCCGCATCATAGTCCAGGTAGTCAAGTACACATCCTGAGGGCTTTACCAACATGTAACAGAGAGACAATCAGTGTACACGTTAAGGTAAAGATCAACCAGATAGCACACTATCATGTCGAGCAAGAAAGTCCACCCTATATATGTCCCAGCATCCACTACAATATACATCCTATGTATAGTAATGGCCTCTAGGGCATACATATAACTAACAAGATCTTCATTCGGGTATAGAAAGCGTTGAGATTTACCTGCATTTCCAAACCATCCCTAAACCTAACCCTAGCAAGAATAGATCTAGATAATTGCCCTAGGTTAATTAGGTTTTTAGATTTAATTATTAATCCGAACACCCTTCGGAATTAACTCATTAGCGCGACTAGGAAATTCACAACATCCTTGTGGACCGACCCGTACTCACCGGCTAGCTTCATGCGACGCCTTCTTGATTGCGGTTTAGAAATAGTTTTTGAGATCAATCAAATGGTGCCGTTGCCGGGGATGGCGTATAACTTTCATTTTCGCAATTTCGGGTTAATCATAAAATAAAAAAAATCATAAAAATCTGAAAAAATCATAAAATATAAAAATATATATCATTTGTTATTTTTGGAAGGGATACTTTGTGGTTGAATTTTTGCAGGATATACAGAATAGGATCTGGAAAATTCCAGAAAGCGAAACAGAAAAAGGGGTATCAGAACAGAAGGGATTTTAACTAACAGAAGAGCACAAAAATTTTGGAGTCTTGAACCGCCCATCCGACCGCGTTTCCGCGGCCAAAACCCACCTTAGGCCGCGGAACCGCGGCCATCTTGTCGATTCGTCGCACCAAAAAATTTCTGGGGCACTATGCAGTTAATGTGACCGCGAAATCGCGGTGGGAGCCACGTTTTGCCGCGGAAGGGCGGTGGAATAGTGACATCATCAGACCAACTTTGCTCTGTAAGATCTTCTGTTCATCCTCTGTAATTTTTGAAATATATTTTCTGAAAATGCCTGCAGGATTTTGTGCACATTAAAAATATATTCCCTTCCAAATAACGATCTTGTGCAGGATTTTTGGGCCCCGCTTGAAATGAAATTAGATTGCAAGTAATATTTTGCTGTTGCATATCTTTTCTAGAAAATATTTTGCTGTTGCATATCTTTTCTCTAAAATCTTTTTGCAACAAAATTTTTCCAAATAAAGAGAAAGAAAAAAAATCAATGAAAAATGAAAATAAAAAGGACAAATATTTTATAGAACTTGCAAAATTTTTTTAGCCCCAAATAAATCCTTGCACCACCCAATCTTCCTTCTTGTCACCTTTCTTCTTCTAACATGGGTACCCCACACAACAAATCATTAGCCGAACTTTGGTATCCCGAACCTAATTTTGCGTCATACGTTAATTTGTTCGGTCAATTTAAAACCGATCTTTCCTTGCCAAAAATATCGTTGAAAGATCAAATAGAGGCGTCTAGGAGAAACAGTTTGACTTTTCAACCCAATTTGTGTCGACCAAGTCCATCTTTACCACCTCCATATGTTGACACCAATTTTCCAAGTCCTTCTGTCACTCCTAGGCTGATGTCCATTGCTGAGCATATTGCTCAATCTTGCAGTCGATCTTTCACCCCTCTCTACTCATCTAGTTCTAGGGATCCACACGACTATTCACCTTTTTATCAACATGTTGACCCTACCCGTGTCCAATCACCCACTTCCTACCAGTCATACCCGACCTTCCCACTTTCACTAGACACCGTTTCTACACAGCATGTTGGGAGTTTTGCATATCCACGCCATTTTAAATCTTTTACTGAAACCCCCTCACCACCAAAGTCTAGTTTGGAAGAGTCGTTGGAAGCGTACATTGCAGCAACGAATAAAATGACTAGGAATGTGGAAGCGTCCGTGGCCGCCCTTATGCAACCTAGTGAACCTGTAGCTAGTTTCCCGCTAGCTCAAAATTTTTTAATGTATAAGGAGCCGGTTGGACAGAGTGAGAATGAGAGAGGATTTTCAAATCAAACCTACCCTTACCAAATTGAAGCCCACAACTCCTGTTTTCCATCGATTGCCCTAAATAGTTCACCTGTTGAAAATAAAAATGAGTTGTGTGATTTTTTAGTGCTTGATTTGCCAAATTGTGAAGAACCCCTTTCGAGTGAAACCGCACCTAATCCGTTTGACCTTTACACCTCCACTCTAGAACCTACATTGATAAACATCCATGCTTTTGAGAAGGTGTCTAAAGAAATTGATTTTCACTTGATTGAGGATATAGACGCCGGGAATATGTCGGATGATGAACCTGTCGATTTAAATGAAATTTTATGTTCAAATCATCATCCTGAGTTATTAAATGTTTCTCCCGAACTTCATATGCGTCTAGATTTTGATGATAATGGCATGGATGAGTTGAATATTGAGGATAGTATTGAGGAGAGTCTTGAGGATAATATTGAGGTTGAATCATTTTTATTTGATGTGTCTGATTTTCCAATTCATCCTCCTGAACCTTTGACTGCTATATCACCCTTCCTCCTTCCCATCGTTCCGACCCCGCTTGAAGACTATGAGCTTGAAACCTTTTCCTTTGAATCTGACACAATTCTCACAGATGATAACACCTACGAGTGTTTCACTTTTTCGGACGATGTTGATGACTCACCGCCCGAGTTTGAGTCCTTTACATTTTCAGATGAGTTATTTGAACCATCAGACTCGGTTGCTTACAGTAGTTTCGAAACATTAATGGAATCTTTCAAGTTCGAGACAGTTTACTACGGTGAGAAAGATACTATCCTTAATTCACTCCCTTTCGTCTTTCCCATTGTTCCGACCGAACAAGAGACCGTTACGCTTTCATCTCCTATATCCAGTTCGGCATACCCATGTTTTCTTGCGAATCTTGAGGGATTTGACCCCATTTTCCGACAGGTTGATAGGTTAGCGCAATCGCTTATAACATATCGATCATCACATATTGCGCTAATTTATTCACTCGATTTACACCCTCAAGTTCGCGCAATCCTTCTTTCTTCTTTCCGCCCTTCTTCTCCCCCACCGAGACTGTATTCTACCATTCTTCTTTCTACACTGTCTCGCGTGTTTCTCATTTCTTTCATCTCCACCCCATTCTTGCACCGACTATACCATTACCACGATAAGATTTTTGAATGGTTGGTGCTAACCTTTGGCTTGTGTAAGGCCAAGCTTAAGTTTGGGGGGACCTTTTTGTATATATGTATATATATTTTTGTTTTCTTTTTCTATAAAAAAAATATATAAAAAAATTTCAAAACAATAAAAAGAAAAAAAATTTTTGTAAATAAATAAAAAGGGGAGTGCCGATATTTTGACCCTCTTGGTTTAGCATGACAGTGAGGACACTGTCAAGTTCAAGTTTGGGGGTATTTATGCTCGGTACGTTGCATTCATTTGTACATATTTTTGCATTTGCAAACTTATTTGAAAACCCATAAAAATTGAAAAATTTCAAAAATTATAAAAATTATTGTATTCAATTTTGGCTAATTGACTTGAGTTTGACAAATAGGTTAACTAGCTAGGAACTACTAGATCTTAGACTTAGTAAATTAAAAACCCTAAAAATAACCTTCTTAAAGTTTAACGGTAGAAAGTATATGTCTTTATAGTTTATTTAGAAATAGGCAAATTTGGAGTTCACTTCTTGGGCTAAGTCGAAACAAGGGAAGAGTATTGATGTTCTTATTAGAGTATAAGTTTGAAAAATAGTTCCTAGCTTAAGTCTAGATTCTGAAAATGTATACCCTACAATTTGCACAATCACGCATCTTGAAACTTGGCATAGTAGAAGAGACCTTGAAATGCTCTTGTCTAAAGTCCTTAGTACGAAGAAAATAAAAGAAAAAAAAAGTGTGAATAAAGAATAAAAAAATGGACACTGGTTTTTGTGATTACTTAAGGCTGCAAAAATAGAAAAATATTTAGCGAGGGTGCTTCATCACCTAGTGCCTTAGACCAACCGGTTTGGGAGTCACTGCTAAAAGCCTTCGGTGTTGCAAGACTAGGAATTACACTTTAAAGTTCTAACATATCTTGTAATCGGTTGTTGGTACCTCAAGAAGTATTAACGGTCGCATGAAGGATATGTAAGCAAATTTCATTTAAAAATTCACTAATTAATAAGTGCTTTGGACAATGGACGAGAGTACGATTGCTTGATTTGAATTTCCAAGTGTAGGGGTGATATTTACACACACGTGGGGATATGTGATTAGAGTTTAGATGAGAGAAAGGAATGAAGAATAAAACTTGTATCTTTAATAGAGTTGATAAAAATTCCTAAGTGGAGATGGAACCCTAGAAGGAAAACTTAAGAGATGCCGAAAGCTAAGTAAGTCCACAGGATATATATAATCTTAAGTTAGATGATGAGAAAGTGTGAAGAATATGGGTGGATAATTTACGAGTTGACGATTATAGAATTCCTTGTTAGAAAACCTAATTGGAGAACAAAAGTCGAAGAGCCGAATTGATAAGATTTTGTGGGTGTAATCCGCTGAAAACCCTCAGGAGACAACACTCCTCCTACTAGGGACACCTAGAGTTTTAACGGCTTGTTGCACGAGCTCAGTGCAATCGCGTTTCCCTGCGAAATTGCGGTTAGGTTTTTAGAATAAATAATAAGTTTGCTCGAGGACGAGCAAAAGATAAGTTTGGGGGTATTTGTTCAGACTAGAATATTGCATTATTATATTCCCCATTCTTATTTTTTTTATAAATAAACGGGTGCTTTTGACGCATGTCTGCTACATGTTACAGGTTACAGGTTCTTGGACAGAAAACAGTGAAAACGATATAAAAACGATGAAAAAGTGGACTTTAACCAATGAACAGAAGATCTTGATCAAGCCTACATAAGAAACAGTTCACAAAGCAAGATTCAAGACATCGACTCAAAGCGAACGGGTAGAAGTCCACTACAATGTTCACTGAAGATCTGGAACCAACCTAGAAGCCCAAATGGAAAAAGATATATAGAAATAAGAAGCCCAAGCAACCAAGAAGCAGCCCACAAAACCTCAAAAGTTGATCCCTCTAAAGGGCCGCGGAACCGCGGCCCAAGCCCGCCATTGCCGCGGTTCTGCGGCCTTCTGGTGCCTTCGCTTCGTGAAATTTTTACATAATTTGGGTGCGGCTCTGAAAATATTTTCTAAGGGCTATTTTTGTAATTTAAGACATGTGAAACAAATGTAACCCTAGGGTTTCCTATTCTTTATAAATAGGAACTCTAAAAAATTGTAACTCTGTATGCCTCCCTATGCCTCCTTTTAATAATAAATTCAGATCTCTTTATGGAGAGCATCATTGTTTCTTTTCCATTCATGGATTCAGATCTGACAAACCTGCGTTGATGATTGGAGAGATGCATCTGTAAGTAGATTTAATTCTTTGCTTTAGTTTAGATTTCAATTCTTTGCCCTAGGTAGATTTAATTTCTTGCCGTAGATAAATTATTTAGAGTTAGCTTTGGGGAAGGATTTTGAGAGATGAGATCTCTCATCCCTTTCTTACCCATAATATATTTTCAATAGGACTCCATGCATACACGCACACACCGCGCCCTGCGGCACCCTACCCCTCGAGGTAGCGGTGATACCGTAGTATAAAGGCCCGGTTGCGCACGTTTTCCATGGAGGTTAGGGTAAGGATCTCTAAAGGAAGGACAAGAACCCAGAGGAAGGAACACCTTCCCGAATGGATCTAATCCCCTTTATTGATAATTACCATAACTCCTCATAGAACTTCATTCGGGTATAGAAAGCGTTGAGATTTACCTACATTTCCAAACCATCCCTAAACCTAACCCTAGCAAGAATAGATCTAGATAATTGCCCTAGGTTAATTAGGTTTTTAGATTTAATAATTAATCCGAACACCCTTCGGAATTAACTCGTTAGCGCGATTAGGAAATTCACAACATCCCTGTGGACCGACCCGTACTCACCGGCTAGCTTCATGCGACGCCGTTCTTGATTGCGGTTTAGAAATAGTTTTTGAGATCAATCAGGCACGTCTGCTCGCCAACTTCGTCCCCGAGTTGCCTCGGTCCAGAGGTGGGAGCCCGTAAAAGAACCCGGCGATGTGGTGCTCGTTCCGACAAGGAGATGAAGACCGGAGATTCCGCGAGGAGATCAGAGTGGAGGCCGAAGACCGAAGGACACGGATCGCTCGGTATAGCTTCCTTCCCATTTTCTAGTTTGCTAGAGTTAGGTTAATGGCCCGATCCGGGATTTTTGTGCGCGGTGGTGCCGGTTTATAGTTTTTAGAAAAGTTTCGTTTCCGCATTCAGGGTTATTAATGCAACATGATTAGTGGAGATTAAACATGATTAAAGTTTGATTTAGGTTAATTTTTCTAGAAGTTTCTAGAAGCTTTTTGTTTTGTTTTTGCAAAGATATTTTGTAAAGATATTTTGGATGATATTTATTAACCCAACTCAACCCTTGACCATGGTTGATTCTCTACATGGGTTAAGTTATCATACTTAACCCATGGTTACATTTCTAACCTGATGACAATTCATTATTCGTCACAAAAGAAATGGTTCTTCTTCTTCCTTCTTCTTTCATGGAAAAGCTTACTAGCATTTTCATTAGTGATGATTTTGAGTGAGAATAAGAAAAAAAAATGAGAGCTAAAATCCTACTTCATCATCCTAATCTATCCTAGCCATTTAGATTAGGGTGTTCACTTTATTTATAAGTGAAAGCATGAGTTAAAGTTTCTTCAAGGTAGATCATCTTTGTTATCGAAGATCGGAACCAAGCATGCATCTTTCTCTTCGTGGAACCTCTCTAGAGTCCGGATTCTTGATGATCGCAGCGAAGGGACCACAACACGGAGCTTATGAAGTGAAGGACCGGACTACAAAGGTTGTAATCCCAAACTCTTAGATGTTAAAGTGTTTAACATGCTTTGTGTCTCCTAATCTCTAGTTTAAAGATCTTGATTAGGGTTGTTCGGCACGTCTAAATTTTAAATCGGGCATGGTTGATACCTAATAGACCCTTGTGAGAGTGCCTAGTAACCCTACAGTGGTATCAGAGCCAAGCTAGAGCTTTAGGCGAAGTCTAGGCGAAGTTTAAAGTCCGATCGAACTCCGAATACCCGATAAAACCTAGTTTCTGGAAATTTATCAAAAAGTTGACATTTTTCATATTAAAAATGCTCAGAAAAATAAGCAGAGAATTTTATGGATATGTGTGAAAAACGACATCGTAATTCATTTAATGCGCCGCGGAACCGCGGCAAGACCATGTCATCCGTGGTGGTTCCGCGGCCGTTTAGAGGAATTATGGTTAGTATTTCATACAGTAACATCCGTAGGAATTCTGGCATGTTTCTGGGAATTTTTTATTTTACTCAAGTGTTGAGTTTTTTGGGTTGTATTGGGAGCTCGTTGATTCGATCGGACAGTATAACTTCGTTTAGTTTGTCCGGATAATTTTTAGAACGTGTTAAAAAGTTCGAACGGATATCAATAACTCATTTTTTCCCCTGCCGGAAAATTTCCAAGTGTTGGATTTTTCCGTAGTTTAAGAACGTTCTAAGTCGTGCAAGTAACGCGGTGGACCCTCTAGAAGAACACAAACCTTAACTCGATTATGTGACCATCTTGAACTGCCTCTAAACCTTAGGGTTTGGGGCAGTACGGCGTTGCCACATGTGAGGCGTTGGCTTGACCGTTCTACGGCTGGACCATCGGTACTGTGGCATGTGATGGATGTTTGTAAACTAATTTCAAGTGTTGAGAACTATTTGGGAAATCTTAGGTGTTTGTTTATTCGATCGGGAAGTTTAACATTGTCTATTTATCTGGAATGTGTGATACAATATTTGGAATCCATGAGATAACTAATTTGAATGTTATAAATCTAGCAGTTCAGTCTCAGATGATCGGTTGCCATGGGATTTTGATACGATCAAAAGTCCGTCGCAATCACGCAGCGTACGCGGATACTCGCCAGGTAAACTTAATAGATAGGCACGCCCTATAGCCTCGACCAAGTGACTGTAGGAGAACCCCGTCGCCAAAAGCATCCGTTCGGGTGCTCGCGGCAGCGGTGTTCCGCCTTAATGCACTTCGTCGACGGCATCCGGGGGTGCGGCCGTCTACTAAAGTTTGCGACGAGCATTCGATCAGGATGTCAGGAATCTTTATGAATTGCCCGACTTGATATTGAAAAGAGTTTTCGATATTGAGACTAAAATGCGGGGTTTATAATTGTTAGGCAAGCGATGTCTAAGGAATTCATTTGGTTAGGCATGCGATGTCTAAGGAGGTTGCGGATTCCAACTGTTCTAGTTTTACACTTTCTTTTTTGCCACAGTAAGTGTAGTAAGTAGTTGTATCTCCGGTTTTCGTTGCTATACATTAACGACAATCGGTGTATGCATACTTACTTACGTTGATGATATGAGATATTATGTGTTGCTGTGATATGTTATATTAGATCGTCGTGTTTGAGTAGCCGCGGGTTTTATGTGAGATGAGAGTTTTTTCATTTTCATTCATGTAAAATTCATTGTATATAATATTCTTTTATTGGGGCACTTCCGGGCTGAGGATGATGTCACCATTGTATATTATTTACTTTTCCGTATTAGGTAGACCCAAGGAGGGGAGCACAAGTAACCGGGTTCTAGGGTTCAGTAGGAGACCATCTCGAGGAGTCGAGACCGGGTCTCCTAACACTAGAATTGGCACTGCTGCTTGCCGCTCTCGTAGGGGTATAGGGATGTGGGTTTGGCTATTCATCGCGACCGTGGAATCCGTGTTTTATACAGGCTCGTATTAAAACACGGACATCCTAGTATATCCAATATTTCATATATGTTCTTCTGCTGCAGTGTTCTGTGATGAGATCATATTACTGCCTGAGACGAATGTTTATATTGTATATATGAGATAACAGGTAGCTCTAGTTCTTGCTTTGCCTAGTGGTGTTTCTTGTAGAACATCCAGCACCTTATTCGATAAGGAAAGAGCCGAGATCCCTTCACCGGGAGTGCCCTCTTTAGCGAAACTAGCAGATGCTACAAACACGGTTTGTCTTTTGATTGCTTATATAGTTTTTGCTTTGCATAGTGATATTTGTGAAATATCCTGCACCTTATTCGGTGAGGAAAGAGCCGACGATCCCTTCACCGGGAGTGACCTCTTTAGAAAAACTAGAAAAGGCCTAAAAAACATTCCATTAAAAATCACTCGATTCTACAACGATATCAAATTCATTACGCAAAGGGTTTTCTTAAAAACCTGTCGTAACCCTCCGTCATTTCAGATAAGTCCTACTTAGTATTCGTGCTACGTTTTTTGACCTCCGTTAAGGCGTAGTGTGCGGTATCTAACTAGTATTTATCTGTTTATGCATATGATGCAGATTGTTTTTGTAGGGTTCCTAGGCACACTAGTGAGGTCTCACAAGGCATCGAACATGCCATTTTCAAAAATTCTAGGTGCCGAGAGACCCGACTACGGATCGTTTGCTAGAAAACTAGGCGAAAAAGCTAACTAGTTAACACTTAACTACAAGATACGGAAATACAACCTTTGTAGATCCGGTGGTCCACCTCCATAGCTCCGCAACGAGGTCCTCTCCGCTGTCCAAATCAAATCCGGGCTCAAGCGTCGGCTTCGTCGGAGAATGGGCAAGCTAGGTCGTCGATGTCCATGCCGAAGATGATCTACGTCGAGGCATCGAAAGATCAAGCTCCACCTTCACCAAGTGATGAAAACTTGTGAAGGAAACACACTCTACTACTTGGCAAGAGGTAGAGGATGAGGAAATAGAAAGTGGGTAGACTTTAGTTTTGGATTTCTCACTCAAATCATCAATCCACCATTGATGAAGGAAGCTTTTTTTTTTCTTTTGTTGAAGGAAGAAGAAGAAGAGCAAGAAGAAGATAAGTATTATGATAAGAATAAAAGAATAAATAAAAATCCATTCTTATCATAATTCTCACCATGGTTAGGTGTAGAGAATTAACTTGAGTTAATTGAATTGGTTAGGGTTAAGCATGAGACAAAATGGTGACTAAGTCAAAAGTTCATGAAGCTTCATGAAAGAAAACAAAAGAAGCCACCATTCTATTTTACGCAATTTATTTTCCAAAAATAAAAACAAATGAATAAATGAATAATCAAATAAAAACCCTAACCATTTCTTTAACCAAGGTTTAATTCTTTACACAAACCCTAATTTGCATGTATCATCAAATATGATACAAACAAGTGCACAAAATCATATCGCATATGCAATGCGCACTACCGAGCGAGAAAATCCATTTAAAGTGAACAGATACTAGTTAATGCAAAGTAATATATCAAATATATAATTATGCATTAAATCATTAAATCAACGCTAGATTTAACGATCCGGTCATGACGCACATAACCGACTGGTACCAATAGTAACATCTTATCGAATCAACACTTGATCCGATAACCCGGCTATATTGCATATAACCGATCAATGTCACATCGCGAGAATCGAATACAGTATCACATACTCGTATTATTCTCGGTCCCGCACATATCTCATATGCGCTCCTATTTCGTTTCGCTTGAGCCAGGAAACATCTGTGTAGGACTCTAAAGACTCGTCAATACGCCGGCAGCAGATGATGATCATATCAAGCATCCAAAAGCCGCAAGCGGTCTGCTAAACGTAACGGCCACCCGGGTATTGAGCGATCTGAAGATCGACGAGCAAGCCCGCACACACTCCAGTGAATCCGACCAGTAACACTACCGTACAGTCCGGTCTGATCGTCTGATATGTCGCATATCTCGCCTAGGGGTGGTAAACGTTAGACCCCAATAGCTCGATGAGTCGTGTCGATATGAGGTCTATAACATTCGATAAACTACTGGTAACACTTACCAGTAAATCTCAGCAACCCTGGCCAGGGATTTCCTGTTATAGCCAATCGAACACAGCGCAACATCAACTCCCTATACCTGGAGAGACGAATCCCCTCCTATCGCTCATTGCCTCCATGTGACTCGGGACTGTACCCAAAAACCACCATTTTGCACGCCCTCTTGGACGTGGTAAGATGGAAATCAAAGCACAGTGGGAACCACACAAGACTCTATGACGATCTCGGGTCAACAGACTACTCTGTACCAGTGTCACCAGAGAACTGCCATCTGACGTGAGGTATAATACCATCTGGGAGTTCTCGGCGAGTCCGTCCAGTGTACCCAGTCTCTACTGAGCACCCGTACATCATCTCTGATGTCAAACACCAATGGATATGGGATCATCCATCGCCCATCTGTATAGGTCGAGAAGGTATACGCTAGTCTACTCTGGTATATCGATGCCCCGTCTCGATACACCCACGACTAGGGACTTTGAAGGATGTACTTATGGACTACCATGTCCCCACTAGTATGATCCGCATCATAGTCCAGGTAGTCAAGCACACATCCTAAGGGCTTTACCAACATGTAACAGAGAGACAATCAGTATACACGTTAAGGTAAAGTTCAACCAGATAGCATACTATCATGTCGAGCAAGAAAGTCCTCCCTATATATGTCCCAGCATCCACTACAATATACATCCAATGTACAGTAATGGCCTCTAGGGCATACATATAACTAACAATCTCCCACTTGCACTAGGGCCATCTGTAGCAGTGGTTGTAGTATCTCATACTCAACCATCCCATAAAGGTCTCTCTCTGGGAACAGGCCTTTGTGAGTGGATCCGCTGTGTTGTCCTCTGAGTCTACTCTCCTAACCTCGATCTCTTTGGAGATCAACCATCTCCATGATCTAGTGATACTGCCTTAGAATATGTCTGGATCACTGATGGGACCGGCGTTCCTCGGCATAAGCCATAACTCCATTGTCACACAATGGGAGGAACATAGTTCATCTCATGAACCTATATACACCCAGACTGCCTCTTTGGTAGCATCTTATGTAGCGATGTATCCTGCCTTTATCGTCTAGTTTGCCACGGTATCTAGCTTGGAACTCTTCCAACGTACCGTCCCTTTACTGAGGGTAAAGACAATGCCTGCGACTGACATTCAGTCGTCTTTATCACCCTGGAACCATTCCAGTGATTCTCCTCAGAATCGTTTGATATGATCTCACTACAACTAGTGAGAATCCTAACATCCAATTAGATCTATCTCATAGATCCAAAACCCAGGATTTAGGAGGTATCATTTTGATCCTATATGGAGAATCTTTGTGATAAACGGAGATTGATCGAGCGTAGCATAAGAAACTCCTTTCTTATCAAGAGTATGTCATCCACGTACTCTACGAGGATCACCACCATACTCCCTACTACCTTTTTGTTTATACAAGGTTCATCTACCATTTTGATGATGTCAAACTCTTTGACTAATCCATCAAAACAGATGTTCCAACTCCGCGATGCCTGCTTTAATCCTATAAAGCATCTTGCACACGTTTCCGCTGCTCCCACTGTCTACGAAGCCCTCTGGCTGTGTACTTATAGACGCACTCTTCTAAAACATCATTTAGAAAAGCAGTCATGACACCCAACCACCAGATATCGCAGTCATGGTATGTAGCCGTGACAAGTAGGATCTGGATGGACTTAAGCATAGCTACTTGAGAAGGTTTCATCATTATCCACGCCTGGTAAATGATGCAAACTTTTAACAAGTCTAGCTTTGAAAGTCTCAACTTTTCCATGTACTCCAAGTAATCTTCTCAAGATATACTTGCTCCTGATGGGGATTTAACCCTTCAGATATTGCAACCAAAGTCCATACTTTATTGGTGTATATGGATTCCATCTCAGATCGCTAAGCATCCAGCCATTCTTACAGAGTCTTACTCCTGATGGCCAGCTCGAAGCTAGTTGGGTCATCATCTCATGATGCAATCCTCGCTCCCACTGTCATAGAGAAACCGAAGTATCTCTCAGGTGGATGAGGAACCCTACTAGATCGACGGAGAGGCAGAGGTTCGTTGGAATCTACTGAATCCTTTGGTTTTACCAAATCATCTGCTGTTGTTTGTATAGCTGGAACATTTCCAGTTCTACATTACAGACTTTGTCTCGAGCTTGTCCGGATTTGCTTTCAGACATAGGCCGGTCAACCCCAAATCTTAACTAGCTTAAGATATGGGCTCTTCCCTTTCCATATCATATATGAAATGGTAGGTAACTGATTTGACTGGAACCCTATTCAATAGGTATGCAGCTTCTCAAGTGCATAACCCCCTTAAAAGGAAATAGGTAACTCAGTAATACTCATCATAGAGCGCACCTTATCATATAGGGTGTGATTGCTCCGCCCCGATATACCATCGTGCTATGGTGTATTCGGAGGAGTAATGCTGAGAGAGAATCCCATTCTCCTTTAGAATAGTCCAGGATTTCGGTGCTCAAGTATTCTCCTCCTCGATCTCATTAAAGGACATAATACTTATACCCGTATTTGGTTCTCTACTTCTAACTTATATTCTGTGAATATCTCAAAAGGTTCGGACTTGCGTTTCAACAGGAACATAGGTCTGAATCTTGGAAGATCATCAGAGAATGCAATGAAGTACAAAGAACCGGTCTTGGTATGTGTAGACAGGGGACCTTACATACATCAACATGTATCATCCCAAGAGTTCACTAACTCTTTCTCTGTTTCCAATAAACAGAGCTAGTGTCATTATATCTTTGTGACATGACTGGCAAGTTTCACAAGATGTAGATTCAAACTGATTTAAATATGCATCTACATGTAACTTCAGCTAGTCGGGTCACATTGATCTGACCTAGTCTACAATACCTTAAGAAGGATCCGTTCATTTCTGAACTCTTCCTCTTCTGTGTGTTCCCCATACTAAGAACTGTAGTTTGATTTAGAACATTAATGCTTTTAGATAACGTGCCTGAACCGATCAACTTTTGATATAGGAAATGTTCAAAACATTATCCAACAATACAAAATTTTATCGTTTCTTTACTACTAAAGAAACTGATATGATTTTGTATATCAGGTTCGGTATCTAACAACATTCATTCAGAATCAATGTATTGGTAATACAGGGTGACAGTGACCAACAGACTTGGCTGCAACTCTTGCCCCGTTTTCTGCCTCATGAAACTTATCACCCGTTCTCAGTTCTCTACCTTTCTGTAGCCCTATGTAACAGATTACATATCTGGGATCCTGATCTGGTATCACATACCCAGGACGTAGAGGATACGGAGAAACAGTTCTTTGTAATGAACACACCTGAAGATGATGCATCAGCATGCACTCTCTTCGTTTGGGCGGCACGGGAATTCTGGTAATCCCCAATTTCCTGCTCTGTCTTATAACAATTATAAGTTGGAGCGGGACCAACGTTCCCCAGCTCAGTATAACAAGCGGGTTCGGTCAATATTCCGTTTTATTATCTTGATTAAGGCGTGATATGGTCGCTACCTGGAGAAAGAGAGAAGAAAACACTCAGCGTTCGCTCTTGCAAGAATAGATTGGTTTTTATTTTATCTAATCAGGATGGCTCCCACTGCTTTTTATCAAATCTTCCTTCAAACCCTAAAAGGAAAGACTAGCCGGGATTAATTACACACTACAAGTTCGCCAATCTTTCAGCCAGGCCAGTGTCGGTACTTTGAGGGAGGTCCCCCGTGCTTTCGCACGAACCTAATTAATGTAAACCTCGTTTTCCCAGAGGCATAACCCCGTTGACACCTTTCTAGACACCTACTTGATCGGCTAATTGTAATGTATAAAACTCTCCCAGGAGTAACTCTTACTCGCAGCGGGTATCGGGATCCAACTATCTCATAGAAGGTATGCAATCTCATTGCAAATTTCAACACTTGAAATTCCCGATAATATTTTGCCCCTAGCGTCCTATGACCTTGACAGAGGTCAACAAACCATAGGCTGCTAGTCAAGTTCAACCCGTCATTTCCTGATTGAAGTAAACCCACCCGCACGACCCTTGACAGAGGTCAACAAGGTCGCACGACTACCCTAAATCAATGATATCATATGCTTATGCAGATAAGCACTAATCAGCTACCGCACACTACGCCTTGACAGAGGTCAACAAACGTAGCACGAATACTAACTAGTACTTATCTGAAATGACGGAGGGCTACGACAGGTTTTTCTGAAAACCTATTGCGTAATGAACTTGATATCGTTGTAGAATCAAATGAATTTTGAAATGGAGTGTTTTTGAGGCTTTTATAGTTTTGCTAAAGGAGTCACTCCCGGTGAAGGGATCGTCGGTCCTTTCCTCGTCGAATGAGGTGCGGGATATATCACATATATCACTGCGCAAAGCAAAAACTCTTAAAAGCAATCAAAAGACAAACCGAGTGTGTAGCATCTGCCAGTTATTGCTAAAGGAGTCACTCCCGGTGAAGGGATCTCGGTCCTTTCCTTATCGAATAAGGTGCAGGATATATCACATATACCGCTGTGCAAAGCAAGAACTGTAGCTACCTGTTTTATTTTGAAATTCGATTCTACAACATCTTAGGTTTCTTTTATTTCATTAATCACATTAATGAAGTCCCATCATTTATGTACCTAAACATCACAGATAAATACGACGTACACTTATGCCATCCGCATTCGCCTCGATGTCCCCTCGTGCACCGTTAGGTTAGGTAACTAACGGCAGAGCGGGGCAGGGCTAGCACGGGTGTAAAACATAAGTAACGTCTATATAATATATCATATATACTATATACTGTATCTATCACAGAACATCACATGATCACATCACAGATATCGCAGCAGAAAAAACATATGAAATATTGGATATACTAGGACGTCCGTGTTTTCAATACGAGCCAGTATAAAACACGGATTCCACGGTCGTGATGAATAGCCAAACCCACACCCCTAGACCCCTACGAGAGCGGCAAGCAACCCTACCAATTCTAGAGTTAGGAGACCCGGACTCGACTCCTCGAGTTGGTCTCCCACTGGACTCCAGAACCCGGTTACTTGTGCTCCCCTCCTTGGGTCTATCCTAGTGCGGAAAAGTAAATAATATACAAAGGGTGACAACTTCCGCAACCTGGAAGTGCCCCAAAAAAAGAATATTACATACAAGTTTTTACATGAATGAAAATGAAAAACACTCATCTCACATAAAAAACCCCGGCTATTCAAACACGACGATCCAATATAACATATCCAGCAACACATAACATCACATGTCATCAACGTAAGTAAATATGCGCATCCCAATTTTCGTTGACATATAGCAACGAAACCGGCGATATCACATATTACACTTACGGTCACAGAAAAGAAAGTGTAAAACTACAACAGTTGGAATCCGCAACCACCTCAGACATCGCATGCCTGACCAAATGAATTACTTAGACATCGCATGCCTAACAATTACAAACCCCGCATTTTAGTCTCATTATCGAAAACATTTTTCAATATCAAGTCGGGTAATTCAACAAGATTCCCGAAAAACTGATCGAATGCTCGTCGCAAACTTCAGTAGACGGCCGCACCCCCGATACCGGCGACAAAGTGCACCAAGGCGGAACACCGCTACCGCGAGCACCCGGACGGATGCTTTCGGCGACGGGGTTCTCCTACAGTCACTTGGTCGGGGCTATGGAGTGAGGCTGTCTATTAAGTTTACCCGGCGAGTATCCACGTACGCTACGTGATTGCGACGGACTTTTGATCACATCAAAATTCCGTGGCAACCGATCAAGTGAGACTAAAGTGCTATGTTTATAACATTCATTTAGTTATCACATAACTTGTTGTGAATTCCAATTATTGTATCCCATTCCAGATAAATAGAAAATGTTAAACTTTCCGATCGAACAATCGAACACCCAAGTTTTCCAAATACAGATCAACACATGAAATAAGTCTAACAACATTCAGTTCGTGCCTCAGTACCAACGGTCCAGCCGTAGAAGGGTCAAGCCAACGCCTCACATGTGGCACGCCGTACTGCCCCAAACCCGAAGATTCAAAGGGCAGTTCAAGACGGTCACATAATCGAGTTAAGGTTTGTTGTCTTCTAGAGGGACCATCGCGTTACTTGCACTACTTAGAACGTCGTTAAACTACAGAAATATCCAACATTTGGAAATTTCCCGACAGGGGAAAAATTGGGTATTTATATCCGGTCGAACTTTTTTTAACATATTCTAAAATTTATCCGGAAAGTCACATAGACAAAATTTGAAATCCCGATCGAATCTTTGATTCCCAATACAACCCAAAAATGCTCAACTGTATACTGCATATTAAAAATTCCCAGGAAAACCAGTACTGAAAAATAGGAGTTACTGTGCAAAATTCAATGGCAGATAAGACAAAAGGGCCGCGGAAGGGCCACATTAGCACGCTAATGCCGCGGTTCCGCCGCACTTTAGAAAGATCATTAGGTAATTTTTGCATCGTAACTCTTAGATTTACCTGCTTATTTTTCTGCATATTTTTAATTTGCAAAAATCCACATTTTACAAAAATGTCCAGAGAGCATTTTAAAGTCGGGGTTTCGGATCGATCGGACTTCTAACTCCGTCTACGCATCGCCTAAGGCTCTAGCTAGGCTCTGATACCACTGTAGGGTTCCTAGGCACACTAGTGAGGTCTCACAAGGCATCAAACATGCCATTTTCAAAAATTCTAGGTGCCGAGAGACCCGACTACGGATCGTTTGCTAGAAAACTAGGCGAAAAAGCTAACTAGTTAACACTTAACTACAAGATACGGAAATACAACCTTTGTAGATCCGGTGGTCCACCTCCATAGCTCCGCAACGAGGTCCTCTCCGCTGTCCAAATCAAATCCGGGCTCAAGCGTCGGTTTCGTCGGAGAATGGGCAAGCTAGGTCGTCGATGTCCATGCCGAAGATGATCTACGTCGAGGCATCGAAAGATCAAGCTCCACCTTCACCAAGTCATGAAAACTTGTGAAGGAAACACACTCTACTACTTGGCCAGAGGTAGAGGATGAGGAAATAGGAAGTGGGTAGACTTTAGTTTTGGATTTCTCACTCAAATCATCAATCCACCATTGATGAAGGAAGCTTTTTTTTTTCTTTTGTTGAAGGAAGAAGAAGAAGAGCAAGAAGAAGATAAGTATTATGATAAGAATAAAAGAATAAATAAAAATCCATTCTTATCATAATTCTCACCATGGTTAGGTGTAGAGAATTAACTTGAGTTAATTGAATTGGTTAGGGTTAAGCATGAGACAAAATGGTGACTAAGTCAAAAGTTCATGAAGCTTCATGAAAGAAAACAAAAGAAGCCACCATTCTATTTTACGCAATTTATTTTCCAAAAATAAAAACAAATGAATAAATGAATAATCAAATAAAAACCCTAACCATTTCTTTAACCAAGGTTTAATTCTTTACACAAACCCTAATTTGCATGTATCATCAAATATGATACAAACAAGTGCACAAAATCATATCGCATATGCAATGCGCACTACCGAGCGAGAAAATCCATTTAAAGTGAACCGATACTAGTTAATGCAAAGTAATATATCAAATATATAATTATGCATTAAATCATTAAATCAACGCTTGATTTAACGATCCGGTCATGACGCACATAACCGACTGGTACCAATAGTAACATCTTATCGAATCAACACTTGATCCGATAACCCGGCTATATCGCATATAACCGATCAATGTCACATCGCGAGAATCGAATACAGTATAACATACTCGTATTATTCTCGGTCCCGCACATATCTCATATGCGCTCCTATTTCGTTTCGCTTGAGCCAGGAAACCTCTGTGTAGGACTCTAAAGACTCGTCAATACGCCGGCAGCAGATGATGATCATATCAAGCATCCATAAGCCGCAAGCGGTCAGCTAAACGTAACGGCCACCCGGGTATTGAGCGATCTGAAGATCGACGAGCAAGCCCGCTCACACTCCAGTGAATCCGACCAGTAACACTACCGTACAGTCCGGTCTGATCGTCTGATATGTCGCATATCTCGCCTAGGGGTGGTAAACGTCAGACCCCAATAGCTCGATAAGTCGTGTCGATATGAGGTCTATAACATTCGAGAAACTACTGGTAACATTTACCAGTAAATCTCAGCAACCCTGGCCAGGGATTTCCTGTTATAGCCAATCGAACACAGCGCAACATCAACTCCCTATACCGGGAGAGACGAATCCCCTCCTATCGCTCATTGCCTCCATGTGACTCGGGACTGTACCCAAAAACCACCGTTTTGCACGCCCTCTTGGACGTGGTAAGATGGAAATCAAAGCACAGTGGGAACCACACAAGACTCTATGACGATCTCGGGTCAACAGACTACTCTGTACCAGTGTCACCAGAGAACTGCCATCTGACGTGAGGTATAATACCATCTGGGAGTTCTCGGCGAGTCCGTCCAGTGTACCCAGTCTCTACTGAGCACCCGTACATCATCTCTGATGTCAAACACCAATGGATATGGGATCATCCATCGCCCATCTGTATGGGTCGAGAAGGTATACGCTAGTCTACTCTGGTATATCGATGCCCCGTCTCGATACACCCACGACTAGGGACTTTGAAGGATGTACTTATGGACTACCATGTCCCCACTAGTATGATCCGCATCATAGTCCAGGTAGTCAAGCACACATCCTAAGGGCTTTACCAACATGTAACAGAGAGACAATCAGTATACACGTTAAGGTAAAGTTCAACCAGATAGCATACTATCATGTCGAGCAAGAAAGTCCTCCCTATATATGTCCCAGCATCCACTACAATATACATCCAATGTACAGTAATGGCCTCTAGGGCATACATATAACTAACAGTTTTAGGGTAGTCGTGCGGCCTTGTTGACCTCTGTCAAGGGTCGTGCGGGTGGGTTTAATTCAATCAGGAAATGACGGGTAGAACTTGACTAGCAGCCTATGGTTTGTTGACCTCCGTCAAGGTCATAGGATGCTAGGGGTAAAATATTATCGGGAATTTCAAGTGTTGAAATTTGCAATGAGATAGTTGGATCCCGATACCCGCTGGGAGTAAGAGTTACTCCTGGGAGAGTTTTACACATTACAATTAGCCGATCAAGTAGGTGTCTAGAAAAGTGTTAACGGGGTTACGCCCCTAGGAAAACGAGGTTTACTTTAATTAGGTCCATGCGAAAGCACGGGGAACCTTCCTCAAATTACCGGCACTGGCCTGGCTGAAAGATTGGCGAACTTGTAGGGTGTAATTAATCTCGGCTAGTCTTTCCATTTAGGGTTTGAAGGAAGATTTGACTAAAACAGTGGAAGCCATCCTGATTAGATAAATTGATAACCAATCTAATATTGTAAAAGCGCACGCTAAGTGTTTTCTTCTCTCTCTCTCCAGGTAGCGACCATATCACTCCTTAATCAAGATAATAATATGGATGTATTGACCGGACCCACTTGTTATACTGAGCTGGGGAACGCTGGTCCCGCTCCAACTTATAATTGTTATAAAACAGAGCAGGAAATAGGGGATTACCAGAATTCCTGTATCGCCCAAACGAAGAAAGTGCTTGCTGATGCATCTTCTTCGGGTGTGTTCGTTACACAGAACTATTTCTCAATGTCCTTTATGTCCTGGGTATTTGATACCGGATCAGGATCCCACATATGTAATTTGTTACATGGGCTACAGAAACGTAGAGAACTAAGAACGGGTGATAAATTTCATGAGATTGGAAATGATGCAAGTGTTGCAACCAAGTCCGTTGGCAGTTATCACCCTGTATTACCAGAGTACATTGATTCTGAACGAATGTTATTAGATACCGAACCTGATATACAACATCATATCAATCTCTTTATTAGTAAAGAAGGATATAATTTTGTATGGTTGTATAATGTTTTGAACATTTCCTATATCAAGAGTTGAACGGTTCAGGCACGTTATCTAAAAGCATAGACGTTCTAAATCAAACTACAGTTCTTAATGTACAGAACACACACAAGTGGAAGAGTTCAGAAATGAACGAATCTTCTTGAGGCATTGTAGACTAGGTCATATCAATGCGACCCGACTAGCTGAAGTTACATTTAGATGCATATTTAAATGAGTTTGAATTTACATCTTATGAAACTTGCCGGTCATGTCACAGAGATAAGATGACCACAGCTCCGTTTATTGGAAACGGAGAAAGAGTTAATGAACTCTTGGGATTGATGCATTGTCATGTCCCGAAAGTACGGAACATGACCGGCACTTAGGCTACGAACGTCTTAAGGCGTACGTGCTCTAAGTAAGCCGAGCCCAGAAATCCAAACCAAGAAAAGTAGTAGAGTGTAGAAAAACCACTATAAGTCAACCAGCTAGCAATATAATATACAACGCCTAAAGGCGAGGATCACAACAAAAAAGGAAAACTCATCCAGCAAGAAATCCATAGAAATATAGCGTGCGAGTCTAAGGTCGAAAGAATAAACAACACTGGTCTCTATCTCAAAAGTACATGTTTGGTTGATGGAACTTCTAGATACAACTGAAATATAATATACAATGTATAATGATGGGTACGATACAAATAAACCCACTTACTAGCAAGTCACCCGAAAGAAGTAGTGCCCTCAATGCTGTAATGAACCCTGTACGGCAACACCTGCAAGAAACTGGGGCACAACGGGGGTGAGTTGCCAACTCGTGAGTAAAAAAAGATCTACGAACAGAAAATAGCATGTTTGACGCAATCCTAGGTCATATGATCATGATATATAATCCTCAAATATATATAACCAGCAACCTATAACAATGGCTAGGGTAAATATCTAACCCAAATGTAATCCCATATGCCCGTGTCAGTGCCTCAGATAGCAATATGTCATATGGATGATATATGAATGCATGAAACAGAATGCGTGTACTGAAGAAAACTGCTTTCATAATTTGTGAGATTTCTGTAATTTAAAATGAGGTATCATAATGAAATCAGCATAAAACAGTGCCTAGCATCGGCACAAAACATAAATCTCACAATCTCGATATCTCTGTATCACAATCTCTGTACCTCAATATCTCAGAATCTCAATGTCTCAATCACAATATCTAGAGCGCCGTCAGTCCAGACCGGCCCCTACCATCCATCTCATGACCACGACGGTATCCTCCGGATATCCGACGTGTTGGGTAATATCACCGGTCGGTAGTGCTCCCCTGCCAGGCTCAACGCCATCTCCTGTGATCTTCTTGTCCCGGGGTACCGCACCGGGCCCACCATGTACCCGAAACGGTTCATCCGCCTCCTCGAATCAGGTCTCGAAATCCATCAGCAAAACTCATGGTAGACGACTCATACATCATGGGAAAACCGCATTTTTATTTAAAAGAGTGAAAGCAGTTTATATATGTTTTTGCGGTTTTCCTCTAAATCCAGAAAATATCATGGAAATCCGAGACATCAATAGCATGTAAATCATGAATATAAGCATGAGAATCCATGAATGCGGCACATAATGAATAATAGTATGCATAAAGTGACAAGTAATAATTACAATGTCAAACTGGCATATATTGCAAGTACACTAATATCATGTCACTACTAGCTAACAGCTAAATCAAGCAATAATATTCTCTAAGTATGCGTGACATGGAAATTACCGATGAAGATGTGTGTGAGCCGGCAAATAAGTGTACGTGGTACATACCCATCATCGGTAATGGTGCTGGTGTCCTAACAGCATGATATCAATAATGAAATATATCAATAATGACAATATGCGATGCAGAGCAACAATAATAAAGTGCGGGAGCTGAATACTATCGCAATGATGGCTGAACTGCATCTAATGTCATAAGAGACATAGCTACACCACCATAAGGCTGAGCTAAAGCTAACGGTAGGTAAGGGAAACCGCCTAACCTCTGAGTCGATACATATATATATACATAAATAGTCGGTGATCCTTCCTCGATAATATCACAACCGATACCATATCTCTATAATCAGTTTTTCCCAAATCAAGAGTGCGGATCAAACATCAAAACATAGCTCGTACGTAAATCCGTCGTACAGCATCCCTAAATCTGGGTACGGGTCAATATCATATTCGTCATATCATTTATCTGGTATTCTCTATATCAAATATCTTAATCTGGGTACTGACCTACGTCTAGTACAAGCTAACATTATCACTATAATTATGATCTGACTACTGATAGACAGTCTCGTATAAATCGATATCATCATCACATATCGTCTCAAGGAGTATACATCGCCGAATGCGGCCTATCATACCAATCTTGTCATATCATATCAGGTCATATCCTATCTCGTATCATAATCATATGTCGATCATTTTTTATATATAAATCACTATTCATATGCCATCATCATCCAAAATCCGTTAAAGCATCAAGACGTATCTCAATTACGAAGTTTACCATATCGCCGATATCATCATAATCTCGAATCAAATATCATCGACTCGTCTCAAACCCAAGTATCATCCTCAACTCTGTATGTAAGAACATAGTCCCATACCCATGTGACCACATATCTATATAGAATCCCATAACCACATATGAAATAAGGATGTATGCAAGTATGTATGTGTGTATATGTATGTGTAGTGCACCAACTACCCTAGGGTTTCGTAACCTTTCACCAATCCAACACACCAATATCTATTTAAACATCAATAATTAATCCCAACAACATATATTAATTGTTAGTGCGTATACGTATCCGTATACATCACTACGAACTGCGGGGGTGCTATACGCCATCCACCCGACTTCTCCCCGTAGATATAAATCTACTCACTTGGTTTATGCGTGCCGGTGCCGATGTCGCCATTTGAATCTCCAACGCTTCGACGCCATGTGAGTGCCTACAAGAATATCACACGCTAAAACACATGAAAACCATGTCGGAAGCCAAAATGGTGCACGCTACGCCGATAGGTAAAAACATATAGCCTTGCGTGCAAACACAGCCAATATCCTCTGTCGTTGACGTCCAAACGCCACCCGACAGAACGAATTATCGAATACCAAAAATCCATACGAAAACAAGTCGTAAATCGTACGCCAACTAATGAAAATCAACCCAGATTCTATCCTAACTGGAATAAGTCAAAACTAGACATACCAAGGGTCATGTTGACAGGTAAAAGAGCCGTGCACGCAAAACGAGGGGGTTCCCTACTGTTCTGGCCGCAAATTGCGGCCAGAAGGAATTTATCTGCGGCCTGGTAGGGGAGTTGGAGGCTAGGGCTTTGTTGGATGGTTCCAGGGTGCCTGCACAGCTTACTTCCAAGTCAATTTTATATTAGGGTCCCCGGGGTGAAAGCAGATCTCAGAAAGGTCAATAAGTCGACCAAATTGCTAAATAACACCGATTCAAAACTTTCAGGTGTTTTACTGGAATCTGGGTTAGATCTAGGATAAACTGGTCTCAACAGCACCTAATTTGGCTATACTAACCATTACAACCAACACTTGGTCAAGTCTCACTCAAATTTGCCTAAACTAGCACTAATCTACTTAGTAACACTAAAATTTCAGCTAAACAACTATAACTTTGCAAGATAGGAATTGGGTTGTGAGATTATACCTCAAGGGGTCCTAGGATGAAGGAGAAGGGAAGAAGATGAAGAAGAGGGGTGTGTGGTTGCTGGTGTAGGGTTCCTAGGCACGCTAATGAGGTCTCACAAGGCATCAACCATGCCAATTTCTAAAATTACGGGTGCCGAGAAACCCTAATACGGATCGTTGGCTAGAATTTTAGGCGACAAAACAAACTAGTTAACAACTTAACTAAAGTGTAACGGAAATACAACCTTTATAAATCCGGTTCTCCACCTCCATGGCTCCGCGATGAAGTCTCCTCACTGTACTAATCGGATCTTGGGCTCTAGCGTCGGCTTCATCGGAGAAAGGACGGGCTAGGTCATCGACTACGATGCCGAAGATGATCTACGTCGAGGCATCACTAGATCAAGCTCCACCTTCACCAAGCCAGGAAAACTTATGAAGGAAACACCCTATACTACTTGGCAAGAGGTAGAGGATGAAGAAATAGGAAGTGGGTTCACTTTAGAATTGGATTTCTCACTCATTTCATCAAGTCACCATTGATGAAGTCTAGGTTTTCTTCTTGAAGAAGAAGAAGAAGAAGAAGATGATAATGTTATGATAAGTTATTTAGAATAGAAAAGAAAACGAATACTTATCATAACATTAACTATAGTTAGGTGTAGAGAATTGACTAAGGTTAAAAGAATGGTTAGGGTTAAGCTTGAAGACAAAATGGTCATATGGTCAAAGCTTCATGAAGCTTCATCAAGTTTCATGAAAGAAAGAAAGAAAGAATGAAACCATTTTGTTTTCTTTTGTCATTTCATTTTAATCCAAAATAAAAAGATAAATGAGTGGACAAATAAATAGAAACCTTAACCATTTTCTTAACCTAGGTTTAATTCTTTACACAAACCAATATTGCATGCATCATCAAACATGATACAATCAAGTGCACAAAAATATATCGCATATACAATGCGCACATCCGAGTGAGAAAATCCATCTTAAGTGAACCGATACTAGTTAATGCAAAGTGATATATCAAATATATAATTATACATTAAATCATTAAATCAACACTTGATTTAACGATCCGGTCATATCGCATATAACCGACTAGTATCCAATGTATCGGCTTACCGAATCAATCCTTGATTCGATAACTAGGTTATATTGCATACAACCTTTCGATACATTCATCGCGAGAATGAAATACGGTATCACATACACGCATTATTCTCGGTCCTGCACATATCTCATATGCGCTCCTATTTCGTTTCGCTTGAGCCAGGAAACCTCTGTGTAGGACTCTAAAGACTCGTCAATACGCCAGCAGCAGATGATGATCATATCAAACACCCACAAGCCGCAAGCGGTCTGCTAAACGTAACGGCCACCCGGGTATTTAGCGATCAAAAGATCGACGAGCAAGCCCGCTCATACTCCTGTGAATCCAACCAGTAACACTTACCGTACAGTCCGGTCTCGTCGTCTGATATGTCGCATATCTCGCTTAGGGGTGGTAAACGTCAGACCCCAATAGCTCGATAAGTCGTGTCGATATGAGGCCTATGACAGTTCGAGAAACTACTGGTAACACTTACCAGTAAATCTCAGCAACCCTGGCCAGGGATTTCCAGTTATAGCCAATCGAACACAGTGCAACATCAACCCCCTATACCGGGAGAGACGAATCCCCTCCTATCGCTCATTGCCTCCATGTGATTCGGGACTGTACCCAAAAGCTGGTGGGGTGCTGTTGCTACAGCAGAGCTGCTCCGATTGTTGCTGTTCTCTTTTGCTGTTGTTGTTGCTCGTTCTATTTTGGGTTGTTGCTGCCGCTGCTTAAAAAATCCTCTTTTTGTTGCTGTTGCAGCAGCTACAGCTGTGGCTGTTTTCTGATGGGGTGTTGTTGGTTGAAGTTGTGGTGGGTGTGGTTGATTTGTGGTGGAGTTGAAGTATATGATGAGGGTGTGGGGTGGTTTGAATGAAGTTGTTACTGCTTTGGCTGTTTGCACAGCAGTTGCTGATGCTGCATCTGCTGCTTGCAATCTATTTTCTTATGGCTGAAGTGTTGGCTGTTGTAGGGGGGCTGTTCTATGGCTGCTGTTTTGATAGGGGGCTGAAGTGTTGATATTGGAGGCTGATGTAGCTGCTGATGTGAGTGTGTAGGTATTGGGCTAAGGTGTTTGTGGCTGGTGTGTGTGCTGATGTCAATTGGGTGGCTGATGTATTGGCTGATGTCTTCACTTGGAGACATTATCGTTTGAGAGGAAGTGAAAGAACACAAGGAATAATGAAATGGGATGGATCATGGCACACCCTAGCCACCTCTCTCTCTCTCTCAAGTTAACACACAACCACTATGGCTTATTCTCTCTCTCCCTACACAAGTCAACATAACCCTAATCACCCTCAACCATGCTAAAAGCCCTTAATTAAGCTAATTAACCTAACCAAATGGGTTAAACCACCATGGACATCTAAGCATGGTTCAACCCTAGGCTACCTTGAATCTAAAACATGAAACAAGTGTGACAAGTGTGGAAATGTTATGTGCACATTTTTGCACAAAAAGCCAAAAATCCAATTAGCGATTTTTAATCGCGATTAACATTAAGATAGCATATACTTAACCATAAAAACTTAAAAATGACATATTTCCACAAAATACCCTATTTTAGAATTTCCAAAATTTTCTCCGGAATTTTCACCACTTATCGGTATTTAATTATACCGACTATTAAAATATTCATTAAAAATTAATATTAAATTATGAAAATTCCCAAAAATAATACTTTATTTTTTTGAAATGTTACAGTCTTCCCCCCTTAAAGAAAATTCGTCCCCGAATTTAAATTTAAAACCCCCAAATTCTAAAACATTTCAATAGAATGTCCAAGTCAACGGGGCTCCGAAATCATAAATACGTAAAACGCATCATAACGCAATACATGAGCATGCGTAACGAGCAGATAACTCGAAAACAAAACTCCGTCAAGCATCTCGCAATCATCGGAGTTAAGGTGAAAACACAAATGCCAAATCCAAAGCAAACCGATATTCTATAAATCAGAACTATACATGTAAATATCAAATCTGTACATATAAGTATCTGAAGGAAATGCATACCAAATATATCCAGGCACTGTCATCTGACCAGTCCTACTCAGTATGAAAACACATCGCAATATCATAAAAATGTACTGTTCCATAAGAAATCAATCCTAAAAGTGCATATGAAAACCCTGTGCATCCGGTGCACACGGAAACCAAAATTCATACATGTGCCAAGCAGGTGCACAAAAACAACATCTAGGTGCAACGGGTGTGCACGAAGCATCTGTCATAGGCTATGTGTGTGTCTGACAGCAACATCAGGTGCATCTAACATGCACGAAAAAAATCTCGATTTAGTGCATCTGGTGTGCACCAAATTGCATCTCAATCATGTGCCCAACATGCGCTAAAAATCCAAACCTGGTGCATCCATCATGCACGAAATCATGAAATCCAATATCAAGCGTCGAACACGCGCAAACTCCAATCAGGTGCATAAAGTGCACAAAACAAATACCGAGCATCACCATCGAAATCGAAGTTCAGTGCATCCAAGTGCACAAAATACGAATCATTGGGCTGCAAGCATATGCGAACTATACCGAGTGCAAATATCAAATCATGTGTGTAAATATGCACAAAATCAACTCAACTGTATGAAACCCATAAAATCACAAACACGTGAAACCAAGGCATGCAAACGATATCAAGTGCAACAACTATGCAAAAATCATAAATACCCAATAGGTGCAATCATGGTGCATGAAAACAAATGTCATGAAACCCAATCATCAAAATCAGTCATGCAAATAGATCGCCCAAAACATCGAAATCAAGTATGGCGGAATAGTCCCGCTCAAGCGCATCCTCCAAGAATCTCTGGCCAACTGTCGTGATTACTCATAGCATGTCTCGTCGACGATCCTGAACTCTGGCCTGCCGGTGTGCGTAACATGGCCACTCCTGGGTCCAAGTCTTCTCTGTGGATTACCAATCTCACGATCCATCGGCTCATCGGCCCTGTCAGGTGTGCTAACGGGGACGATTCCGTTTCGGCACTTCTCTGGTCACCTCTCGGTCAATCCTCGCGACCATTCGAAAAGCAGCATGTCACTGGCGTCGGTCTTTGGCTCTCTGAATGCACGTGACACAGCTGATCCTGTGTGCAATTATCATTGTAGCAGTGTCCTGGAAGGAATCCCGCTCAAGGTCTCTTCCAAGTCTCATATCTGCCGAACTGTCCGGAAAGCATCGTCCTTTACTTCATCTGCTTCTTGCTCCAGAAAGGCTGCATACTCATCGCGACTCCTTCTGAAAGGTATATCCAGTACTATGCCTCGGCATGCGCATCGCATCTCTGATGTCGGCGGAGTGGAACGTCATCATATCTAGATCTTGCACGAATCTCTTACTCCATTTTCTCTAATGTCACTGCTTCGGACTCGTCTCGTCGTGGCTGCATAGACTGAGCTCCAACGGCTATCCGCGTATCTGGAGTCTCCCAAGAATGCATCTCACCATCTAGCGTCCCAATTAAGTCGAGCCATCCGATCGATTTGTCAAGACCTCATAATCCCCCAAGAGCTCAACATCTTGGGTACAGTATAATAGTATCGAGTACATACCACAGCATCGGTGGTCCAGCCGTAGAAGGGCAAACCTAAGCCTCACTAATGGCGCCGCAGAACTGCCGCAAACCCTAAGGTTTAAAGGCTTTCACACGGTCATTAAGTCGAGTTAGGGTTTCATTCTTCTAGAGGGACCATAGAATTTCCTGCATGTCTTTCCGAATACTTTAAACTTGGAATAATAGGTTATTGACATTCGATCGTCTCTGTCGACTCTCAACGTCTCCGAGTGAAGTCGTCTCTAGCTGGAATCAATCTATCTGATGACCTCGTATCGGGGTAGCGAACGAACCACATGTCCTAGTCATTCATCCTTGGTGGCTAGCGACCTTTCACCATCTCTTAGTATAACTCATACCATAAAAGCTCCAACATCTGGGGCGATACCTCGTTGTTCGCAGCGATAACTCGCTTACTTGTCTGCAAGCTGAACCGTGCCTCAATCATCATGAGTAAGCAATACGCCAACGGTCATCAAAATCTGGCTGGTCTCTGTCAGTGACTCAATCCTCTGGTGCAAATCGGCACGTCCGAGTAATCTCATACAGCGACCCATCCAACGCTCGTGGCGCAAAAAACAATCAAAAGACACATCTCAACAATCGTGTGTCGCTAGAATCACGCCCTGGTCAGTCCTCGTCCGTAACGAGCTCGTGCCGACCGCAACTCTAACCGTAGCTCTCCCTGCCCGTAATCATGGTAGCAAAACCATAACTGGTGCCGATGAGGCTAGATAAGGAAGGGATATAATACTGAACAAGAAATGTACGTCCTAAGGCTCCTTAAGTGGAGTGGCGTGTCGTAAGTATGCCGCGGAACATACCCACAGTACGTCACTCTACTTTAGTGACCTATTCCATCAACCAAGGGTCATCCTACGCTCCGAAGGTAAAACCTAACGCTCTGATACCAACTTTGTCACGTCCCGAAAGTACGGAACATGACCGGAACTTAGGCTACGAACGTCTTTAGGCGTACGTGCTCTAAGTAAGCCGAGCCCAGAAATCCAAACCAAGAAAAGTAGTAGAGTGTAGAAAAACCACTATAAGTCAACCAGCTAGCAATATAATATACAACGCCTAAAGGCGAGGATCACAACAAAAAAGGGAAACTCATCCAGCAAGAAATCCATAGAAATATAGCGTGCGACTCTAAGGTCGAAAAAATAAACAACACTGGTTTTTATCTCAAAAGTACATGTTTGGTTGATGGAACTTCTAGATACAACTGAAATATAATATACAATGTATAATGATGGGTACGATACAAATAAACCAACCTACTAGCAAGTCACCCGAAAGAAGTAGTGCCCTCAAAGCCGTAATGAACCCTGTACGGCAACACCTGCAAGAAACTGGGGCATAACGGGGGTGAGTTGCCAACTCGTGAGTAGAAAAAGATCTACGAACAGAAAATCGCATGTATGACGCAATCCTAGGTCATACGATCATGATATATAATCCTCAAATATATATAACCAGCAACCTATAACAATGGCTAGGGTAAATATCTAACCCAAATGTAATCCTATATGCCCGTGTCAGTGCCTCAGGTAGCAATATGTCATATGGATGATATATGAATGCATGAAACAGAATGCATGTACTGAAGAAAACTGCTTTCATAATTTATGAGATTTCTGTAATTTAAAATGAGGTATCATAATAAAATCAGCATAAAACAGTGCCTAGCATCGGCACAAAACATAAATCTCACTATCTCGATATCTCGGTATCAAAATCTCTGTACCTCAATATCTCAGAATCTCAATGTCTCAATCACAATATCTAGGGTGCCGTCAGTCCAGACTGGCCCCTACCGTCCATCTTATGACCACGATGGTATCCTCCGGATATCCAACGTGTTGGGTAATATCACCGGTCGGTAGTGCTCCCCTGCCAGACTCAACACAATCTCCTGCGATCTTCTTGCCCCGGGGTACCGCACCAGGCCCACCATGTACCCGAAATGGTTCATCCGCCTCCTCGAATCGGGTCTCGAAATCCTTCAGCAAAACTCATGGTGGACGACTCATACATCATGGGAAAACCGCATTTTTATTTAAAAGAGTGAAAGCAGTTTATATATGTATTTACGGTTTTCCTCCAAATCTAGAAAATATCATGGAAATCCAAGACATCAATAGCATGTAAATCATGAATATAAGCATGAGAATCCATGAATGCGGCACATAATGAATAACAGTATACATGAAGTGACAAGTAATAATTACAATGTCAAACTGGCATATATGGCAAGTACACTAATATCTTGTCACTACTTGCTAACAGCTAAATCAAGCAAAGTGTGCGTGACATGGCAATTACCGATGAAGATGTGTGTGAGCCGGCAAATAAGTGTACGTGGTACATACGCATCATCGGTAATGGTGCTGGTGTACTAACAGCATGATATCAATAATGAAATATGAATCACAACAGTATGCGATGCAGAGCAACAATAATAAAGTGCGGAAGCTGAATACTATCGCAATGATGGCTTAACTGCATCTAATGTCATAAGAGTCATAGCTACACCACCATAAGGCTGAGCTAAAGCTAACAGTAGGTAAGGGAAACCGCCTAACCTCTGAGTCGATACATATATATATATATATATATATATACATAAATAGTCGGTGATCCCGCCTCGATAATATCACAACCGATACCATATCTCTATAATCATTTTTTTCCAAATCAAGAGTGCGGATCAAACATCAAAACATAGCTCGTACGTAAATCCGTCGTACAGCATCCCCAAATCTGGGTACGGGTCAATATCACATTCATCATATCATTTATCTGGTATTCTCTATATCAAATATCTTAATCTGGGTACTGACCTACGTCTAGTACAAGCTAACATTATCACTATAATTATGATCTGACTACTGATCGACAATCTTATATAAATCGATATCATCATCACATATCGTCTCAAGGAGTATACATCGCCGAATGCGGCCTATCATACCAATCTTGTCATATCATATCAGGTCATATCCTATCTCGTATCATAATCACATGTCGATAATTTTTTATATATAAATCACTATTCATATGCCATCATCATCCAAAATTAAGCATCAAGACGTATCTCAATTACGAAGTTTACCATATCGCCGATATCATCATAATCTCGAATCAAATATCATCGACTCGTCTCAAACCCAAGTATCATCCTCAACTCCGTATGTGAGCACATAGTCCCAAACCCATGTGACCACATATCTATATAGAATCCCATAACCACATATGAAATAAGGATGTATGCAAGTATGTATGTATGTATATGTATGTGTAGTGCACCCACTACCCTAGGGTTTCGTAACCTTTCACCAATCTAACACACCAATATCCATTTAAACATCAATAATTAATCCCAACAACATATATTAATTGTTAGTGCGTATACGCATCCGTATGCATCACTACGAACTGCGGGGGTGCAATGCGCCATCCACCCGACTTCTCCCCGTAGATATAAATCTACTCACTTGGTTTATGCGTGCCGGTGCCGATGTCACCATTTGAATCTCCAACACTTCGACGCCACATGAGTACCTATAAGAATATCACACGCTAAAATACATGAAAACCATGTCGGAAGCTAAAATGGTGCACGCTATGCCGATAGGTAAAAACATATAGTCTTGCGTGCAAACACAGCCAATATCCACTGTCGTTGACGTCCAAACGCCACCCGACAGAACGAATCATCAAATACCAAAAATCCATACGAAAACAAGTCATAAATGGTACGCCAACTCATGAAAATCAACCCATATTCTATCCTAACTGGAATCAGTCAAAACTAGACATACCAAGGGTCAAGTTGACAGGTAAAAGAGCCGTGCACGCAAAACGAGGGGGTTCCCTACTGTTCTGGCCGCAAATTGTGGCCAGAAGGAATTTATCTGCGGCCTGGTAGGGGAGTTGGGGGCTAGGGTTTTGTGGGATGGTTCCAGGGTGCCTGCACAGCTTACTTCCAAGTCAATTTTATTTTAGGGTCCCCGGGGTGAAAGCAGATCTCAGAAAGGTCAATAAGTCGACCAAATTGCTAAATTACACCGATTCAAAACTTTCAGGTGTTTTACTGGAATCTGGGTTAGATCTAGGGTAAACTGGTCTCAACAGCACCTAATTAGGCTATACTAACCATTACAACCAACACTTGGTCAAGTCTCACTCAAATTTGCCTAAACTAGCACTAATCTACTTAATAACACTAAAATTTTAGCTAAACAACTATAACTTTGCAAGATATGAATTGGGTTGTGAGATTATACCTCAAGGGGTCCTAGGATGAAGGAGAAAGGAAGAAGAAGAAGAAGAGGGGTGTGTGGTTGCTGGTGGGGTGCTGTTGCTACAGCAGAGCTACTCCTATTGTTGTTGTTCTCTTTTGCTGTTGCTGTTGCTGGTTCTGTTTTGGGTTGCTGCTGCTGCTGCTTGAAAAATCCTCTTTTTGTTGCTGTTGCAGCAGCTACAGCTATGGCTGTTTTCTGATGGGGTGTTGTTGGTTGAAGTTGTGGTGGGTGTGGTTGATTTGTGGTGGATTTGAAGTATATGATAGGGTGTGGGGGTGGTTTGAATGAAGTTGTTGCTGCTTTGGCTGTTTGCACAGCACTTGCTGATGCTGCATCTGCTTCTTGCAATCTATTTTCTTGTGGCTGAAGTGTTGGGATGTTGTAGGGGGGGCTGTTCTGTGGCTGTTGTTTTGATAGGGGGCCGAAGTGTTGATATTAGGGGCTGATGTAGCTGCTGATGTGAGTGTGTAGGTATTGGGCTAAGGTGTTAGGGTCTGGTGTGTGTGCTGATGTCAATTGGATGGCTGATGTATTGGCTGATGTCTTCACTTGGAGGCATTATCATTTGAGAGGGAGTGAAAGAGCACAAGGAATAATGAAATGAGATGGATCATGGCACACCATAGCCACCTCTCTCTCTCTCTCATGTTAATACACAACCACTATGGCTTACTCTCTCTCTCCCTACACAAGTCAACATAACCCTAATCACCCTCAACCAAGCTAAAAGCCCTTAATTAAGCTAATTAACCTAACCAAATGGGTTAAACCACCATGGACATTTAAGCATGGTTCAACCCTCGGCTACCATGAATCCAAAACATGAAACAAGTGCGACAAGTGTGGAAATGTTATGTGCACATTTTTGCATAAAAAGCCAAAAATCCAATTAGCGATTTTTAATCGCGATTAACATTAAGATAGCATATACTTAACCATAAAAACTTAAAAATGACATATTTCCACAAAATACCCTAGTTTAGAATTTCCAAAATTTTCTCCGGAATTTTCACCATTTATCGGTATTTAATTATACCGACTATTAAAATATTCATTAAAAATTAATATTAAATCATGAAAATTCCCAAAAATAATACTTTATTTTTTTGAAATGTTACATGCATGATGATGTATGAAGGTCCCCTGTCTACACTTGCCAGGACCGGTTCTTTGTACTTTATTATATTCACTGATAGTCTCTCAAGATTCGCATATGTGTTCCTGTTGAAACACAAAGCTGAACCTTTTGAGAAATTCAATGAATATTAGTTAGAAGTAGAGAACCAAAAACGGGTATGAGTATTATGTCCTTTGATGAGATCAAGGAGGAGAATACTTGAGCACGGGATTCCTGGACTATTCTAAAGGAGAATGAGATTCTCTCTCAACATTACTCCTCCGTATACACCACAGCACGTCGGTGTATCGGGGTGGAGCAATCACACCCTATTTGATATAGTGCGCTCTATGATGAGTACTACTGAGTTTCCTATTTCCTTCTGGGAAGTTATGCACTTGAGAAGCTGCATACCTATTGAATAGGGTTCCAATCAAATCAGTTTCCTACCACTTCATATGTGATAGGGAATGGGAAGAGCCCATATCTTAAGTATGTTAAGATTTGGGGTTGTCCAGCCTATGTCTAAAAGCATAATCCGGACAAGCTCGAGGCAAAGTCAGTTCTGTGGAAGTTTGTTGGACATCCCAAGCATTCGCAAGGGAATATCTTATACTGAACCGAAGAACAAAAGATGTTTTGTTTCTCAGCATGCCACCTTTGTGAAAGGGAATTTCTTGTGAAGAAATTTGTGGCCATGAGGTAGAACTAGAAGGAGTTCCAGCTATACAAACTGCAGCTGATGATTTGGTAAACCCGAAGAATTCAATAGTTTCCAACGAACCTCAGCCTCTCTGCCGATCTGGTAGGGTTCCTCATCCACCTAAGAGATACATCGGTTTCTCTATGACAGTGGGAGCGAGGATTGCATCATGAGATGATGACCCAACTATTTTCGAGCTGGCCATCAGGAGTGGGGCCTCTGTGAGAATGGCTTGATGCTTCTCGATCTGAGATGGAATCCTTATACACCAACAAAGTATGGACTTTGGTTGCTTTATCTGAAGATTAAATCCCCATCAGGAGAAAGTATATTTTGAGAAGATTACTTGGTGTACATGGAAAAGTTGAGACTTTCAAAGCTATGCTTAAGTCCATCCAGATCCTACTTGCCACGGTTACATACCATGACTACGATATCTGGAGATTGGGTGTCATGACTGCTTTTCTAAATGATGATTTGGAAGATAGCGTCTACAAGTACACAACAAGAGGGCTTTATAGACAGTGGGAGCAGCGAAAACGTGAGCAAGATGTTTTATGTGATAAATCAGGCATCGCGGAGTTGGAACGTCTGTTTTGATGTATTAGTCAAAGTGTTTAACTTCATCAAAATGATAGATGAACCTTGTATATACAAAAAGGTAGTAGAGAGAATGGTAGTGATCCTCATAGAGTACGCGGATGACATACTCTTGATAGGGAAGGAGTTTCCTATGCTACGCTCGGTCAATCTCCTCTTATCACAATGATTCTCCATATAGGATCATGGTGATAACTCCTAAATCCTGGGTTATGGATCTATGGGATAGATCTAATTGGATGTTAGGAATATCACTAGTTGCAGTGAGATGGTATCAAACGATCCTGGGGAGAATCACTGGAAAGGTTCCAGGGTGATAAGGACGACTGAATGTCAGTCGCAGGCTTTGTCTTACCCTCAGTGGAGGGACGGTATGTCGGAAGAGTTCCAAGTTAGATACCGTGACTTAGTAGACGATTAAAGACAAGATACATCGTTACCAAGGATGCTACCAAAGAGGCAGTCTGGATATATTTAAGTTCATGAGATGAACTTCGTTCCTACCATTGTGTGACAATGGAGTTGTGGCTTATGCCAAGGAACCCCCGTCCTATCAGAAATTCAGATATAATTCTTAGGCAGTATCACCTGATCATGGAGATGGTTGATCTCCAGGGAGATCGAGGTTAGGAGAGTAGACACAGAGGACAACAGCGCGGATCCACTCACAAAGGCCTTTTTCCCAGTAGAGACTTTTATGGGATAGTTGAGTATGAGATACTTCAACCACAGCTAATTGTTGGGTATGCGATACCATAACAGATGGCCCTAGTGCAAGTGGGAGATTGTTCGTTATATGTATGCCCTAGAGGCCATTACTGTACATACGATTTATATTGTAGTGGATGCTTGGACATATATAAGGAGGACTTTCTTGCTCGACATGATAGTACGCTACCTGGTTGCTCTTTATCTTAACATGTACTCTGATTGTCTCTATGTTACATGTTGATAAAGCCCTTAGGATATGTACTCGACAATTGGGACTATGATGAGATCATAGTAGTGGGGCCACGGTAGTCGACGAGTACATCCTATAACTGTTCCTAGTCGAGAGTGTATCGAGACAGGCCATCGATACACCAGAGTAGAATAGCATATACGCATCTTGACCCATATGATAGGCGATGGATGATCCCATATCCATCGGTGTTTGACATTAAGGATGGTGTACGAGTGCTCAGTGGAGACTGGGTACACAGGACAGACTCGCCGAGAACTCCCAGATGGTATTATACCTCACGTCAGATGGAAGTTCTCTGGTGACACTGGTACTGGTTAGTCTGTAAACACGAGATCGTCATAGAGTCTTGTGTGATTCCCACTGTGCTTTGATTTCCATCATACCATGTCCAAGAGGGCGTGCAAAAAGGTAGCTTTTGGGTACAGTCCCGAATCACATGGAGGCAATGAGCGATAGGAGGAGATTCGTCTCTCCCGGTATAGGGAGTTGATGTTGCGCTGTGTTCGATTGGCTATTACTGGAAATCCCTGGTCAGGGTTGCTGAGATTTACTGGTAAGTGTTATCAGTAGTTTCTTGAACTGTTATAGACCTCATATCGACACGACTTATCTGTTGGATATAGTGCCCTCAAAGTCAATTATTGGATCGCAGGCATGTGATTGCAATGATTGAGGGAGGACCTATATCTGTAGGACAGTCTTACTCGAGATAATTGTATACTATCTGGTTTGTCTCTATCATCATGTACAGGCTTTAGGTGACATTGTGGTTCACTATTACACGTTGATGGAGTATAGTTTGCTACCATGGTTTGTCTTTATCATCGTGTACTGCTTTAGGTGACCTTACAGGTCGCTATTGCACGCTGATAGAGCCCTTAGGATTCTTGCTTGACGACCAACAGTATGATGGAGATCATATACGTGGGAGCTGGGGTCTAAAAGCACATCCTTAAAAGGTCCCTAGTCGTGGGAGTTTCGAAACCGGGCATCGATACTCCATTAGTAGACTAGTGTATACAGTCGAGACCCCGACGAGGGACGGGGGCCGGTCTCACAAGCCATTGGTGTCAGTTGGTTCACCTAAGATGTATACAGGTGCTCATTGGGTTATGAGTACACTAGACAGGACTCGCCGGGAACATGCTAGTTGGTATTATACCTAGCGTCAGATAACAGTTCCCTGGTGACATGTGTACAGGTTAGTTCATCGACCTGAGATCCTCATTTGTCTCGTGTGAGTTACCACTGTGCTTTGATTGTTAGTTATATGTATGCCCTAGAGGCCATTACTGTACATTGGATGTATATTGTAGTGGATGCTGGGACATATATAGGAAGGACTTTCTTGCTCGACATGATAGTACGCTATCTGGTTGCACTTTATCTTAACATGTATACTTTCTGTCTCTCTGATTACATGTTGATAAAGCCCATAGGATGTGTACTCGACTTCCAGGACTATGATGTAGATCATACTAGTGGGGCCTGGATAGTCCATGAGTGCATCCTTGAAATGTTCCTAGTCGAGGGAATATCGAGACGGGGCATCGATATTCCAGAGTAGACTAGCGCATATCTTCTCGACCCATGAGATGGGCGATGGATGATCCCATATCCATTGGTGTTTGACATCGAAGATGGTATGCGGGTGCTCAGTGGAGACTGGGTACACTGAACGGACTCGCCGAGAACTCCCAGATGGTATTATACCTCACGTCAGATGGCAGTTCTCTGGTGACACTGGTACAGCTTAGTCTGTTGACCCGAGATCGTCATAGAGTCTTGTGTGTCTCCCACTGTGCTTTGATTTCCACCCTACCACGGCTCTACTGAGTTGTGCAAACAGGTGGTTTTTGGGTACAGTCCCGATTCACATGGAGGCAATGAGCGATAGGAGGGGATTCGTCTCTCCCGGTATTGGGGGTTGATGTTGTGCTATGCTCGACTGGCCATAACAGGAAATCCCTGGCCAGGGTTGCAGTGATATACTGGTAAGAGTTATCAGTAGTTTCACGAATGTTATGGACCTCAAGTCGGCATGACTTATCGAGCTATTGGGGTCTGACGTTTACCACCCCTAGGCGAGATATGCGACATATCAGACGAACAGACCGGACTATACGGTAGTGTTACTGGTCGGATTCACTGGAGTGTGAGCGGGCTTGCTCGTCGATCTTCAGATCGCTCAATACCCGGGTGGCCGTTACGTTTAGCAGACCGCTTGCGGCTTGTGGATGCTTGATATGATCATCATCTGCTGCCGGCGTATTGACGAGTCTTTAGAGTCCTACACAGAGGTTTCCTGGCTCAAGCGAAACGAAATAGGAGCGCATATGAGATATGTGCGGGACCGAGAATAATGCGAGTATGTGATACCGTATTCTATTCTCGCGATAAATATATCGAATGGTTGTATGCGATATAACCTAGTTATCGATTCAAGCGTTGATTCGATAAGCCGATATATTGTATACTAGTCGGTTGTGTGCGACATAACCGGGTCATTGGATCAAGTGTTGATTTAATGATTTAATGCATAATTATATATTTGATATGTTACTTTGCACTAACTAGTATTGGTTCACTTTAAAATGGATTTTTCTCGCTCGGATGTGCGCATTACATATGCGATATGATTTTGTGCACTTGCTTGTATCATGTTTGATGATGCATGCTTTTTGGTTAAGTGTAAAGTATTAAACCTTGGTTAATGAAATGGTTAGGGTTTATAATTTAGTTATTCATTTATCTTATTTAGTTATCCATTTATTTTTTGATAAATGAATAAAAGAAAGAGAAAAGGATGGTGGCTTCTTTTGTTGTTTTGTTAAAGCTTCATGAAGCTTTGACTTAGTCCACTATTCTTATCTCATCCTTAACCCTAACCATACCACTCAACCATGATTAATTCTCTACACTAAACCATGGTTCTAAGATGATAAGAATGTATTATTCTTTTCTTTTTAGAATTATCTTATGATAAGCTTCTTCTTCTTCTTCCTTGACTTCAAGAAGAAAAGCTTCACCTCCATCAATGGTGATTGATGCATATGAGTGAGAAATCCAATTCTAAAGTCTACCCACTTCCTATTTCTTCATCCTCTACCTCTTGCCAAGTAGTAGAGTGTGTTTACTTCACAAGTTTTATGACTTAGTGAAGTGAGAGCTTGATCTTGCGATGCTTCGACGTAGATCATCTTCGGCATGGACATCGACGACCTAGCTTGCCCATTCTCCGACGAAGCCGACTCTAGAGCCCGGATTTGATTTGGACAGCGGAGACGACCTCGTTGCGGAGCCGTGGAGGTGGAGGACCGGATCTACAAAGGTTGTATTTCCGTTAAACTTTTAGTTAAGTGTTAACTAGTTAGTTGTTCGCCTAGACATCTAGTTATCGATCCGTAGTTTAGGGTTTGTAGGCACCATAATTTTTGAAATTGCCATGGTTGATGGCTTGGGAGACCTCACTAGAGTGCCTAGGAACCCTACAGCTTTGATTACTACCCTACCACGGCTCAAAGAAGTCGTGCAAACAGGTTTTAGTTGGGTACAGTCCCGAGCCACATGGAGGCAGTGAGCGGATCGGCAGGGGTTCGTCTCTCCCGGTATTGGGAGTGAGGTCGCGCTGTGTCTAGGAGAGCCATTACATAAAGCCCTCGGCCGAGGCAGGAGATTTACTAGTAGGTATTCCAGTAGTATCTCAGGGTGTTCATGGCTACACTCTGACACGACTTGTACCGCTTTTGGGGGTCTGACTTTAACCAACCCCCTAGGCCCGCCATGCGATACTCATGGACGAACGGACCGGACTGTACGGATATTGTCACTGGCAGGCTCAGTAGGGTGTCATGATGAGTTCGCTCATCGACCTCCCTTTTGGTCAATACCTGGTAGCTCGTTACGTACGGCTAATACCTCTGACGTGCTAGTGGTTAAATCCACAGCCAAAGTATTGACGAGTCTTTAGAGGCCCCCACAGACAGGTTCTCAAGTTTCGGGCGAAACGTTGTAGAGGCCGTATGATATATGGCAGTGTTCGATCTTATACGTGCGGTATTGCACGGATCATGATCGGACGGATCATACTAGTGGGTTTTGGTTTAAGCCGGATCCTAGTATTAGTGTCACGACCCAAAATTGGCCCGTGACGGCCCTAATACTACGCAACGCCAAAAGACGTAACGCAATAAAAGAAAGCCAAAACCCAGAAATCTAAACCAAGAAAATACGGAAAAGATAATATAAGTTTTTGAAACATTTGAAATCACAACCCAAATTCTTTAAAAGGTCTACTATCTTCCTTTAAAATTTTGGCAACACCCCTTTTTGTAAAAACTAGCCAAGATGAATACAATACAAATATACGATGCCGTAGCGAAGGAATAAAGACAATAGAGAGAAAGCTGTATATAAAAGACAACAAATCCACAAATAATATACAGTAACGTCCTTACCAAGTCTCTAAGTCAACAACATAATAGTAGATGGAGAGTAGAAGATACAACGAGTGTACAATACAAAATATAGATAATCATCTAACCCACCTAAGCAAAATGGTATACTGTGAGCCGATGCGATATCTGTAGCAAAAGATGATAGATGAAAAGCTGAATAGCCTGCCTCGACTACTCTGGAGAATAACCTGAAACACCTGTGGCACAACGGGGGTGAGTTGCCAACTCGTGAATAGTAGATAAGATATGCAGGTAATCGCAGAAATGCACGTACAGCATGAATCTAAGATATGCGATTACAGTAATAACATGTCATGCAAATGCTGAATAAAGGAAAGTACGCTAGCAAGTACAATCAATATGTGAAGCAATAGTAACATGACAATAATATGCAATAACCATGCAATAGGGATATGAGAATATAAATATGCAACTATCATAAGGGTACACTAACAAGTACTACCAATATATGAAACTGTGCATAAAGTAGATAAGTGTGAGGTATGGGGTGAAATATGTCATTTCCACGGAAACCTGACATCGTGGAAGGATCACAATCCATCAAGACACTCAAATCCCAATTCCTCAAATCAGCCCCCACATTGGGCACTCACATCATATAAGTCTCACATCTCCTCAATGTACAATATCGAGTAATCTCCTATATCCCGAATGTACAAATCAGCAATCACATAGGTATGTCCAATGTCCAATCTCAATGAATTGCCTAATAACCCAAGTCAAATCTCCAGTAAGAATCTAACATCCTAAAGGTATATATACAGAAATAAATATGATGGGGGCAATACACATATATTAGCGTCCCATTCCACTAATATTGGTGTAAGGGTATATATAACAACGGCTAAACCCCCTGTTATATATACAAAGGTATTAAAAGAAATATCTTGAAAACCAATGTGCCAAGCATCGACACAGAAATCCTGATCACGTATCATACGCTATCCCGAAAGCACGAGTGCCTAGCTCTGACCCTCGCCTTTCGACGTATGCATACGTGCATGACTCCCAACGGTATCTCCATGATCCCCGCCAAGTCATTAGTACTGTCACCGGTAGGTACTCGCCCGCCTCCAGGCTCAATCGGCAAAATCCATCGATCTTCTTACCGAGGGAAACCATACCGGGCCCTACCATGTACTCTCATACGGCAACCACACCTCATATGGAGTATATAATCAGCACCGATAAAACTCATGGTGGACGCGCAAATATCATATCAAGGAAACCGGGTTTTTCAATGTATGCATAATTTCATGAACTCCCACGGTTCCCAAATCCCGAAAACGCCATGTAAAATCCAAATAAATAAATGCGCAAATCCAGGAATAATATATGCGATATATCCGAAATGCAAGCATATGAATGAAAATATGTAGCTGAAACCAGATGCATGCGAAATCAAAAAGGTACAGCTAAGTATAGGTGTCTACCTATAAGCAAATGATATGGTATACCCCACCGGGTATAAGTAAAATATGAGCAAGGTATACCTGTAGCTGTATCGTATGGTGTATACGTACCTATCACTAAAGGTATGATACACGGTAGGTATACCGATAAACTAGATGTCATGTGTGATAAGCAATGGTATCTATAATGGTTGGTGTGTGACATGGCAATTATTGACGGTGTGTGTGTAGCATACAATCCGTGCTCGTGCAACATGAACCGTCAATAATATGTGCAGTGTCCTACGGCTGCTAGTCACAGTACAGCTATATCAAGGGAATAAAGTAAAAGCGCAATTCTAACAATGACGTAGAATATGCGACAAATATTAGAATCCTAGCCCAGACGCATAACGCCATGCGGGCGATTCCCCTATAGATGTTAAATCTAATCACCTACGCCCCCCGCTAGGTGAATCCTACCATCTGCTCCCCCCTGTAGCAGTGTCCGTAGTCCCTGCCTGCAACCCTGCAAATAAGACATGGAAAATATATATAAGCCAAATATTCCGCGAAACGCGATATCGAACCAAAACGAGAAACTCACGTCGCGAACTAAATGCGCGTGTGCACGATACGATGAATCGTGTGTATACGCGTCTAAAACCATCGCGACACGCCGCGATACGCTGGATCACAGAACCCTCTCACGTATCGCGCGTATCGCGCAAACACAACGAACACCAAATACGATATATAGTCCCATATTTTCCTACAGGCCAAATCTTACAAAACTTGACATGCCAAAGAACTAGACAACACTGCAGACAACCCTAGCCAAGACCCCAACACCCCAGACCCCAACTTGGCGCAATTTGCGGCCAAACCAAATAAATCTGCAGCCTGGAAATTGAATGAGGGGCTCGTGTTCTGGTGATGTGTTCTAGACCTAGTAAGCATGCTCCAGTATTCTCAAATTTATCCTGAAGGTCCCATGTCAAAAGCAGATCACAGAATGTCACAAATATCGCTTAAAAACGACAATTTAGCACAAAAGGCAAACCCTATAGTATTTTAGTGAAATCTGGGTTAAACTCAGTTCAAGTGACCCTAATAACACTTAAATAGGTAGGGTTAACTAACACAATCATCACATAGCCACAACATCTCACAAATCACCATAATTAGCTCTAAACTAGCTAATTTAACACTAATCAAAGCTAATAAACACACAAGCTAAGAAACTAGGGAAAAGGGTTCAGAAATATACCCAAAAGGATCTTAAAAAGCAGGAGAAGAAGTGAAAGGAGCTGCTGCAAGTGCTAGGGCTACTGCTGCTACAGCTGCTGATGCTGTTGCTGTCTGCTGCTGCTGATGCTGATGCCGATGCTGATGGCTGCTGCTGCTGCTGGAGCTGAAGCCGGAGCTGCTGCAGCTGTGTCTTCTGCTGCTGCTGCTGAGGTGAGTGTAGGGTTTGTAGGCATGCTAATGAGGTCTCACAAGGCATCAACCATGCCAATTTCTAATTTTACAAGTGCCGAGAAACCCTAATACGGATTCGTTGACTAGAGTTTAGGCGAAAAGTGAAACTAGTTAACATTTTTATCTAAAAGAAAGAGGCTACAACCTTTGTAGATCCGGTTCTCCACTTCCTTAGCTCCATGTAGAAGTCCTCTCGCTGTCCATATCGGATCCCGGACTCTAGCATCGGCTTCATCGGAGAAATGGGCGGGCTAGGTCGTCGGCTTCGATGCCGAAGATGATCTACATCGAGGCAATACAAGATCAAGCTCCAACTTCACCAAGCAATGAAACTTGTGAAGAAAACACCCTATACTACTTGGCAAGAGGTAGAGGATGAAGAAATAGGAGGTGGGTTCACTTTAGAATTGGATTTCTCACTCTTTTACTCAAGATGCCATTAATGGAGTCAAGCTTTCTTCTTGAAGAAGAAGAAGAAGAAGATGATAGAATATGATAAGTATCTCATTTAAAAAGAAACTAATATGAATACTTATCATATACTAACCATGGTCAAGTGTAGAGAGTAAACTAGGGTTAGGTGAATGGTTAGGTTAAGAGAAGAAAACAAAAATGGTCAAGGTTTCAACCCTTCATGAAGCTTCATGAAAGAAACAAGAAAAGCCACCATTTCCATTTTCTTTTCCAAAATCAATAATCAAAATAAATAAATGAATAAGTAAACAAAACCCTAACCATTCATATAACCATGGTTTAATCTTTACACAAACTCAAGTTTACATGTATCATCAAACATGATACAATCAAGTGCACACAAAAATATATCACATATACAATGTGCACATCAAGTGAGAAAATCCTTTTAAAGTGAACCAATACTAGTTAATGCAAAGTAATATATCAAATATATAATTATACATTAAATCATTAAATCAACACTTGATTCAATGATCCGGTCATGTCGCACATAACCGACTAGTATCCAAGGTATCGACTTATCGAATCAATCTTCGATTCGATAACTAGGTTATATCGCATACAACCAATCGAAACATCCATCGCGAGAATGAAATACGGTATCACATACACGCATTATTCTCGGTCCCACACATATCTCATTTGCTCTCCTATTTCGTTTCGCTTGAGCCAGGAAACCTCTGCGTAGGACTCTAAAGACTCGTCAATACGCCGGCAGTAGATGATGATCATATCAAGCACCCACAAGCCGCAAGCGGTCTGCTAAACATAACGGCCAGCCGGGTATTGAGCGATCAGAAGATCGACGAGCAAGCCCGCTCACACTCCTGTGAATCCAACCAATAACATATACTGTACAGTCCGGTCTGTTCGTCTGATACGTCGCATATCAAGTCTAGGGGTGGTAAACGTCAGACCCCAATAACCGATAAGTCGTGCGATGTGAGGCTCATAACGGGTCGAGAAACTACTGGTAACACTTACCAGCAAATCTCTGATCAGCCCTGGCCAGGGACTTCCCGGTTACGGCCAATCGAGCACAGCGCAACATCAACCCCCAATATCGGGAGAGACGAAACCCCTCCTATCGCTCATTGCCTCCATGTGACTCGGGACTGTGCCCAAAAACCACCGTTTTTCACGCCCTCATGGACGTGGTAAGGTGGAGATCAAAGCACAGTAGGAATCACACAAGACTCTATGACGATCTCGGGTCTACAGACTAACCTGCACAAGTGTCACCTGAGAACTGCCATCTGACGTGAGGTATAATACCATCTGTGAGTTCTCGGAGAGTCCGTCCAGTATACCCAGTCTCCACTGAGCACCCGTATACCATCTCTGATGTCAAATACCAATGGATATGGGATCATCCATCGCCCATCTCATGGGTCGAGAAGCAAATACGCTAGTCTACACTGGTATATCGACGCCCCGTCTCGATACACCCACGACTAGGGACCTTGAAGGATGTACATATGGACTACCATGTCCCCACTAGTATGATCTGCATCATAGTCCAGGTAGTCAAGTATACATCCTAAGGGCTTTACCAACATGTAACTATAAGACAGTTTTAAGAGACTAGTATACATGTTAAGATAAAGAGTAACCAGATAGCATACTATCATATCGAGCAAGAAAGTCATCTCTATATATGTCCAAGCATCCAATATAATATACATCATCTGTACAATACTGGCCTCTAGGGCATATATACAACTAACAATTTCCCACTTGCACTAGGGCCAGCTGCTGTAGTATCGCATACCGAGCATCCCGAAGAGTCTCTCAAACTGTATCTGGGGAATGGCCTTCGTGAGTGGATCCGCCGTGTTGTTCTTCATGTCAACCCTCCTGACCTTGATCTTCCGGCGATCAACTATCTCCCGGATGAGGTGATACCGTCTCAGAATATGCCTGGATCGCTGATGGGACCTGGGTTCCTTAGCCAATGCCACCGCTCCATTGTTATCACAATACAAAGGTATTGGATGCTCAATGGATGGAACCACTCCAAGTTCAGTAATGAACTTCTTGATCCAGACAGCCTCTTTGGCAGCATCGTTGGCAGCGATGTATTCAGCCTCCATCGTCGAGTCTGCCACGGTTTCCTGCTTGGAACTCTTCCAGCTAACCGCCCCTCCGTAAAGGGTAAAGACAAATCCCGACTGCGACTTAGAGTCATCCTTATCACTTTGGAAGCTCGAATCGATAAAGGACTCCACTTGGAGTCCTCCGTTACCATACACCAAGAGCATCTCTTTAGTCCTTCGCAAGTACTTGAGAATGCTCTTCACAGCTGTCCAATGACTCTCTCCACGATCAGCTTGATACCTACTCACTACACTTAGTGAGTATGCTACATCGGGTCTGGTACATAGCATCGCGTACATGATAGAGCCTACAGCCGAAGCATAGGGTATCCCTTGCATGCGAGCTCTCTTCAAATCAGTCTTGGGAGACATCTCTTTGGAGAGAGTGACTCCAGAGATCGTGGGCAAATTCCCACACTTGGATTCTTCCATACTAAACCTCTTTAGTATGGTGTCAATGTACCTGGATTGGGACAATCCCAATATCCGTTTGGATCTATCTCTATAGATCCTAATTCCCAATATGCAGGAGGCATCACCAAGATCTTTCATTGAGAATCTTTGTGATAAGAAGAGCTTGACCGATTGCAGCATAGGAATATCATTTCCTATCAAGAGTATGTCGTCCACGTACAATACGAGGAAGACAACCTTACTCTCTGCCACCTTCTTGTAAATACAAGGTTCATCTGGGTTTTTGACGAAATCAAACTCTTTGATAACGACGTCAAAGCAGATGTTCCAACTCCGCGATGATTACTTTAATCCATAAATGGATTTAAGCAGCTTGAACACCTTCCCGCTGCTCCCACTGTCTACGAAGCCCTCTGGCTGAGTCATGTACACGCACTCTTCTAAATCACCGTTTAGAAAGGCGGTCTTAACATCCATCTGCCAGATTTCGTAGTCATGATATGCAGCGATGGCAAGCATGATCCGGATGGATTTAAGCATAGCCACTGGAGAAAAGGTTTCGTCATAGTCCACACCTGGTCTTTGACGAAAACCTTTTGCAACAAGTCTAGCATTGAAAGTCTCCACTTTCCCATCTACACCAAGTTTTTTCTTGAAGATCCACTTGCTCCCAATGGGTTTTACCCCTTCAGGAACAACTTTCAAAGTCCATACTTTGTTGGTGTACATGGATTCCATCTCGGACCGCATAGCATCCAGCCATTTCACTGAGTCCCTACTCGTGATGGCCTGCTCGAAACTAGTTGGGTCATCATCCTCCATGATGCAATCCTCGCTCCCACCATCCATGAGAAAACAGTAGTATCTCTCAGGTTGGCGAGGAACCCTACTAGATCGGCGGAGAGGCTGAGGTTCATTGGGAGCCACTGAATCTTCTGGTTCCACTAAATCTTCAGTTACGGTTTGTGTATCTGGAACCTCTTCCAGCTCTACCACTTTGCCACTAATTTCTTTTTCAAGGAATTTCTTTTCTAAAAAGGTGGCATGTTGAGCAACAAACACTTTTTGTTCCTCACTGTGGTAGAAAAAATACCCATATGAGTTCTTTGGATATCCCACAAACTTGCAAAGAACTGACCGTGCCTCGAGCTTGTCCGGATTTTGTCTTTTGACATAGGCTGGACAACCCCATATCTTAACTCGTTTAAGATATGGCCTCTTCCCACTCCATATCTCATATGGTGTGGTAGGTACAGATTTAGATGGAACTTGATTCAATAGGTATGCTGCTGTCTCCAGCGCATATCCCCAGAAGGAAATAGGTAACTCAGCTGTGCTCATCATAGAGAGCACTATATCTAATAGGGTGCGGTTCCTCCGTTCTGATACACCGTTGTGCTGTGGTGTATATGGAGAAGTCAGCTGAGAGAGAATCCCATTCTCTTTTAGGAAGTCCAGGAATTCATTGCTTAAGTATTCACCTCCTCGATCAGATCGAAGGATTTTAATACTTTTTCCAGTTTGGTTCTCGACTTCTTGTTTATATTCTCTAAATTTCTCAAAAGCTTCTGATTTGTGTTTCATCAGGAACACATATCCGAATCTAGAGAGATCGTCAGTGAATGTAATGAAGTACGAAGAACCATCCCTGGCATGTGTAGACATGGGACCGCATACATCACTATGTATCAGTCCCAAGAGTTCGGTAACTCTTTCTCCGTGTCCCGTAAACGGAGTTTTGGTCATCTTGCCTTTGAGACATGACTGGCAAGTGTCATAAGATGAAAATTCGAATGGTTTCAAATATCCATCCTTATGCAACTTAGCCAGTCGTGTCGCATTGATGTGACCTAGTCTACAATGCCACAAGAAGGATTCGTTCAGTTCTGAACTCTTCCTCTTGTGTGTGTTTGTTATGCTCAGAACTGTTGATCGATTTAGAACATAACTGCCATTGCACAACGTGCCTGATCCAACCAACTTTTGGTTATGGAAAATGTTCATAACATTGTCTTGTAATACAAAATTATATCCCTCTTTACTCAACAAAGAAACCGATATAATGTTGCATATCAGGTTCGGCATGTAATAGCATTCGTTCAGAACCAATGTATTACCAGTTGGTAATGCAAGGTGATATTCCCCGACAGTCTTAGCTGCAATAATTGCACCATTTCCAACTTTAATGTCTTTATCACCTTCTCCAAGTTCTCTATCTTTCCTGAGCCCATGTAACTGATTACATATATGGGATCCTGACCCGGTATCTAATACCCAGGACGTGGAGCAAATGGAGAAACAGTTCTCTGTAACGAACACACCCGAAGAAAATGCATCATCATGTACTTTCTTCATTCGGGTGGCATGGGAATCCTGGTATTCCCCTATGTCCTGTTCATTCCTATAACTCTTATAAGAAAGAATGGAACCAACGTTCCCCAGCATAGTATAACATGCGGGTTTGGTCAATACATCCATATTATTATCTTGATTAGGGCATGACATGGTCGGTACCTGGAAAGAGAGAGAAGAAAACACTTTAGCGTATGCTCGTGCAAGATCAGATTGGTTATTATCTTATCTAATCAGGATGGCTCCCACTAGTTTTTATCAAATCTTCCTTCAAACCCTAAAAGGAAAGACTAGCCGGGATTAATTACACCTCACAACTTCGTCGATCTTTCAGCCAGGCCAGTGTCGGTACTTTGAGGGAGGTTCCCCGTGCTTTCGCACGGACCAAATTAAAGTAAACCTCGTTTTCCCAGAGGCGTAACCCCGTTGACACCTTTCTAGACACCTACTTGATCGGCTAATTGTAATGTGTAAAACTCTCCCAGGAGTAACTCTTACTCGCAGTGGGTATCGGGATCCAACTATCTCATAGAAGGTATGCAATCTCATTGCAAATTTCAACACTTGAAACTCCCGATAATGCTTTTGCCCCAAACGATCTATGACCTTAACAAGGTCAACAAACCATAGACCGTAAGTCAAGTTCAACCCGTCATTTCTTGATTGAATTAAACCCACCCGCACGACCCTTGACAAGGTCAACAAGGCCGTATGACTACCCTAATCCAATCTGCATCATATGCATAAGCAGATAAATACCGGTCAGCTACCGCACACTGCGCCTTGACAAGGTCAACAAACGCAGCACGAATACTAAACAGGACTTATCTGAAATGACGGAGGGCTACGACAGGTTTTTCTGAAAACCTATTGCGTAATGAACTTGATATCGTTGTAGAATCAAATGAAGTTTTGAAATGGAGTGATTTTGAGGCTTTTCTAGTTTTGCTAAAGGGGTCACTCCCGGTGAAGGGATCGTCGGCCCTTTCCTCGTCGAATAAGGTGCGGGATATATCATATATATCGCTGTGCAAAGTAAAACTCCAAAAGCAATCAAAAGCAAACCGAGTGTGTAGCATCCGCCAGTTATTGCTAAAGGGGTCACTCCCGGTGAAGGGATCTCGGCCCTTTCCTCATCGAATAAGGTGCAGGGTATATCATATATACCACTATGCAAAGCAAAACTGTAGCTACCCTTTTTATTTAAAATTTGATTCTACAACATCTTTTAGGTTTCTTTTCTTTCATTAATCACATTAATGAAGTCCCATCATTTAAGTCACCTAAACATCACAGATAATTACGACGTACACTTATGCCATTCGCATTTGCCTCAATGTCCCCTCGTGCACCGTTAGGTTAGGTAACTAACGACAGAGCAGGGCAGTGTAGGGTTCCTAGGCACCCTAATGAGGTCTCACAAGGCATCAACCATGCCAATTTAAAATTTTACGGTGCCGAGAAACCCTAAACTACGGATCGTTGGCTAGAAATCTAGGCGAAAAGATAACAAGTTAACACTTAACTAAGAGAATACGGAAATACAACCTTTGTAGATCCGGTCCTCCACCTCCACGGCTCCGAGATGAGGTCCTCTCCACTGTCCAAATCAAATCCGGGCTCTAGCGTCGGCTTCATCGGAGAACTAGCGGGCAAGGTCGTCGGCTTCGTGCCGAAGATGATCTACGTCGAAGCATCGCTAGATCAAGCTCCACCTTCACCAAGCCATGAAAACTTGTGAAGGAAACACACTCTACTACTTGGCAAGAGGTAGAGGATGAAGAAATAGGAAGTGGGTAGACTTTAGAATTGGATTTCTCACTTGTTTTCATCAATCACCATTGATGAAGTAAGCTTCTTCAAGTGAAGAAGAAGAAGAAGATGAAGATAATGATATGATAAGTTATGATAAGAATAATCAAAATAGAAAAGAAAATGAATTCTTATCATAACTTTAACTATGGTAAAGTGTAGAGAAATGACTAAGGTTAAAAGAATGGTTAGGGTTAAGCTTGAAGACAAAATGGTCATATGGTCAAAGCTTCATGAAGCTTCATCAAGCTTCATGAAAGAAAGAAAGAATGATAACCATTTTGTTTTCTTTTGTCATTTCATTTTAATCCAAATAAAAAGATAAATGAATGGACAAATAAATAGAAACCTTAACCATTTACTTAACCTAGGTTTAATTCTTTACACTAACCAATGTTGCATGCATCATCAAACATGATACAATCAAGTGCACAAAAAATATATCGCATATACAATGCGCACATCCGAGTGAGAAAATCCATCTTAAGTGAACCAATACTAGTTAATGCAAAGTAATATATCAAATATATAATTATGCATTAAATCATTAAATCAACACTTGATTCAATGATCCGGTCATATTGCATATAACCGACTAGTATCCAATGTATCGGCTTATCGAATCAACCCTCGATTCGATAACTAGGTTATATCGCATATAACCATTCGATACATTCATCGCGAGAATTGAATACGGTATCACATACACGCATTATTCTCGGTCCCGCACATATCTCATATGCGCTCCTATTTCGTTTCGCTTGAGCCGGGAAACCTCTGTGTAGGACTCTAAAGACTCGTCAATACGCCGGCAGCAGATGATGATCATATCAAACACCCACAAGCCGCAAGCGGTCTGCTAAACGTAACGGCCAGCCGGGTATTGAGCGATCTGAAGATCGACGAGCAAGCCCGCTCACACTCCAGTGAATCCAACCAGTAACACTACCGTACAGTCCGGTCTGATCGTCTGATATGTCGCATATCTCGCCTAGGGGTGGTAAACGTCAGACCCCAATAGCTCGATAAGTCATGTCGATATGAGGTCTATAACAATTCGAGAAACTACTGGTAACACTTACCAGTAAATCTCAGCAACCCTGGCCAGGGATTTCCTGTTATAGCCAATCGAACACAGCGCAACATCAACTCCCTATACCGGGAGAGACGAATCCCCTCCTATCGCTCATTGCCTCCATGTGACTCGGGACTGTACCCAAAAACCACCGTTTTGCATGCCCTCTTGGACGTGGTAAGATGGAAATCAAAGCACAGTGGGAACCACACAAGACTCTATGACGATCTCGGGTCAACAGACTACTCTGTACCAGTGTCACCAGAGAACTGCCATCTGACGTGAGGTATAATACCATCTGGGAGTTCTCGGCGAGTCCGTCCAGTGTACCCAGTCTATACTGAGCACCCGCATATTTCCTCTGATGTCAAACACCAATGGATATGGGATCATCCATCGCCCATCTGTATGGGTCGAGAAGGTACACGCTAGTCTACTCCGGTATATCGATGCCCCATCTCGATACACCCACGACTAGGGACTTTGAAGGATGTACTTATGGACTACCATGTCCCCACTAGTATGATCCGCATCACAGTCCAGGTAGTCAAGTACAGATCCTAAGGGCTTTACCAACATGTAACAGGGAGACAATCAGTGTACACGTTAAGGTAAAGATTAACCAGATAGCATACTATCATGTCGAGCAAGAAAGTCTCCCTATATATGTCCCAGCATCCACTACAATATACATCCTATGTATAGTAATGGCCTCTAGGGCATACATATAACTAACAATCTCCCACTTGCACTAGGGCCATCTGTAGCAGTGGTTGTAGTATCTCATACTCAACCATCCCATAAAAGTCTCTCTCTGGGAACAGGCCTTTGTGAGTGGATCCGCTGTGTTGTCCTCTGAGTCTACTCTCCTAACCTCGATCTCCCTGGAGATCAACCATCTCCATGATCAAGTGATACTGCCTTAGAATATGTCTGGATCACTGATGGGACTGGCGTTCCTTGGCATAAGCCACAACTCCATTGTCACACAATGGGAGGAACATAGTTCATCTCATGAACCAATATACACCCAAACATCCTCTTTGGTAGCATCTTAAGTAGCAATGTATCCAGCCTTTATCGTCTAGTATGTCACGGTATCTAGCTTGGAACTCTTCCAACATACCGTCCCTTTACTGAGGGTATAGACAATGCCTGTGACTGACATTCAGTCGTCTTTATCACCCTGGAACACTTCCAGTGATTCTCCCCAGGATCGGTTGATACCGTCTCACTACAACTAGTGAGAGTCCTAACATCCAATTAGATCTATCTCATAGATCTAAAAACCCAGGATTTAGGAGGTATCACTTTGATCCTATATGGAGAATCATTGTGATAAGCGGAGATTGATCGAGCGTAGCATAGGAAACTCCTTCCCTATCAAGAGTATGTCATCCACGTACTCTACGAGGATCGTCACCATACTCCCTACTACCTTCTTGTTTATACAAGGTTCATCTACCATTTTGATGATGTCAACTTCTTTGACCGCTTCATCAAAACAGATGTTCTAACTCCGTGATGCCTGCTTTATCCTATAAAGCATCTTGCACACGTTTCAGCTGCTCCCACTGTCTACGAAGCCCTCTGGCTGTGTACTTATAGACACTCTCTTCTAAACATCATTTAGAAAAGCTGTCATGACACCCAACCACCAGATATCGTAGTCATGGTATGTAGCCGTGGCAAGTAGGATCTGGATGGACTTAAGCATAGCTACTTAGAAAAGGTTTCATCATCATCCATACCTGGTCAATGATGTAGACCTTTAACAAGTCTAGCTTTGAAAGTCTCAACTCTTCCATGTACACCAAGTAATCTTCTCAAGATATACTTGCTCCTGATGGGGATTTAACCCTTCAAATATAGCAACCCAAGTCCATACTTTGTTGGTGTATAAGGATTCCATCTCAGATCACTAAGCATCCAGCCATTCTTACAGAGTCTTACTCTCGATGGCCAGCTCGAAACTAGTTGGGTCATCATCTCATGATGCAATCCTTGCTCCCACTGTCATAGAGAAATCGAAGTATCTCTCAGGTGGGTGAGGAACCCTACTAGATCGGCGGTGAGGCTGAGGTTCATTGGTAACTATTGAATCCTTTGGTTGTATCAAATCATCTGCTGTAGTTTGTATAGCTGAAACCTTTCCAGTTCTACATTACAGACCTTGCCTCGAGCTTGTCCGGATTTTGCTTTTAGACATAGGCCGGACAACCCCAAATCTTAACTAGCTTAAGACATGGGCTCTTCCCTTTCCATATCGCATATGAAGTGGTAGGTAACTGATTTGATTCGAACCCTATTCAATAGGTATGCAACTTCATAAGTGCATAACTCCCAAAAGGAAACAGGTAACTCAGTAGTACTCATCATAGAGCACACCATATCAAATAGGGTGTATCTGCTCCGCCCCGATATACCATCGTGCTATGGTGTATTCGGAGGAGTAATGCTGAGAGAGAATCTCATTTTCCTTTAGAATAGTCCAGAAATTCCATGCACAAGTATTCTCCTCCTTGATCACATCAAAGGACATAATACTTATACCCGTATATTGGTTCTCTACTTCTAACTTATATTCTGTGAATATCTCAAAAGGTTCGGACTTGTGTTTCAACAGGAACATAGGTCTGAATCTCGAAAGATCATCAGAGAATGTAATGAAGTACAAAGAACCAGTCTTGGCATGTGTAGACAGGGGACCTACATACATCAACATGTATCATCCCTAGAGTTTACTAACTCTTTCTCTGTTTCCATTAAACAGAGATATGGTCATCTTATCTTTGTGACATGACTGGCGAGTTTCACAAGATGTAAGTTCAAACTAATTTAAATATGCATCTTTATGTAACTCTAGCCAGTCGGGTCGCATTGATCTGAACTAGTCTACAATACCTCTAGAAGGATTCGTTCATTTCTGAACTCTTCCTCTTGTGTGTGTTCCATATACTAAGAACTGTAGTTTGATTTAGAACATTAACGCTTTTAGATAACGTGCCTGAACCGATCAACTTTTGATATAGGAAATGTTCAAAACATAATCCAACAATACAAAATTATATCCTTTCTTTACTAATAAAGAGACTGATATGATTTTGTATATCAGGTTCGGTATCTAATAACATTCGTTCAGAATCAATGTATTGGTAATACAGGGTGACAGTGACCAACAGACTTGGCTGCAACATTTCCCCCGTTTTCTGCCTCATGAAACTTATCACCCGTTCTCAGATCTCTACCTATCTGTAGCCCGATGTAACAGATTACATATCTGGGATCCTGATCCGGTATCATATACCCAGGACGTAAATGATACTGAGAAACAGTTCTGTATAATGAACACACCCGAAGATGATGCATCAGCATGCACTCTCTTCGTTTGGGCGGCACGGGAATTCTGGTATTTCCCAATTTCCTGCTCTGTCTTATAACTATTATAAGTTGGAGCGGGACCAACGTTCCTCAGCTCAGTATAACAAGCGGGTTCGGTCAATAATCCGTATTATTATCTTGATTAAGGCGTGACATGGTCGCTACCAGGAGAGAGAGAGAAGAAAACACTCAGCGTGCGGTCTTTCAAGAATAGATTGGTTATTATTTTATCTAATCAGGATGGCTCCCACTGCTTTTTATCAAATCTTCCTTCAAACCCTAAAAGGAAAGACTAGCCGGGATTAATTACACACTACAAGTTCGCCAATCTTTCAGCCAGGCCAGTGTCGGTACTTTGAGGGAGGTCCCCCGTGCTTTCGCACGAACCTAATTAATGTAAACCTCGTTTTCCCATAGGCGTAACCTCGTTAACACCTTTCTAGACACCTACTTGATCGGCTAATTGTAATGTGTAAAACTCTCCCAAGAGTAACTCTTACTCGCAGCGGGTATCGGGATCCAACTATCTCATAGAAGGTATGCAATCTCATTGCAAATTTCAACACTTGAAATTCCCGGTAATCTTTTGCCCCTAACGTGCTATGACCTTGACGAAAGCCAACAAACCATAGCCCGCTAGTCAAGTTCAACCCGTATATTTCTTGATCGAATTAAACCCACCCGCACGACCCTTGACGAAAGCCAACAAAGCTGCACGACTACCCTAATCCAATCGCATCGTATGCTGCAGATAAGCAGCATATAGCTACCGCACACTGCACCTTGACGAAAGCCAACAAATGCAGCACGAATACTATATACAACTTATCTGAAATGTCGGAGGGCTACGACAGGTTTTTCTGAAAACCTATTGCGTAATGAACTTGATATCGTTGTAGGATCGAATGAATTTTGAAATGGAGTGTTTTTGAGGCTTTTCTAGTTTTGCTAAAGGAGTCACTCCCGGTGAAGGGATCGTCGGTCCTTTCCTCGTCGAATGAGGTGCGGGATATATCATATATATCACTGTGCAAAGCAAAAACACTTAAAAGCAATCAAAAGACAAACCGAGTGTGTAGCATCTGCTAGTTATTGCTAAAGGAGTCACTCCCGGTGAAGGGATCTCGGTCCTTTCCTCATCGAATAAGGTGCAGGATATATCATATATACCGCTGTGCAAAGCAAGAACTGTAGCTACCTTTTTTATTTTGAAATTCGATTCTACAACATCTTAGGTTTCTTTTATTTCATTAATCTCATTAATGAAGTCCCATCATTTAAGTACCTAAACATCACAGATAAATACGACGTACACTTATGCCATCCGCATTGGCCTCGATGTCCCCTCGTGCACCGTTAGGTTAGGTAACTAACGGCAGAGCGGGGCAGGGCTAGCGCGGGTGTAAAACATAAGTAACGCCTATATAATATATCATATATACTATATACTGTATCTATCACAGAACATCATATGATCACATCACAGATATCGCAGCAGAAGAGTCATATGAAATATTGGATATACTAGGACGTCCGTGTTTTCAATACGAGCCAGTATAAAACACGGATTCCACGGTCGCGATGAATAGCCAAACCTACACCCCTAAACCCCTACGAGAGCGGCAAGCAACCCTACCAATTCTGGAGTTAGGAGACCCGGACTCGACTCCTCGAGTTGGTCTTCCACTGGACTCCAGAACTCGGTTACTTGTGCCCTCCTCCTTGGGTCTATCCTAGTGCGGAAAAGTAAATAATATACAAGAGGTGACAACTTCCGCAACCTGGAAGCGCCCCAATAAAAGAATATTACATACAAGTTTTTACATGAATGAAAATGAAAAACACTCATCTCACATAAAAACCCCCCGGCTATTCAAACACGACGATCCAATATAACATATCCAGCAACACATAACATCACATGTCATCAACGTAAGTAAATATGCGCATCCCAATTGTCGTTGACATATAGCAACGAAACCGGCGATATCACATATTACACTTACGGTCACAGAAAAGAAAGTGTAAAACTACAACAGTTGGAATCCGCAACCTCCTCAGACATCGCATGCCTGACCAAATGAATTACTTAGACATCGCATGCCTAACAATTATAAACTCCGCATTTTAGTCTCATTATTGAAAACTCTTTTCAATATCAAGTCGGGCAATTCAACAAGATTCCCGACATTTTGATCGAATACTCGTCGCAAACTTCAGTAGGCGGCCGCACCCCCGATACCGTCGACGAAGTGCACCAAGGCGGAACACCGCCACCGCGAGCACCCGAACGGATGCTTTCGGCGATGGGGTTCTCCTACAGTCACTTGGTCGGGGCTATGGAGTGAGGCTGTCTATTAAGTTTACCCGGCGAGTATCCGCGTACGCTACATGATTGCGACGGACTTTTGATCACATCAAAATTCCGTGGCAACCGATCAAGTGAGACTAAACCGCTAGATTTATAACATTTATTCAGTTATCACATAACTTTTATGAATTCCAATTGTTGCATCACATTCCAGATAAACAGAAAATGTTAAACTTTCCGATCGAACAGTCAAACACCCAAGTTTTCCCGATACAGATCAACACATGAAACAAGTCTAACAACATTCAGTTCGTGCCTCAGTACCAACGGTCCAGCCGTAGAAGGGTCAAGCCAACGCCTCACATGTGGCACGCCGTACTGCCCCAAACCCGAAGGTTCAAAGGGCAGTTCAAGACGGTCACATAATCGAGTTAAGGTTTGTTGTCTTCTAGAGGGTCCATCGAGTTACTTGCACTACTTAGAACGTCGTTAAACTACGGAAAAATCCAACACTTGGAAATTTCCCGACAGGGGAAAAATTGGGTATTTATATCCGGTCGAACTTTTTAACATATTCTAAAAATTTATCCGGAAAGCCACATAGAAAAAATTTGATACTCCGATCGAAACACCGAAACCCCAAAACCACCTCAGAAAATTCAGCTCATGAATAAACAATAAAATATTCCAGAAAATACAGCACTAAAATATAGGAATTACTGTGCTATTTTCAAATGGTGACGTGACTACTTAGCCGCGGAACCGCCGCACAAGCCATGCTTGTGCCGTGGTTCCGCCGCACTGTAGACGAATTGGACTCTCGAACTTCACAGTAATTCATCAATTTCCCTGCTGAATTTTCTGCATATTTTAATTTTTGAAAAAGACCAGATTACAGAAATTGTCCAGAGAGCATGGAAATTTTGCGGTTTCGGTTCGTTCGGACTTCAAACTCCGTCTAAACTTCGCCTAAGGCTCTAGCTAGGCTCTGATACCACTGTAGGGTTCCTAGGCACCCTAATGAGGTCCCACAAGGCATCAACCATGCCAATTTAAAATTTTACGGTGCCGAGAAACCCTAAACTATGGATCGTTGGCTAGAAATCGAGGCGAAAAGATAACAAGTTAACACTTAACTAAGAGAATACGGAAATACAACCTTTGTAGATCCGGTCCTCCACCTCCACGGCTCCGAGATGAGGTCCTCTCCACTGTCCAAATCAAATCCGGGCTCTAGCGTCGGCTTCATCGGAGAACGAGCGGGCAAGGTCATCGGCTTCGTGCCGAAGATGATCTACGTCGAAGCATCGCTAGATCAAGCTCCACCTTCACCAAGCCATGAAAACTTGTGAAGGAAACACACTCTACTACTTGGCAAGAGGTAGAGGATGAAGAAATAGGAAGTGGGTAGACTTTAGAATTGGATTTCTTACTTGTTTTCATCAATCACCATTGATGAAGTAAGCTTCTTCAAGTGAAGAAGAAGAAGAAGATGAAGATAATGATATGATAAGTTATGATAAGAATAATCAAAATAGAAAAGAAAATGAATTCTTATCATAACTTTAACCATGGTAAAGTGTAGAGAAATGACTAAGGTTAAAAGAATGGTTAGGGTTAAGCTTGAAGACAAAATGGTCATATGGTCAAAGCTTCATGAAGCTTCATCAAGCTTCATGAAAGAAAGAAAGAATGATAACCATTTTGTTTTCTTTTGTCATTTCATTTTAATCCAAATAAAAAGATAAATGAATGGACAAATAAATAGAAACCTTAACCATTTACTTAACCTAGGTTTAATTCTTTACACTAACCAATGTTGCATGCATCATCAAACATGATACAATCAAGTGCACAAAAAATATATCGCATATACAATGCGCACATCCGAGTGAGAAAATCCATCTTAAGTGAACCAATACTAGTTAATGCAAAGTAATATATCAAATATATAATTATGCATTAAATCATTAAATCAACACTTGATTCAATGATCCGGTCATATCGCATATAACCAACTAGTATCCAATGTATCGGCTTATCGAATCAACCCTCGATTCGATAACTAGGTTATATCGCATATAACCATTCAATACATTCATCGCGAGAATTGAATACGGTATCACATACACGCATTATTCTCGGTCCCGCACATATCTCATATGCGCTCCTATTTCGTTTCGCTTGAGCCAGGAAACCTCTGTGTAGGACTCTAAAGACTCGTCAATACGCCGGCAGCAGATGATGATCATATCAAACACCCACAAGCCGCAAGCGGTCTGCTAAACGTAACGGCCAGCCGGGTATTGAGCGATCTGAAGATCGACGAGCAAGCCCGCTCACACTCCAGTGAATCCAACCAGTAACACTACCGTACAGTCCGGTCTGATCGTCTGATATGTCGCATATCTCGCCTAGGGGTGGTAAACGTCAGACCCCAATAGCTCGATAAGTCGTGTCGATATGAGGTCTATAACAATTCGAGAAACTACTGGTAACACTTACCAGTAAATCTCAGCAACCCTGGCCAGGGATTTCCTGTTATAGCCAATCGAACACAGCGCAACATCAACTCCCTATACCGGGAGAGACGAATCCCCTCCTATCGCTCATTGCCTCCATGTGACTTGGGACTGTACCCAAAAACCACCGTTTTGCACGCCCTCTTGGACGTGGTAAGATGGAAATCAAAGCACAGTGGGAACCACACAAGACTCTATGACGATCTCGGGTCAACAGACTACTCTGTACCAGTGTCACCAGAGAACTGCCATCTGACGTGAGGTATAATACCATCTGGGAGTTCTCGGCAAGTCCGTACAGTGTACCCAGTCTATACTGAGCACCCGCATATCCCCTCTGATGTCAAACACCAATGGATATAGGATCATCCATCGCCCATCTGTATGGGTCGAGAAGGTACACGCTAGTCTACTCTGGTATATCGATGCCCCATCTCGATACACCCACGACTAGGGACTTTGAAGGACGTACTTATGGACTACCATGTCCCCACTAGTATGATCCGCATCACAGTCCAGGTAGTCAAGTACAGATCCTAAGGGCTTTACCAACATGTAACAGGGAGACAATCAGTGTATACGTTAAGGTAAAGATTAACCAGATAGCATACTATCATGTCGAGTAAGAAAGTCCTCCCTATATATGTCCCAGCATCCACTACAATATACATCCTATGTATAGTAATGGCCTCTAGGGCATACATATAACTAACAGGCAGGGCTAGTGCGGATGCAAAACATAAGTAACGTCTATATAATATATCATATATACTATATACTGTATCCATCAGAACATATCAAATGATCACATCACAGATATCGCAGCAGAAAATATCATATGAAATATTGGATATACTAGGACGTCCGTGTTTTTAATACGAGCCAGTATAAAACACGGATTCCACGGTTGTGATGAATAGCCAATCCCACACCCCTAGACCCCTACGAGAGCGGCAACCAACGCTACCAATTCTAGGTTTAGGAGACCCGGACTCGAATCCTCGAGATGGTCTCCCACTGGACCCTAGAACCCGGTTACTTGTGCTCCCCTCCTTAGGTCTATCCTAATGCGGAAAAGTAAATAATATACAAAAGGTGACAACTTCCGCAACCTGGAAGTGCCCTAATAAAAGAATATTACATACAAGTTTTTGCATGAATGAAAATGAAAAACACTCATCTCACATAAAACCCCCCGGCTATTCAAACACTACGATCCAATATAACATATCCAGCAACACATAACATCACATGTCATCAACGTAAGTAAATATGCGTATCCCAATTGTCGTTGACATATAGCAACGAAACCGGCGATATCACATATTACACTTACGGTCACAGAAAAGAAAGTGTAAAACTACAACAGTTGGAATCCGCAACCTCTTTAGACATCGCATGCCTAATCAAATGAAATACTTAGACATCACATGCCTAACAATTATAAACCCTGCATTTTAGTCTCATTATCGAAAACTCTTTTCAATATCAAGTGAAACTAAACCGTTAGATTTATAACATTCATTCAGTTATCTCATAACTGTTTGTGAATTCCAATTATTGTATCACATTCCGGATAAATAGAAAATATTAAACTTTCCGATCGAACATTCGAACACCCAAGTTTTTCCGAAACCGTTCAACACATGAAATAAGTTCAAAAACATTCACTTCTTGCCTTAGTACCAACGGTCCAGCCGTAGAAGGGTCAAGCCAACGCCTCACATGTGGCACGCCGTACTGCCCCAAACCCGAAGGTTCAAAGGGCAGTTCAAGACGGTCACATAATCGAGTTAAGGTTTGTTGTCTTCTAGAGGGACCATCGCGTTACTTGCACTACTTAGAACGTCCTTATACCACAGAAATATCCAACAGTTGGAAATTTTCCGGCAGGGAAAAAGGTGGGTATTTATATCCGGTCGAACTTTTTAATATATTCTAAAATATCCGGAAAGCCACATAGACAAAATCTGATAATCCGATCGAATCATCTACACCCCTAAACACCCCAGAAAACTCAACTCTTGAGTGCAAATTAAAAATTCCTAGAAAACTCAGCACCTGAAAACATGAATTACTGTGCAAAATATGGAGGCAAATCCCATCAATTGGCCGCGGAACCGCCGCAGAAGCCAGGCTTCTGCCACGGTTCCGCCGCGCTTTAGATGCATCATGAGGTAATTTTTGCACCGTAATTCTTAGAATTCCCTGCTGAATTTTTTAAGCATTTTTAATCTGGAAAAAACCCAGTTTTTGAAAAAAGTCCAGAGAGCATTTTGGAATTAGGGTTTCGGTTCGATCGGATTTCAAACGTCGTCTACACTTCGCCTAAGGCTCTAGCTAGGCTCTGATACAACTGTAGGGTTCCTAGGCACGCTAATGAGGTCTCACAAGGCATCAACCATGCCAATTTCAAATTTTACAAGTGCCGAGAAACCCTACAAGCTTCATGAAAGAAACAAGAAAAGCCACCATTTCCATTTTCTTTTCCAAAATCAATAATCAAAATAAATAAATGAATAAGTAAACAAAACCCTAACCATTCATATAACCATGATTTAATCTTTACACAAACTCAAGTTTACATGTATCATCAAACATGATACAATCAAGTGCACACAAAAATATATCACATATACAATGTGCACATCAAGTGAGAAAATCCTTTTAAAGTGAACCAATACTAGTTAATGCAAAGTAATATATCAAATATATAATTATACATTAAATCATTAAATCAACACTTGATTCAATGATCCGGTCATGTCGCACATAACCGACTAGTATCCAATGTATCGACTTATCGAATCAATCTTCGATTCGATAACTAGGTTATATCGCATACAACCAATCGAAACATTCACCGCGAGAATGAAATACGGTATCACATACACGCATTATTCTCGGTCCCGCACATATCTCATATGCGCTCCTATTTCGTTTCGCTTGAGCCAGGAAACCTCTGCGTAGGACTCTAAAGACTCGTCAATACGCCGGCAGTAGATGATGATCATATCAAGCACCCACAAGCCGCAAGCGGTCTGCTAAACGTAACGGCCAGCCAGGTATTGAGCGATCAGAAGATCGACGAGCAAGCCCGCTCACACTCCTGTGAATCCAACCAGTAACACATACCGTACAGTCCGGTCTGTTCGTTTGATACGTCGCATATCAAGTCTAGGGGTGGTAAACGTCAGACCCCAATAACCGATAAGTCGTGCCGATGTGAGGCTCATAACGGGTCGAGAAACTACTGGTAACACTTACCAGCAAATCTCTGATCAGCCCTGGCCAGGGACTTCCCTGTTACGGCCAATCGAGCACAGCGCAACATCAACCCCCAATACCGGGAGAGACGAAACCCCTCCTATCGCTCATTGCCTCCATGTGACTCGGGACTGTGCCCAAAAACCACCGTTTTGGACGCCCACATGGACGTGGTAAGGTGGAGATCAAAGCACAGTGGGAATCACACAAGACTCTATGACGATCTCGGGTCTACAGACTAACCTGCACAAGTGTCACCTGAGAACTGCCATCTGACGTGAGGTATAATACCATCTGGGAGTTCTCGGCGAGTCCGTCCTGTGTACTCAGTCTCCACTGAGCACCCGTATACCATCTCTGATGTCAAACACCAATGGATATGGGATCATCCATCGCCCATCTCATGGGTCGAGAAGCGTATACGCTAGTCTACACTGGTATATCGACGCCCCGTCTCGATACACCCACGACTAGGGACCTTGAAGGATGTACCTATAGACTACCATGTCCCCACTAGTACGATCTGCATCATAGTCCAGGTAGTTAAGTACACATCCTAAGGGCTTTACCAACATGTAACTATAAGACAGTTTAAAGAGACTAGTATACATGTTAAGATAAAGAGTAACCAGATAGCATACTATCATATCGAGCAAGAAAGTCATCTCTATATATGTCCAAGCATCCAATATAATATACATCATCTGTACAATACTGGCCTCTAGGGCATACATACAACTAACAGTGAGGGTGTGTGTGTGCTTGAGTGAGAGAATGAGAGCAAAGAGTGAAATGAGAGAACACAAACAAACCCCCCTTCTCACTCTCTCTCACTTCATTAATGAGGCATGGCTCTCTCTCCATGTAGCACCATACCCTCTCCCACTCACATGGTCAACATAAAGAAAGTCAATTTAAAAACCCTTTGAAAAAAAATCATTTTTCATTTAATATTAACAACCATAACACTTAAAACCCAAAACACTTAAACAAAACATAAAATTAGATTAAGAAATGGTTAAACCCTAAATTAATACCCTAGTTATCATGCACAAGTGTGTGTGTGCCTAGATAAAATCTAATAAAATACTCATTGAATAAGATAAAATATTTGAAACTTAATTTGGTAAACTTTTTATTAAAAACCATATATATAAAATATAATTAGCTACAAAACACATTCTAGGGTGTTACAATCTCCCCCTCTTAAAAGAAATTCGTCCCCGAATTTAAAAATACACTCTACGCGTACCTTCAAAGAGAAGATTAAAATCCTCAAATCTCGCTCGCAGCCTCCCAAGTGACTACCTCACTATACGGCTACGCCCAAGAAAACCCTTCATAGATAGCAAGACTCTTGACCGATGTTCCTCCACCTGCCGAGCCATTAACACAATTGGCTGCTGGTGAACGAAAGATCGCGTCTAAGCTAAATGGTCTGGTGCCAAATCATGTGAGAAAGGTCAAGAAGGTAATTGTAGAGTATCATCACAAGGAATACGGGGTGAAAATCCAATAATCTAGGCGGAAGTGCCAAATTAAAGGCAACGAAACTAACTCGCTTATAGGATCTCAGAAAGACCTAAATCCTGGGACAAGCTTCCCAAAATCCAACACGTCATTCATCGGAAAGTCCATAGGAATACATGATCTGTCCCTGTGATCTTGAGTCTATGACCAACACAGTCGGCATAAGACCTCTATTTGCGCTGGGCTACTCTCATCCTGACCTGAACAACCGGATCATCTCCGAAGTCTCTAGACTAGCTGGGTCCAAGGTCCTACTTACGCAGAGTCAGAAAGACAACAGACTGGTGATCGACATGACTTAACCCCTAAACCTAAAGGTGGCTAATTGGAGTGTCTCCTGATAACGGCTATCGAAGGAGAATCCTAACGATGGCGAGTGACGATCCCCAACTGCTGAAAACAATCAAAACAAACACACCACTTAAAAAAGAACAACTGAGCAAACTGAGTATAACCGGACGACAAGAATCCGAATGGAGTCACACCCTGACTAAACTTGAGTAGAAACCATAACGAAATTCGTGGAGATCTGCTCCGACTCCTACTTCGGAACGGTTAAAGATTGCAACTCTCCAGCCGGCCTCAGATGCTCGACCCAAGCACACAACAAGACAGACACCTTGAAACTAAACCTGAAACTTCTCTTTACATCCCTGTCCACCCGTAACTATCTCACAAGTTACGCTAAATGTTGGTGGAACTTGAATGCATATAGAGAGTTGACAGATGTGCAAGTTCTAGGATTACATGTCTCTACCCAATGATACCAGGTACACAAACGCGTCCCTAACTTAGTACACCATTGTCACAAATCAAGGTCTCCGAATTATTACCCAGCCGAGTATGCTCAAGTATCACTGACGAACGAGCATGGGCGGGCAGTGTCTCGCAAAAACGATTAAGGAAAAGTGGTCGGGCGCGGACATGAGCAAGCTGTCCCCTCCGTAGAGACGAACTTAAGCTGTACTCAACGATCACACAAGAACTGTAAATCTGCAGAAGACTATCACAACAATCAAAATCCGCTGCAGGAAGATGTTCATTAAGCTCTAGTGGTACGTGGAAAATCTGACATGACTCTCAAGCAAGTAGTGTCCCTAAATCTCCAACGCAAAACCACCGCGGCCATCTCCAGATCATGAGTGGAATATCCTTCTCGTACTTCCTCCAAATGTAGGGAAGCAAAAACGACGACTCTGTAGTGTCACCTCAGTACACACTCGAGCCCACTCAAGAAACATTACAGTTAAACAACAAAGTCGCCCGAACCAAAAGCAAAGAAAGAACTGATGCAGTTGTTAACCGAATCTTCAACTGCTGAAAACTCCGCACACAAGCCTCAGTCTACAGAAAAGAAACCTCCATCTCGGTCAATTCAGTCGACGGTGCAGCACTACTCTAGCAATCCTGCATGAAACAGCGGTAAAACCTGCTAAGCCCAACAATCTGCGGATCTCCGTCCTGCACACATGTCTGGACCTAAGCTGTACGGCCACGATCTCCCTCGGAACCATACGAAACCGTCTCCCGTGACTACAAGACCTAGGAGTCAACACAAAACAAGCCTGAAGAAACACTCCGAGAATTTAGCAAACTGCTGGTACTCTCCCAGTATCTGCATAACAAATCCTCAAGTGCTACTACTGTCCCTCAAGACACATTAAGTAGACCAGAATGTCGTAAATAACACAACAGAAACTGGTCAAGGAATGGCCTGAAGAAATCTGGTTCATCATATCTACGAATACTGCTAGGGCATCAGTGAATCCAACGACTCACAAAAACACGCAAAGCCCGTCGCACGCATAAGGCAGTCTTCGGAATGCCATCATCCCGAGTCCGCAATAATGATGACCTGATCCCAAACAAACTTAGAAGATGTCTCGCACTCTGGAGCTGATCGAAGAAATCGTCACGGCGAGGTGAAGGATACCTATCCGCACCGTAAGCCGGTTCAATTAACGATCCGTCGATACGCAACCCTAAACTGCCGTCTTTCTCCTTGATGAATAGAAATAGGAGCTTCCAAAAGCGAAACACTCAGACGCACAAAACTCCCCAAACCACAACTCTGCAGCTGATGCTTAGCTCCCCAAGCTTCGCCGGCTCATCCGGAACAACGTCAGAAAACTCTCACACGAAAGGAACCCGGTCCAACAAAACCTCTGTGGCTACGGTATCACGAATGAACGCCAGGAATCCACGACATCTCCTCAGTAGCCGACTAGCGAAAAAGGCTGAATTCAAGCTGTGAGAGGCGGCACAACTATCCACCTGCACAACAAGAACTGACTTGCCGGGGAAAACAACCTGACGGTTTCCTCACGGTAGTCCACAGACGCCAAGCACGTAGTTAACCGGTCCATGCCCAGGAGAACGTCAAATCCAACATCTCTAGAAGGAACAAAATGACGGACGAATCTCTATCTCCTATCCGGTTGGCACACAACTGAATACATATCGCGCAACAAAAGAATCGCTGACAGAAGTTAAAACAACAAACTACGATTAATCTACCCAACCACAGTACAAGCATGAAAAACAAACGAATACATCAAAGAACATGCGAAATAAGGATACCTGAAGACTCTGCATTGGACGCCTACGCGTCCCGATGAGTAGAAGCAAACTCCTGCGTCTACCCTCTACCTGCAACTGGATGAACTCCTCTGGTAGCCTGAGCCCTCTGAGCGAACCTCCCATGTCCACGGCCTCTCTGAGTACGATCATGACGAGGTGCTAAGGAACAATCCCTGATGAAGTGCTGAAGGCTTCCGCATCGAAAACATCCACGCGCTGACTGCTGACCATCCTGGGGATGAGAGCTGCACGACTGTCCTCGTCCTAAGCCTCTGCTACTCCCACGACGGCCACGAAATCTGTCTCGATGACCAAACCTCTGCCTCTGGGCTGGTATGCTGGTACGAGTCCTCCACTGTCCTGGAACTCTTTGAGCCTGTGGAATATGCGCCTCATCAACTGGAGCTGCAACCACTGGTGCTATGTAGGTGACGGACTGCTGCATGCTGATCGTAAGCGACAACTGAGTAACAGGGGTGACAACCTCCTGTCGTAGCTCCCGAACGACATCAACCAAAGATCTCATAGTCTGGCGGAAGTCCTGCATCTCTGCCAAAAGTCTATCAATAGTATGTGTCGTAGGCTGATCCGTCTGCACCTGTGCAACTAGAGTGCCATCCTGGTCAGTACTCGTCTCACCCGAGCCAACTCTGACCTCGGCCCTCGCTGCATCACTCTGAGTCCGCATAGTCATCGGCGGCAAGGCTATAAATAGATATAAGATTCGATAAGAATAAGGAAATCGAATCTAAAGGATAGGAATCATCAAGGAAGGAATTTCAAGCAAATTGTACTTAGGTTACTTAATGCAAGGTACCGCATCGTTGGTATGCTGCAGACATACACACACTACGTTACTCTGCTTAAGCTACCTACTCCATCATACTAAGGTTATCCTACACTCCGAAAGGTAAAACCTAGCACTCTGATACCAACTTTGTCACAACCCAAAATTGGCCCGTGACGGCCCTAATACTACGCAACGCCAAAAAACGTAACGCAATAAAAGGAAGCCAAAACCCAGAAATCTAAACCAAGAAAATACGGAAAAGATAATATAAGTTTTTGAAACATTTGAAATCGCAACCCAAATTCTTTAAAAGGTCTACTATCTTCCTTTAAAATTTTGGCAACACCCCCTTTTGTAAAAACTAGCCAAGATGAATACAATACAAATATACGACGCCGTAGCGAAGGAATAAAGACAATAGAGAGAAAGCTGTATATAAAAGACAACAAATCCACAAATAATATACAGTAACGTCCTTACAAAGTCTCTAAGTCAACAACATAATAGTAGATGGAGAGTAGAAGATACAACGAGTGTATAATACAAAATACAGATAATCATCTAACCCACCTAAGCAAAATGGTATACTGTGAGCCGATGCGATATCTGTAGCAAAAGATGATAGATGAAAAGCTGAATAGCCTGCCTCGACTACTCTGGGGAACAACCTGAAACACCTGTGGCACAACGGGGGTGAGTTGCCAACTCGTGAAAAGTAGATAACAGATGCAGGTAATCGCAGGAATGCACGTACAGCATGAATCTAAGATATGCGATTACAGTAATAACATGTCATGCAAATGCTGAATAAAGGAAAGTACGCTAGCAAGTACAATCAATATGTAAAGCAATAGTAACATGACAATAATATGCAATAACCATGCAATAGGGATATGAGAATGTAAATATGCAACTATCATAAGGGTACACTAACAAGTACTACCAATATATGAAACTGTGCATAAAGTAGATAAGTGTGAGGTATGGGGTGAAATATGTCATTTCCACGGAAACCTGACATCGTGGTAGGATCACAATCCATCAAGACACTCAAATCCCAATTCCTCAAATCAGCCCCTACATTGGGCACTCACATCATATAAGTCTCACATCTCCTCAATGTACAATATCGAGTAATCTCCTATATCCCGAATGTACAAATCAGCAATCACATAGGTATGTCCAATGTCCAATCTCAATGAATTGCCTAATAACCCAAGTCAAATCTCCAGTAAGAATCTAACATCCTAAAGGTATATATACAGAAATAAATATGATGGGGGCAATACACATATATTAGCGTCCCATTCCATTAATATTGGTGTAAGGGCATATATAAGAACGGCTAAATCCCCTGTTATATATACAAAGGTATTAAAAGAAATATCATGAAAACCAATGTGCCAAGCATCGACACAGAAATCCTGATCACGTATCATACGCTATCCCGAAAGCACGAGTGCCTAGCTCTGACCCTCGCCTTTCGACGTATGCATACGTGCATGACTCCCAACGGTATCTCCATGATCCCCGCCGAGTCATTAGTACTGTCACCGGTAGGTACTCGCCCGCTTCCAGACTCAATCGGCAAAATCCATCGATCTTCTTGCCGAGGGGAACCATTCCGGGCCCCACCATGTACTCTCATACGGCAACCACACCTCGTATGGAGTATATAATCAGCACCGATAAAACTCATGGTGGACGCGCAAATATCATATCAAGGAAACCGGGTTTTTCAATGTATGCATAATTTCATGAACTCCCACGGTTCCCAAATCCCGAAAACGCCATGTAAAATCCAAATAAATAAATGCGCAAATCCAGGAACAATATATGCGATATATCCGAAAAGCAAGCATATGAATGAAAATATGTAGCTGAAACCAGATGTATGCGAAATCAAAAAGGTACAGCTAATTATAGGTGTCTACCTATAAGCAAATGATATAGAATACCCCATTGAGTATAAGTAAAATATGAGCAAGGTATACCTGTAGCTGTATCATAAGGTGTATACGTACCTATCACTAAAGGTATGATACACGGTAGGTATACCGATAAACTAGATGTCATGTGTGATAAGCAATGGTATCTATAGTGGTTGGTATGTGACATGGCAATTATTGACGGTGTGTGTGTAGCATACAATCCATGCTCGTGCAACATGAACCGTCAATAATATGTGTAGTGTCCTACGGCTGCTAGTCACAGTACAGCTATATCAAGGGAATAAAGTAAAAGCGCAATTCTAACAATTACGTAGAATATGCGACAAATATTAGAATCCTAGCCCACACGCATAACGCAATGCGGGCGATTCCCCTGTAGATGTTAAATCTACTCACCTACGCCCCACGCTAGGTGAATCCTACCATCTGCTCCCCCCTGTAGCAGTGTCCGTAGTCCCTGCCTGCAACCCTGCAAATAAGATATGGAAAATATATATAAGCCAAATATTCCGCGAAACGCGATATCGAACCAAAACGAGAAACTCGCGTCACGAACTAAACGCGCGTGTGCACGATACGCTGAATCATGTGTATACGCATCTAAAACCATCGCGACACGCCGCGATACGCTGGATCACAGAACCCTCTCACGTATCGCGCGTATCGCGCAAACACAACGAACACCAAATACGATATATAGTCCCAGATTTTCCAACAGGCCAAATCATACAAAACTGGACATGCCAAAGAACTAGACAACACTTCAGACAACCCTAGCCAAGACCCCAACACCCCAGACCCCAACTTGGCCGCAATTTGCGGCCAAACCAAATAAATCTGCGGCCTGGAAATTGAATGAGGGGCTCGTGTTCTGGTGATGTGTTCTAGACCTAGTAAGCATACTCCAGTATTCTCAAATTTATCCTGAAGGTCCCGTGTCAAAAGCAGATCACAGAATGTCACAAATATCGCTTAAAAACGACAATTTAGCACAAAAGGCAAACCCTATGGTATTTTAGTGAAATCTGGGTTAAACTCAGTTCAAGTGACCCTAATAACACTTAAATAGGTAGGGTTAACTAACACAATCATCACATAGCCATAACATCTCACAAATCACTATAATTAGCTCTAAACTAGCTAATTTAATACTAATCAAAGCTAATAAACACACAAGCTAAGCAACTAGGGAAAAGGGTTCAGAAATATACCCAAAAGGATCTCAAGAAAGCAGGAGAAGAAGTGAAAGGAGCTGCTGCAAGTGCTGGGGCTGCTGCTGCTACAGCTGCTGATGCTGTTGCTGTCTGCTGCTACTGATGCTGATGCTGATGGTTGTTGCTGCTGCTGGAGCTGAAGCCGGAGCTGCTGCTGTTGTGTCTTCTGCTGCTGCTGCTGAGGTGAGGGGGTGTGTGTGCTTGAGTGAGAGAATGAGAGCAAAGAGTGAAATGAGAGAACACAAACAAACCCCCCCTTCTCACTCTCTCTCACTTCATTAATGAGGCATGGCTCTCTCTCCATGTAGCACCATACCCTCTCCCTCTTACAAGGTCAACATAAAGAAAGTCAATTTAAAAACCCTTTGAAAAAAATTCATTTTTCATTTAATATTAACAACCATAACACTTAAAACCCAAAACACTTAAACAAAACATAAAATTAGATTAAGAAATGGTTAAACCCCAAATTAATACCCTAGTTATCATGCACAAGTGTGTGTGTGCCTAGATAAAATCTAATAAAATACTCATTGAATAAGATAAAATATTTGAAACTTAATTTGGTAAACTTTTTATTAAAAACCATATATATAAAATATAATTAGCTACAAAACACATTCTAGGGTGTTACAATTAGATTTGTTGGATTACTTTAGTCTCCTTGCATTCGCATTCCGTCGGAATGCTGGTGCAGTTATGTATATACAGGTGAGGGGTATCCTTGTGATCCATCACGAGTTTACTTTAGATGTTGCCGGATTTTCTTGTTGGACCAAACTTTTGGATTAATGTTTTGATGGTGGAAATAATGAGCTAGATTTCATCATGAGATGCATTAATGTGACATAGACATATATAGTGACTCATGGTCTCTTTTTTGGGAACTATGTCACATTAGTGGATTGATTCGTATTGATATGATAAGAAGAGAGAGAGAGGGGCTGCCTTGGGGTGAGCTTGGTCTTGTATTATTTCTCTCTTGTTCTCATTTTATCATACAAGAACAACAAAAGAAAAAAAAACCACTTCTTCTTCTTCTTCCTCTAACTCATTATATCAATTAGTGGCAACACCTTCAACCTCCATCCAAAGCCAAGGATGCAAGAGACAAAGCGATCACAAACATCTTCTACAACACCTTAGACACGTCGGCTAGCACACTTCGTGCCCGAGTTGCTTCGGATGAAGCGGGTGTTAGTTATATGTTGTTGGATATATGTATGCCCTAAAGGCCATTATGTGATAGTTGATGTATCTATACATGTATATATATTCAGTTTGCATTCTTGCTCGACATGATAGTATGCTATCTGGTTCTTCTTTATCTGACATGTTGATTTGATCATGCTTTTATTCATTCATACATGCTGATAAAGCCCTGAGGATATCGGCTTGACTACTCTGATTATGATGGAGATCATACTAGTGGGACATCTGTAGTCTATAAGCATATCCTGGAACGTCCCTAGTCGTAGGTATATCGAGACGGGGCATCGATATACCAGAGTAGACTAGCGTATATGATACTAGACCCATACGATGGGCGATGGATGTTCTCACATTCATCGATGTTTGACATCAAGATCATATACGGGTGCTCAGTGGTGACTGGGTACACTGGACGGACTCACCGAGAACTCCTATATTGAATTATGTCTATCGTCGGATAGCAGTTCTCAGGTGACACTGGTACAGGTTAGTCTGTAGACCCGAGATCGTCATGGAGTCTTGTGTGTTCTCCCACTGCACTTTGATTGCCACCCTACCACGGCTCTACTGAGTCGTGCAAACAGGTGGCCGTTGGGTACAGTCCCGAGACACACGAAGACGATGAGCGATAGGAAGGGTTTCTTCTCTCCCGGTATTGGGAGTTGATGCTGTGTAGTGCCCGACTGGTTATAACAGCAAGTCCCTGGCCAGGGCTGCTGAGATTTGCTGATAAGTGTTATCAGTAGTTTCTCGATCTGTTATAGACCATTCACCGACACGACTTATTGAGTTATTGGGGTCGACGTGACCATCCCTAGGCTCGATATGCAGCATATCTGACGAAGAGACCGGACTGTACGGTAGTGTTGCCGGATGGCTCGACGGGAGTTGTAGCAGGTTCGCTTGTTGTCTTCTGATCGCTCAATACCCGGGTGGCCGTTACGTTTAGCTGACCGCTTGCGGCTTGAGGGTACTTGATATGATCATTACCCTCTGCCGGCGTATTGACGAGTCTTAGAGTCCCACAGAGGAGTTACCCAGTCCAGGCGAAACGTTGTGGTGCGCATATGCGATATGCGCATGCACCCGATTGAAATATGCGTATATGATACCGAACATTGATCGGGTGAACTGCTTTTGGTGGGGTCATATGAGATATGACCGGATTGATAAATCAAGTGTTGATTTATCATCTAACCATAAGTTATCTCACTTGAAACCTTTCTAGGGTTTGATGCATGTATGCATGCATGCATGTGTTTCTTTCTTCTTTTCTAGTTTTATGCACATGTAGATGTGCATACATGTACACATACATACATCAAACCATCATGGTTGATTATATATGGAAATGGTGGCAATATAAGCCTCACACCATAGATTAAACAATGGATAATTATTTAATTTTGGTTTTAAAAAGAAAATGAAAAAGAAAGGATAATCATTCATGCTTCCACATTCTTCCATTGACCTAACCATGCTCAACTACCACTAACCTATGGTTATCTTTCTCTTTATCATTTAAAACCCAAGTTAAACTAACTATCCATCATTTAATCATGGTTGGAGTCAAGAAGAAAATAAATATATATAGTGATATTCATTTCTTTTTCTTCTTAACTCAAGGGTTATCTTTTATCTCTTGTCAATATTAGCCACCATCTTCATCTTCCTTCATCTTTTCTTCTCTAGTCTTTTCTAGTGAGTGAAATACAACAAAAGAAAGGTTTTTGAAGTGAGAAACCCAACCACAACATCATTCTACACAAGCTTAGCCGCTTTGTTTAGAGTGTTCTTTTCGGTTTGTCGAAATTGCGAGCTTGGACGGAGTGCTCCGTGGTGGATCGTCGTGGACGCAAGGGAACTTCGAGAGGACCTCGACTCAACACCCAAGACACCAAGGAGTCTAGCAAAGGGGAGCTACAAAGGTTGTAGCCTTCAAACCCTAATCTTTTCTAGCTTAAAGTTTAATAACCCTAATTTTCTAGGATCGATCCACTTGCATGTTAGTTTAGCACCTCAAAAATTATAACTTTGGGTCATGTTATGCTTCAAAACACTTCATAGGGTGCTATACTAACCTTACATTGGTATCAGAGCATTAGATACCAATGTATGTGAATTGGTGGATAAGTTTTCTTCAGTAATTCTTGGTTCTGCATGTATAATTTTTTGGGTATTTTTAAACTGAATAAAGTTTTGAAAAATTCTGGAGATGTTTTTGGATTCGTCGATTCGATTGGGACTTTCATTTTGTAGCTTTTCAAGGAAAATTAGAAAGTATTGAAGTGTTTGAACGAGTATCATTTACTCACTATTCACGGGGTTTAAATAGTTTGGAAATACGTGCAAGTCTTTTTACGGTGGTCCCTCCAGAAGACAACAAACCTTAACTCGATTATGTGACCGTCTTGAACTGCCCTTTGAACCTTAGGGTTTGGGGCAGTACGGCGTGCCACATGTGAGGCGTTGGCTTGACCCTTCTACGGCTGGACCGCCGCTACTGTGTCACACTCCAGATTTTTTTGAACCCTGCTCAAGTGTTGAGCTTTAGTGAATCTTGGGTGCTTGATTGTTCGTTCGAAAACTTTAATACTGTCTGTTTGTCTGGAATGTGATACAATATGTGGAATTCATATGGTTTAGGCATGAAATACGAAATTTGTGATATTTTGCATTTACGATGTCTAAAGAGAATCTGGATTCCAAATATTGTAGTTTTACACTTTCTTTTCTGTGACCGTAAGTGTAGTATGTTAGATATCGCCGGTTTCGTTGCTATACATCAACGACAATCGGGGTACGCATACTTACTTACGTTGATGATATGTGATATTATGTGTTGCTGAGATATGATGTGCAGGATTGTCGCGATCGAATAGCCGGGGTTTTTTTGTGAGATGAGAGTTTTATATTTTCATTCATGTAAATTCAAATGTAATGTAATATTCTTTTATTTGGGGCACTTCCAGGTTGCGGTTGTGTCACCAGTGTTGTATATTATTTACTTTTCCGCATTAGGATGGACCCAAGGAGGAGAGCACAGGTGACCGGGTTCTGGGGTTCAGTGGGAGGCCATCTCGAGGAGTCGAGACCGGGTCTCCTAAACTCCAGGATTGGTAGGGTCACTTGCCGCTCTCGTAGGGGTCCAGGGTGTGGGCTTGGCTATTCATCGCGACTGTGGAATCCGTATTTTCTATTCTGGCTAAATACTAAATACGGACGTCCTAGTATATCCCACGTTATATCTATATTTCTGCTGCCTGTGTTCTGTGATATCTAAGACGAATGACATATTATATATATGATATATAGTAGACGTTGCTTATGTTTTACACCCGCGCTAGTCCCGTCCCGGTATGCCGTTAGTTAAGTAACCTAACGGTGCATAATGGAACATTGCGGCGAATGCGGATGGCATACGCGTACGTGTTATTTTCGTTTCTTTTCTGTGATTGGCTTAAGGACTTAAATGATGGGATTACATTAATGTGATTAATGTAAAGAAAATAAACCTAAAAGATGTTGTAGAATCGGATTTAAAACTACTCGGCTATTTATGAAAAAGCTATATTTCAAAAATGCGGAGATTAAGCCACTCCTTTTGAAAACCTTTTGATTCTACAACGATATCAAGCTCAAAGCGTTAAAGATTTTCTTAAAAATCATCCGCAACCCTCCGTCATTTTAGGAAGTAGAGTACTTAGTATTCGTGCTACGTTTGTTGACCTTAGCCAAGGCGTAGTGTACGGTAGCTAAGTGATGTCTTCCTACAAACGCATATGATGCAGATTAATTAGGACGGGCATATGACTTTGTTGACCTTAGCCAAGGGTCATGTGAACGGGTCTAATTAATCAAGAAATGACGGGTTGAGCTTGACTAGTGCTCATGATTTGTTGACCTTAGCCAAGGTCACGAGTATTAGGGGTAAAAACCACATCGGGAATTTCAAGTGTTGAAATTTGCAATGAGATTGCATACCTTCCATATGATGGTTGGATCCCGATCCCACTGTGGGCAATAGTTGCTCCTAGGAGAGTTTTACAGTTTACAATTAGCTAACTCATTAGGTGTCTAGAAAGGTGTTAACGGGGCTCCGCCTCTGGGAAAACGAGGTTTACTCTAATTAGGTCCGTGCGAAAGCACGGGGAACCTCCCTCAAAGTACCGACACTGGCCTGGCTGAACGGTTAGAGAAGTTGTAGACTGTAATTAATCCTGGCTAGTTTTTCTTTTTAAGGTTTGAAAGAAAAACTTGATAAAAAGCAGTGGGAGACATCGATTAGACAAGATAATAAACCAATCTAATCTGTGCAAGAGCTTTCGCTGAGTGTATTCTTTTCTCTCTCTTAATGGCAGATACCCATGACTGGACTTAAGCTTCTACTAGATAAGAACAAACTGAATGGGACCAACTATAAAGACTGGCTAAGGAATATGAAGATCGCCTTGACTTATGATAAAGTATCATATGTCCTCACGGCTTCAGCCCCGCCCGTCCCAGGCCCAAAATCCTCAGTTGCGGACATTGAAGTCCGCAAGACATGGGACGCTGACTGTGCCACGGCAAAATGCCTCGCGCTTGCATCGATGGACAATACACATCAAAAGCAGCACGAGGATATGGACATTCACGGGATATTGCTCCATACAAAGGAGTTGTATGGGGAGCAGTCCCGCGTATTATGATACGAAGCATCAAAGAAACTGTTTCACATGCGGATGGCCCCTGGCACACCAGTAGCAGACCATGTTTTGAAGATGATAGCTCTTATAGAAGAGCTTGAGGACCTCGGATGGACAATGGACAATGAACAATATATAGATATTATTCTGCAGTCCCTCCCCTCCACCTTTGCTCAGTTCATAGTGAACTTTAACATGCATGGCATGGAGAAGGAACTCCCTGAACTCCTTAATATGTTAAGGAGTGTAGAGAGCACTATGAAGTCAGCGAAGACTCCCGTTATGACTATTGGACAGTCTTCTTCTTCTCGCCCGAAAGCTAAGGCCAAGGGAAAGAAAAAGAAGAAACCCACTAATCCTAAGGGCGGAGTCAAAAAGGTGAAGGGAAAGGGAAAGTCCACGGCTGGAGACCCAGGGAAAGGCGAGTGTTTTCATTACCACAAGACAGGACATTGGAAGCGCAACTGCACGGAGTACCTAAGTCTCAAGAAGAAGCATGGTGATGCTTCTGCTTCAGGTGCGTTTGTGACTGAAAACTGTTTTTCTATAAACTCTGCTTCCTGGGTATTGGATACCGGTTCAGGTTCTCACATTTGCAATTCTATGCAGGGGCTGAGAAATAGCAAGGTTTTGAAGACATGTGACCATACTCTCCGCGTTGGAAATGGTTCCAATGTACATACAGTCGCAGTGGGAGAGTATCACTTGGGGTTGCCGTCTGGATGTATTTTGATTTTGAATCCATGTTATTTTGTACCTGATATGCTATGTAATATAATATCCGTTTCTTTGTTGGACAATGAAGGGTATAATTTTGTATTGCAAAACAATGTTATGAACATTCACCCGAATCAAATGTTGGTTGGGTATGGTACACTTAATAACGGAATATATGTTCTAAATCAACACACAGTTTTCAGTATACAACACACTAATAAAAGAAAACTTTCAGAATTAAATGAAGCTTTTCTTTGGCACTGTAGACTTGGTCATATTAACGAAACAAGACTAAACAAGTTACACAAAGATGGATATTTAAATCCTTTTGAATATAAATCTTATGCGACTTGCCAGTCTTGTATCAAGGTAAAATGACCAAAACTCCGTTTACCGGACACGGAGAAAGAGCTACTCAGCTCCTGGGCCTCATACATAGTGATGTATGTGGGCCTATGTCTACACAGGCTAGAGGCGGTTTTTCATACTTCATTACATTCACTGATGATTTCTCAAGATTCGGTCATGTATTTTTATTAAAGCACAAGTCCGACGCTTTCGAGAAATTCATTGAATATAAACAAGAAGTAGAAAAACAAACCGGCTTGAGTATTAAGATGCTTCGATCAGATCGAGGTGGAGAGTATCTCAGTACAGAATTTGCAAACTTCCTAAAAGAAAATGGGATTCTCTCTCAGCTCACTCCTCCTTACACACCACAGCACAACGGTGTGTCAGAACGACGGAATAGGACCCTATTAGATATGGTCCGGTCCATGATGAGTGACGCTGAGTTACCAGTCTCGTTTTGGGGGCATGCATTGGAGACTGCAGCGTTTCTGCTAAACAGGGTTCCAACCAAAGCCGTGTCTACCACGCCATATGAGATATGGAATGGGAAGAGACCATCTCTTAAAAGAATTAAGATTTGGGGTTGCCCGGCCTATGTTAAAAAGCAGAATCCGGACAAACTCGAGACACGGTCAGTCATGTGTAACTTTGTGGGATATCCAAAGAATTCTTATGGATATCTGTTCTACCACAAAGAGGAACAAAAAGTGTTTTTTTCTCAACATGCCACATTCTTGGAAAAAGAGTTTTTCACAGATAAAGATGATGGCAAAGTGGTGGATCTAGAAGAGGTTCTAGAGACACAAACTACAAATGACGATTTGGTTGAACCAACTGTTGCAGCAGAAACTGAAGAACCTCGGCCACTCCGTAGGTCTGGTAGGACTTCTCGCCCACCAGAGAGGTACTATGGTTTCCTCATTGATGGTGACAGAGAAGACTGTATCATGGAAGATGATGATCCTACCAGTTTTCAGCAAGCTATCACGAGTGGTGACTCTGTGAAGTGGCTGGATGCCATGAGATCCGAAATGGAGTCTATGTACACCAACAAAGTATGGACTTTGGACGTTGTACCCCCTGGGGTAAAACCTGTAGGGTGCAAATGGATCTTTAAAAGAAAGATTGGTGTGGATGGGCAGGTAGAGACCTATAAGGCAAGACTTGTGGCGAAAGGTTTTCGTCAAAGACCAGGTTTGGACTATGACGAAACTTTTTCGCCCGTAGCCATGCTTAAATCCATTCGGATCCTACTTGCTATTGCTGCTCACTACGACTATGAAATCTGGCAGATGGACGTTAAAACAGCATTTCTAAATGGAGATTTAGAAGAATGCGTTTATATGGATCAGCCAGAGGGCTTCATTGACAGTGGGAGCAGCGAGAAAGCATGTAGATTGCTTAAATCCATATATGGGTTAAAGCAGGCATCTCGGAGTTGGAACATCTGTTTCGATGATGTTATCAAAGAGTTTGATTTCATCAAAAATCCAGATGAACCTTGTGTTTATAGGAAGGCTGTAGGAAGAGCTGTCACATTCCTCGTATTGTACGTGGATGACATTCTTCTGATAGGAAATGATATTCCTATGCTACAGTCGGTCAAATCATTCTTATCACTAAGGTTCTCCATGAAGGACCTGGGTGATGCCACATACATCCTGGGCATAAGGATCTATAGGGATAGATCCAAAAAGTTATTGGGACTGTCCCAAACCAGGTACATCAACACCATCCTAAAGAGGTTTAGTATGGAAGACTCCAAGCGGGGTGCCTTACCCGCTTGCCATGGAGTCACTCTCTCCAAGGATTCTTGTCCAAAGACCGATGAAGAGAGAGCTCGCATGAGCATTATACCTTATGCTTCGGCAGTAGGATCTATAATGTATGCGATGTTATGTACACGCCCAGATGTAGCTTATGCACTTAGTGTTGTAAGCAGGTATCAATCCAACCCAGGGGAGAACCACTGGAAAGCTGTGAAGAACATTCTTAAGTACTTACGAAGGACTAAAGAATTGTTCTTGGTGTATGGTAATAAAGATCTCCTAATGGAGGCCTTTACCGATTCGAGCTTCCAGAGCGATAAGGATGACAGCAAATTTATCTCAGGGTTTGTATTTACCTCAATGGAGGGGCGGTAAGTTGGAAGAGTTCCAAACAAGATACCGTTGCAGACTCTACGATGGAAGCTGAGTACATTGCTGCAAATGATGCCGCCAAGGAAGCCGTCTGGATGAAGAAGTTCGTCTCGGAGCTAGGAGTAGTTCCAACCATTATTGATCCAATACCTTTGTATTGTGACAATAATGGGGCAATGGCGTTAGCCAAGGAGCCCAGATCCCATCAGCGGTCCAGACATATCCTGAGGCGCTTTCATTTGATCCGGGAGATTGTAGATCGCCGCGAGATCGAGATTAAGAGAGTAGACACAAAGAACAACGCCGCGGATCCATTCACCAAGGCCCTCCCTCAGCCGCAGCATGAGCGACTTTTTGAGATGTTGGGTATGAGATACGCCAATAACTGGCCTTAGTGCAAGTGGGAGATTGTTGGATATATGTATGCCCTAAAGGCCATTATGTGATAGTTGATGTATCTATACATGTATATATATTCAGTTTGCATTCTTGCTCGACATGATAGTATGCTATCTGGTTCTTCTTTATCTGACATGTTGATTTGATCATGCTTTTATTCATTCATACATGCTGATAAAGCCCTGAGGATATCGGCTTGACTACTCTGATTATGATGGAGATCATACTAGTGGGACATCTGTAGTCTATAAGCATATCCTGGAACGTCCCTAGTCGTAGGTATATCGAGACGGGGCATCGATATACCAGAGTAGACTAGCGTATATGATACTAGACCCATACGATGGGCGATGGATGTTCCCACATTCATCGATGTTTGACATCAAGATCATATACGGGTGCTCAGTGGTGACTGGGTACACTGGACGGACTCACCGAGAACTCCTATATGGAATTATGTCTATCGTCGGATAGCAGTTCTCAGGTGACACTGGTACAGGTTAGTCTGTAGACCCGAGATCGTCATGGAGTCTTGTGTGTTCTCCCACTGCACTTTGATTGACACCCTACCACGGCTCTACTGAGTCGTGCAAACAGGTGGCCGTTGGGTACAGTCCCGAGACACACGAAGACGATGAGCGATAAGAGGGGTTTCGTCTCTCCCGGTATTGGGAGTTGATGCTGTGCAGTGCCCGACTGGTTATAACAGCAAGTCCCTGGCCAGGGCTGCTGAGATTTGCTGATAAGTGTTATCAGTAGTTTCTCGATCTGTTATAGACCATTCACCGACACGACTTATTGAGTTATTGGGGTCGACGTGACCATCCCTAGGCTCGATATGCAGCATATCTGACGAAGAGACCGGACTGTACGGTAGTGTTGCCGGATGGCTCGACGGGAGTTGTAGCAGGTTCGCTTGTTGTCTTCTGATCGCTCAATACCCGGGTGGCCGTTACGTTTAGCTGACCGCTTGCGGCTTGAGGGTACTTGATATGATCATTACCCTCTGCCGGCGTATTGACGAGTCTTAGAGTCCCACAGAGGAGTTACCCAGTCCAGGCGAAACGTTGTGGTGCTCATATGCGATATGCGCATGCACCCGATTGAAATATGCGTATATGATACCGAACATTGATCGGGTGAACTGCTTTTGGTGGGGTCATATGAGATATGACCGGATTGATAAATCAAGTGTTGATTTATCATCTAACCATAAGTTATCTCACTTGAAACCTTTCTAGGGTTTGATTCATGTATGCATGCATGCATGTGTTTCTTTCTTCTTTTCTAGTTTTATGCACATGTAGATGTGCATACATGTACACATACATACATCAAACCATCATGGTTGATTATATATGGAAATGGTGGCAATATAAGCCTCACACCATAGATTAAACAATGGATAATTATTTAATTTTGGTTTTAAAAAGAAAATGAAAAAGAAAGGATAATCATTCATGCTTCCACATTCTTCCATTGACCTAACCATGCTCAACTACCACTAACCTATGGTTATCTTTCTCTTTATCATTTAAAACCCAAGTTAAACTAACTATCCATCATTTAATCATGGTTGGAGTCAAGAAGAAAATAAATATATATAGTGATATTCATTTCTTTTTCTTCTTAACTCAAGGGTTATCTTTTATCTCTTGTCAATATTAGCCACCATCTTCATCTTCCTTCATCTTTTCTTCTCTAGTCTTTTCTAGTGAGTGAAATACAACAAAAGAAAGGTTTTTGAAGTGAGAAACCCAACCACAACATCATTCTACACAAGCTTAGCCGCTTTGTTTAGAGTGTTCTTTTCGGTTTGTCGAAATTGCGAGCTTGGACGGAGTGCTCCGTGGTGGATCGTCGTGGACGCAAGGGAACTTCGAGAGGACCTCGACTCAACACCCAAGACACCAAGGAGTCTAGCAAAGGGGAGCTACAAAGGTTGTAGCCTTCAAACCCTAATCTTTTCTAGCTTAAAGTTTAATAACCCTAATTTTCTAGGATCGATCCACTTGCATGTTAGTTTAGCACCTCAAAAATTATAACTTTGTGCCATGTGATGCTTCAAAACACTTCATAGGGTGCTATACTAACCTTACATATGTATGCCCTAGAGGTCATTACTGTACATAGGATGTATATTGTAGTGGATGCTGGGACATATATAGGGAGGACTTTCTTGCTCGACATGATAGTATGCTATCTGGTTGCTCTTTACCTTAACGTGTATACTGATTGTCTCTCTGTTACATGTTGGTAAAGCCCTTAGGATGTGTACTTGACTACCTGGACTATGATGCGGATCATACTAGTGGGGACATGGTAGTCCATAAGTACATCCTTCACAGTCCCTAGTCGTGGGTATATCGAGACGGGGCATCGATATACCAGAGTAGACTAGCGTATACCTTCTCGACCCATACAGATGGGCGATGGATGATCCCATATCCATCGGTGTTTGACATCAGAGATGATATACGGGTGCTCAGTAGAGACTGGGTACACTGGACGGACTCGCCGAGAACTCCCAGATGGTATTATACCTCACGTCAGATGGCAGTTCTCTGGTGACACTGGTACAGAGTAGTCTGTTGACCCGAGATCGTCATAGAGTCTTGTGTGGTTCCCACTGTGCTTTGATTTCCACCTTACCACATCCAAGAGGGCGTGCAAAACGGTGGTTTTTGGGTACAGTCCCGAGTCACAAGGAGGCAATGAGCGATAGGAGGGGATTCGTCTCTCCCGGTATAGGGAGTTGATGTTGCGCTGTGTTCGATTGGCTATAACCAGAAATCCCTGGCCAGGGTTGCTGAGATTTACTGGTAAGTGTTACCAGTAGTTTCTCGAATTGTTATAGACCTCATATCGACACGACTTATCGAGCTATTGGGGTCTGACGTTTACCACCCCTAGGCGAGATATGCGACCTATCAGACGATCAGACCGGACTGTACGGTAGTGTTACTGGTTGGATTCACTGGAGTGTGAGCGGGCTTGCTCGTCGATCTTCTGATCGCTCAATACCCGGGTGGCCGTTACGTTTAGCAGACCGCTTGCGGCTTGTGGATGCTTGATATGATCATCATCTGCTGCCGGCGTATTGACGAGTCTTTAGAGTCCTACACAGAGGTTTCCTTGCTCAAGCAAAACGAAATAGGAGCGCATATGAGATATGTGCGGGACCGAGAATAATACCAGTATGTGATACTGTATTCGATTCTCGCGATGTGACATTGATCGGTTATATGCGATATAGCCGGGTTATCGGATCAAGTGTTGATTCGATAAGTTGTTACTAATGATACTAGTCGGTTATATGCGATATGACCGGATCGTTAAATCAAGTGTTGATTTAATGATTTAATGCATAATTATATATTTGATATATTACTTTGCATTAACTAGTATCGGTTCACTTTAAATGGATTTTCTCACTCGGGTGTGCGCATTGCATATGCGATATGATTTTGTGTACATGATTGTATCATGTTTGATGATACATGCTTTTTGGTTAAGTGTAAAGTATTAAACTATGGTTAAGTGGATGATTAGGGTTTTTACTTATTCATTTATTTGTTTATTTATTCATTTTTGGCAAAAGGAAAATGGTGGCTAATTTGGATATATGTTGAAGCTTCATGAAGCTTTGACTTAGTCACCATTTTTGTCTTCATACCTAACCTAACCATTCACTTAACTTGAGTTTAGACTCTACACTTAACCATGGTTGATTATGATAAGTATTGTTTTATTTTCTATTTTCTAAATTAACTTATCATAACAATTAGCTTCTTCTTCTTCATCTTCTTCAAGGAAGAAAAGCTTGCTTCATCAATGGTGGATTGATGAAATGAGTGAGAAATCCAATTCTAAAGTCTACCCACTTCCTATTTCTTCATCCTCTACCTCTTGCCAAGTATTAGAGTGTGTTTTCTTCACAAGTTTCATGACTTGGTGAAGTGAGAGCTTGATCTTGCGATGCTTCGACGTAGATCATCTTCGGCATGGACATCGACGACCTAGCTCGCCTATTCTCCGACGAAGCCGACGCTAGAGCCCGGGAATTCATTTGGACAGCGAGGGGACTTCATTACGGAGCTATGGAGGTGGAGCACCGGATCTACAAAGGTTGTATTTCCGTTTCCTTATAGTTAAAGTTGTTAACTAGTTATCTTTTCGCCTAGTTTTCTAGCCAACGATCCGTAGTCGGGTTTCTCGGCACCTACAATTTTTGAAATTGGCATGGTTGATGCCTTGTGAGACCTCATTAGGGTGCCTAGGAATCCTACAGTGGTATCAGAGCCTAGCTAGAGCCTTAGGCGAAGTCTAGACGGAATTTGAAGTCCGAACGAACCCGAAACCCGATCACAAAATGCTCTCTGGACTTTTTCTGAAAACGTGGATTTTTCCAAGTTAAAAATTGCTAAAAATTCAGCAGGAAGATCTAAGAGTTATGGTGAAACAGGACATTCCAATTCATCTATACCGCCGCGGTTCCGCGGCATGAGCATGGCTCATGCGGCGGTTCCGCGGCCGTACGGGCCTGTCTCACTGTAATATTTGCACTGTAACTCCTATTTTCTGAAGCTGGATTTTATGGGAATTTTTAAATTTTATTCAACAGTTGAATTTTCTGGGGTTGTTTTGGGGATTCGGTGTTTCGATCGGAGTATCAGATTTTGTCTATGTGGCTTTCCGGATAAATTTTAGAATATGTTAAAAAGTTCGACCGGATATAAATACCCAATTCTTCCCCTGTCGGGAAATTTCCAAGTGTTGGATTTTTCCGTAGTTTAACGACGTTCTAAGTAGTGCAAGTAATGCGATGGACCCTCTAGAAGATAACAAACCTTAACTCGATTATGTGACCGTCTTGAACTGCCCTTTGAACCTTCGGGTTTGGGGCAGTACGGCGTGCCACATGTGAGGCATTGGCTTGACCCTTCTACGGCTGGACCGTCGGTACTGAGGCACGAACTGAATGTTGTTAGACTTATTTCATGTGTTGATCTGTATCGGGAAAAATTGGGTGTTCGATTGTTCGATCGGAAAGTTTGACATTTTCTATTTATCCGGAATGGGATACAATAATTGGAATTCACAAGAAGTTATGAGATAACTGAATGAATGTTATAAACATAGCAGTTTAGTCTCACTTGATCGGTTGCCACGGAATTTTGATGTGATCAAAAGTCCGTCGCAATCACGTAGCGTACGCGGATACTCGCCGGGTAAACTTAATAGACAGCCTCACTCCATAGCCCCGACCAAGTGACTGTAGGAAAACCCCGTCGCCGAAAGCATCCGTTCGGGTGCTCACGGCAGCGGTGTTCCGCCTTGGTGCACTTCGTCGACGGTATCAGGGGTGCAGCCGCCTACTGAAGTTTGCGGCGAGCATTCGATCAGGATGTCGGGAATCTTGTTGAATTGCCCGACTTAATATTGAAAAGAGTTTTCGATAATGAGACTAAAATGCGGGGTTTATAATTGTTAGGCATGCGATGTCTAAGTATTTCATTTGATTAGGCATGTGATGTCTAAAGAGGTTGCGGATTCCAATTGTTGTAGTTTTACACGTTCTTTTCTGTGACCGTAAGTGTAATATGTGATATCGCCGGTTTCGTTGCTATATGTCAACGGCAACTGGGATGCGCAAATTTACTTACGTTGATGACATGTGATGTTATGTGTTGCTGGATATGTTATATTGGATCGTCGTGTTTGAATAGCCGGGGGTTTTTATGTGAGATGAGTGTTTTTCATTTTCATTCATGTAAAAACTTGTATGTAATATTCTTTTATTGGGGCGCTTCCAGGTTGCGGAAGTTGTCACCGTTTGTATATTATTTACTTTTCCGCACTAGGATAGACCCAAGGAGGAGGGCACAAGTAACCGGGTTCTGGAGTTCAGTGGGAGACCAACTCGAGGAGTCGAGTCCGGGTCTCCTAACTCCAGAATTGGTAGGGTTGCTTGCCGCTCTCGTAGGGGTCTAGGGGCGTGGGTTTGGCTATTCATCACGACCGTGGAATCCGTGTTTTATACTGGCTCGTATTGAAAACACGGACGTCCTAGTATATCCAATATTTCATATGTTTCTTCTGCTGCGATATCTGTGATGTGATCGTGTGATGTTCTGTGATATATACAGTATATAGTATATATGATATATTATATAGGCGTTACTTATGTTTTACACCCGCGCTAGCCCTGCCCCGCTCTGCCGTTAGTTACCTAACCTAACGGTGCACGAGGGGACATCGAGGTGAATGCGGATGGCATAAGTGTACGTCGTATTTATCTGTGATGTTTAGGTACTTAAATGATGGGACTTCATTAATGTGATTAATGAAATAAAAAGAAACCTAAGATGTTGTAGAATCTAATTTCAAAATAAAACAGGTAGCTACAGTTCTTGCTTTGCATAGCGGTATATGAGATATATCCTGCACCTTATTCGATGAGGAAAGGACCGAGATCCCTTCACCGGGAGTGACTCCTTTAGCAATAACTGGCAGATGCTACACACTCGGTTTGTCTTTTGATTGCTTTTTAGAGTTTCTGCTTTGCACAGTGATGTATATGATATATCCCGCACCTCATTCGACGAGGAAAGGACCGACGATCCCTTCACCGGGAGTGACTCCTTTAGCAAAACCAGAAAAGCCTCAAAAACACTCCATTTCAAAATTCATTCGATCCTACAACGATATCAAGTTCATTACGCAATAGGTTTTCAGAAAAAACTGTCGTAGCCCTCCGTCATTTCAGATAAGTCCAATTTAGTATTCGTGCTACGTTTGTTGACCTCCGTCAAGGCGTAGTGTGCGGTAGCTAACTAGTATTTATCTGTTTATGCATATGATGCAGATTGAGTTAGGGTAGTCGTGCGGCCTTGTTGACCTCCGTCAAGGGTCGTGCGGGTGGGTTTAATTCGATCAAGAAATGTACGGGTTGAACTTGACTAGCGGGCTATGGTTTGTTGGCTTTCGTCAAGGTCATAGCACGTTAGGGGCAAAAGATTATCGGGAATTTCAAGTGTTGAAATTTGCAATGAGATTGCATACCTTCTATGAGATAGTTGGATCCCGATACCCGCTGCGAGTAAGAGTTACTCCTGGGAGAGTTTTATACATTACAATTAGCCGATCAAGTAGGTGTCTAGAAAGGTGTCAACGGGGTTACGCCTCTGGGAAAACGAGGTTTACATTAATTAGGTTCGTGCGAAAGCACGGGGGACCTCCCTCAAAGTACCGACACTGGCCAGGCTGAAAGATTGGCGAACTTGTAGTGTGTAATTAATCCCGGCTAGTCTTTCCTTTTAGGGTTTGAAGGAAGATTTGATAAAAAGCAGTGGGAGCCATCCTGATTAGATAAAATAATAACCAATCTATTCTTGCAAGAGCGCACGCTGAGTGTTTTCTTCTCTCTCTCTCCAGGTAGCGACCATATCACGCCTTAATCAAGATAATAATACGGATTATTGACCGAACCCGCTTGTTATACTGAGCTGGGGAACGTTGGTCCCGCTCCAACTTATAATTGTTATAAGACAGAGCAGGAAATTGGGGAATACCAGATTTTCCGTGCCGCCCAAATGAAGAGAGTGCATGATGATGCATCATCTTCGGGTGTGTTCATTATACAGAACTGTTTCTCAGTATCCTTCGCATCCTGGGTATATGATACCGGATCAGGATCCCAGATATGTAATCTATTACATAGGGCTACAAAAGGGTAGAAAAACTGAGAACGGGTGATAAGTTTCATGAGACAGAAAACAGGGCAAGAGTTGCAGCCAAGTCTGTTGGTCACTGTCGCCCTATATTGTAATACATTGATTCTGAACGAATGTTATTAGATACCGAACCTGATATACAAAATCATATCTGTCTCTTTATTAGTAAAGAAACGATAAAATTTTGTATTGTTGGATAATGTTTTGAACATTTCCTATATCAAAAGATGATCGGTTCAGGCACGTTATCTAAAAGCATTGACGTTCTAAATCAAACTACAGTTCTTAGTATATGGAACACACATAAGAGGAAGAGTTCAGAAATGAACGGATCCTTCTTGAGGCATTGTAGACTAGGTCATATCAATACGACCCGACTGGCTGAAGTTACATTTAGATGCATATTTAAATTAGTTTGAATTTACATCTTGTGAAACTCGCCAGTCATGTCACAAAGATAAGATGACCACAGCTCTGTTTATTGGAAACAGAGAAAGAGTTAGTAAACTCTTGGGATGATACATGTTGATGTATGTAAGGTCCCCTGTCTACACATGCCAGGACAGGTTCTTTGTACTTCATTACATTCTCTGATAATCTCTCAAGATTCAGACATATGTTCCTATTGAAACATGAGTCCGAGCCTTTTGAGATATTCACAGAATATAAGCAAGAAGTAGAGAACCAAAATACGGGTATAAGTATTATGTCCTTTGATGAGATCAAGGAGGAGAATACTTGAGCACGGAATTCCAGGACTATTCTAAAGGAGAATGAGATTCTCTCTCAGCACTACTCCTCCGAATACACCATAGCACGATGGTATATCGGGACGGAGCAATCACACCCTATATGATATGGTGTGCTCTATGATGAGTATTACTGAGTTACCTATTTCCTTTTAGGGGTTATGCACTTAAGAAGATGCATACCTATTGAATAGTTTCGAATCAAATCAGTTGCCTACCACTCCATATGAGATATGGAAAGGGAAGAGCCCATGTCTTAAGCTAGTTAAGATTTGGGGTTGTCCGGCCTATGTCTAAAAGCAAAATCCGGACAAGCTCGAGGCAAGGTCTGTAATGTAGAACTGGAAATGTTCCTGCCATACAAACTGCAGCTGATGATTTGGTAGAACCAAAGGATTCAGTAGATTCCAACGAACCTCAGCCTCTCCGCCGATCTAGTAGGGTTCCTCACCCACCTGAGAGTTACTTCGGTTTCTCTGTGACAGTGGGAGCGAGGATTGCATCATGAGATGATGACCCAACTAGATTCGAGCTGGCCATCAGGAGTAAGACTCTATAAGAATGGCTGGATGCTTAGTGATCTGAGATGGAATCCATGTACACCAACAAAGTATGGACTTTGGTTGCTATATCTGAAGGGTTAAATCCCCATCAGGAGCAAGTATATCTTGAGAAGATTACTTGGTGTAGATGGAAAAGTTGAGACTTTCAAAGCTAGACTTGTTAAAGGTTTGCATCATTGACCAGGTGTGGATTATGTTGAAACCTTTTCTAAGGATCTATGCTTAAGTCCATCCAGATCGTACTTGCCATGGCTACATACCATGACTACGATATCTGGTGGTTGGGTGTCTTGACTGCTTTTCTAAATGATGATTTGGAAGAGAGCGTCTATAAGTACACAGCCAGAGGGCTTCGTAGACAGTGGGAGCAGCGGAAACGTGTGCAAGATGCTTTATAGGATAAAGCAGGCATCGCGGAGTTGGAACATCTGTTTTAATGAAGTAGTCAAAGAGTTTGATATCATCAAAATGGTAGATGAACCTTGTATAAACAAAAGGGTAGTAGGGAGTATGGTGATGATCCTCATAGAGTACGTGGACGACATACTCTTGATAGGGAAGGAGTTTCCTATGCTACGCTCGGTCAATCTCCGCTTATCACAATGATTCTCCATAAAGGATGTGATACCTCCTAAATCCTGGGTTTGGATCTATGAGATAGATCTAATTGGATGTTAGGATTCTCACTAGTTGTAGTGAGATGGTATCAATCGATCCTGGGGAGAATCACTGGAAGGGTTCCAGGGTGATAAAGACGACTGAATGTCAGTCGCAGGCATTGTCTTTACCCTCAGTAAAGGGACGGTATGTTGGAAGAGTTCCAAGCTAGATACCGTGGCATACTAGACGATAAAGGCTTGATACATCGCTATTTAAGAAGCTACCAAAGAGGCTGTTTGGGTAGATATTGGTTCATAAGATGAACCATGTTCCTCCCATTGTGTGACAATGGAGTTGTGGCTTATGCCAAGGAACGTCCGTCCTATCAGTGATCCGTCCTATCAGTGATCCAGACATATTCTAAGGCAGTATCACCTGATCATGGAGATGGTTGATCTCCAAGGGATCGAGGTTAGGAGAGTAGACTCAGAGGACAAACACAGCGGATCCACTCACGAAAGGCCTGTTCCCAGAGAGAGATTTTTATGGGATGGTTGAGTATGAGATACTACAACCACTGCTACAGATGGCCCTAGTGCAAGTGGGAGATTGTTAGTTATATGTATGCCCTAGAGGCCACTACTGTACATAGGATGTATATTGTAGTGGATGCTGGGACATATATAGGGAGGACTTTCTTGCTCGACATGATAGTATGCTATCTGGTTGCTCTTTACCTTAACATGTATACTGATTGTCTCTCTGTTACATATTGGTAAAGCCCTTAGGATGTGTACTTGACTACCTGGACTATGATGCGGATCATACTAGTGGGGACATGGTAGTCCATAAGTACATCCTTCACAGTCCCTAGTCGTGGGTATATCGAGACGGGGCATCGATATACCAGAGTAGACTAGCGTATACCTTCTCGACCCATACAGATGGGCGATGGATGATCCCATATCCATCGGTGTTTGACATCAGAGATGATATACGGGTGCTCAGTAGAGACTGGGTACACTGGACGGACTCGCCGAGAACTCCCAGATGGTATTATACCTCACGTCAGATGGCAGTTCTCTGGTGACACTGGTACAGAGTAGTCTGTTGACCCGAGATCGTCATAGAGTCTTATGTGGTTCCCACTGTGCTTTTATTTCCACCTTACCACTTCCAAGAGGGCGTGCAAAACGGTGGTTTTTGGGTACAGTCCCGAGTCACAAGGAGGCAATGAGCGATAGGAGGGGATTCGTCTCTCCCGGTATAGGGAGTTGATGTTGCGCTGTGTTCGATTGGCTATAACTGGAAATCCATGGCCAGGGTTGCTTAGATTTACTGGTAAGTGTTACCAGTAGTTTCTCGAATTGTTATAGACCTCATATCGACACGACTTATCGAGCTATTGGGGTCTGACGTTTACCACCCCTAGGCGAGATATGCGACCTATCAGACGATCAGACCGAACTGTACGGTAGTGTTACTGGTTGGATTCACTGGAGTGTGAGCGGGCTTGCTCGTCGATCTTCTGATCGCTCAATACCCGGGTGGCCGTTACGTTTAGCAGACCGCTTGCGGCTTGTGGATGCTTGATATGATCATCATCTGCTGCCGGCGTATTGACGAGTCTTTAGAGTCCTACACAGAGGTTTCCTGGCTCAAGCAAAACGAAATAGGAGCGCATATGAGATATGTGCGGGACCGAGAATAATACCAGTATGTGATACTGTATTCGATTCTCGCGATGTGACATTGATCGGTTATATGCGATATAGCCGGGTTATCGGATCAAGTGTTGATTCGATAAGTTGTTACTAATGATACTAGTCGGTTATATGCGATATGACCGGATCGTTAAATCAAGTGTTGATTTAATGATTTAATGCATAATTATATATTTGATATATTACTTTGCATTAACTAGTATCGGTTCACTTTAAATGGATTTTCTCACTCGGGTGTGCGCATTGCATATGCGATATGATTTTGTGCACCTGATTGTATCATGTTTGATGATACATGCTTTTTGGTTAAGTGTAAAGTATTAAACTATGGTTAAGTGGATGATTAGGATTTTTACTTATTCATTTATTTGTTTATTTATTCATTTTTGGCAAAAGGAAAATGGTGGCTAATTTGGATATATGTTGAAGCTTCATGAAGCTTTGACTTAGTCACCATTTTTGTCTTCATACCTAACCTAACCATTCACTTAACTTGAGTTTAGTCTCTACACTTAACCATGGTTGATTATGATAAGTATTGTTTTATTTTCTATTTTCTAAATTAACTTATCATAACAATTAGCTTCTTCTTCTTCATCTTCTTCAAGGAAGAAAAGCTTGCTTCATCAATGGTGGATTGATGAAATGAGTGAGAAATCCAATTCTAAAGTCTACCCACTTCATATTTCTTCATCCTCTACCTCTTGCCAAGTAGTAGAGTGTGTTTTCTTCACAAGTTTCATGACTTGGTGAAGTGAGAGCTTGATCTTGCGATGCTTCGACGTAGATCATCTTCGGCATGGACATCGACGACCTAGCTCGCCTATTCTCCGACGAAGCCGACGCTAGAGCCCGGGAATTCATTTGGACAGCGAGGGGACTTCGTTACGGAGCTATGGAGGTGGAGCACCGGATCTACAAAGGTTGTATTTCCGTTTCCTTATAGTTAAAGTTGTTAACTAGTTATCTTTTCGCCTAGTTTTCTAGCCAACGATCCGTAGTCGGGTTTCTCGGCACCTACAATTTTTGAAATTGGCATGGTTGATGCCTTGTGAGACCTCATTAAGGTGCCTAGGAACCCTACAGCGGGAGCCCGTAAAAAGATTCGTAGATGTGGTGCCCTTTCCGATGAGGAGATCGAGACCGGAGTTACCGCGGGGAGCTTGGGTTGGTGGCCAAAGACCGAAGGACAAAGATCGATTGGTATAGCTTTCCAACCCTCTCTCTAGATAGCTAGTTGTAGGTTAATGGTTCGATCCGGGTTTTAAGCATACGATAGCGCCGGTTTTCAAGTTAAGAAAAATTTTCGTTTCTGCATTTTGGCCTCGGAAAGATGGCCGGGGCGCTACCGTAGTCTTACATGGTATTAGAGCCATGCCATTAACCTTTACTAGCTTGCTCTAGCATGTTTAGAACTTCGATCGGACGAAATTTTCAAAAACCGTGTTTCCAAGTCATCAGTTTCTGTCGAAATTTTTCTGTTGTCAAAAATTATTTGGTGTATTGCAGAAAATCAGGCCGGGTTTTTTAAGAAAACCGAGAAAATTTGGTGGGCGGATTTCACTGTATCGCGGCGGATCCGCGGCCGTACCCACGTTTTGGCCGCGGATCCGCGGCTGTACTGTAGCCACAGTGCACCAAATTTCTTCAGTAGGTCTCTGACTTGGAAAAGGGGTTTCTGGTAATTTTATTTAGGCCCAGATTTATTTGAGTACTGGGTATTGTGCTTGGGGCCCACTTCGGGAAATTTTGTCGATCGAAAATTTTAAACATGCTAGTTCACAGTATTTAAATTATATCTGCGACCGTGAATGTCATTCGATCGGTAAATCCTGTCTACTTGTTATAGCCCTTTTTGACGGATTTTTGAACGTGGCATTCACGTTGATGTTCTGTGTTGTGCTGTGATGTTGCGGATTTGTCATGGTGGATAGCCTGGATGCAATGTTAGTACAGTTTGGTTGTACTTGTACATTTGATATTGCGGGGCGAGAGTCCGACATGTGGATTGCCGTCACTGCCTGTTTGTATATTATTCTTTTGGGGCATGACCGGGCTGAGGTCGATGTACCCGTTGTATGTATATTTTAATTTCTGTACTAGGATTACCCCGCGGTGGGGTGCACGGATAGCCGGGTTCTGGAGGGCAACGGGCCCGCATCTCATGGCTTTGAGATGACGGGAGCTTTACTCTAGAATTGGCGGGCTATTCGCCCCACTTGTAGGGGGTACAGGTTGACCCAAGGAGGGGTGCTCAAGTTACCGGATTCCGTGAAGTGCTGGGTGGTGATTGATGAGATTTCAGATTGTGTAGTATGAAAATTGTAAAGAAATCACAACCACAAATATTTGACCGCAATCAATAACGGTGTCGGTTTGTAGCGCGTTAGTAAGTGCGGATCGTCCACAGGGATTATGCGATTCGTTCGTATTTTATTTTGTTTGAATCAAAAATTTAATAGAAAAGAAAAGCGAAAATGATTCAAGATTTATATTGATGAATTTCAAGAATCAAAGTCTAATCAAGAATCAAGGAAACGATAAACATCAAGAATCAAGTATCGATAGAATTCCAATCAATTTAGGTTTCAAGATTTGAAGTAAAGCTCGTAAGAATTGATTAGATCGTAGATGTGAAGAAGATTCAAGAATACGATTTCTTATCCATTAACAAGTTGATGCTAAATCGATGTAGATTCATCGAGGATCAAGGATCTTGCGAAGAATTAGGGTTCCTCATCCTATCCTTTATCCATTCGATGAATCGCATTCACTAGATAGCTTCTAGGAAATCAAATGATCGATCGTTGATCTCTTGATCGTGCGAAAAGAATCAAGAACGCATTCGCATCGATCTAGATCATCGATCATTCGATTTTCAAGAATTTACAATTGTTATAAGACTTAAGAAAACGCTAAAGATTCGTCAACATCATCATTCTACAATCGTTTCGATTCCTCCACGAGCGGAGTTTTATTTCGTGATAAACACGTATGCGTCCTCAGTCTCGAGACCGTGGTATTTGGGTAGAAGGTTGATGTATTGGGGTTTAATTTCAAAATTTTCCCTGTTGGCTGGTGGAATGGATAAGCAGGTCGAAAGAGGACCTCGCATAGGATAGCAACTCTCTTAGAGAGAAATGCGGGGTGGATTCTGCGCACCAACGGACGGCGGCAGAGTAGTGGTAAAGAAGTTTGATGGAGACGGATCCATCGATGTGGGTGTGGTGGTGGGTAAAGAAAAAGTAAATGTAGAAATACCGACTTTTGGGTCGATCGGGGGAACGCGGACAAGACGGGCACTAGAATCCCGTGTCCAGCCTATCTTGCACTAAAAAGGGTTAGTACAAGTGGCAGCGTGACTTATAATTAGGGGAATGAATGAATGTGTTGGTGTTTGTTTTGAAAAATGGATGGATTTTTGAAAAAAATGATGCGAGCACAACAAATGCAACAAGCAATACCCTATAATCTAGCGGTCGCCTCGGTCCGGCTCTAGACCGCTCCTAACTGCCAAAAGACAAGTCGCAGGATAAAATCCTCCACTGTCTCTTTGTCCCCCTGTGGCCAGGTAAGTGCCAGGTAAGTGGGAAGGTACTCCACTACGTAAGTAGTGGGCCTAATTAATAACCACTAGCCTTCGACACACTTGCCTTAGACACCACAAGAAAACGCGGATAAGCAATGAATTACCCACGGCCTTCTTTTGTCCTAAGTGAGTGCGACGGTCCTTAGAGTCATCTCTAGATATTTTTTAGTTAATGAGGGTCAATGCGGATGCAAATTTTGCGATTTTTGGGGCATAGGAAGGGTAATGAACTCCCCACCTAATCTGGATTTGGCCGTGCCCCTTAATATCCGTATTAGTATGCAAACAACCAAGAACCAAAAACACGCACAATTTTATTTTGCTTTTTGTGGCGCTGCGATTTTTGCAAAGAAACCTGCAAAAAATTGTTATTTGGAGCAGACAGAGAAGGAGATAAGAAAATTAGAGACTTACAGAGGAAATTTCATGCAGCGAAGCCTTCACCAAGGCGCGGAACCGCGGCAATAGAGGGCATAAACCGCGGAAGGGCGGCCGTAGGTGCCGTTCACTGTACAAGTTTTTCACAACAATCTGCTGTTAACTCGTTGAGCTCTCTGGAAATGTCTGGAAAAAAATTCACTTTCTCCACAGCTCCCAGAATTCCTCGCAATCAAATCACAACACACGTTTAGATTTTGTGCGAATTTTGATCACAAAATTATAATGGAATAAATCTTTCAATTCAAATTTCAATATAGAACGAATTAGCGCGCGATCCCCGGCAACGGCGCCATTTGATTGATGAGATTTCGGAATGTGTAGTATGAAAATTGTAAAGAAATCACAACCAAAAATATTTGACCGCAATCAATAACGGTGTCGGTTTGTAGCGCGTTAGTAAGTGCGGATCGTCCACAGGGATTGTGCGATTCGTTCGTATTTTGTTTTGTTTGAATCAAAAATTTAATAAAAAAGAAAAGCGAAAATGATTCAAGATTTATATTGATGAATTTCAAGAATCAAAGTCTAATCAAGAATCAAGAAAACGAGAAACATCAAGAATCAAGTATCGATAGAATTCCAATCAATTTAGGTTTCAAGATTTGAAGTAAAGCTCGTAGAAATCGATTAGATAGTAGATATGAAGAAGATTCAAGAATACGATTTCTTATCCATTAACAAGTTGATACTAAATCGATGTAGATTCATTGAGGATCAAGGATCTTGCGAAGAATTAAGGTTCCTCATCCTATCCTTTGTCCATTCGATGAATCACATTCACTAGATAGCTTCTAGGAAATCGAATGATCGATCGTTGATCTCTAGATCGTGCGAAAAGAATCAAGAACGAATTCGCATCGATCAAGATCATCGATCATTCGATTTTCAAGAATTTACAATTGTTATAAGACTTAAGAAAACGCTAAAGATTCGTCAACATCATCATTCTACAATCGTTTCGATTCCTCCACGAGCGGAGTTTTACTCAAGCATCATCACGAAGAATACATTGAAGAATTGAATAAGAATCATAATGCTCGAATTGAAAATAAGCAAGTTTAATGAATCTTCACCTTTATTTATTCCACAAATTGTTACACATTGCTCAAGACTACAAGAATTTGAGAAGGAACAAGATTGTTGAATCTAGCGTTGCATCGGCACCTTGAGTCGTGGATCGGCTTGGATCTCGTGCTCCGTTGAAGTCCGGCTTCGCTTCTAAAGGATTGTTGAAGACTTGCTTTGCTAGAACTCAAAGGATCTTGGATTTGGTTTGTCACGACCCGAAAGTACGGAACGTGACTGGCACTTAGATTACGAGACGTCTAAAGGCGTACCGTAACCTAAGTCAGCCGAAGCCCAGAAAAATCTAAACCAAAATCAAAAGAGAGTGAAGGAAAACCTTACATGAAAACGATTTGTAAATCAATTAAGTTGCATTGAAATCCTTTTTAAAAACATCAAAAATTTCCGAAAATTTCGGCAGAGTCTTCCCTGTATTTTCTATCCCCCAAAATGGGTACAACAAGATAATAAACCTGTAATCATAAAATGGCATCCCCAAGCGGGAGCTAGCTCTTCGCCCAAGGCGGATCACAACCACATGCAATATAATAGTAATATCAAGAAAAAGAGCATAAAAGAAATGCAAAATACCAGAAAACACACGTCGGCTCATGTGAGCTCGACCCAAAAGAAACCACAAATATACAAACCTCTCAGTCTCGTCACTACGTCGCATATACAATATAAAGTGGTAGATGGAGAATACTAGATACAATGATAAAGCAAAAAGAAATAAAGTATGCTCGCAACCCACCTACGGGCGATGTCGCGAGTCTGAGCAAAAGGAACTGATGATAAGATAGCCCGCCGCTACAAGACTGACGGGTCCGACCTGCAAGACACTGTGGCACTGTAGGGTTCCTAGGCACCCTAATGAGGTCTCACAAGGCATCAAACATGACAATTTACAAAAATCTAGGTGCCGAGAGACCCGACTACGGATCGTTGGCTAGAAGTCTAGGCGAAAAAGCAAACTAGTTAACATTTTAACTAAGGGAACGGATATACAACCTTTGTAGATCCGGTCCTCCACCTCCACGGCTCCGAGATGAGGTCCTCTCCGCTGTCCAAATCAAATCCGGGCTCTAGCATCGGCTTCATCGGAGAACGAGCGGGCAAGGTCGTCGGCTTCGTGCCGAAGATGATCTACGTCGAGGCATCGCTAGATCAAGCTCCACCTTCACCAAACCATGATAACTTGTGAAGGAAACACACTCTACTACTTGGCAAGAGGTAGAGGATGAAGAAATAGGAAGTGGGTAGACTTTACAATTGGATTTCTCACTCTTTATCATCAATCACCATTGATGACCTCAAGGTTTTCTTCTTGAGTTCAAGGAAGAAGAAGAAGAAAATGATATGATAAGGTTTTTTTAAAGAATAGAAAAAACAATCCTTATCATAATTCTAACTATGGTTATGTGTAGAGAATTAACCAAGGTATAAAGGAATGGTTAGGGTTAAGGATGAGATAAGAATGGTGGACTAAGTCAAAGCTTCATGAAGCTTCAACTATACAACAAATAAAGCCACCATTCTTTTCTCTTCTCATTTATTTTCCAAAAAGAAATGGATAAATAAATAAGTGAATAAAACAAAACCCTAACCATAATCATGTAACCATGGTTTGATCTTTACACAAAAACCCTAGCATAACATGTATCATCAAACATGATACAATCAAGTGCACAAAAGTATATCACATATACAATGTGTACAATCCGAGTGAGAAAATCCATTTAAAGTGAACCAATACTAGTTAACGCAAAGTAATATATCAAATATATAATTATGCATTAAATCATTAAATCAACACTTGATTTAACGATCCGGTCATATCGCATATAACCGACTAGTATCCAATGTATCGGCTTATCGAATCAATCCTTGATTCGATAACTAGGTTATATCGCATACAACCATTCGATACATTCATCGCGAGAATAGAATACGGTATCACATACACGCATTATTCTCGGTCCCGCACATATCTCATATGCGCTCCTATTTCGTTTCGCTTGAGACAGGAAACCTCTGTGCAGGACTCTAAAGACTCGTCAATACGCCGGCAGCAGATGATGATCATATCAAACACCCACAAACCGCAAGCGGTCTGCTAAACGTAACGGCCACCCGGGTATTGAGCGATCTGAAGATCGACGAGCAAGCCCGCTCACACTCCAGTGAATCCGACCAGTAACACTACCGTACAGTCCGGTCTGATCGTCTGATATGTCGCATATCTCGCCTAGGGGTGGTAAACGTCAGACCCCAATAGCTCGATAAGTCGTGTCGATATGAGGTCTATAACAATTCGAGAAACTACTGGTAACACTTACCAGTAAATCTCAGCAACCCTGGCCAGGGATTTCCTGTTATAGCCAATCGAACACAGCGCAACATCAACTCCCTATACCGGGAGAGACGAATCCCCTCCTATCGCTCATTGCCTCCATGTGACTCGGGACTGTACCCAAAAACCACCGTTTTGCACGCCCTCTTGGACGTGGTAAGATGGAAATCAAAGCACAGTGGGAACTACACAAGACTCTATGACGATCTCGGGTCAACAGACTACTCTGTACCAGTGTCACCAGAGAACTGCCATCTGACGTGAGGTATAATACCATCTGGGAGTTCTCGGCGAGTCCGTCCAGTGTACCCAGTCTCCACTGAGCACCCGTATATCATCTCTGATGTCAAACACCAATGGATATGGGATCATCCATCGCCCATCTGTATGGGTCGAGAAGGTATACGCTAGTCTACTCTGGTATATCGATGCCCCGTCTCGATACACCCACGACTAGGGACTTTGAAGGATGTACTTATGGACTACCATGTCCCCACTAGTATGATCCGCATCATAGTCCAGGTAGTCAAGTACAGATCCTAAGGGCTTTACCAACATGTAACAGGGAGACAATCAGTGTACATGTTAAGGTAAAGATCAACCAGATAGCATACTATCATGTCGAGCAAGAAAGTCCTCCCTATATATGTCCCAGCATCCACTACAATATACATCCTATGTATAGTAATGGCCTCTAGGGCATACATATAACTAACAATCTCCCACTTGCACTAGGGCCATCTGATAGCAGTGGTTGTAGTATTTCATACTCAACCATCCCATAAAAGTCTCTCTTTAGGAAAAGGCCTTTGTGAGTGGATCCGCTGTGTTGTCCTCTGAGTCTACTCTCCTGTCCTCGATCCCCTGGAGATCAATCATCTCCATGATCAGGTGATACTGCCTTAGAATATGTCTGGATCACTGATGGGACCTGCGTTCCTTGGCATAAGCCACAACTCCATTGTCACACAATGGGAGGAACATAGTTCATCTTATGAACCAATATACACCCAAACAGCGGTATCTAGCTTTATCGTCTAGTGTGCCACGGTATCTAGCTTGGAACTCTTCCAACATACCGTCCCTCGATTGAGGGTAAAGACAATGCCTGTGACTGACACTCAGTCGTCTTTATCACCCTGGAACCTTTCCAGTGATTCTCCCCAGGATCGGTTGATACCGTCTCACTACAACTAGTGAGAGTCCTAACATCCAATTAGATCTATCTCATAGATCCAAAAACCCAGGATTTAGAAGGTATCACTTTGATCCTATATGGAGAATCATTGTGATAAGCGAAGATTGATCGAGCGTAGCATAGGAAACTCCTTCCCTATCAAGAGTATGTCATCCACGTACTCTACGAGGATCGTCACCATACTCCCTACTACCTTCTTGTTTATACAAGGTTCATCTACCATTTTGATGATGTCAACTTCTTTGACTAATTCATCAAAATAGACGTTCCAACTCCGCGATGCTTGCTTTATCCTATAAAGCATCTTGCACACGTTTCCGCTGCTCCCACTGTCTACGAGGCCCTCTGGTTGTGTACTTATAGACGCATTCTTCTAAAATATCATTTAGAAAAGCAGTCAAGACACCCAACCACCAGATATCGTCGTCATGGTATGTAGCCGTGGCAAGTAGGATCTGGATGGACTTAAGCATAGGCACTGGAAAAGGTTTCATCATTATCCACGCCTGGTCAATGACGAAAACCTTTAACAAGTCTAGCTTTGAAAGTCTCAACCTTTCCATCTACACCAAGTAATCTTCTCAAGATATACTTGCTCCTGATGGGGATTTAACCCTTCAGATATAGCAACTAAAGTCTATACTTTGTTGGTGTATAAGGATTCCATCTCAGATCGCTAAGCATCCAGCCATTCTTACAGAGTCTCACTCCTGATGGCCAGCTCGAAACTAGTTGGGTCATCATCTCATGATGCAATCCTCGCTCCCACTGTCATAGAGAAACCGAAGTATCTCTCAGGTGGGTGAGGAACCCTACTAAATCGGCGGAGAGGCTGAGGTTCGTTGGTATCTACTGAATCCTTTGGTTGTACCAAATCATCAGCTGTAGTTTGTATAGCTGGAACCTTTCCAGTTCTACATAACAGACTTTGCCTCGAGCTTGTCCAGATTTTGCTTTTAGACATAGGCCGGACAACCCCAAATCTTAACTGACTTAAGACATGGGCTCTTCCCATACCATATCTCATATGGAGTGGTAGGCAACTGATTTGATTCGAACCGTATTCAATAGGTATGCATCTTCTCAAGCGCATAACTCCCAAAAAGGAAATAGGTAACTCAGTAGTACTCATCATAGAGCACACCATATCACATAGGGTGCTATTGCTCCGCCCCGATATACCATCGTGCTATGGTGTATACGGAGGAGTAATGCTGAGAGAGAATCTCATTCTCCTTTAGAATAATCCAGGAATTCCGTGCTCAAGTATTCTCCTCCTTGATCTCATCAAAGGACATAACACTTTCACCCGTATTGGTTCTCTACTTCTATCTTATATTCCGTGAATATCTCAAAAGGTTCGGACTTGTGTTTCAACAGGAACATATGTCTGAATCTTGAGAGATTATCAGAGAATATAACGAAGTACAAAGAACCAGTCCTGGCATATGTAGACAGGGGACCTACATACATCAACATGTATCATCCCAAGAGTTCACTAACTCTTTCTCTGTTTCCAATAAACAGAGCTGTGGTCATCTTATCTTTGTGACATGTGTTGGAGATAGTGCCCTCAGAGTCAATTATTGGGTCACAGGCACGTGATTGCAATGATTGAGGGGAGGACCTATCCCGGTAGGACAGTCTTACTCGAGATGATAGTATGCTATCTGGTTTATCTTTATCATCGTGTACTGCTTTAGGTGACCTTACGAGTCGCTATTACACGTTGATAAAGCCCCTAGGATTCTTGCTTGACTTCCAGCAGTATGAGGGCGATCATATAAGTGGGAGCTGGGGTCTATAAGCACATCCTTAAATGGTCCCTAGTCGAGGGAGTTTCGAGACAGGGCATCGATTCTCCACAGTAGACTAGTGTATACAGTCGAGACCCCGACGAGGGGCGGTGGCCGGTCTCACAAGCCACTGGTGTCAGTTGATTCACCTAAGATGTATACAGGTGCTCATTGGGTTATGAGTACACCGGACAGGACTCGCCGGGAACCTGCTAGTTGGGATATACCAGACGTCAGATAGCAGTTCCCAGGTGACATGTGTACAGGTTAGTTCATCGACCTGGGATCATCATTTGTCTCGTGTGAGTTCCCACTGTACTTTGATTACTACCCTACCACGGCTCAAAGGAGTCGTGCAAACAGGTTTTAGTTGGGTACAGTCCCGAGCCACATGGAGGCAGTGAGCGGATCTGCAGGGGTTCGTCTCTCCCGGTATTGGGGGTGAGGTCATGCTGTGTCTAGGAGAGCCAGAACATGAAAAGTCCTTGGCCAAGGCAGGAGATTTGCTGGTAGGTATTCCAGTAGTATCTCAGGGTGTTCTGGGCTACACTCCGACACGACTTGTACCGCTTTTGGGGGTCTGACTTTTACCAACCCCCTAGGCCCGCCATGCGATGCTCATAGACGAACGGACCGGACTGTACGGATATTGTCACTGACAGGCTCAGTAGGGTGTCAGGATGAGTTCGCTCATCGACGTCCCTTTTGGTCAATAGCTGGTGGCCCGTCACGTATGGCTAATACCTCTGACGTGCTAATGGTTAAATCCACAGCCATAGTATTGACGAGTCTTTAGAGTCCACCACACAGACGGTTACTCAAGTTTCGGGCGAAACGCTGTAGAGGCCGTATGGAGATATGGCAGGGTTCGATCAGATACGTGCGGTATTGCACGGATTGTGATCGGACGGTTTTTACTAACCGGCTTTGGCTTAAGCCGGATCCTAGTATTTGATAGTGTAGTTTTGTCTCTTTGCATTTGTGTTCAGTGGGAATACAAATGCGGGCATGTATTTGCAGTAGCGGGGTTTTCCTGTAATTTATTACGGGATCGGTTTTCTGGGGTTGCCAGTTTGCATTCCGTTCCGGCCGGTTTTCTCTTTTTCCTTCACGGCCGGACTATCTGATGGAGGGGGTTAATTGCAGTTGGCAATTAACTTATTTATGGAGGGCTTTCTTGTAAAAATAGCTTCATCATGATTAGATTCTATTTTGGTCCCTTTCTTGCATTAATGAGGAAGTTATTGATTTGGCTTTGATTAGAAATGTGGTGAATATTTTTTTCACCCACATTTCTTATTTTAATTGGATTATTCTTTTTCCCACTTTGTTTTTTGAATGGGGCCGGCCACTGTTGAGGAGGGGAATGAGTGTGCTGGAATTGTTATTGTTGACATAATGGGATTAATTGATATATGATTGCATTGTGCTAATGGGATTAATTGATATATGGGTTTTTAGTGAGTGTGCTGAATTGAATTTCATTCTTCCAGTGAGCAAAAGGATTCATGGGCTGGCCGAGCTCTTTAGAGGAGATGCCCATTCTTTTGAGAGCATGATCCATTCTTCATCAAGCTTTGATCCATGAAAATTCATTGTGCAAAATTCCTCCATACATGGCAACCTCTTAAACCTCAAAGAGACAAGCTTCTACACTATATCTATAGCAAGTCTTGGACGCGTCGGCTAGCCAACTTCGCGCCCGAGTTGCCTCGGTCAAGAGGTGGGAGCCCGTAAAAGATTCCGGCTACGTGGTGCCCTTTCCTACGAGGAGGTGTTGGACGGACTTTCCGCAGGAGATTGGAGCGGAGATGAAGACCGAAGGACACGGATCGCTTGGTATAACTTCTCTACTCTTTTCTTATTTGCTTGTTAGCTAGGTTAATGGCTCGATCCGGGTGAAAAGTGCGCGGTGGTGCCGGTTGCAAGTTTTGCAAAGTTTTTGTTTCCGCGTTTTCCGGCGTCGGATCGACGGCCGGGGCGCCCCCGCGGGCTTACATTGGTATCAGAGCCACGCCATTAACTTAGCCTAGCATGGTCTAGTGTGTTTAAAACCCGATCGAACAAAATCCCCAAAATCCGTATTTTCCATGCATATGTTTCTGTCGAAATTTTTTCAAGCTCCAAAATTTTTTCAGGTCACTGCAGAAACACAAGCATGAAATTCTAAGACATCTGGTAAAATTTGGTGCAACGATCTCTTAGTACGGCCGCGGAAACGCGGCCAAACCCCTGGTTTGGCCGCGGTTCCGCGGTGGGAATATGTGAACATTGCACTAAAATTTCCCAGTAAGTCTTATACTTGGAAATAGGGGTTTTGGGATATTATTTTTGGGCCCAGATTTTCTGTAAGTGCCACAGTACCGCTTGGGGCCCACTTGATAAAATTTGTTCGATCGGATATTTTAAACATGCCAGTTCACAGTTTTTACATTATATCTGCGACCGTGAATGTCACTTGATCGGTAAATCCCGTCTAACTGCTATAGCCCGGTTAGACGGATTTGCGAACGTGACTTTCACGTTGATGTTCTGTGATTGTACTGTGTTGTTGCGGATCGGTCGTGGGGATAGCCTGGTTGCAGTGGTAGTATAGTTTTGTTGTATTATGTACATTTGATATTGCGGGGCGAGCGTCCGACATGTGGACTGCCGTCACTGCCTGTTTGTATTATTATTTTGGGGCACGACCAGGTTGCGGTCGATGTACCCGTTGTATGTATATTTTACTTTCTGTACTAGGATTACCCCGCGGAGGGGTGCACGGGTAGCCTGGTTCTGGAGGGCAACAAGCCCGCATCTCATGGCATTGAGACGGAAGGGGCTTCACTCTAGAATTGGCGGGCTGTTCGCCGCACTCGTAGGGGGTATAGGTTGACCCAGGAGGGGTGCCCAAGTTACCGGATTCCGTGAAGTGCTGGGTGGTCCATTCACGGTGCTGAAGGGGGCTGCCTCGCTTCAGGTTTTGGCGGGTAACTTGCCGCGCCCGTAGGGGTTTAGGTTTTCATTGCACAGGCTATCCACACGACCAGGGGAACGTCGGGTTTCAGTAGCGGCTCTGTGAAACCCGGGGATCCCAGATATCTGTATTGATCTGTGTTGCTATACATTTCTGTGTTGCTTTTTATCACGCCTTGAGCGAATGCTATATATTGGTATATATATTAGTAGATGTTGTATATGTTTTTCATCCGCACAAGTCCAGTCCCCGCTCTGCCGTTAGTTAGCTAACCTAACGGGTGATGACGGGACCCAGTGGCGAATGCGGATGGCATATACGTACATCAGTATATTTTCGTTCTTTGTGGTGTGATCAAGTGATGGGACTGCATTGATTCGGATCAATGCAAGATAAACAAACCTATTCTGATGTTGTTGGAACACTTTTTCAAAAAGCTGTTATTGCAAGGGCGTTCTCTTTTGTTTTGCACAGTGGTATTCAGTTGGAATATCCTGCTCCTCAGTCGACGAGGCAAGGGCCGAGATCCCTTCACCGGGAGTGACCCCTTGGACAGAAGTTTGCGTCAGGGCAGTAACTTCACTATAGCCGATTACTTTTGCTTTGTACCATGGTATTCAGTTGGAATATCCTGCACCCCATTCTACGGGGAAAGAGCCGAGATCCCTTCACCGGGAGTGACCTCTTTAGCAATGGTTGTCGTCACTATATTTTTAAAAGCTATCCGTTCCTTCAACGATATCAAGTTCATTACGTTAAAGGTTTTCGCCAGAAACCATTCGTAGCCCTCCGTCGTTTCATATGGATAGTCAATAGTATTCAAGCTGTGTTTGTTGGCCATAGTCAAGGCACAGTGTTTGGTAGCTATTGGGTGTTCATATGTAGCATAGATAGATGCGTTGGTTTGGGACAGTCGTATAGCCTTGTTGGCCCTAGTCAAGGGCTTGTACGGGTGGGTTCAAATCAACCTGGAAAATGACGGGTAGAACTTGACATGTGACTTATGATTTGTTGGCCATAGTCAAGGTCATAAGAGCATGGGGTAAAAATCCACATCGGGAGTTTCAAAAGTACTGAAACTAGCCAGATATGCGCATACCTTCTGGAGTATGATAACGTGAGCGGATTCCGTCACGTTATCATGCGATGAGAGTTGGATCCCGATTCCCACTGATGAGTTGGTTTACTCCTCGGGTTATCCCGGCTAATTCTTCTTTCAGGTTTGGAGAAGAATTTGACGTTACAGTGAGAGGTTTCCAGATTAGATAAAGTGATAACCATTCTGATCTAGGTTAGAGTGCACACTGAGTGTTTCTTTTCTCTCTCTCTCTGGCAGCGACCATTGACCCGACCCTAGACTATGACTCAGTGACCAAGTTGACCGAACCTTCTTAACACTGGATTTTGGATTATCAGAGTTGCAGACCTCTTTGCCACCCCTACTTTTACCCTTTTCTCCGGGACACCCCGTATTGCTACGAACGTCCACTTCCATTGGACAAAACCATCGTATGGTTATATACGAACTCGAAGGACTTCGAGGATGGTTTCCGGTTCTGGAGAAAACGAATAGGACTATTCAGTTGTCTTTACCTTTTACCTTCTCTCAGGTTGCGAGTACTCCTTGGTTTAGGAGATAGTACACCTATTATGCAAATTGGATAGTCTTCTTCCAAACCTTAGGCTGGTGCCGAACGGTAGGGAATGAAGAAAGCCAATTAGCCTAAACGGTGTACAGAAGGTATTAAGTTCAGACAAAGCAAGGGATTAGTAAGAGGGCAAAGTAAATTGCGACTGCTATTCACGACCAAACCATGTACTTCTTTGTCAATCCTAAATCACCTATGAATTAAGTACATTCGGTTGTCTTTTATCCTCACCTTCTCTCGCATTGCGAGTGCTCCTCGGATTAGGACAGTACACCCATTATGCTTTTTGGATAGTCTTCTTCCAAACCATAGGCTGGTGCCGAACGGTAGGGAAGGAAGAAAACCATTTGGCCTAAAGGGGTGTACAGAAGGTAATGACTAAAGACATGTAAAGGGATTTGGAGAGGTGGCAAAGAATTATACAGTTATAGTTATGAATCTGGATAATGGAAGAGGCATTACTAGGAATACCAGCATACCCCATCGAAACATTTCAATGTTTCAGTTTCACTGTGTACTGTTAAAAGAAAACTGATTTCCCGATTAGATACTTACTCCAGGGTATGTATTTACCAGGTATGAGTCTCACATCTGTATGGTTTTACAGATGATGAAGGGGAGTAAGTTATTGGGAATTAGGTGACCATCCTCATTATATCGGGATTCGTTGGAATTGGTGATATTTGAGGAAGCCACCTGGGTTGTTTGCCGATCGGCAAATATTTGGTTTTGAATATCCGTTGTTGTGCACCAATTTCAAATTGATATATCTGTACGTCTATTTTTATAGAGTGAGACATATCTTTTTGAAATTATGTCTATGACATTTACCTATACCAGTGGATGGTTAGGTAAAGAGCATTGAACAGCGGTGTAATTCTTCTTAACCAAAAGTACAGTTTTCAACCTACGACACACAGTGAATGAGTCACTAGACTCAGGGGACTTATACAGAGTATTGTATATTGTCCAGTGTCCATCAGGACAGAGGGGTTGGTCCTCGTACTATATTCTGTTTACTTTTAACTTCTCTAGTTCTTAGACATGTGTTTCGTAGAAACACAGGGTCTAAGTTTTGAGGAGTTATAGGTATAAGAATACAGTAGAGAACCAGGTATTGCAAGTATCGGGATTCTTCAAGGTGATCGAAGATGTAGATACTTGTGAATGGCATTCAGTTGATAGTAATGATTAAGAGAACTAACTTCTCTTTCAGGTTACTCATAATTGGAAGTGCTCCTAGGTTGAGTAACGCTGATCGGCCTCTCTTCCATTTAGTTGACATGCACTGGAGACAGCTGCATGATTTGAATCTGGTTCAATTAAATCAGTGCCTCTGCTTCTTGGATATAGAACAGTTCATATATTGACATTGTTAAGATACGGGGAGTTGTCCGGCTTATGCTTAAAACCAGACTCTGGACAACTCAAGGCACGTTTCAGTAATGGCTGTTTGTGGGTTGACCCGGGCTATGACGAGGGTTGACTTTCTACCATCTGGAAGATCAATAAAGATATTGTTCTTGACTCGTCACAGTTTTATCAAAAATGGATTTTTTCAGAAAAACAGTAGTGGAAATATGGTAGAACTGGAAGTGATTCCAGAACCGCAAACGATTACTGAAGATTTGATAAGAACCTAAAGATTCAATCTGGTTTGACATTCCATTGGCCACTCCGCAGATATGGTGGGTAACCTCAGGCACCCGAGAGGTACTTCGGTATGCTCAAGGACGGTGGCAGGGAGGTTCTTGTTTACCCACACTTGCCATTGCTATTGGTCCAGGCTGCGAGACCCGGCGGAAGGATGAGTATAGCGTCGTTCTAAACTTGCTTTAGAAGCGTACGTGTATATGACTCTGCCGGAGGGTTGTCGTAGTCAGTGGGAGCAGCGGAAGCATTGGTGGATATCAGGCTTATGTCTATTTATAGACTTAAGCAGATATAGCGGAGATAGATCATCTATTTCTGATGTGACAGTCAGAGGTTTGAGTTCATCAGAATAAGGGATGGATCTGTTAAGAAGGTAGTAGGGTGTGATGTCCTGGTGTTTGATGACATACACAGAGTAGGAAGTGATATTCCTATACTACGATCGGTTATACTTTGGTCGTCACATGGTGGTTTCTCCACATAGGACTTGGATATTATATCAGACATTCTGGTTACTAGATTTATGGTTTTAGATCTAGATTTGGGTGGTTTCCCAATCTGGGTACTTTGACCGCATTCTATGAGTATTTAGAATGGACGACTCCTGGCACGGTAGTGTACCTGCAGGTAATGGAGTCACCCTCTCTAAAGGTGTCTTACAGACTAAAGGGGAGAGGGACACGCATGATTGACAGATCACTTGCTTAGGCAACTGAGTCAATCATGAGATGTCAAGTACCACACCAAATGTTGTTCTTGCAGTAGGTGCAATAAGTTGATATTAATCCAATCCTGGAGAAATAGTCGGAAGCAGTTTTAGAACATAAGTGGATGTTCTAGGGATATGATAACGGCAGTCTTCTTCGGTAGACAGTTATCATTCCAGGCTTCCAAGGTGACCTGGATGGCAGAGTGGCTGTCAGAGTTATAGTTTTCCCTCTGACGAGGGGCAGTATTTTGGACAGGTGGTCCAGGTGGATACAGAGGGAAGGTATGGCGCAGGATACTGATTAAGTTCAGTTGACGATACAGTCTAAGAAGTTTGGATTTGGAGTTCATTTCTGAACTAGGTCCCATCAGACATCCAGACATTCTAGGACAGGTATTGCTCGTTTTCGGGAGATAGTTTTCTCTGCGAACATGAGATATAGAGAGACATAGAAAGAAACATCAAAGCGGATCCACTCACTGAGGCTATTCCTCGATCGCAATAGTCTCGCAAACGAGCTTTGTGAGACTGACTAGTAGAGGAGTTGGGTGTTCGGTATCACACGGGCTGTGAGTATGCGACATCGCAATAATTAGCCTCGAGTGCAAGTGGGAGATTGTTGGATATAGTGCCCTCAGAGTCAATTATTGGGTCACAGGCACGTGATTGCAATGATTGAGGGGAGGACCTATCCCGGTAGGACAGTCTTACTCGAGATGATAGTATGCTATCTGGTTTATCTTTATCATCGTGTACTGCTTTAGGTGACCTTACGAGTCGCTATTACACGTTGATAAAGCCCCTAGGATTCTTGCTTGACTTCCAGCAGTATGAGGGCGATCATATAAGTGGGAGCTGGGGTCTATAAGCACATCCTTAAATGATCCCTAGTCGAGGGAGTTTCGAGACAGGGCATCGATTCTCCACAGTAGACTAGTGTATACAGTCGAGACCCCGACGAGGGGCGGTGGCCGGTCTCACAAGCCACTGGTGTCAGTTGATTCACCTAAGATGTATACAGGTGCTCATTGGGTTATGAGTACACCGGACAGGACTCGCCGGGAACCTGCTAGTTGCGATATACCAGACGTCAGATAGCAGTTCCCAGGTGACATGTGTACAGGTTAGTTCATCGACCTGGGATCGTCATTTGTCTCGTGTGAGTTCCCACTGTACTTTGATTACTACCCTACCACGGCTCAAAGGAGTCGTGCAAACAGGTTTTAGTTGGGTACAGTCCCGAGCCACATGGAGGCAGTGAGCGGATCTGCAGGGGTTCGTCTCTCCCGGTATTGGGGGTGAGGTCGTGCTGTGTCTAGGAGAGCCAGAACATGAAAAGTCCTTGGCCATGGCAGGAGATTTGCTGGTAGGTATTCCAGTAGTATCTCAGGGTGTTCTGGGCTACACTCCGACACGACTTGTACCGCTTTTGGGGGTCTGACTTTTACCAACCCCCTAGGCCCGCCATGCGATGCTCATAGACGAACGGACCGGACTGTACGGATATTGTCACTGACAAGCTCAGTAGGGTGTCAGGATGAGTTCGCTCATCGACGTCCCTTTTGGTCAATAGCTGGTGGCCCGTCACGTATGGCTAATACCTCTGACGTGCTAGTGGTTAAATCCACAGCCATAGTATTGACGAGTCTTTAGAGTCCACCACACAGACAGTTACTCAAGTTTCGGGCGAAACGCTGTAGAGGCCGTATGGAGATATGGCAGGGTTCGATCAGATACGTGCGGTATTGCACGGATTATGATCGGACGGTTTTTACTAACCGGCTTTGGCTTAAGCCGGATCCTAGTATTTGATAGTGTAGTTTTGTCTCTTTGCATTTGTGTTCAGTGGGAATACAAATGCGGGCATGTATTTGCAGTAGCGGGGTTTTCCTGTAATTTATTACGCGATCGGTTTTCTGGGGTTGCCAGTTTGCATTCCGTTCCGGCCGGTTTTCTCTTTTTCCTTCACGGCCGGACTATCTGATGGAGGGGGTTAATTGCAGTTGGCAATTAACTTATTTATGGAGGGCTTTCTTGTAAAAATAGCTTCATCATGATTAGATTCTATTTTGGTCCCTTTCTTGCATTAATGAGGAAGTTATTGATTTGGCTTCGATTAGAAATGTGGTGAATATTTTTTTCACCCACATTTCTTATTTTAATTGGATTATTCTTTTTCCCACTTTGTTTTTTGAATGGGGCCGGCCACTGTTGAGGAGGGGAATGAGTGTGCTGGAATTGTTATTGTTGACATAATGGGATTAATTGATATATGATTGCATTGTGCTAATGGGATTAATTGATATATGGGTTTTTAGTGAGTGTGCTGAATTGAATTTCATTCTTCCAGTGAGCAAAAGGATTCATGGGCTGGCCGAGCTCTTTAGAGGAGATGCCCATTCTTTTGAGAGCATGATCCATTCTTCATCAAGCTTTGATCCATGAAAATTCATTGTGCAAAATTCCTCCATACATGGCAACCTCTTAAACCCCAAAGAGACAAGCTTCTACACTATATCTATAGCAAGTCTTGGACGCGTCGGCTAGCCAACTTCGCGCCCGAGTTGCCTCGGTCAAGAGATGGGAGCCCGTAAAAGATTCCGGCTACGTGGTGCCCTTTCCTACGAGGAGGTGTTGGACGGACTTTCCGCAGGAGATTGGAGCGGAGATGAAGACAGAAGGACACGGATCGCTTGGTATAACTTCTCTACTCTTTTCTTATTTGCTTGTTAGCTAGGTTAATGGCCCGATCCGGGTGAAAAGTGCGCGGTGGTGCCGGTTGCAAGTTTTGCAAAGTTTTTGTTTCCGCGTTTTCCGGCGTCGGATCGACGGCCGGGGCGCCCCCGCGGGCTTACAACATGACTGGCGAGTTTCACAAGATGTAAATTCAAACTGATTTAAATATGCATCTATGTGCAACTTAGCTAGTCGGGTCGCATTGATATGACGTAGTCTACAATACCTCAAGAAGGATCCGTTCATTTCTGAACTCTTCCTCTTGTGTGTGTTCTGTATACTAAAGAACTGTAGTTTGATTTAGAACGTCAATGCTTTTAGATAACGTGCCTGAACCGATCAACTTTTGATATAGGAAATGTTCAAAACATTATCCAACAATACAAAATTTTATCATTTCTTTACTAATAAAGAGACTGACATGATTTTGTATATCAGGTTCGGTATCTAACAACATTCGTTCAGAATCAATGTATTGTAATACAGGGTGACAGTGACCAACAGACTTGGCTGCAACTCTTGCCCCGTTTTCTGCCTCATGAAACTTATCACCCGTTCTCAGTTCTCTACCTAGCTGTAGCCCTATGTAACAGATTACATATCTGGGATCCTGATCTGGTATCATATACCCAGGACGCAGAGGATACTGAGAAACAGTTCTTTGTAATGAACACACCCGAAGATGATGCATCAGCATGCACTCTCTTCGTTTGGGCGGCACGGGAAATCTGGTATTCCCCAATTTCCTGCTCTGTCTTATAACAATTATAAGTTGGAGCGGGACCAACGTTCCCCATCTCAGTATAACAAGCGGGTTTGGTCAATATTCCGTATTATTATCTTAATTAAGGCGTGATATGGTCGCTACCAGGAGAGAGAGAGAAGAAAACACTCAGCGTGCGCTCTGTCAAGAATAGATTGGTTATTATTTTATCTAATCAGGATTGCTCCCACTGCTTTTTATCAAATCTTCCTTCAAACCCTAAAAGGAAAGACTAGCCGGGATTAATTACATACTACAAGTTCGCCAATCTTTCAGCCAGGCCAGTGTCGGTACTTTGAGGGAGGTCCCCCGTGCTTTCGCACGAACCTAATTAATGTAAACCTCGTTTTCCCAGAGGCGTAACCCCGTTGACACCTTTCTAGACACCTACTTGATCGGCTAATTGTAATGTATAAAACTCTCCCAGGAGTAACTCTTACTCGCAGCGGGTATCGGGATCCAACTATCTCATAGAAGGTATGCAATCTCATTGCAAATTTCAACACTTGAAATTCCCGATAATATTTTGCCCCTAGCTCGCTATGACCTTGACGCATGCCAAACAACCCATAGTCTGCTAGTCAAGTTCAACCCGTACATTTCTTGATTGAATTAAACCCACCCGCACGACCCTTGACGCATGCCAAACAACGCCGTACGAATACCCTAATCCAATCGCATCATATGCTAGCAGATAAGCACTAGTTAGCTATCGTACACTACGTCTTGACGCATGCCAAACAACCGCAGCACGAATACCAACTAGTACTTATCTGAAATGACGGAGGGCTACGACAGGTTTTTCTGAAAACCTTTTGCGTAATGAACTTGATATCGTTGTAGAATCAAATGATTTTGAAATGGAGTGTCTTTGAGGCTTTTCTAGTTTTGCTAAAGGAGTCACTCCCGGTGAAGGGATCGTCGGTCCTTTCCTCGTCGAATGAGGTGCGGGATATATCATATATATCACTGTGCAAAGCAAAAACACTTAAAAGCAATCAAATGACAAACCGAGTGTGTGGCATCTGCCAATTATTGCTAAAGGAGTCACTCCCGGTGAAGGGATCTCGGTCCTTTCCTCATCGAATAAGGTACAGGATATATCACATATACCTCTGTGCAAAGCAAGAACTGTAGCTACCTGTTTTATTTTGAAATTCGATTCTACAACATCTTAGGTTTCTTTTAATTCATTAATCACATTAATGAAGTCCCATCATTTAAGTACCTAATCATCACAGATAAATACGACGTACACTTATGCCATCCGCATTCGCCTCGATGTCCCCTCGTGCACCGTTAGGTTAGGTAACTAACGACAGAGCGGGTCAGGGCTAGCGCGGGTGTAAAACATAAGTAACATCTATATAATATATCATATATACTATATACTGTATCTATCACAGAACATCACATGATCACATCACAGATATCGCAGCAGAAGAAACATATGAAATATTGGATATCCTAGGACGTCCGTGTTTTCAATACGAGCCAGTATAAAACACGGATTCCACGGTCGCGATGAATAGCCAAACCCACACCCCTAGACCCCTACGAGAGCTGCAAGCAACCCTACCAATTCTGGAGTTAGGAGACCCGGACTCGACTCCTCGAGATGGTCTCCCACGGGACTCCAGAACCCGGTTACTTGTGCCCTCCTCCTTGGGTCTAACCTAGTACGGAAAAGTAAATAATATACAAAAGGTGACAACTTCCGCAACCTGGAAGTGCCCCAATAAAAGAATATTACATACAAGTTTTTACATGAATGAAAATGAAAAACACTCATCTCACATAAAAACCCCCCGGCTATTCAAACACGACGATCCAATATAACATATCCAGCAACACATAACATCACATGTCATCAACGTAAGTAAATATGTCCATCCCAATTGTCGTTGACATATAGCAACGAAACCGGCGATATCACATATTACACTTACGGTCACAGAAAAGAAAGTGTAAAACTACAACAGTTGGAATCCGCAACCATCTCAGACATCGCATGCCTGACCAAATGAATTCCTTAGACATCGCATGCCTAACAATTATAAACCCCGCATTTTAGTCTCAAAATCGAAAACACTTTTCAATACCAAGTCGGGCAATTCAACAAGATTCCCGACATCCTGATCGAATGCTCGTCGCAAACTTCAGTAGACGGCCGCACCCCCGATACCGTCGACGAAGTGCACCAAGGCGGAACACCGCTACCGCGAGCACCCGAACGGATTCTTTCGGCGACGGGGTTCTCCTACAGTCACTTGGTCGGGGCAATGGAGTGAGGCTGTCTATTAAGTTTACCCGGCGAGTATCCGCGTACACTACGTGATTGCGACGGACTTTTGATCACATCAAAATTCCGTGGCAACCGATCAAGTGAGACTAAACTGCTATGTTTATAACATTCATTCAGTTATCTCATAACTTCTTGTGAATTCCAATTATTGTATCACATTCCAGATAAATAGAAAATGTTAAACTTTTCGATCGAACAGTCAAACACCCAAGTTTTCCCGATATAGTTCAACACATGAAGTAAGTCTAACAACATTCAGTTCGTGCCTCAGTACCAACGGTCCAGCCGTAGAAGGGTCAAGCCAATGCCTCACATGTGGCACGCCGTACTGCCCCAAACCCGAAGGTTCAAAGGGCAGTTCAAGACGGTCACATAATCGAGTTAAGGTTTGTTGTCTTCTAGAGGGACCATCGCATTACTTGCACTACTTAGAACATCGTTAAACCACGGAAAAATCCAACACTTGGAAATTTCCCGGAAAAATCGAACTTTTTAACATATTCTAAAATTTATCCGGAAAGCCAAATAGACAAAAATCTGATAAACCCGATCGAATCAGCGAAGCTTCAAAACATCCCAGATTATTCAACTCTTGAATAAAGATTAAAAATACCTAGAGAACTCATCACTGTTAAATAGGAATTACTGTGCAAAAGTCAACGCAAGAGGAGACCAAGAGGCCGCGGAACCGCCGCACATGCCAAGCTCGTGCCGTGGTTCCGCGGTGGTTTAATTGAATTAGGCCCCCGTATTTCACAGTAATTCATATAAAACCCTGCTTAATTTTCTACATATTTTTAATGTGGAAAAATGCACAGTTTTGGAAAAAGGACAGAGAGCATGGGAAAAATGAGGTTTCGGGTTCGATCGGGATTCAAACGTTGTCTAGACTTCGCCTAAGGCTCTAGCTAGGCTCTGATACCACTGTAGGGTTCCTAGACACCCTAATGAGGTCTCACAAGGCATCAAACATGCCAATTTACAAAAATCTAGGTGCCGAGAGACCCGACTACGGATCGTTGGCTAGAAGTCTAGGCGAAAAAGCAAACTAGTTAACATTTTAACTAAGGGAACGGATATACAACCTTTGTAGATCCGGTCCTCCACCTCCACGGCTCCGAGATGAGTTCCTCTCCGCTGTCCAAATCAAATCCGGGCTCTAGCGTCGGCTTCATCGGAGAACGAGCGGGTAAGGTCGTCGGCTTCGTGCCGAAGATGATCTACGTCGAGGCATCGCTAGATCAAGCTCCACCTTCACCAAACCATGATAACTTGTGAAGGAAACACACTCTACTACTTGGCAAGAGGTAGAGGATGAATAAATAGGAAGTGGGTAGACTTTAGAATTGGATTTCTCACTCTTTATCATCAATCACCATTGATGACCTCAAGGTTTTCTTCTTGAGTTCAAGGAAGAAGAAGAAGAAAATGATATGATAAGTTTTTTTTAAAGAATAGAAAAAACAATCCTTATCATAATTCTAACTATGGTTATGTGTAGAGAATTAACCAAGGTATAAAGGAATGGTTAGGGTTAAGGATGAGATAAGAATGGTGGACTAAGTCAAAGCTTCATGAAGCTTCAACTATACAACAAATAAAGCCACCATTCTTTTCTCTTCTCATTTATTTTCCAAAAAGAAATGGATAAGTAAATAAGTGAATAAAACAAAACCCTAACCATAATCATGTAACCATGGTTTGATCTTTACACAAAAACCCTAGCATAACATGTATCATCAAACATGATACAATCAAGTGCACAAAAGTATATCACATATACAATGTGTACAATCCGAGTGAGAAAATCCATTTAAAGTGAACCAATACTAGTTAACGCAAAGTAATATATCAAATATATAATTATGCATTAAATCATTAAATCAACACTTGATTTAACGATCCGGTCATATCGCATATAACCGACTAGTATCCAATGTATCGGCTTATCGAATCAATCCTTGATTCGATAACTAGGTTATATCGCATACAACCATTTGACACATTCATCGCGAGAATAGAATACGGTATCACATACACGCATTATTCTCGGTCCCGCACATATCTCATATGCGCTCCTATTTCGTTTCGCTTGAGCCAGGAAACCTCTATGTAGGACTCTAAAGACTCGTCAATACGCCGGCAGCAGATGATGATCATATCAAACACCCACAAGACGCAAGCGGTCTGCTAAACGTAACAGCCACCCGGGTATTGAGCGATCTGAAGATCGACGAGCAAGCCCGCTCACACTCCAGTGAATCCGACCAGTAACACTACCGTACAGTCCGGTCTGATCGTCTGATATGTCGCATATCTCGCCTAGGGGTGGTAAACGTCAGACCCCAATAGCTCGATAAGTCGTGTCGATATGAGATCTATAACAATTCGAGAAACTACTGGTAACACTTACCAGTAAATCTCAGCAACCCTGGCCAGGGATTTCCTGTTATAGCCAATCGAACACAGCGCAACATCAACTCCCTATACCGGGAGAGACGAATCCCCTCCTATCGCTCATTGCCTCCATGTGACTCGGGACTGTACCCAAAAACCACCGTTTTGCACGCCCTCTTGGACGTGGTAAGATGGAAATCAAAGCACAGTGGGAACCACACAAGGCTCTATGACGATCTCGGGTCAACAAACTACTCTGTATCAGTGTCACCAGAGAACTGCCATCTGACGTGAGGTATAATACCATCTGGGAGTTCTCAGTGAGTCCGTCCAGTGTACCCAGTCTCCACTGAGCACCCGTATATCATCTCTGAGGTCAAACACCAATGGATATGGGATCATCCATCGCCCATCTGTATGGGTCGAGAAGGTATACGCTAGTCTACTCTGGTATATCGATGCCCCGTCTCGATACACCCACGACTAGGGACTTTGAAGGATGTACTTATGGACTACCATGTCCCCACTAGTATGATCCGCATCATAGTCCAGGTAGTCAAGTACAGATCCTAAGGGCTTTACCAACATGTAACAGGGAGACAATCAGTGTACACGTTAAGGTAAAGATCAACCAGATAGCATACTATCATGTCGAGCAAGAAAGTCCTCCCTATATATGTCCCAGCATCCACTACAATATACATCCTATGTATAGTAATGGCCTCTAAGGCATACATATAACTAACAGGCACAACGGGGGTGAGTTGCCAGCTCGTGAGTAAATATAACATCTAATAAGGCAATCGTAAGAATGCACGCAATGCACCACAACATGCATGTCCATATGTGATATAATATCTCCAGTATGCGTGCACAGGTATGCAATGTCATTATTAAGTCTTTAAGTATTTTAAATGCTAAGGGTATTGAATTCTTAACTTTTTAAAACATGAATATCTGTATAGTAGCTAAGTACCATCAAGAAACCATCTGAAAATCCGTGTCAAGCATCGACACCAAATAGGAATCATATCTGTCTCAATATCGGGCTCCGTCAGTCCGGATCGGCCCATATCATAAATCTCACGACAACGGTCGGTATCCTCCGGATATCCGCCGCGCCAGACATCACCGGTAGGTAGTCTTCCCCTGCCAGGCTCATCGTCTACAACTCGATCTTCTTGCCCCGGGGTACCATACCGGGCCCACCATGTACCCGAGACGGTTCATCCACTCCTCGAATCGGCTCTCGAAATCCAACAGAAAACATGAAAACTCATGGTGGACGACACATACATCACGAGAAAACCGCAACTTTGTTTTGAAAATGATAAATATAAGGTTTTGTTAAATTCTTGCGGTTTTCCCCAAAAATCCAGAAATCGCAGAAAAACTGAAATCATCAAGAAAATCATAGTGTCCACATGTTATATATGATAAATGTCTATGATATCAATGTATATGATGTGAGTTTTGGTAGAAATCTATATAAATATGATGATGATGCGAGGTATACGTATGCTATGCAAATTTCATATATCATGTATGAATGCAAATGGCGATATTAAGTTAAACAGGTTTTCTAGTGCAGGTGGTGTATATGCCCTAGAGGCCATTACTGTATCATACTAGTTTGTATATTACTTAATGGATGCTTGGGATATTCACCTTGTATATACAATCTTGCTCAAAATAGTAGTATGCTACTTGGTTTGTTTCTACTTCAATGTGTACTTGTGTTTATTTCAGTATATCACTTATACGCATTAGTGGAGCCCTTAGGATCTTTGCTTGATTACCAGCGTTGTGATGGCAGTCACACTAGTGGGGGCTGGGTAATCTATAAGCACATCCTTATTCAGGTCCCTGGTCGCAGGACTATCGAGACAGGGCATCGATACTCCGGAGTAGACCAGCGCATGCGCTTCTCATCCCAGTGTGGGAGACGGTCTGTCCCACAGCCGTCAGTACGTCGTACTTGAGATAGTATGCGGGTGCTCGTTAGGTTACGGGTACACTGGACAGGACTCGTAGGGAACTGACTAGTTGGTATTATACCTATCGTCAGTTATCAGTTCCCAGGTGACATGAGTACAGCTTAGTCCGCTGACTTGACACTGTCACTTCGCCTTGGGTGTGTTCCCACTGTACTTTGATCACTACCCTACCACGGCTCAAAGGAGTCGTGCAAACAGGTGGTGGTTGGGTGCAGTCCCGAAGCACTTGGAGGCAGTGACGGTTAGACAGGATTCGTCTCTCCCGGTATTGGGGGTTGACATCGCGCTGTGTCTAGGAGAGCCATTACACGAGTAGTCCCTGGCCAGGGCAAACGAGATATACTGGTAGGTTTCCAGTGTTATCTCAGGGTGTATTGGGCTTCACTCCGGCACGACTTGTACCGCTATTGGGGGACTGACGTTTACCGCCCCCTAGGCCCGCCATGCGATGTATCAGACGAACAGACCGGACTGTATGGAGAATGTCACACTCAGGCTCAGTAGGAGTTCAGATGGGTTTCGCCTCGTCGGTCTTCTTGTCGGCATTACCTGGGGAACGTTACGCACAGCTAGTGCCGCTTGCGGTCTGTGGTTAAACCCACTGCCAGCGTAGTGTCGAGTCTTTAGAGTCCCACACAGAAAGCTTTTCGCCTTTAGGCAAAAGAGTAGAGGTCGCATGGTATTGCGACAGGTCGCATGGTTTTGCGACAGGGTTCGGTCACATCCGTGCACTTGTGCACGTACAGTGTCCGGACAGTTTACACTAGCGGGCTTTGGTTTAAGCCAGATCCTAGTGTACCTTATGGGATTGGATTTATCCAGTTTGCATTCGTGTTCCTCGGAACGCGGATGCGGGTGTGTATGCACAGTTGACAGGGAGGCAGAGGCAGCGGATTCTCATTAGGGTTGTTGACAGTTGACCGTTGACTTTTTGACTTTATGCTCAACCCTAATGAGAATATGATATGTGATTAACTATTATATTAATTAAGTATTATGGTGATATGGTTGTTGACTTGTTGACTTTTGTTGACTTGTTGACTTTGGTGACTTGTTGACTTTTGTTGACTTGTTGACCGGTTGACTAGGCTTGACTAGTTGACCATCATGATAACCATGGTTATCATTTCATGCCAAAGACTTTTTCTTGCTTGTTCATTTGAGTAAAATGAGTGCATGACATGATAAGGTTATGGTTACTTCAACCATCACATAAGACTTTTGTTGATATGATGAGTTATCATTGCTTTGGATTATGAGAGGGTGAGAGACAAAATACTTGCTCATTCTTTCTTGCTCATTCTCTCTCTTGTTCTTGAGCTCTCCTCTTGCTCTCACCCTCAACCTCTTGCTCCCTCTCTTGATCTATGGTTCTCTTGTCTCATGAGTTGAGAATCAAGAACCATAGATAAAATCCCATTCTATTTCCTCTCTACTCATTCTAGTTCACTAGGTTTAGCAAACCAAGTGAACTAGTTTCTTCAAAGAACGAAGAAGGAGCTAAAGGTTGGATCTGTCTTCGGCGTACGGAGACGACGAGAAGAAGCCATCGGACCACCATCGGAGCTTTGAAGACGAAGGAGTTCAAGACAAGCTAGGTATAACCATCTTCATCCGAGTAGCTAAATTTCTTTAGCTTAGTTTGCTAGTTTTAGTTTAGGTAAAGATCCCGACCTAGCTTAGTCCATGTTGCCTCTTGCGTTAAAATTTTGATTTTATACCGTTTCCGCCTCCCCGTAAGAACCGGGGGTCGCAACGTGGACTTACAGTGGTATCAGAGCCTAACTAAACTTAAACTAGCTTGGTAGTGAAGTGTAACGAAGTTCGGAACCGGAAAAATCCAAAAACCAAACTTTTACTAAAACTGAGTTTCTGTTGAAATTTTTTCTGGTCAAAATGAAAAACTTTATACTCCTAAATTCGGCTCAGGGTTTTGTGAGAACACCCAAGAAAAACGATGCAGTAATTCCTCTAAACCGCCGCCCATCCGCCGCGTGAGCCTGGTATCCGCCGCGGAAGCGCTGCGCGTTGTAGTCCTCTGTGCATCGTTTTTCGTGCAGTGTGTGTCTGTGTTGGTTTTGGGATTTTTGGAATATATTATATGTGCCCAGATTTTCCAGAAAAGAAATTTCCTTTTGGGGTCCTATAATTCCGTATTTTTTTTTTCCGAACTTCACTGCACTTTGACTATGATGGTTATATCTGTAATGTTTGCATGTATTGAACGTCGGCTAATCGCTATAAGTCGATTGGTCGGGGTTATACATGATCTGTAATGTGCTGGAATGTGTATATAAATATGTTGGATTGTCGCGGGTGAATAGCCGGGGGTTGTGAGACGAGAGTTTTCTTTTCTTGCAATTCATGTAAATTTGTAAATTGATGTAATAATTATTTGTATGGCCGCACAACCGGGTCGGGGTTGTAGCCGTCATTGTATAATTTCTTTTTACTGTTTTTGCTCCTAGGATAGACCCATGGAGGGGTGCACAAACTACCGGGTATGCCGAAGTGTCGAGTGGCCTACTCATGGAGATGAGGGAGGTTGCTACGCTTCGGGTACTTGGCGGGTAGTTTGCCGCACCCGTAGGCGTCTTGGGTGGGGTTTTGGCTATTCACCGCGACCGTGTTATCTGTTTTTGTTACAGGCTCGTACAAATTACAGATTGCTAGTATATCCAATGTATTTATCTGTGATCTGAAATGTTTATCATTGCAGTATATCTATATATGATATTATTTAGGCGTTGCTTATGTTTTACAGACGCGCTAGCCCAGCCCCCGCTCTGTCGTTAGTTAAGTAACCTAACGGGTAATGACGGGGCCCCGTGGCGAATGCGAATGGCATAAGCGTACGTCATATTTTGGTTGTTTTCTGCAATGGTAGGATTAAATGATGGGACGCATTAAAAGAACTAATGCAAGAATATCACGCATTAAAAGAACTAATGCAAGATAATAAACCAAGTTAAAGTCGTTGGAACACTTTCGAAAAACCACTCGTTTCTTTTCAAAACAACTTTTAAATACGGAGCTTGAGCCACTCCTTTTAAAAGCTATCTCGTTCCATCGACCAAATCAAGTTCACTACGTTCACGGTTTTGCCAAAACCATCCGTAGCCCTCCGTCGTTTCACATGAATAGTCAATAGTATTCAAGCTGTGTTTGTTGGCCAAAGTCAAGGCACAGTGATTGGTAGCTATTGGGTATTCATGTGCAGCATAGATAGATGCGTTGGTTTGGAACAGTCGTACTGCCTTATTGGCCAAAGTCAAGGGTAGGTGCGGGTGGATTCAAATTAACCTGGAGAACGACGGGCAGAACTTGACATGTGACTTATGATTTGTTGGCCAAAGTCAAGGTCATAAGAGCATGGGGCAAAAATCCACATCGGGAGTTTCATAAGTACTGAAACTTGCTAGATTTGCATACCATTTAGAGTGTGATGATTCTGGTAGGATTCCTTCAGTTTCGTCACGCGATGATATTTGGATCCCGATCCTACTGTGAGCATATGCTACTCCTCGGGAAATTTCTCACTTAACGATCAATGCTATAAACCTAGTAGGTGCCTAGAAAGGTGTTAGCGGGGCTACGCCCCCAGGGAAAAGAGGTTCTTTAATTAAGGAACTTCGCGAAAGCGTTGGAAAACCTCCCTCGAAGTACCGACACCGGCCTGGCTGAACGGTTAAGCAAGTATTGTACGGTGGGATTGATCCTGACTAATTCTTCCTTTATGGTTTGAGGAGGGATTCGAGAAACAGTGGGAGCCATCCTGTTTAGACAAACTAAAAACCACTCTAAACTTGCAAGAGCATCATGCTGAGTGTTTCTTCTTCTCTCTCCTAATTGCAGCGACCAATCAACATGACTGGACTTAAGTTACTCCTAGATAAAAACAAACTGACAGGGCCAAACTACAAAGATTGGCTCAGGAATGTCACGATAGCAATCACTTATGACAAGCTGGGGTATCTTCTTACCACCAAAGCTCCCCCTGTCCCTGGTCCAACTTCCAGTGTCGCGGATAAGGAAATCCGCAAGACTTGGGAGATTGATAGCGCGAAGGCCAAGTGCCTCCTGCTTGCCTCGATGGACAACGAACATCAGAGGAGGCATGAGAATATGGACATGGAGTCCATATTGCTCCATACAAAAGAACTGTATGGAGAGCAATCACGTATCGCAAGATACGAAGCGTCGAAAAAGTTATTTTCGACAAGAATGGCCGTCGGATCATCAGTAGCCGAGCATGTGCTAAAGATGATCGGCTTCATTGAGGAGCTCGCTGACCTAGGGATCACATTGGAGAGTGAGCTATATACGGATATAGTTCTCCAGTCCCTTCCTTCCACTTACGCCCAGTTTATACTGAACTTCAACCTACAAGAAAAAGAGGTTGAACTATCAGAGCTCCTCAACATGCTGAGGAGCGCAGAGGGCACCCTACAGAAAGGTAGGGAAACATCCACTTTGTTTGTAGGAGGATCATCTTCTTCTAGGTCCAAGGCGAAAGCCAAGGGAAAGAAGAAGAAGGCCCCCGCCAAACCAAGGGGCGGTGTTGGTAAAGTGGATACGAAGGGAAAAGGCAAAGCAACAAAGATAGCGGGGAAGCTTGTGGATAAGGAAGAATGCTTCTATTGTCATAAGAAAGGACACTGGAAGGCCAGAACACAGGAATTGAAGCAGGTTGCAGCTTCAGCTTCAGGTGTGTATGTTATTGAAATCTGTCTTTCAATAAACTCTACTTCCTGGGTATTGGATACCGGATCAGGATCTCATATCTGTAATTCTTTGCAGGCGTTGAGAAACCGTAGTGTTTTGAAGGCAGGTGACATGACCCTCAAAGTTGCGAACGGAGCTAGCATGGATGCTAAAGCCGTGGGGGACTATCACCTGGGAATGTCAGATGGACATGTTTTGGTTTTGCGTAATTGCTTTTTTGTACCCAACGCAACTTGTAATATCATTTCTGTATCTTTAGTTTCTAAAGAAGGTTATGAATTTGCGTTTGTAAGTAATGTTGTAAACATTCACCTTAATCAAGTTTTGATTGGGTCAGGTACATTGAGTAATGGTATATACGTGTTAAACCAACCACAGATTTTCAACGTCCAGAATACACACAAAAGAAAGTCTCCGGAAATGAATCAGACTTTCTTATGGCATTGTAGATTGGGTCACATCAATGAGAGAAGGTTGACTAAGTTACATACAGAAGGATATTTGAATGCGTTCGAATATCAATCGTATGCCACTTGTCAATCTTGTCTCAAAGGAAAGATGACAAAGACTCCGTTTACTGGACAAGGAGTAAGAGCGAGCGAGCTCTTAGGACTCATACACAGTGACGTGTGCGGTCCAATGTCTACACATGTCCGAAGCGGACATTCTTACTTCATTACTTTTACGGATGATTTCTCAAGGTACGGTTATGTCTTCTTGATGAAACATAAGTCCGAGGCCTTTGGAAAATTCCAGGAGTATAAGAATGAAGTAGAGAAACAGACCGGCAAAAGTATTAAGATTCTAAGATCGGATCGAGGAGGAGAATACTTAAGTGCCGAGTTCCTGGACTATTTAAAAGAGAACGGAATTCTCTCTCAGCTTACTCCTCCATACACCCCGCAACATAACGGTGTATCGGAGAGACGGAACCGCACCCTATTGGATATGGTGCGGTCCATGATGAGTAACGCTGAGTTACCGCGATCATTCTGGGGATATGCGCTAGAATCAGCCGCATACCTTTTGAACCGAGTACCTACTAAGACCGTGCCTACTACACCATATGAGATGTGGTGTGGGAAGAGACCCTATCTTAAGCACATTAAGACATGGGGATGTCCGGCTTTTGTCAAAAAGCAGCATGCGGACAAGCTCGAGGCACGCTCAGTACAGTGCAAGTTTGTGGGGTATCCAAAGAACTCAAAAGGATATTTCTTCTACTGTGAAGAGGAACAAAAAGTTCTTGTTTCTCGTCATGCCTACTTCTTGGAAACTGAGTTTTTAGAAAACCAGATAAGTGGGAGCACAGTAGAACTGGAAGAAATTCCAGAACCACGGACTGTTACTGAAAGTTTAGTGGAACCAGAAGGTTCGGAAGAACAGGACATTCCTACGCCGCTCCGCAGAAGTAGTAGGCAGTCTCATCCGCCTGAGAGATACTACGGTTTTCTCATAGACGGGGATAGAGAGGATTGCATCATAGATTATGATGAGCCTACTAGCTTCCAGCAGGCCGTTCAGAGCGTTGACTCAGTGAAATGGCTGGATGCAATGCGGACCGAAATGGAGTCCATGTACACCAACAAGGTATGGACGTTGGACATTGCTCCAGACGGGGTAAAACCCGTAGGATGCAAGTGGATCTTCAAAAGGAAGATTGGTGTAGATGGACAGGTTGAGACCTATAAAGCTAGGCTGGTAGCAAAGGGTTTTCGTCAAAGACCTGGCTTGGACTACGACGAAACCTTTTCTCCAGTAGCCATGCTGAAATCCATTCGGATCCTTCTTGCCATTGCTGCCTTCCACGATTATGAGATCTGGCAAATGGACGTAAAGACAGCTTTTCTAAATGGAAATTTAGAGGAGTGTGTCTATATGGACCAGCCAGAGGGTTTCATTCAGAGTGGGAGCAGCGGAAAGGTGTGCAAGTTGCTTAAGTCCATCTATGGACTAAAGCAGGCATCGCGGAGTTGGAACATCTGCTTTGATGAGACGGTCAAAGAATTTGGCTTTATCAAAAATCCAGATGAACCATGCATCTATAGTAGATTTGTAGCGAGAACTGTAGTATTCCTCGTTTTATACGTGGATGACATTCTCTTAATAGGAAATGACATTCCTATGCTACAATCTGTCAAGGGGTTCTTGTCACACAGGTTCTCCATGAAAGACCTGGGTGATGCCTCGTACATTCTGGGTATCCGGATCTACCGTGACAGATCCAAGAGGATATTAGGACTTTCACAGTCCAGGTACATCGACACCATACTGAAGAGATTCAGTATGGAAGATTCCAAGCGCGGTAACCTACCGGCTTGTCACGGGATCACCCTCTCTAAAGAGATGTCTCCCAAGACTGATTTGGAGAGGGATCGCATGTCTATTATACCCTACGCTTCTGCGGTAGGCTCTATAATGTATGCGATGTTGTGTACCAGACCGGATGTAGCTTATGCACTGAGTGTGGTAAGCCGGTATCAGTCAAACCCTGGGGAGAAACACTGGATAGCGGTAAAGAACATTCTCAAGTACCTGAGAAGGACTAAGGAGATGTTCTTGGTGTATGGCGGAAAAGACCTCCAGATCGAGGCCTTTGCTGACTCCAGCTTCCAGAGTGACAAGGATGATTCCAAGTCCATGTCGGGTTTTGTCTTTACCCTCAATGGAGGGGCGGTGTGTTGGAAGAGTTCCAAACAAGAAACCGTTGCAGACTCGACGATGGAAGCGGAATACATCGCTGCATCTGATGCCGCAAAAGAAGCTGTCTGGATGAGGAAGTTCTTGAAAGAACTTCAGGTGGTTCCGTCCATTGTTGATCCAATACCTCTGTATTGCGACAACAACGGGGCTATAGCTTTAGCGAAGGAACCCAGGTCCCATCAGAGATCCAGGCACATCTTGAGGCGGTATCACCTGATCAGGGAGATCGTGGATCGCCAGGAGATCGAGGTTCGGAGAGTCGCTTCAGAAGATAACACTGCAGATCCATTCACCAAGGCCTTGCCCCAGACTCAGTTCGAGCGGCTGATCGAGATGATAGGTCTTCGATACGCCAGTACATGGCCTTAGTGCAAGTGGGAGATTGTTAGTGTATATGCCCTAGAGGCCATTACTGTATCATACTAGTTTGTATATTACTTAATGGATGCTTGGGATATTCACCTTGTATATACAATCTTGCTCAAAATAGTAGTATGCTACTTGGTTTGTTTCTACTTCAATGTGTACTTGTGTTTATTTCAGTATATCACTTATACGCATTAGTGGAGCCCTTAGGATCTTTGCTTGATTACCAGCGTTGTGATGGCAGTCACACTAGTGGGGGCTGGGTAATCTATAAGCACATCCTTATTCAGGTCCCTGGTCGCAGGACTATCGAGACAGGGCATCGATACTCCGGAGTAGACCAGCGCATGCGCTTCTCATCCCAGTGTGGGAGACGGTCTGTCCCACAGCCGTCAGTATGTCGTACTTGAGATAGTATGCGGGTGCTCGTTAGGTTACGGGTACACTGGACAGGACTCGTAGGGAACTGACTAGTTGGTATTATACCTATCGTCAGTTATCAGTTCCCAGGTGACATGAGTACAGCTTAGTCCGCTGACTTGACACTGTCACTTCGCCTCGGGTGTGTTCCCACTGTACTTTGATCACTACCCTACCACGGCTCAAAGGAGTCGTGCAAACAGGTGGTGGTTGGGTGCAGTCCCGAAGCACTTGGAGGCAGTGACGGTTAGACAGGATTCGTCTCTCCCGGTATTGGGGGTTGACATCGCGCTGTGTCTAGGAGAGCCATTACACGAGTAGTCCCTGGCCAGGGCAAACGAGATATACTGGTAGGTTTCCAGTGTTATCTCAGGGTGTATTGGGCTTCACTCCGGCACGACTTGTACCGCTATTGGGGGACTGACGTTTACCGCCCCCTAGGCCCGCCATGCGATGTATCAGACGAACAGACCGGACTGTATGGAGAATGTCACACTCAGGCTCAGTAGGAGTTCAGATGGGTTTCGTCTCGTCGGTCTTCTTGTCGGCATTACCTGGGGACCGTTACGCACAGCTAGTGCCGCTTGCGGTCTGTGGTTAAACCCACTGCCAGCGTAGTGTCGAGTCTTTAGAGTCCCACACAGAAAGCTTTTCGCCTTTAGGCAAAAGAGTAGAGGTCGCATGGTATTGCGACAGGTCGCATGGTTTTGCGACAGGGTTCGGTCACATCCGTGCACTTGTGCATGTACAGTGTCCGGACAGTTTACACTAGCGGGCTTTGGTTTAAGCCAGATCCTAGTGTACCTTATGGGATTAGATTTATCCAGTTTGCATTCGTGTTCCTCGGAACGCGGATGCGGGTGTGTATGCACAGTTGACAGGGAGGCAGAGGCAGCGGATTCTCATTAGGGTTGTTGACAGTTGACCGTTGACTTTTTGACTTTATGCTCAACCCTAATGAGAATATGATATGTGATTAACTATTATATTAATTAAGTATTATGGTGATATGGTTGTTGACTTGTTGACTTTTGTTGACTTGTTGACTTTGGTGACTTGTTGACTTGTTGACCGGTTGACTAGGCTTGACTAGTTGACCATCATGATAACCATGGTTATCATTTCATGCCAAAGACTTTTTCTTGCTTGTTCATTTGAGTAAAATGAGTGCATGACATGATAAGGTTATGGTTACTTCAACCATCACATAAGACTTTTGTTGATATGATGAGTTATCATTGCTTTGGATTATGAGAGGGTGAGAGACAAAATACTTGCTCATTCTTTCTTGCTCATTCTCTCTCTTGTTCTTGAGCTCTCCTCTTGCTCTCACCCTCAACCTCTTGCTCCCTCTCTTGATCTATGGTTCTCTTGTCTCATGAGTTGAGAATCAAGAACCATAGATAAAATCCCATTCTATTTCCTCTCTACTCATTCTAGTTCACTAGGTTTAGCAAACCAAGTGAACTAGTTTCTTCAAAGAACGAAGAAGGAGCTAAAGGTTGGAGCTTTCAGGTGGATCTGTCTTCGGCGTACGGAGACGACGAGAAGAAGCCATCGGACCACCATCGGAGCTTTGAAGACGAAGGAGTTCAAGACAAGCTAGGTATAACCATCTTCATCCGAGTAGCTAAATATCTTTAGCTTAGTTTGCTAGTTTTAGTTTAGGTAAAGATCCCGACCTAGCTTAGTCCATGTTGCCTCTTGCGTTAAAATTTTGATTTTATACCGTTTCCGCCTCCCCGTAAGAACCGGGGGTCGCAACGTGGACTTACAGGTGGCATGGCAATTTCCAAAGGCGTGTGTGTCACATGAATAGTGTGCGTGCAACAGATGCCAATGGTAATGGTGTTCGTGTCCTACGAAGTGTTATCGCATATGAGCATATGGATATCCATGCAATCTAGCATACTATTAACTATAAGGGTATGCAGTGTCAATGAAGGGGTAAGCTAACTAACAACATGAATCTTACAAAAGATAAGGAAATCCTAACTAGGGGGCGCATCGCGCCATCCAGACGATTCCCCCATAGATGAATACATCTACTCACCTGAAATCTCCGCTAATCCGATCCGGCCACCGCCTTGCCTTTTCGCGCCGTGTCCGATGTTTCCCCGACCGATCCTATATTTGCACAATACCAAGCATAAGATTACAAAACCTAATACAATGCATGTCACAACAAACAATTATCAACGCTCTCGAATTAATCATAGCATGCACTCGGTGCGCGGAAAAACGCACGAAAATCGCTAACCTTTAACTAGAGTCGTCATTTCGGGAAAATCGACTAAACTACAACCCGACTAGACGAAACCCCGTGTTCGCGCACTCTAATAATCCTATACGAAGCTAATTATATCGCTAACATAACGCATTTTGATCGCATTCTAATTTTCGTAAAAATCTAGCAAGCAATTTCAATACCGATTCGATGCAAACATCGAAATTTAACGATATCGCGATCACAATCCAACTCTAACATCCAATTTAAACTACTAGATGGCCACAACACAAATTTTAACCCAATTATCATACTTCAAACCCTAATCTAGAACTTCATCCCTTTCTTGAAATTTCATAAACAAGAATTTATAACTAAAATTCACACTTAAACTTTCTAATCTAGCATAATTAAACTACAATTAAACAACTAGATTAGAATTTTACCTTACAAGTGTTGATTCTCTTGCACTAAACCTCTAAAGTGGCCTCTTTTCTCCTTACTTTAAACCAATTTGGGGTTGAGAAGGGTTGGCTTAAGGTTTTGGGTTGAATTAGAGAAGGATTTAGTGAATTTCGGTGGATTTTTGTGGATTTTTCAAGAGTTTTAAGCTAAACAAAAATGGGGAAAATGGGGGGAAGAACCTGAAGCATTTCGGCCAGCAGGTGAGGGAGGGAGTTGTGGGGAAATTTGGAGAAGTTTCTAGGTCAATAAACATCATATGTTATCATTTAATGCTTTCATGTCAACCTTTTTACAAAAAAAACCCATTTTTACTTCATTTTTTCACAAATTTTCCCACCCTAAAACCAAAAGTTTGCAAGACATGATATAATTTTATTAACACCATATTTTAGCTTATAAAGACTCCTACTTATGAAATTTACCTAATTAAATTTGTATTTATCACTAATTTAATGTATTTAAAAAGGCTTAAAATAATAAAAAAATAATTAATTGCGAATTTTTTTTTATTTAACTAGATAATTATAAGTGACATTTTAGTGACAAAATTATGGTAATATCTTATCTAAATTTTGTATAATTAGGTCTACAATGAAAAATACCTAATTTGACTTTTTACGGAAAAAGCCGAAAAATTAGCCGATTACCGAAAAACTGCCTAAACGATTTTCGAAGGGTTACAATCTTCCCCCCTTAAAGAAATTCGGTCCCCGAATTTAGAATTTAACTACGCCTACCTTCAAAAAGATGGGGATATCTCTTCCTCATCTCGACCTCGGTCTCCCAGGTGACCTCCTCGCTGTTCGGGCCACGCCAAAGGACCTTGACGGACGGTATAACCTTCGACCTCAATTTCTTCACCTGCCGATCCAGAATGACCACCAGCTGCTCGGTGAAAGAAAGATCACGTTCTAGCTGGATCGTCTGGTGCTGAATCGCCTGGGAAGGATCATGAAGGTACTTGCGGAGCATCGAGACATGGAATACGGGGTGAACATCGGGGAAGCTGGGCGGAAGAGCTAACCGATAAGCGACTGGACCAATACGCTCTAGGATCTCGAAAGGACCAACATATCTAGGACTCAGCTTCCCTTTCCGCCCAAATCTCATCACACCTTTCATCGGAGAGACCTTCAGGAAAACATGATCGCCAACAGCGAACTCGAGTCGGCGACGGCGCCTGTCAGCGTAAGATTTCTGCCTGCTCTGTGCCGCTCTCATCCTGTCCCGAATCAGCTGTATCTTCTCGGTCATCTCCTGTACGATCTGAGGCCCCAAAATACTGCTCTCCCTAAGCTCTGTCCAACATACAGGCGATCGACATCTCCTCCCATATAAAGCCTCGAAAGGTGCCATCTGAATCGTCTCCTGGAAGCTATTATTGTAGGAAAACTCGATCAAAGGCAAATGACGATCCCAGCTACCACCAAAACCTAAAACACAAGCTCTGAGCATATCCTCAAGAGTCTGAATCGTACGCTCCGACTGACCGTCAGTCTGAGGATGAAAGGCTGTGCTAAAACTCAATCGGGTGCCCAAAGCTTCCTGAAGTTTCTGCCACAATCGGCTGGTAAACTGGGTGCCACGGTCGGACACGATGCAAGTCGGAACGCCATGCAGTCGCACTATCTCATCAATATAAACCTGGGCGTACTGAGAAAATCCAAAAGTGGTCTTCACTGGCAGAAAGTGAGCCGCTTTCGTCAGTCGATCCACAATCACCCAAATAGAGTCGTACCCTCGACTGGTCCTGGGTAGACCCACAATGAAGTCCATGGAGACCTGCTCCCACTTCCACTCAGGGATGGGCAAAGGCTGTAACTCGCCGGCTGGCCTCTGGTGCTCGGCCTTGACTTGCTGACAAGTCAGGCATCTCGACACAAAGTCTGTAATATCCTTTTTCATCCCGTCCCACTAGTAAACCTCTCTCAAATCACGGTACATCTTGGTGGAACCTGGATGCACGTTGTATACTGATCTATGTGCCTCCTCGAGAATATCACGCCTCAGTCCCTCTGAATCTGGCACACACAGTCGAGTCCCAAATCGAAGTATCCCTGATCATCAATCACGAACTCAGAACCTCTGCCCTGCCGATTCTGCTCAATAATCTCTAATGTACGGGCATCGCCGGACTGTGCCTCGTGGATACGGTCAAGTAACTGTGGGCGTGCTCTGAAATGGGCCGGCTGTCCCCCCGTAGGAGTAAACTCGAACTGCACTCTGCTATCACATAACACCTGCCAATCCGCCGTCGACTGCATCAGTACTGCGCTCAAACAAGATAAGTTACCTCCGGGCCTCCTACTCAAAGCATCTGCCACCACATTCGCCTTGCCAGGATGGTATAGAATCTCGCAGTCATAATCTTTCACCAACTCTATCCAACGGCGCTGTCTCAGGTTCTGGTCTCGCTACTGGAAGATATACTTCAAACTCTTGTGGTCAGTGAATATCTGGCACGACTCACCGTATAGGTAATGTCTCCAGATCTTAAGTGCAAATACCACTGCAGCCATCTCTAAATCATGGGTGGGGTAGTTCTGTTCGTGCTTCCTCAGCTGCCGAGAAGCATAAGCGATAACTCTGTCGTGCTGTATCAATACACATCCCAGCCCCACTCTAGAAGCATCACAATATACGACGAACCCGCCTGATCCTGAAGGCAATGCTAACACTGGTGCAGTAGTCAGACGAGTCTTCAACTGCTGGAAGCTATCCTCACATGCCTGGGTCCAATCAAAAGGAACCCCCTTCCGGGTCAACCCGGTCAAAGGTGCAGCAATGCGGGAGAAATCCTGGACAAAACGTCGATAATAGCCGGCCAGACCTAGAAAGCTGCGAACCTCTGTAACTGATACTGGTCTAGGCCAACGCTGAACTGCCTCGATCTTCTTCGGGTCCATACAAATACCATCTCTCGTCACCACATGACCCAAGAACTCGACACTGTCTAGCCAGAATGCGCACTTGGAGAATTTGGCGAACAGCTGATGCTCCCTCAAAGTCTGCAATGTGATACGTAAGTGCTGCTCATGCTCCTCCCGGCTCCGAGAATAAACCAAGATGTCGTCAATGAACACAATAATGAACTGATCGAGATACGGCCTGAATACGCGGTTCATCAAATCCATAAATGCTGCCGGGGCATTGGTGAGCCCGAACGACATCACCAAGAACTCATAATGACCATATCGAGTACGGAAGGCGGTCTTCGGAATATCCTCCTTCCGAACCCGCAACTGGTGATAACCTGACCGTAAATCAACCTTCGAGAAGAACCCTGCACCCTGGAGCTGATCAAATAAGTCATCAATGCGGGGTAGGGGATATTTGTTCCGCACAGTAACCCGGTTCAGCTGACGATAATCAATGCATAAACGCATACTTCCGTCCTTCTTCTTAACCAACAGGACGGGAGCACCCCAAGGTGACACACTCGGTCTGATAAGCCCTTTGTCCAGCAAGTCCTGTAACTGATCCTTTAGCTCTCTCAGCTCCGCCGGGGCCATCCGATAAGGAGGTATAGAAATAGGCCCCGTGCCGGGGATCAAGTCAATACAGAACTCAATCTCGCGTTCTGGTGGCAGACCAGGCAGCTCGTCAGGGAATACATCAGGGAACTCTCTCACAATAGGGACCTGGTCCAAAGGAACCTCTGTGGAGCTAGTATCACAAACATAGGCTAAGAATCCCTGACACACTTTTCTTAAGAGCTGACCAGCGTGAAGAGAAGAAATCAAGCTGGGAAAGGTAGCACTACGGTCTCCCTGAATAATAAGAACCGGCTCACCAGGAAAACTGAATCTGACTGCTTTTTCACGGCAGTCCACGGATGCATAACAGGTGGCTAGCCAGTCCATACCAAGAAGAACGTCGAAGTCTAGCATATCGAGGAGAATCAAATCAACTGAAGAATCTCTCTCCCCGATACGAACGGAACACGATCGATACACAAAACGGGCAACAAAAGACTCGCCTACCGGGGTAATAACGACAAGCGGCTGATCTAACGGAGAAGACTCTCGGCCCAACCTCGGTGCAAAATACGTGGAAACATAGGAATGTGTGGAGCCTGGATCAAATATTACCCGTGCATCAAAAGAACATACTGGCAGAGTACCTGTCACGACGGCATTGGATGCCTGTGCATCCTGAGGAGTCAATGCGAACACTCGGGCCTGTCCGCCACTAATAGCTGGCTGTCCTCTGCCTCTACCTTGGCCTCTGCCTCTGCCTCTGTCGCCTCGTCCTCTCTGAACCGGACCGCCACGCCCACGGCCTCTAGAAGCATCTGGCTGGCGTGAAGCATCATCAGGAGTAAGAAGTAAAGCTCTCTGCGAAGGTGGTGGGGTGGTAAAGTCACATGCGGGACTGTCGCCGCACCCGGACGTCCCATGGTACAGTCTCTGACACGGTGGTACTGACTCCCGCACCGAAAACATCCTGGAGACGACTGCTGGGTCTGTGGATATGAACCAAATAACTGACCTCGTCTCAATCCTCTACCTCCACCATCTCCCGGAAATAATCTATCGCGGTGTCTGCCCATCTGCCGCTGAGCTAGCGTATTAGTACGGATCCTCTTCGGCCCAGAAACGACCGGAGTCTCAGAAATACGCTCCTCCAAAAGTAAGGCTGCATCCATCGCGGCAGCGTATGTATCAAAGTGCTGGGTGCCGATGGCAAGGAATAGCTGTGTATCAAGCCCTCGTACAAACCTCTTTATTCTCTTCTCTTCTGTGTCGACTAGGTACGGAGCATATCGAGACAACTGGGTAAACTGTATATCATACTCCGACACTGTCATCCCAGGAGTCTTGCGTAAAGACTCAAAATTACGGGCTCGAGCATCTCGGACACTCTCCGGAAGAAAACGGGCAAGAAATGCAGCTGTAAACTCATCCCAGGTCATAGAAGGCAGACCTGCAGCTCGGCCTCTCTCTACTGAGTCGTACCACGTCTGGGCAAGACCCTCCAGACGAAAACTCGCAAACTCTACCAATCTATCATCAGAACACCTCAACGAACGGCAAATCCGAGCCATCTGATCAAGAAATGCCTGTAGGTCCTCTGTCGCATCTGTGCCGGTAAAAGCTGGAGGTCTCAATCTCATGAACTCCTGTAGTGAAACAGGGATAGTCTCCGTAGTAGCAGCAGGAGTGACCATCTGTGCTGCAGGTACGGTCGTGGTCTGTGCGGTGGAAGGAACGTCCTCGGATCTCTGTGCCCGGCTGGACTCAACTAAAGATCCCATCATCTGCCGCAGCTCTTGCATGCCAGCCTCTAATCTGGCAATACGGTCAGGATAAGGCGGATCAGTAGGACCCTGAGGGGTAGGCGTATCCTCCCGCTCGATCCTCGCCTCAGACGGGCCCGCTCGAATCTCATCCCTAGCGGCAGCCCGCTGAGCTCTCGTAGTCTTTGGCGGCATCGAAGCTGGAATAAGAAACAGGACTGATAAGGACATTGCAATTGAATCAAGGAATGCAAGGAATCAAGAAAGGAAATACAAGCAATTATGTCCTAAGGTCACTTAGGCGGAGTACCGTATCGTAAGTATGCCGCGGATCATATCCACGCTACGCCACTCTGCTTAAGTCACCTACTCCATCTACCATGGTCGTCCTACACTCAGAAAGGTAAAACCTACGCTCTGATACCAACTTTGTCACGACCCGAAAGTACGGAACGTGACTGGCACTTAAATTACGAGACGTCTAAAGGCGTACCGTAACCTAAGTCAGCCAAAGCCCAGAAAAATCTAAACCAAAATCAAAAGAGAGTGAAGGAAAACCTTACATGAAAACGATTTGTAAATCAATTGAGTTGCATTGAAATCCTTTTTAAAAACATCAAAAATTTCCGAAAATTTCGGCAGAGTCTCCCCTGTATTTTCTATCCCCCTAAATGGGTACAACAAGATATAAACCTGTAATCATAAAATGGCATCCCCAAGCGGGAGCTAGCTCTTCGCCCAAGGTGGATCACAACCACATGCAATATAATAGTAATATCAAGAAAAAGAGCATAAAAGAAATGCAAAATACCAGAAAACACACGTCGGCTCAAGTGAGCTCGACCCAAAAGAAACCACAAATATACAAACCTCTCAGTCTCGTCACTAGGTCGCATATACAATATAAAGTGGTAGATGGAGAATACTAGATACAATGATAAAGCAAAAAGAAATAAAGTATGCTCGCAACCCACCAACGGGCGATGTCGCGAGTCTGAGCAAAAGGAACTGATGATAAGATAGCCCGCCGCTACAAGACTGACGGGTCCGACCTGCAAGACACTGTGGCACAACGGGGGTGAGTTGCCAGCTCGTGAGTAAATATAACATCTAATAAGGCAATCGTAAGAATGCACGCAATGCACCACAACATGCATGTCCATATGTGATATAATATCTCCAGTATGCGTGCACAGGTATGCAATGTCATTATTAAGTATTTAAGTGTTTTAAATGCTAAGGGTATTGAATTCTTAACTTTTTAAAACATGAATATCTGTATAGTAGCTAAGTACCATCAAGAAACCATCTGAAAATCCGTGTCAAGCATCGACACCAAATAGGAATCATATCTGTCTCAATATCGGGCTCCGTCAGTCCGGATCGGCCCATATCATAAATCTCACGACAACGGTCGGTATCCTCCGGATATCCGCCGCGCCAGACATCACCGGTAGGTAGTCTTCCCCTGCCAGGCTCATCGTCTACAACTCGATCTTCTTGCCCCGGGGTACCATACCGGGCCCACCATGTACCCGAGACGGTTCATCCACTCCTCGAATCGGCTCTCGAAATCCAACAGAAAACATGAAAACTCATGGTGGACGACACATACATCACGAGAAAACCGCAACTTTGTTTTGAAAATGATAAATATAAGGTTTTGTTAAATTCTTGCGGTTTTCCCCAAAAATCCAGAAATCGCAGAAAAACTGAAATCATCAAGAAAATCATAGTGTCCACATGTTATATATGATAAATGTCTATGATATCAATGTATATGATGTGAGTTTTGGTAGAAATCTATATAAATATGATGATGATGCGAGGTATACGTATGCTATGCAAATTTCATATATCATGTATGAATGCAAATGGCGATATTAAGTTAAACAGGTTTTCTAGTGCACGTGGCATGGCAATTTCCAAAGGCGTGTGTGTCACATGAATAGTGCGCGTGCAATAGATGCCAATGGTAATGGTGTTCGTGTCCTACGAAGTGTTATCGCATATGAGCATATGGATATCCATGCAATCTAGCATACTATTAACTATAAGGGTATGCAATGTCAATGAAGGGATAAGCTAACTAACAACATGAATCTTACAAAAGATAAGGAAATCCTAACTAGGGGGCGCATCGCGCCATCCAGACGATTCCCCCATAGATGAATACATCTACTCACCTGAAATCTCCGCTAATCCGATCCGGCCACCGCCTTGCCTTTTCGCGCCGTGTCCGATGTTTCCCCGACCGATCCTATATTTGCACAATACCAAGCATAAGATTACAAAACCTAACACAATCCAAGTCACAACAAACAATTATCAACGCTCTCGAATTAATCATAGCATGCACTCGGTGCGCGGAAAAACGCACGAAAATCGCTAACCTTTAACTAGAGTCGTCATTTCGGGAAAATCGACTAAACTACAACCCGACTAGACGAAACCCCACGTTCGTGCACTCTAATAGTCCTATACGAAGCTAATTATATCGCTAACATAACGCATTTTGATCGCATTCTAATTTTCGTAAAAATCTAGCATGCAATTTCAATACCGATTCGATGCAAACATCGAAATTTAACGATATCGCGATCACAATCCAACTCTAACATCCAATTTAAACTACTAGATGGCCACAACACAAATTTTAGCCCAATTATCATACTTCAAACCCTAATCTAGAACTTCATCCCTTTCTTGAAATTTCATAAACAAGAATTTATAACTAAAATTCACACTTAAACTTTCTAATCTAGCATAATTAAACTACAATTAAACAACTAGATTAGAATTTTACCTTACAAGTGTTGATTCTCTTGCACTAAACCTCTAAAGTGGCCTCTTTTCTCCTTACTTTAAACCAATTTGGGGTTGAGAAGGGTTGGCTTAAGGTTTTGGGTTGAATTAGAGAAGGATTTAGTGAATTTCGGTGGATTTTTGTGGATTTTTCAAGAGTTTTAAGCTAAACAAAAATGGGGAAAATAGGGGGGAAAACCTGAAGCATTTCGGCCAGCAGGTGAGGGAGGGAGTTGTGGGGAAATTTGGAGAAGTTTCTAGGTCAATAAACATCATATGTTATCATTTAATGCTTTCATGTCGACCTTTTTACAAAAAAACCCATTTTTACTTCATTTTTTCACAAATTTTCCCACCCCAAAACCAAAAGTTTGCAAGACATGATATAATTTTATTAACACCATATTTTGGCTTATAAAGACTCCTAATTATGAAATTTACCTAATTAAATTTGTATTTATCACTAATTTAATGTATTTAAAAAGGCTTAAAATAATAAAAAAATAATTAATTACGAATTTTTTTTTATTTAAATAGATAATTATAAGTGACATTTTAGTGACAAAATTATGGTAATATCTTATCTAAATTTTGTATAATTAGGTCTACAATGAAAAATACCTAATTTGACTTTTTACGGAAAAAGCCGAAAAATTAGCGATTACCGAAAAACTGCCTAAACGATTTTCGAAGGGTTACATGGTTTCTTGATTAGGGTTAGGGTTTCGCACAAGTAATGTCACTCAACTTGTGGATGGAAGATGAAGAGAGAATGATGAGAAATTGAACTAATGATTGATTTTCAACAACCAAAAATTAGCCATTAACCCTAGATCTAGGCTCCTTCTTATAGACTTCCAAAACCCTAGATTTAGGATTCAAAATTTGAATTTCCTTCCAAAAGTTTGTTATAGGGAGAGGCTTCTAGAAGTAGTTAGTTAGAGGGAGCTTCTAGAACTAGTTTGTTAGGAGTTTGATTAGCTTAATCAAGATTAGCTTAATTAATCATCCTTGCTGATCTGGCAGAAGCATCGAGAGTAATATGGAATTTGACATATCTTGCTGAGATGTGTGCACTGAAATAGGAGTTATGCACTGAAAATGGAGTGCTGACGTGGCAGAGATGCGGCGGATCCGCGGCACGTGCCTCCTTATGCCGCGGATCCGCGGTCACGTGAGGGACTCAATGTGCCAAATTTCTTCAGATGCTTTGGGATGACTTTAGGATAGTTATCTGATATGTTGATTCTCAAAATTCCTTCTTCATTACTACCAGATCTCTATCCTTTGAGTTGGCGTATTTTATCAGCATTATTTTTACAATCTTTGCCTTTCTTCTAGAATTTGCTGCACAGACTTCGAAACAATGTTGCGCTACACAAGAATGATGCAATGCCATGAAATATAGTCAATTTCCCTTAAAGTGCCGGTTTTAAAGTCTAACACATGCAATCTGATATTTTATGACTGTTTTGCTAATATGTGCTATATGAATGCCGAACAGCTCTAGATGAATGCAATTGATAGGGAAATTGCCGTGTTAAAAATGCAGTATTTTCGACTGATCAAATTCCCCCAAACTTATTTTCGATCGTCTCGAGCGAACTTTATTAAAAAGAAAGGAGAAAATACAGAAAGAGAAAAACTATCTAGCACACTTTCGTAGGCAACACGATTGCACTGAGCACGTGCAACAAGCCTTTAAACCTCTAGGTGTCCCTAGTAGGAGGAGTGTTGTCTCCTGAGGGTTTTCAGCGGATTGCACCCAAAAAATCCAATAATAAAAGGAAGATTATGAATATTACATTTAAAGACAAGAATTGTAAAAGAAAAGCCTTGAAAATTAGGGTTTCCAACTAAGCTAGCTTTTCGGTTGTCATGAGCCCTATCTTAATGGTCATGAAAAGATGTCAGAAATCACGTCCTCCCTCAATAAAACATCGTCTTATTCTTCATTCCTATCTTTCTTCCGAACATCGATCATATAACCCTACGTATGTGTAAAGAACATCCCTACACCCGGAGAATTCAATTCAAGCTATCATACTCTTGTCCATCTGCCTCAGTACTTTTTAATTAATGAATATTTAGATGAATTTGCTCACACACTTTCATGCGACCGTTAATACTTCTTGAGGTACTTACCGACCGATTACTCTTGTGCTTGCTTATTTGGTGTTTTTCCTCGTCTTGCACCACCTAAGGCTTAGCAGTGACTCCTAGACCAGTTGGCCTTAGGGCACTAGGTGAAGAGGCACCCTCGCTATATTTTTTTTATTGTTGCCTTGGCGATAACAAAACCAGTGTCCATTTTTCTCACCACTTTATATTTTCTTCATTTTTCATTTTTTTATTTCCTTCATACATCGGATTTAAGACAAGAGAATTTCAAGGTATCCTCTACTATCCCAGGTTTCAAGACGTGTGTAAGTGCGAATAGCAGGGTATCAACGTTCAAAATGTTTGGCTTCCATAATAGAAACTATTTTTCAGACTTATTTTTATCCTCAGATTAGTGACTTCTTTCATCTTACTAACCCTTGGGACAATGGCTCATAACTACTTATTACTAGTTCGTATAAGAAAACATCTAATTTTCTTGGTTTTCATAAATTTTTCAAATCTTTTGGATGTAATTTTTCACTATCTAACCTTTTATTATCTTATTTATATACAAAAAATATTTTCATTTTTTGAAATTTTTTTTTAAATTTTTATTGGTTTTCAAAAATGTTTTGTGCTTATGCAAAGTATGATGCAAATGATGAAAAAATAAGCACAAATCTCCCCCAAACTTGTTTTCAGCAGTGTCCTCACTGTTGCCATCTGCTAAATCTCGAAAAACCTGTAAGCTTGGGAGGAAGTTATTAGTGGGGGCAAAATATTTAAGTGAAGAACCTCCCCCAAACTTATTTTTGGTTCATCTTTTGTAAAAAATTTCTTTTCAAGAGCCAGAAAAAAATAATGCCCCCTCCCAAACTTGAGTTATGCAATGTTAATCTTTTGAAAATCACATGAGGGGGTCAAAAATCATTGGTCGATGCCAAGCTTTGCAAAGACCGAACGTTAACACCAACCATTCAAAAATTTTATCAATGCAGTGCTCTGGTTGGTGGAAGAAGAAGTGGGGAAAGGTCAAGGGGTGGAATAGAATGTGTGTGTGTCTCATTTTGGAGAGACGATGCAGTGAATGTGATGGATTACTCGCATTCTTTTTACAATTCAGAAGAAGGGGTGGAGGTTCAATTTCATTGATTGGGAGATGATTCATCTCAACACCCGTGTCATTCAAAAATGCGAGTTCATCAGCGAAGATTTCCTCAAAAGTTCCATCAATACCCCGGAGAAGAATGTCGTCACAAAGTGCGGGGTGATCTTTAGACTCTAAAAGCAGTTCATAATCAGTGTTAGTTGTTGACCCGGACATCTCGGTGGAAGAGTCTGTATGTGTATGATACATAGTTGGGTCAAACAACAACGTATGAAAAGAGTCAAGATCAGTATCATGAGGATCATCAAATTCGCTGCTGTCGACATCCATTAATTCGGCAGAACAGACCTGAGCAGTAGGTTCGGAGGGTACACTTCCCAACTTGTAAATGTTCTGCTCTATTGACCTATTCCCGAAGGATAGGGTCATAGAACCATTACGACAGTTGATTATAGCGTTGGAAGTGGCCAAAAAGGGAGGACCTAAAATCACCGGAATTTGATTCCGTGGGTTCGCTACAGGCTGTGTATCAATTACAATAAAGTCTACAGGGAATATAAATTCTCCGATTTTTATTAACACGTCCTCCAGTTCACCCCTACGTTTGGTGATTGATCGGTCAGCCATTTGGAGAGTGCAAGGAGATGGTTTCAACTCTCCGATCCCTAACTTCTCAAAGACTGAGAAAGGAAGCAGGTTAACACTTGCGCCAAGGTCAAGTAGAGCACGGTTGATGTGTTTTTCCCCGATAGAAATGGAAATAGTAGGACAGCCAGGGTCCTTACGTTTCCTCGGTACTTGTTGGGGGAAAGCTGTGTCTACAGTCTTTGCTATGAATATCTTCTTGGGCATTTGTTTCTTCCTCTTTCTAGTGCACAGGTCTTTAAGAACTTTCGCATACGCTGGGACTTGTTGGATAGCATCTAGAAGAGGGATGTTGATGTTAACCTGTTTAAAAATTTCAGTGATCTTCTCCATTTGTGGACTTGGTCTGTTTCCCCTTAACCGATTCTGGTAAGGAGCTTGAGCAATAAGATCAGGGTCCAACATTGGAGAAGATCGTGTGGGTGGAAACGATCTAAGAATAGGAGTGGGGATCGTTTTTGGTGAACTAGAAGAGCTGGGCTGAGGTGTCGAGCCTTGGGGAAAACAGAGAATAGGCTCGGAAGAAGGTGGTGGGGTAGAAGAACTGGGGTCAGAATTAGAAGTAGAAGTGGAAGGAAAGGTCTCAGCCGCGGTATCATCGATAGATTTTTCAGTGTCATCAATCTCTTCCCCAACGTGATTGTCAAGCAATCTTCCAGATCTCAACGTGATTGCATTCACATGATGTGAATAGCCAGGATTGGGTAAAGGTTGAGCTGGAAGTTTCCCTTTTTCTCTCACACTCATTTCGGCTTTTAATTGCGCAATTTGTTCTTCCATCGATTTAATATTCTCATTTTGAGAGACAATGATCTTCATCACATTATCGAAAGAAGATTGCATTTTTGCCGTCCCTTGGATGGATTGTTTCATGAAATTATCCAAGGTTTGTGCTAGTGCAGAGGTATTATCTGTACTGGTCAATTGCAAAGAGTTTTCATGTGGTGCAAAAGTGTTGGCCGGATTTTGGAAGTTTTGTGATTGGTAGGGGTGCTGACTCAATTGAAGTGGTTGCTGTTGTGGTGGCGGGACCCTTTGGAAATTATTTTGGGTTGGAACCGTATTTTGAGATTGTGATTGGTTCCAAGCAAAGTTAGGGTGATTCCTCCAACCCTGATTATATGTGGAAGAAAATGGATCGTTTCTAGGTCTTTGAAAACCAGCATTGGTATGCTCGTGACCTTGAAACGGAGAATTTAATGGACATTCTTCCGTGAGATGTGATGGATCAGAACAGCATCCACATACAGTTTTGGGAAGTGACATTTGATATAGGGCAGCAGCAAAAAATTTGTTTTACATAGTCTCGAGTTTCTTGTGTAAAGCTGAAATGTCAGCTCTAACTCCTATTGAAACATCCGATTGGTTATTGCCACCCCTAAATGATGGACTTTCCCACTGTAAAGTTTTTTCAGCGAAATCTTCTAAGTATTTCCAAGTTTCCCCATCGTCTTTGGTCATAAAATTTCCTTGACACATGTTTTCAAGACTGTTTAGTGTTAGGGTTACTGCCCTCATATATGATTCGGCACAGTTCCCATCTCGGGATTCCGTGATGTGGGCATTGAACCAACAGATCCTTGAAGCGGTCAACATATTTTGAAAATGGTTCATTTGGAAGCTGGGTGAATTGATTTATTTCGCTGCGGACTCGAGCTGTCTTGTGATTAGGGTAAATTTCTTAAGGAATGCTGCAATGAATTCTTCCCAATTCGTAATGGAATGTGTGGTAGTGTTATATATCCACTTCTCGGCTATATCGCACAAGGTAAATGGAAGAAGACGTAGACGCATAGCATCCACAAAAAGCTGTGAAGTACCCATCATTGCGCATACATTTTCAAATTTCGTGATAAACACGTATGCGTCCTCAGTCTCGAGACCGTGGTATTTGGGTAGAAGGTTGATGTATTGGGGTTTAATTTCAAAATTTTCCCCGTTGGCTGGTGGAATGGATAAGCAGGTCGAAAGAGGACCTCGCATAGGATAGCACCTCTCTTAGAGAGAGATGCGGGGTGGATTCTGCGCACCAACGGACGGCGGCAGAGTAGTGGTAAAGAAGTTTGATGGAGACGGATCCATCGATGTGGGTGTGGTGGTGGGTAAAGAAAAGGTAAATGTAGAAATACCGACTTTTGGGTCGATCGGGGGAACGCGGACAAGACGGGCACTAGAATCCCGTGTCCAGCTTATCTTGCACTAAAAAGGGTTAGTACAAGTGGCAGCGTGACTTATAATTAGGGGAATGAATGAATGTGTTGGTGTTTGTTTTAAAAAATGGATGGATTTTTGAAAAAAATGATGCGAGCACAACAAATGCAACAAGCAATACCCTAAAATCTAGTGGTCACCTAGGTCCGGCTCTAGACCGCTCCTAACTGCCAAAAGACAAGTCGCAGGATAAAATCCTCCACTGTCTCTTTGTCCCCCTGTGGCCAGGTAAGTGCCAGGTAAGTGGGAAGGTACTCCACTACGTAAGTAGTGGGCCTAATTAATAACCACTAGCCTTCGACACACTTGCCTTAGACACCACAAGAAAACGCGGATAAGCAATGAATTACCCACGGCCTTCCTTTGTCCTAAGTGAGTGCGACGGTCCTTAGAGTCATCTCTAGATATTTTTTAGTTAATGAGGGTCAATGCGGATGCAAATTTTGCGATTTTTGGGGCATAGGAAGGGTAATGAACTCCCCACCTAATCTGGATTTGGCCGTGCCCCTTAATATCCGTATTAGTATGCAAACAACCAAGAACCAAAAACACGCACAATTTTATTTTGCTTTTTGTGGCGCTGCGATTTTTGCAAAGAAACCTGCAGAAAATTGTTATTTGGAGCAGACAGAGAAGGAGATAAGAAAATTAGAGACTTACAGAGGAAATTTCATGCAGCGAAGCCTTCACCAAGGCGCGGAACCGCGGCAATAGAGGGCATAAACCGCGGAAGGGCGGCCGTAGGTGCCGTTCACTGTACAAGTTTTTCACAACAATCTGCTGTTAACTCGTTGAGCTCTCTGGAAATGGCTGAAAAAAATTTCACTTTCTCCACAGCTCCCAGAATTCCTCGCAATAAAATCACAACACACGTTTAGATTTTGTGCGAATTTTGATCACAAAATTATAATAGAATAAATCTTTCAATTCAAATTTCAATATAGAACGAATTAGCACGCGATCCCCGGCAACGGCGCCATTTGATTGATGAGATTTCGGATTGTGTAGTATGAAAATTGGAAAGAAATCACAACCAAAAATATTTGACCGCAATCAATAACGGTGTCGGTTTGTAGCGCGTTAGTAAGTGCGGATCGTCCACAGGGATTGTGTGATTCGTTCGTATTTTGTTTTGTTTGAATCAAAAATTTAATAAAAAAGAAAAGCGAAAATGATTCAAGATTTATATTGATGAATTTCAAGAATCAAAGTCTAATCAAGAATCAAGAAAACGATAAACATCAAGAATCAAGTATCGATAGAATTCCAATCAATTTAGATTTTAAGATTTGAAGTAAAGCTCGTAGAAATCGATTAGATAGTAGATATGAAGAAGATTCAAGAATACGATTTCTTATCCATTAACAAGTTGATACTAAATCGATGTAGATTCATCGAGGATCAAGGATCTTGCGAAGAATTAAGGTTCCTCATCCTATCCTTTGTCCATTCGATGAATCACATTCACTAGATAGCTTCTAGGAAATCGAATGATCGATCGTTGATCTCTAGATCGTGCGAAAAGAATCAAGAACGCATTCGCATCGATCTAGATCATCGATCATTCGATTTTCAAGAATTTACAATTGTTATAAGACTTAAGAAACGCTAAAGATTCATCAACATCATCATTCTACAATCGTTTCGATTCCTCCACGAGCGGAGTTTTACTCAAGCATCATCATGAAGAATACATTCAAGAATTGAATAAGAATCATAATGCTCGAATTGAAAATAAGCAAGTTTAATGAATCTTCACCTTTATTTATTCCACAGATTGTTACACATTGCTCAAGACTACAAGAATTTGAGAAGGAACAAGATTGTTGAATCTAGCGTTGCATCGGCACCTTGAGTCGTGGATCGGCTTGGATCTCGTGCTCCGTTGAAGTCCGGCTTCGCTTCTAAAGGATTGTTGAAGACTTGCTTTGTTAGAACTCAAAGGATCTTGGATTTGGTTTCTTGATTAGGGTTAGGGTTTCGCACAAGTCGTGTCACTCAACTTGTGGATGGAAGATGAAGAGAGAATGATGAGAAATTGAACTAATGATTGATTTTCAACAACCAAAAATTAGCCATTAACCCTAGATCTAGGCTCCTTTTTATAGACTTCCAAAACCCTAGATCTAGGATTCAAAATTTGAATTTCCTTCCAAAAGTTTGTTATAAGGAGAGGCTTCTAGAAGTAGTTTATTAGAGGGAGCTTCTAGAACTAGTTTGTTAGTAGTTTGATTAGCTTAATCAAGATTAGCTTAATTAATCATCCTTGCTGATCTGGCAGAAGCATCGAGAGTAATATGGAATTTGACATATCTTGTTGAGATGTGTGCACTGAAATAGGAGTTATGCACTGAAAATGGAGTGCTGATGTGGCAGAGATGCGGCGGATCCGCGGCACGTGCCTCCTTATGCCGCGGATCCGCGGTCACGTGAGGGACTCAATGTGCCAAATTTCTTCAGATGCTTTGGGATGCCTTTGGGATAGTTATCTGATATGTTGATTCTCAAAGTTCCTTCTTCATTACTACAAGATCTCTATCCTTTGAGTTGGCGTATTTTATCAGCATTATTTTTACAATCTTTTCCTTTCTTCTGGAATTTCCTGCACACACTTCGAAACACATGTTGCGCTACACAAGAATGATGCAATGCCATGAAATATAGTCAATTTCCCTTAAAGTGCCGGTTTTAAAGTCTAACACATGCAATCTGATATTTTATGACTGTTTTGCTAATATGTGCTATATGAATGCCGAACAGCTCTAGATGAATGCAATTGATAGGGAAATTGCCGTGTTAAAAATGCAGTATTTTCGACTGATCAGGTGGTCCATTCATTTTATTGAAAGGGGATGCCTCGCTTCAGGTTTTGGCGGGTAACTTGCCGCGCCCATAGGGGTCTAGGATTTCATTGCACAGGCTATCCACACGACCAAGGGAACGTCGGGTTTCAGTAGCGGCTCTATGAAACCCGGGGATTCCAGATATCTGTATTGTTCTGTGATGCTTACTACATTTCTGTGATGTTGCATTTTATCTCGCCTTGAGCGATTATTATATATATATATATACTAGTAGATGTTGTATATGTTTTACACCCGCGCTAGTCCAGTCCCCGCTCTGTCGTTAGTTAAGTAACCTAACGGGTGATGACAGGACCTAGTGGCGAATGCGGATGGCATATACGTACATCGTATTTTCTTTCTTTTGTGGTGTGATCAATTGATGGGACTGCATTGATTCGGATCAATGCAAGCTAAACAAACCTATTCTGATGTTGTTGGAACAATTTTCAAAAAAAGCTGTTATTGCTAGGACGTTCTCTTTTGTTTTGCACAGTGGTATTCGGTTATGAATATCCAGCACCTCAGTCGACGAGGCAAGGGCTGAGATCCCTACACCGGGAGTGACCCCTTGGACAGAAGTTTGCGTCAGGGTAATAACTTCACTATAGCCGATTACCTTTTGCTTTGCATCGTGGTATTCAGTTGGAATATCCTGCACCTCACTCTACGGGGAAAGAGCCGAGATCCCTTCACCAGGAGTGACCTCTTTAGCAAAGGTTTTCGCCACTATATTTTTATAAAAGCTATCCGGTTCCTTCAACAATATCAAGTTCATTACGCTAAAGGTTTTTCGCCAAAAACCAGTCGTAGCCCTCCGTCATTTCAGATTAGTATTGCTTAGTATTCGTGCTACGTATGTCGTGCTCAGCCGAGGCGTAGTGTGCGGTAGCTCTGTAATACTTTTCTGTCTCATGGATATGTGATTGGTTAGGACAGTAGTACGGTCATTTTGGCTCAGTCAAGGACTCATGCGGGTGGGTCTAATGCAATCAAGATAATGACGGGTTGAACTTGACTAGGATCCTTTGATATGTTGGCTCAGTCAAGGTCACTTGGGTCCTAGGGGTAAAAATCACATCGGGAGTTTCTAAAGAAACTGAAACTTGCGAGGCATGCGCATACCTTCTGGAGTGTGATAACGTGAGTGGATTCCGTCACGTTATCATGCGATGATAGTTGGATCCCGATTCCCACTGATGAGTTGGTTTACTCCTCGGGTGATCCCGACTAATTCTTCTTTCAGGTTTGGAGGAGAATTTGAGGATACAGTGGTAGGTTTCCTGATTAGATAATTGATAACCATTCTTATCTAGGTTTGAGTGCACGCTGAGTGTTTCTTTTCTCTCTCTCTTTGGCAGCGACCATGGCCCTACCCTTGACTATGACTCAGTGAACAAGATTAACCGAACCTTCTTAAACACTGGCTTTTGGATTGTCAGAGTTGCAAACTTCATTGCCACTCCTACTTTTTCCCTTTTCTCCATAACACCCCATATTACTACTAACATCCACTTCCATTGGATAAAACCATCGTATGGTTATATACAAACTCGAAGGAACTTCTTCCAGATTCGAGGATGGTTTCCGGTTCTAGAGAAAATGAATAGTACTATTCAGTTGTCTTTTCCTTTTACCATCACTCAGGTTGCGAGTGCTCCTTGGATTAGAACGGTACACCTATTATGCTAATTGGATAGTCTTCTTCCAAACCATAGGTAGGTGCCAAACGGTGGGGAATGAAGAAAACCAATTAGCCTAACGGTGGTGTACAGAAGGTATTAAGTAAAGACAAATAAAGAGATTAGAAGAGGGCAAAGTAAAATGCGACTGCTATTCACGACCATACCAAATATTTCATCTCCACTCCTGCTTCACCTCTGTATTTCTCCAGGACGCACCGTATCACTACGAACATCCACAGTTTATTGGATACTCCATCGTATGGTTATATACGAACTCGAAGGAACTTGTTCCAATTCGGGGATGGATTCTGGTTCAGGAGAAATAGGAATAAGGTTTTATTCAGTTGTCTTTTATCTTTACCTTCTCTCGGGTTGCGAGTGCTCCTAGGATTAAGACAGTACACCCATTATGCATAATGGATAGTTTTCTTCCAAACCATAGGCTGGTGCCGAACGGTAGGGAAGGAAGAAAACCATTTAGCCTAAAGGGGTGTACAGAAGGTAACGACTAAAGACATATAAAGGGATTTGGAGAGACGGCGAAGAAATATACGGTTATAGTTGTGAATCTGATAATGGAAGAGGCATTACTAGAAATACCCGGATACCCCTTCGAAATATTTACATGTTTCAGTTTCACTGTGTACTATTAATAGAAAACTGATTTCCCAATTAGCCCATGGTCCAGGGTATGTATTTACCAGGTTTTATTCTCACATCTGTATGGTTTTACAGATAATGAGTGGGAGTAAGTTATTGGGAATTGGGTGATAATCCTCATTATATCGGGATTTGTAAGTCCGCGGGGGCGCCCCGGCCGTCAATCCGACGCCGGAAACGCGGAAACAAAAACTTTGCAAACTAGCAAACCGGCACCACCGCGCACTTTTCACCCGGATCGGGCCATTAACCTAGAAACTAGCAAACTAGAAAAGAGTAGGGAAGCTATACCAAGCGATCCGTGTCCTTCGGTCTTTGTCTCCACTCCGATCTCCCGCGGAATCTCCGTCCGTCACGTCCTTGTCGGAAAGGGCACCACGTAGCCGGAATCTTTTACGGGCTCCCACCTCTGGACCGAGGCAACTCGGGCGTGAAGTTGGCTAGCCGACGCGTCCAAGGTTTGCTGCAGACAAGTGTAGAAGCTTGTCTCTTTTGGGGTTATGAGGTTGCCATGGTGAAATGGAGGTGAAGAAATCAACTATGGAAATGAGCTTAGGAATTTGGTAGCATCAAAGATGAGATGAAACATTTTCCCTCATACAAAAATGAAGCTCTCACCTCTCCTTCAATATGGCCGGCCCCTTTTGGAAATATGGTGGAGAATAAAATCAAGAAGGGAGGTGAGTGTTGGATAGCTCAAAGGTGACCATAACCAAAAGCAATGATAACCATATCATATCAACATTCATCTCATTTCTAATCACAAATAAAGCAAACAATGGATGGAAAAAGAATCTCATCATGATGCCACATGATGCAAGAAAACCCCTCCACAAAATGTTATTTGCACACATGCAAATAACCCCCTCCATCGGAAAGTCTGGCCGTGAAGGAACAAAAGAAAACCGGCCGGAACGGAATGCAAACTGGCAACTTCAGAAAACTGATCCCGTAATAAATTACAAGAAAACCCCACTACTGCACATACATGCCCGCATTTGCATTCCCACGAACAAAAATGCAAAGAGACAATATCTACACTATCTAATACTAGGATCCGGCTTAATCCAAAGCCGGCTAGTAAAAACCGTCCGATCACGATCCGTGCAATACCGCACGTATCTGATCGAACCTTGCCATATCTCCATACGGCCTCTACAGCGTTTCGCCCGAAACTTGAGTAACTGTGTGGGTGGTGGACTCTAAAGACTCGTCAATACTATGGCTGTGGATTTAACCACTAGCACGTCAGAGGTATTAGCCATACGTGACGGGCTACCAGCTATTGACCAAAAGGGACATCGATGCACGAACTCATCCTGACACCCTACTGAGCCTGTCAGTGACAATATCTATACAGTCCGGTCCGTTCGTCTATGAGTATCGCATGGCGGGCCTAGGGGGTTGGTAAAAGTCAGACCCCCAAAAGCGGTACAAGTCGTGTCGGAGTGTAGCCCAGAACACCCTGAGATACTACTGGAATACCTACCAGTAAATCTCCTGCCTTGGCCGAGGGCTTTGTGTAATGGCTCTCCTAGACACAGCGCGACCTCACCCCCAATACCGGGAGAGACGAACCCCTGCAGATCCGCTCACTGCCTCCATGTGGCTCGGGACTGTACCCAACTAAAACCTGTTTGCACGACTCTTTTGAGCCGTGGTAGGGTAGTAATGAAAGTACAGTGGGAACTCACACGAGACAAATGACGATCTCAGGTCGATGAACTAACCTGTATACATGTCACCAGGGAACTGCTATCTGACGTCTGGTATTATCCCAACTAGCAGGTTCCCGGCGAGTCCTGTCCGGTGTACTCATAACCTAATGAGCACCTGTATACATCTTAGGTGAACCAACTGACACCAGTGGCTTGTGAGACCGGCCACTTCCCCTCGTCGGGGTCTCGACCGTATACACTAGTCTACTCTGGAGAATCGATGCCCTGTCTCGAAACTCCCACGACTAGGGACCTTTTAAGGATGTGCTTATAGACTCCAGCTCTCACTTATATGATCGCCCTCATACTGCTGGTAGTCAAGCAAGAATCCTAGGGGCTCTATCAACGTGCAATAGCGACTCGTAAGGTCACCTAAAGCAGTACACGATGATAAAGGTAAACCAGATAGCATACTATCATCTTGAGTAAGACTGTCCTACTGGGATAGGTCCTCCCTCAATCATTGCAATCACGTGCCTGTGATCCAATAATTGACTCTGAGGGCACTATCTCCAACAATCTCCCACTTGCACTCAAGGCTAATTATTGCGATGTCGCATAATCACAGCCCGTGTGATACCGAACACCCAACTTCTCTACTAGTCAGTCTCACAAAGCTCGTTTGCGAAACTATTGCGTTCGAGAAATAGCCTCAGTGAGTGGATCCGCTATGTTGTTTCTTTCTATGTCTCTCTTTATCTCAAGTTCGCGGAGAAAGCCATCTCCCGAAATGAGCAATACCTGTCTTAGAATGTTTCTGGATGTCTGATGGGACCTAGCTCATAAATAAACTCCAAATCCAAACTTCTTAGACTGTATCGTCAACTGAACTTAATCAGTATCCCGCGCCATGCCTCCCTCAGTATCCGCCTGGACCACCTGTCCAAAATACTGCCCCTCGTCAGAGGGAAAACTATAACTCTGACAGCCACTCTGCCATCCAGGTCACCTTGGAAGCCTGGAATGATAACTGTCTCCCGAAGGAGAAAGCTGCTATCATATCCCTAGAACATCAACTTATGTTCTAAAACTGCTTCCGACTGTTTCTCCAGGATTGGATCAATATCAACTTATTGCACCTACTGCAAGAACAACATCTGGTGTGGTACTTGACATCTCATGATTGACTCAATTGCCTAAGCAAGTGATCTGTCAATCATGCGTATCCCTCTCCCCTTTAGTCTGTAAGACACCTTTAGAGAGGGTGACTCCATCACCTGCAGGTACACCACCATGCCAGGAGTCGTCCATTCTAAATACTCATAGAATGCTGTCAAGGCACCCAGATTAGGAAACCACCTAAATCTAGATCTAAAACCATAGATCCAGTAACCAGAATGTACGATATAAGATCCAATTCCTATGTGGAGAAACTACGGTGCGACAACCGAAGTATAACCGATCGTAGTATAGGAATTTCACTTCCTACTCTGTGTATGTCATCCAAATACCAGGACATCACACCCTACCACCTTCTTAACAGATCTATCCCCTATTCTGATGAAGTCAAACCTATGACTGTCACGTCAGAAATAGATGATCTATCTCCGCTATATCTGCTATAGTCTATAAATAGGCATAAGCTAACTGTCCACCAATGCTTCCGCTGCTCCCACTGACTACGACAACCCTCTGGCAGAGTCATATAGACGTACACTTCTAAAGCTAGTTCAGAACGATGCTATACATCCTCCTGCCGGGTCTCACAGTCTGGAACAACAGCAATGGCAAGTCTGGGTAAACAAGAACCTCCCTGTCACCGTCCTTGAGGCTACCGGAGTACCTCTCGGGTGCCTGAGGTTACCCACCACAACTGCGGAGTGGCTAATGGAATGTCAAACCAGATTGAATCTTTAGGTTCTTATCAAATCTTCAGTAATCGTTTGCGGTTCTGGAATCACTTCCAGCTCTACCATATTCCCACTATTGTTTTCTGAAGAAAAAAAATTTATTAAAACTGTGGCGAGTCAAGAACAATATCACTATTGATCTTCTAGATGGTAGAAAGTCAACCCTCGTCATAGCCCGGGTCAACCCACAAACAGCCATTACAGAAACGTGCCTTGAGTTGTCCAGTGTCTGGTTTTAAGCATGAGCCGGACAACTCCCCGTATCTTAACAATGTCAAGATATGAACTGTTCTATATCCAATACAGAAACAGAGGCATTGATTTAATTGAACTAGATTCAAATCATGCAGCTGTCTCCAGTGCATGTTAACTGAATGGAAAGAGGCCGATCAGCGTTACTCAATTTAGGAGTGGTTCCAATTATGAGTAACCTGAAAGAGAAGCAAGTTCTCTTAACCATTACTATCAACTGAATACCATTCACAAGTATCTACATCTTCGAATATAGTACGAGGACTAACCCCTCTGTCCTAATGGACACTGGACAATATACAATACTCTGTACAAGTCCCTTGAGTCTAGTGACTCATTCACTGTGTGTCGTAGGTTGAAAACTGTACTATGGTTATGAAGAATTACACCGCCGTTTAATGCTCCTTACCTAACCATCCACTGATATAGGCAAATGTCATGGACATAATCTCAAAAAGGTATATCTCACTCTATTAAAATAGATGTACAGATATATCAATTTGAAATTGGTGCACAAGAACGGATATTCAAAACCAAATATTTGCCGACCGGCAAACAACCCAGGTGGCTTCCTCAAATATCACCAATTACAACGAATCCTGATATAATGAGGATGGTCACCTAATTCCTAATAACTTACTCCCACTCATCATCTGTAAAACCATACAGATGTGAGAATCATACCAGGTAAATACATACCCTGGAGCAAGTGTCTAATCGGGAAATTAGTTTTCTATTAACAGTATACAGTGAAACTGAAACATTGAAATGTTTCGATGGGGTATCCTGGTATTCCTAGTAATGCCTCTTCCATTATCCAGATTCACAACTATAACCGTATAATTCTTTGCCACCTCTCCAAATCCCTTTATATGTCTTTAGTCATTACCTTCTGTACACCCCTTTAGGACAAATGGTTTTCTTCCTTCCCTACCGTTCGGCACCAGCCTATGGTTTGGAAGATGACTATCCAATAAGCATAATGGGTGTATTGTCCTGATCCTAGGAGCACTTGCAATGCGAGAGAAGGTGAAGATAAAAGATAACCGAATAAACCTTATTCCTATTTCTCCTGAACCAGGATCCATCCCCGAACTGGAACAAGTTCCTTTCGAGTTCGTATATAACCATACGATGGATTATCCAATAAACTTGGGATCTTCGTAGTGATACGGAGTGTCCTGGAGAAATACAAAGGTGATTTAGGATTGGCGAAGAAATACTTGGTTTGGTCGTGAATAGCAGTCGCAATTTACTTTGCCCTCTTACTAATCCCTTTCTTTGTCTTTACATAATACCTTCTGTACACCACCGTTAGGCTAATTGGTTTTCTTCATTCCCTACCGGTCGGCACTTGCCTATGGTTTGGAAGAAGACTATCCAATTTGCGTAATAGGTGTACTACTCCTAAACCAAGGAGTACTCACAACCTGAGAGAAGGAAAAAAGGAACAGACAACTGAATAGTCCTATTCATTTTCTCCAAAACCGGAAACCATCCTCGAATTCCTTCGAGTTCGTATATAACCATACGATGGTTTTGTCCAATGGAAGTGGACGTTCGTAGTAATACGGGGTGTCCTGGAGAAAAGGGTAAAAGTAGGAGTGGCAATGAGTTTGCAACTCTGACAATCCAAAAGCCAGTGTTAAGAAGGTTCGGTCAACTTGGTCACTGAGTCATAGTCTAGGGTCGGGTCAATGGTCGCTGCCAAAGAGAGAGAGAGAAAAGAAACACTCAGCGTACACTCTAAACTAAATTAGAATGGTTATCACTTTATCTAATCTGGAAACCTCCCACTGTAACGTCAAATTCTTCCCCAAACCTGAAAGAAGAATTAGTCGGGATCACCCGAGAAGTAAACCAACTCATCAGTGGGAATCGGGATCCAACTATCATCGCATGATAACGTGACGGAATCCGCTCACGCTATCACACTCCAGAAGATATGCGCATATCTGGCAAGTTTCAGTTCTTTTGAAACACCCGATGTGGATTTTTGCCCCATGCTCTTATGACCTTGGCGTGAGGTCAAAATATCATAAGTCACATGTCAAGTTCTACCCGTCATTGTCCAGGTTAATTTGAACCCACCCGTACATACCCTTGACGTAGGCCAAAATAGTAGTACGACTGTCCCAAACCAGCGCATCTATCTATGCAACAGATAAATACCCGGCAGCTACCAAACACTATGCCTTGGCGTGAGGTCAAAATACATAGCTTGAATACTACCGAATATTTAACTGAAATGACGGAGGGCTACGAATGGTTTCTGGCGAAAACCTTTAACGTAATGAACTTGATATCGTCGAAGGAACGGATAGCTTTGTAAAAATATAGTGACGAAAACCTTTGCTAAAGAGGTCACTCCCGGTGAAGGGATCTCGGCTCTTTCCCCGAAGAATGAGGTGCAGGATATTCCAACTGAATACCACGATGCAAAGCAAAAGTAATCGGCTATAATAAAGTTATTGCCCTGACGCAAACTTTTGTCTAAGGGGTCACTCCCGGTGAAGGGATCTCGGCCCTTGCCTTGTCGACTGAGGAGCAGGATATTCTAACTGAATACCACGATGCAAAGCAAAAGAGAACGCCCTTGCAATAACAGCTTTTTGAAAAAGTGTTCCAACAACATCAAATAGGTTTGTTTATCTTGCATTGATCTGAATCGACGCAGTCCCATCAATTGATCACACCACAAAAAGAACGAAAATAATGATGTATGTATATGCCATCCGCATTCGCCACTGGGTCCCGTCATCACCCGTTAGGTTATTTAACTAACGACAGAGCGGGGACTTGACTAGCGTGGATGCAAAACATATACAACATCTACCAGTATATATATAATATATAATTTTCGCTCAAGGCGTGATAAAATGCAACATCACAGAAATGTACAGCATCACAGAATAATACAGATATCTGGGATCCCCGGGTTTCACAGAGCCGCTGCTGAATCCCGACGTTCCCCTTGGTCGTGTGGATAGCCTGTGCAATGAAAATCCTAGACCCCTACGGGCGCGGCAAGTTACCCGCCAAAACGTGAAGCGAGGCAGCCCCCTTCAGCAATGTGAATGGACTACCCAGCACTTCACGGAATCCGGTAACTTGGGCACCCTTCCTGGGTCAACCTGTACCCCCTACGAGTGCGGAGAATAGCCCGCCAATTCTAGAGTAAAGCCCCCTCCGTCTCAACGCCATGAGATGCGGGCTTGTTGCCCTCTAGAACCCGGCTATCCGTGCACCCCTCCGCGGGGTTATCCTAGTACAGAAAGTAAAAATATACATACAACGGGTACATCGACCTCGACCTGGTCGTGCCCCAAAAGAATAATACAAACAGGCAGTGACGGCAGTCCACATGTCGGACGCTCGCCCCGCAATATCAAATGTACATAATACAACAAAACTGTACTAATACTGCAACCAGGCTATCCCCCACGACCGATCCGCAACAACACAGCACAATCACAGAACATCAACGTGAATGTCACGTTCGCAAATCCGTCTAACCGGGCTATAGCAGTTAGACAGGATTTACCGATCAAGTGACACTCACGGTCACAGATATAATGTAAATACTGTGAACTAATGTGTTTAAACTTTTCGATCGATCAAATTTATCGAAGTGGGCCCCAAGCATTACTGTAGCACATAAAGAGAGTCTAGGCCCAAAAAGAATATTCCAAAAACCCCGTTTTCAACCCAGGAGCTCACTGCAAAAATTTGGTCTAATGAATAGTAAAAATGGCCGCGGAACCGCCGCAAATAAGTGGGTTTGGCCGCGGTTCCGTGGTGGAATAGTGAGATCACGCTACCAAATTTTCACAGAATGCTTAGAATTCCCTGCACATGTCACTGCAATGTACTGAAAAAATTTTGGAGCCAAAAAAATTTCGACAGAAAACTGTGCAAATGAAAATGGGTTTTCGGAAAATCCGTTCGATCGAACATGTAAACACACTAGAACAAGCTAGGCAAGATTAATGGCGTGGCTCTGATACCAATATAAGTCCGCGGGGGCACCCCGGCCGTCGATCCGACGCCGGAAACGCGGAAACAAAAACTTTGCAAACTAGCAAACCGGCACCACCGCGCACTTTTCATCCGGATCGGGCCATTAACCTAGCACCTAGCAAACTAGAAAAGAGTAGGGAAGCTATACCAAGCGATCCGTGTCCTTCGGTCTTTGTCTCCACTCCGATCTCCAGCGGAATCTCCGTCCGTCACGTCCTTGTCGGAAAGGGCACCACGTAGCCGGAATCTTTTACGGGCTCCCTCCTCTGGACCGAAGCAACTCGGGCGCGAAGTTGGCTAGCCGACGCGTCCAAGTTTTGCTGCAGACTAGTGTAAAAGCTTGTCTCTTTTGGGGTTATGAGGTTGCCATGGTGAAATGGAGGTGAAGAAATCAACTATGGAAATGAGCTTAGGAATTTGGTAGCATCAAAGATGAGATGAAACATTTTCCCTCATACAAAAATGAAGCTCTCACCTCTCCCTCAATATGGCCGGCCCCTTTTGGAAATATGGTGGAGAATAAAATCAAGAAGGGAGGTGAGTGTAGGATAGCTCAAAGGTGACCATAACCAAAAGCAATGATAACAATATCATATCAACCTTCATTTCATTTCTAATCACAAATAAAGCAAAGAATGGATGGAAAAATAATCTCATCATGATGCCACATGATGCAAGAAAACCCCTCCATAAAATGTTATTTGCACACTTGCAAATAACCCCCTCCATCGGAAAGTCCGGCCGTGAAGGAACAAAAGAAAACTGGCCGGAACGGAATGAAAACTGGCAACTTCAGAAAACTGATCCCGTAATAAATTACAGGAAAACCCCACTACTGCACATACATGCCCGCATTTGTATTCCCACCGAACACAAATGCAAAGAGACAATATCTACACTATCTAATACAAGGATCCGGCTTAATCTAAACCCGGCTAGTAAAAACCGTCCGATCACGATCCGTGCAATACCGCACGTATCTGATCGAACCCTGCCATATCTCCATACGGCTTCTACAGCATTTCGCCCGAAACTTGAGTAACTGTGTGGGTGGTGGACTCTAAAGACTCGTCAATACTATGGCTGTGGATTTAACCACTAGCACGTCAGAGGTATTAGCCATATGTGACGGGCTACCAGCTATTGACCAAAAAGGACATCGATGAGCGAACAAATCCTGACACCCTACTGAGCCTGTCAGTGACAATATCCATACAGTCCGGTCCGTTCGTCTATGAGTATCGCATGGCGGGCCTAGGGGGTTGGTAAAAGTCAGACCCCCAAAAGAGGTACAAGTCGTGTCGGAGTGTAGCCCAGAACACCCTGAGATACTACTGGAATACCTACCAGTAAATCTCCTGCCTCGGCCGAGGGCTTTGTGTAATGGCTCTCCTAGACACAGCGCGACCTCACCCCCAATACCGGGAGAGACGAACCCCTGCAGATCCGCTCACTGCCTCCATGTGGCTCGGGACTGTACCCAACTAAAACCTGTTTGCACGACTCCTTTGAGCCGTGGTAGGGTAGTAATCAAAGTACAGTGGGAACTCACACGAGACAAATGACGATCTCAAGTCGATGAACTAACCTGTACACATGTCACCATGGAACTGCTATCTGACGTCTGGTATAATCCCAACTAGCAGGTTCCCGGCGAGTCCTGTCCGGTGTACTCATAACCTAATGAGCACCTGTATACATCTTAGGTGAACCAACTGACACCAGTGGCTTGTGAGACCGGCCACCGCCCCTCGTCGAGGTCTCGACTGTATACACTAGTCTACTCTGGAGAATCGATGCCCTGTCTCGAAACTCCCACGACTAGGGACCTTTTAAAGATGTGCTTATAGACTCCAGCTCTCACTTATATGATCGCCCTCATACTGCTGGTAGTCAAGCAAGAATCCTAGGGGCACTATCAACGTGCAATAGCGACTCGTAAGGTCGCCTAAAGTAGTACACGATGATAAAGGTAAACCAGATAGCATCCTATCATCTTGAGTAAGACTGTCCTACTGGGATAGGTCCTCCCTCAATCATTGCAATCACGTGCCTGTGATCCAATAATTGACTCTGAAGGCACTATCACCAACAGGATTCGTTGTAATTGATGATATTTGAGGAAATCGCCTGGGTTGTTTGCCGGAAGGCAAATATTTGGTTTTGAATATCCGTTGTTATGCACCAATTTCAAATTGATATATCTGTACGTTTATTTTTATAAAGTGAGATATAACTTTTTGAAATTATTTCTATAACATTTACCTATATTAGTAGATGGTTAGGTAAGGAGCATTAAACAGCGGTGTAATTCTTCTTAACCATAAGTACAGTTTTCAACCTATGACACACAGGGAATGAGTTATTAGACTCAAGAGACTTATACAGAGTATTGTATGTTGTCCAGTGTCCATGAGAACAGAGGGGTTAGTACTCGTACTATATTCTGTTTACTTGTGACTTCTCTAGTTTTTAGACATGTGTTTCGTAGAGATGCAAGGTCTATGTTTTGAGAAGTTATAGGTATAAGAATAAAGTAGAGAACCAGGCGTTGCAAGTATCAGGATTCTTCAAGGTGATCGAAGATGTAGATACTTGTGTATGGTATTCAGTTGATAGTAATGATTATGAGAACTTAATTCTCTTTCAGGTTACTCATAATTGGAAGTACTGCTAAGTTAAGTAACGCTGATTGGCCTCCTTCCATTTAGTTACATGCACTGGAGACAGTTGCATGATTTGAATCCGGTTCCAATTAAATCAGTGCCTCTGTTTTCTATATTGGATATAGAACGGTTCATATCTTAACGTTGTTAAGGTATGGGGAGTTGTCCGGCTTATGCTTAAAACCAGACTCTGGATAACTAACGGCACGTTTCTGTAATGGCTATTTGTGGGTTGACCCGGGCTATGACGAGGTTTGACTTTCTACCATCTGGAAGATCAATAGTGATATTGTTCTTGACTCGCCACAGTTTTAATAAAAATGGATTTTTTCAGAAAACAGAAGTGGGAGTATGGTAGAACTGGAAGTGATTCCAGAACCGCAAACGATTACAGAAAATTTGATAAGAACCTAAAGCTTCAATCTGGTTTGACATTCCATTGACCACTCCGCAGATTCAATATGGTGGGTAACCTCAGGCACCCGAGGGGTACTCCGGTAGCCTCAAGGACGGTGACAGGGAGGTTCTTGTTTACCCAGACTTGCCATTGCTGTTGTCCAAGACTGTGAGACCCGGCAGGAGGATGAGTATAGCGTTGTTATAAACTAGCTTTAGAAGGGTACGTGTATATGACTCTGCCAGAGGGTTGTCGTAGTCAGTGGGAGTAGTGGAAGCATAGTGGACAGGTAGCTTATGTCTATTTATGGACTAAAGCAGATATAGCGGAGATAAATCATCTATTTCTGATGTGACAGTCATAGGTTTGACTTCATCAGAATAGGGGATGGATCTGTTAAGAAGATAGTAGGGTGTGATGTCCTGGTATTTGGATGACATACACAAAGTAGGAAGTGAAATTCCTATACTACGATCGGTTATACTTTGGTTGTCACACAGTGGTTTCTCCACATGTGAATTGGATATTCTATCAGATATTCTGGTTACTAGATCTATGGTTTTAGATTTAGATTTGGGTAGTTTCCCAATCTGGGTACTTAGACAGCATTCTAAAGGTGTTTTAGAATGGACGACTCCTGGCACGGTAGTGTACCTGCAGGTGATGGAGTCACCCTCTCTAAAGGTGTCTTACAGACTAAAGGGGAGAGGGATGTGCATGATTGGCAGATCACTTGCTTAGGTAATTGAGTCAATCATGAGATGTCAAGTACCACACCAGATGTTGTTTTTGCAGTAGATGTAATAAGATATTGATCCAATCCTGGAGAAACATTCGGAAGTAGTTTTAGAACATAAGTGGATGTTCTAGGGATATGATAACAACAGCCTCTTTCAGGAGACAGTTATTATTCCAGGCTTCCAAGGTGACCTGGATGACAGAGTGACTGTCAGAGTTATAGTTTTCCCTCTGACGAGGGGCAGTATTTTGGACAGGTGGTCCAAGCGGATACTGAGGGAGGCATGTCGCAGGATACTGATTGGTTTCAGTTGACGATACAGTCTAAGAAGTTTGGATTTGGAGTTCATTTATGAACTAGGTCCCATCAGATATCCAGACATATTCTTTGACAGGTATTGCTCATTTCGGGAAATGGCTTTCTCCGCGAACTTGAGATAAAGAGAGACATAGAAAGAAACATCATGGTGGATCCACTAGCTGAGGCTATTCCTCGAACACAATAGTTTCGCAAACGGGCTTTGTGAGACTGATTAGTAGAGGAGTTGGGTGTTCGGTATCACACGGGCTGTGAGTATGCGACATCGCAATAATTAGCCTTGAGTGCAAGTGGGAGATTGTTGGATATAGTGCCCTCAAAGTCAATTATTGGATCTCAGGCACGTGATTGCAATGATTGAGGGAGGACCTATACCGGTAGGACAGTCTTACTCGAGATAATTGTATAATATCTGGTTTATCTCTATCATCGTGTACAGACTTTAGGTGACATTGTGGTTTACTATTACACGTTGATGGAGAATAGTATGCTACCATGGTTTGTCTTCATCATCGTATACTCCTTTAGGTGACCTTACAGGTCGCTATTGCATGCTGAAAGAGCCCTTAGGATTCTTACTTGACGACCAGCAGTATAATGGCGATCATATACGTGGGAGCTGGGGTCTATAAGCACATCCTTAAAAGGTCCCTTGTCGTGGGTGTTTCGAGACTGGGCATCGATACTCCGTTAGTAGACTAGTGTATACAGTCGAGACCCCGACGAGGGGAGGGGGCCGGTCTCATAAGCCATTGGTGTCAGTTGGTTCACCTATGATGTATACAGGTGCTCATTGGGTTATGAGTACACTGGACAGGACTCGCCGGGAATATGCTAGTTGGTATTATACTTAGCGTCAGATAACAGTTCCCTGGTGACATATGTATAGGTTAGTCCGTCGACTTGAGATCGTCATTTGTCTCGTGTGAGTTCCCACTATGCTTTGATTACTACCCTACCATGGCTCAAAGGAGTCGTGCAAACAGGTTTTAGTTGGGTACAGTCCCAAGCCACATGGAGGCAGTGAGCGGATCGGCAGGGGTTCGTCTCTCCCGGTATTGGGAATGAGGTCGCGCTGTGTCTAGGAGAGCCATTACACAAAGCCCTCGGCCGAGGTAGGAGATTTACTGGTAGGTATTCCAGTAGTTTCTCAGGGTGTTCTGGGCTACACTCCGACACGACTTGTGCCGCTTTTGGGGGTCTGTCTTTTACCAACCCCCTAGGCCTGCTATGCGATACTCATAGACGAACGGACCGGACTGTACGGATATTAGTTACTGACAGGCTCAGTAGGGTGTCAGGATGAGTTCGCTCATCGACCTCCCTTTTGGTCAATACCTGGTAGCTCGTTACGTATTGCTAATACCTCTGACGTGCTAGTGGTTAAATCCACAGCCAAAGTATTGACGAGTCTTTAGAGTCCCCCACAGACAGTTTCTTAAGTTTCGGGCGAAACGTTGTAGAGGCCATATGATATATGGAAGTGTTCTGTTAGTGTATAAGCCCTAGGGGCCATTATTGTATCATACTAGCTTGTATATTACTTAATGGAAGCTTGGGATATTCACAGTTATATAACAGTCTTGTTAAACATGGTAGTATGCTACTTGGTTTTATCTATCTTAATATGTGAGTATACGTATTGATAGAGCCTTTAGGATCTTGCTTGACTACCAGCGTTGTGATGGCAGTCACACTAGTGGGGGCTGGGTAGTCTACAAGCACATCCTTTTCCAGGTCCCTAGTCATAGGATTATCGAGAAAGGGCATCGATACTCCGGAGTAGACTAGTGTGTACGCTTCTCATCCTAGTTGGGGAGATGGTCTGTCCCACAGCCGTTTTTACGTCACACTGGAGATAGTATACAGGTGCTCGTTGGGTTACGCGTACACCGAACAGGACTCGCAGGGAACTGTTGGTTGGTATTATACCCATCGTCAGTTAACAGTTCCCCGGTGACATGAGTACAACATAGTCCGCAGACTTGACACCGCTACTTCGCCTCGAGTGTGTCCCACTGTTCTTAGATTGCTACCCTACCACGGCTCAAAGGAGTCGTGCAAACAGGTAGCAGTTGGGTGCAGTCCCGAACACTTGGATGCAGTGGCAGTTAGATAGGATTCGTCTCTCCCGGTATTGGGAGTTGATATCGCGCTTTGTTAGAGAGCCATTACGCAAAGTCCCTGGCCAGGGCAAGCGAGATTTACTGGTAGGTTCCAGTAGTTTCTCAAGGTGTAAAGGGCTTCACTCCGACACGACTTATACCGCTTTTAGGGGACTGACGCTTGCCGCCCCCTAGGCCCAATATGCGATAGTCATAGACGAACAGACCGGACTGTACGGAGATTGTCACATCAGGCTCAGTATGAGTTCGGATGGGTTTCCTCATCGGCCTTCTTATCGACATCTACCTGGGGACCGTTACGTACAGTTAGTGCCGTTTGCGGTCTGTGGTTAAACCCACTGCCAGCATAGTAGTCGAGTCTTTAGAGTCCCACACAGAGAGTTTCCCTGCTCCAGGCGAAACGATATAGAGGTCGTATGGTTTTACGACAAAGGTTCGGACGCATACGTGTGTTAACGCACGTACGACGTTCGGACAGTTTTTACTAGCCGGCTTTGGTTTAAGCTACATTCTAGTATCGGATTATTGGATTTATACAGTCTAAAGTTTTTCCGTGTTTTCACGGATAGGAGGGGCGTTCTCGTAATTTGGCGGGAAGCTTCTAGAAGGATGATGACTTGGGGGTTTAGGTGGCATTTGCATTTATTGTTTTAATGACTCATATGTGTGATTCATCCTTGGAGTTAATGCTTCATTTATTGAACTAATGACTCATGAGATGAATCACTCATATGAATAAATGAAGGATGATGATTAATCATTTTATTTATTTATTTTGATAAATCATTATGCTTTATATATTCAAGAAAGATCATTATCTCATTCTCATTCTCTTGCTCACCTTCTCTCTCCTCAAGCTCTCTCTCTTCAAACCCTAATCCTCCCCTCTCATGTGTTGAGATCAAGGATTAGATAGACTAATTAATCCATAACCTCACTCTATATCACCTAGGTACCTTTGATTAGCAACTAAAGAAACCTAGTTACCTCAAGATTTGAGGTGAAGCTTGGAATAGAAGCTCTCGGGTGGATCGTCTATTACGTAGAGGAGGCCAAGGAGGAGGTGGATAACGAAAAGACGAAGGACTAGGTTCACTAGGTATAATCTCTTTTCGCAATAGTTAGCAACTCCTATGTATATGTTAGTTATAGTTTATTAAAGATTCTTCCGTTAGTCGATGCTAACTCAAAGAACAAGATTGTTTTTCATTATTCCGCCTCCCCGCAACTCGTGGGGTATTGTACATCGACTTAAAGTGGTATCAGAGCCTCGCTAAACAATAATTAACTCAATAGCAAAGTCATAAGAATTTCGAACGCAAAACGAACCGGAAAAAACATCGAAATCATATTGTTTCTGTCGAATTTAAAATGAGGTCTAAAATTTATTCAGGGGCCTCTAAAATTACAAGCAGGGAATTTTAAGGTTACTGGAGAAAAATGTGTTCATGAATCGGCCAAACAGCCATGGAACCGCGGCCGATCCCACCGATCCGCCATGGATTCGCGGCCGAGTTGAAGCCGATTCAACCCAGTTCTCCCCAGTAACTCTTCTGGGATGTTTTTCACTTTTCTGGAATGTTTATTTTCATCTCAAGTCTTAGGTGCACAGAGAAGTTTTGGAGTAGAATCTAATGTGTTTGCTCGATTGAAATTATACGATGTTTGCTAATTAGATTATATCTTTGAACTGTATAATGTGTTCGTAAACCTCCCCTAACTGCTAGTATGTCGGTTGGCAGGGGATTGCACATTTCTGTAATGATTTAACTGTTTGTGATTATGAACTTGATTGGATTGTTGTGATGATTAGCCGGGGTTTGAGATGGGTTTTTATATTCATTCATTCGATGTAATTGTAATATGTTGTAATATTATTTGGCGGGGCACATCCAGGTTGCGGTTGTAGCCACCGTTGTATTATTTCATTTTACTGTTTTTGCTCCTAGGATAGACCCAAGGTGGGGTGCACAAACTACCGGGTACTTTGAAGTGTTTAGTAGCCTACTCATGTTGTTGAGGGAGACCGCTTCACTTCAGGTACTTGGCGGGTAGTTTGCCGTACCCGTAGGGGTTTAGGGTGGGGTAATGGCTATTCATCACAACTATGTAATCCGTCTTTCGTTGCAGGCTCAGAAGAAATGCGGATTGCTTGCATATCCAATAATGTTCATCTATGATCTGGAATGCCTATTATTGCGTCTGACGAATGTACAATATCTATATATGATAGCTATTTAGACGTCACTTATGTTTTACACCCGCGCTAGCCCAGCCCCCGCTCTGTCGTTAGTTAAGTAACCTAACGGGTGATGACGGGACCCAGTGGCGAATGCGGATGGCATAAGAGGACGTTCTATTTTCGTTGTTTTCTGCAATAATAGGTTAATGATGGGACGCATTATATTAATGCAAGGAAAATAAACCAAAGTTGAATCGTTGGAACAGTTTAAAAGAAACCACTCGGTTATTTTAAAACAGAGGATATTTTTAAATTTGTGGAGCTTTAACCACTCCTTTTAAAAAGCTATCAGGTTCCTTCGGTCATATCAAGTTCACTACGTTCACGGTTTCGCCAAAACTATTCATAGCCCTCCGTCATTTCATTTGGGTATTCAGTAGTATTCAAGGTATGTATTCTGGCTAAAGTCAAGGCATAGTGTTTGGTAGCTGCTGGATATTCATTTGTTGCATAGATAGATGAGTTATTTTGGGACAGTCGTATTATCATTTGACCAAATTCAGGGGTATTTACGGATGGGTTCAAATTAACAAGATACTGATGGGCAGAACTTGACATGTGACTTATGACATTTTGACCAAAGCCATGGTCATAAGAGCATGGAGCAAAAATTTAAATCGGGAATTTCTAAAGAAACTGAAATTTGCAAAGAGATGCATACCATTTAAAGTGTCATGAATGTTGGTAGGATTCTTTCAGCATTATCACACGATGATATTTGGATCTCGATCCTACTGTGAGTATATGCTACTCATCTGGAGATTCGTCACTTAACGATCAATGCTATAAACCAAGTAGGTGCCGAGAAAGGTGTCAGCGGGGCTACGTCCCCAGAGAAAAGAGGTTATTTAATTAAGGAACTTCGCGAAAGCATTGGAAAACCTCCCTCGAAGTTTTGACACTGGCCTGGCTGAACGGTTAAGCAAGTATTGTACGGTGAGAATAGTCCTGGCTAGTTCTTCCTTTTTGGTTTGAGGAGGGATTCGAAAAACAGTGGGAGCAATCCAGTTTAGATAAACTAAAAACCACTCTAAACTTGCAAGAGTATCATGCTAAACTGTTCTCTCTCTCTCTCCTAATTGCAGTGACCCTGAAAATGACTGGACTTAAGTTACTATTAGAAAAAAATATGCTGACAGGGCCAAACTATAAAGATTGGCTGCAGAATGTCAAAATGGCTTTGACCTATGACAGATTGGGGTATGACCTCACCACTAAGGCACCTGCAGTCCCAAGTCCCAAATCCGGTAATGCGGATAAGGAAATCCGCAAAACCTGGGATTTAGATTGCGCGAAGGCCAAGTGCATCGTGCTTGCCTCAATGAATAATGAACATCCGAGGAGGCACGAGGATATGGATCTAGATGCCATATTTCTCCATACAAAGGAACTTTATGGAGAGCAATCTCGTATAGCAAGATACGAGACCTCAAAGAACTTGTTTCGAGTGAGCTTGGCCGTCGGATCATCGGTAGGAGAACATGTCCTAAAGATGATTGGCTATATTGAAGAGCTCGCAGACCTTGGGACGACTTTGGATAATGAGCTCTATACAGACTTGATTCTCCAGTCCCTTCCTTCCAGCTACACCCAGTTTATTCTGAATTTCAACATTCAAACAAAAGAAGTTGAACTTCCAGAACTCCTTAACATGTTGAGGAGTGCAGAGGGCACCTTGCAGAAGGCAAGGGAAACACCCGCTATGTTTGTTAGCGGTGCTTCTTCTTCCGGGTCCAAGGCTAGGACCAAAGGAAAGAAGAAGAAGGCCGCCACCAAACCTAGAGGAGGTGTTAGTAAGGTGGGAGCGAAGGGAAAGAAAAAGATTGCGGTGCCAGTAGTGGCCCAGGATGAGTGCTTCCATTGTCATAGGAAAGGGCACTGGAAGAAAGATTGCAAGGCGTGGAACGCCAAGAACCAGGAACCGAAGCAGGCTGTGGCTTCGACTTCAGGTGTGTTTGTAATTGAGAATTGTCTGTCAATCAACTCTACTTCCTGGGTATTAGATACCGGATCAGGATCTCATATATGCAATTCATTACAGGCACTGAGAAACCTAGAGTGCTGAAGGGTGGTGATATGACCCTAAAGTTTGCTAGCGTGGGAACTGTGTCCGTCGGGGATTATCACCTGGGATTGACGACGGGACATATTTTGGTTTTACATAACTGTTTTTGTATACTAGTTTAACGTGTAATATCATATCTGTTTCTTTGTTATCAAATAAAGGTTATGATTTCACGTTTGTAAGCGATGTTGTTAACATCCACCTTAATCATAGCTTGATTGGGTCCGGTACACTGGATAACGGTATATATGTCTTAAACCAACTCTAGATTTTCAATGTCCAGAACACACTAAAAAGAATGTCTCCAGATACAAATAAGGCTTTCTTATGGCATTGTAGACTAGGTCACATCAATGAGACAAGGTTAACTAAGTTACATAGAGAAGGATATTTTGATTCGTTCGAATATCAATCTTATGCCACTTGTCAATCATGTCTCAAAAGAAAGATGACAAAGACTCCATTCACTGGACATGGAGTAAGAGCGAGCGAGCTCTTAGGACTCATACACAGCGATGTATGTGGTCTAATGTCTACACATACAAGAGGTGGTTTTTCCTATTTCATTACTTTTACGGATGATTACTCTAGGTATGGATTCATTTTCTTAATGAAACATAAATCCGTGGCTTTTGAGAAATTCCAAGAGTATAAAAATGAAGTAGAAAACCAAACCGGCAAAAGTATCAAGACACTAAGATCTGATCGAGGTGGTGAATACTTAAGTGCCGAGTTCCTTGGTACCTAAAAGAGAAAGGAATTCTCTCTCAGCTTACTCCTCTATACACTCCACAGCATAACGGTGTATCGGAGAGATGGATTCGAACCCTATTGGATATGGTACGTTCCATGATGAGTAATGCTGAGTTACCGTGATCTTTCTGGGGTTATGCGCTAGAATCAGCGGCATATCTTCTGAATAGGGCTCCTACCAAGACTGTGCCTACCACGCCATATCAGATGTGGAGTGGGAAGAAACCCCATCTTCAGCATCTGAAGATATGGGAATGTCCAGCTTTTGTTAAAAAGCAGCATGTGGACAAGCTCGAGGCACGATCGGTACAGTGTAAGTTTGTGGGATATCCAAAGAACTCCAAAGGATATTATTTCTATTACGCAGAGGAACAAAAGGTTTTTGTTTCTCGTAATGCCCATTTTCTAGAACATCAGTTTTTAGAAAAGGAAATAAGTGGGAGCAAAATAGAACTGAAAGAAATTCCAGAACCATAAACTACTACTGAAAGTTTGGTAGAACGAGTAGTTCAAAAAGAACAGGACATTCCCGCACCCCTCCGCAGGAGTAGTAGGACGTCTCATCCGCCTAAGAGATAATACGGTTTTCTCATAGATGGGGATGGAGAGAATTGCATCATTGATGATGATGAACCTACTAGCTTCCAGCAGGCCATCCAGAGCGGCGACTCGGTACTATGGCTAGATGCAATGCGGACCGAAATGGAGTCCATGTACACCAACAAAGTATGGACTTTGGACTTTGCTCCAGGTGGGGTAAAACCGATAGGAAGCAAATGGATCTTCAAGAAAAAGATTGGTGTAGATGGACAGGTGGAAACCTATAAGGCTAGACTTGTTGCAAAGGGTTTTCGTCAAAGACCTTGTTTGGACTATGACGAGACTTTTTCTCCAGTGGCTATGCTCAAATCCATTTGGGTCCTTCTTGCTATTGCCGCCTTCCATGATTATGAGATCTGGCAGATGGACGTAAAGACGGCTTTTCTAAATGGTAATTTGGAAGAGTGTGTCTATATGGATCAGCCAGAAGGCTTCAATCAGAGTGGGAGCAGCGGGAAAGTGTGCAAGTTGCTTATGTCCATTTATGGACTAAAGAAAGCATTGCGGAGTTGGAACATTTGTTTTGATGAAACGGTAAAAGAATATGACTTTATCAAAAATCCAGATGAACCATGTATATATAGTAAAATTGTAGCACGAACTGTCGTATTCCTCGTCTTGTACGTGGATGACATTCTATTGATAGGAAATGACATTCCTATGCTACAATCTGTCAAAGGATTCTTGTCACACAGGTTCTCCATGAAAGACCTGGGTGATGACTCTTACATTCTGGGGATCTGGATCTATCGTGATAGATCCAAGAGGATGTTGGGACTTTCGCAGTCCAGGTATATCAACACTATACGGAAATGATTCGGTATAGAAGATTCTAAGCGCGGTAATCTACCGGCTTGTCACGGAATCACCCTCTTTAAAGAGATGTCTCCCAAGACTGATTTGGAAAGGGAACGCATGTCTATTATACCCTATGCTTCTGCGGTAGGCTCTATAATGTATGCGATGTTGTGCACCAGACCAGATGTAGCTTACGCACTAAGCGTGGTAAGCCGGTATCTGTCAGACCAAGGGGAAAACCACTTGATAGCAGTAAAGAACATTCTCAAGTACCTGAGAAGGACAATGGAGATGTTCTTGGTTTACGGCGGAAAAGATCTCAAGATCGAGGCCTTTGCTAATTCCGGCTTCCAGAGTGATAAGGAGGATTCCAAGTCCATGTCAGGTTATGTCTTTACCCTCAATGGAGGGGCGGTGTGCTGGAAGAGTTCCAAGCAGGACACCGTTGCTGACTCGACGATGAAAGCGGAGTACATTGCTGCTTGCAATGCCGCAAAAGAAGTGTTCTGGATGAAGAAGTTCCTAACAGAACTTCAGATGGTTCCTACCATTGTTGATCCAATACCTCTGTATTGCGACAACAACGGAGCTATAGCTTTAGCGAAGGAACCAAGGTCCCATCAGAAGTCCAGACACATCTTAAGGCGGTATCACCTGATCAGGGAGATCATAGATCGCCGGGAGATCGAGGTCCGGAAAGTTGCTACTGAAGAGAACATTGCTGATCCATTCACAAAGGCCTTTCCTCAGACGCAGTTCGAGAGGCTATTCGAGATGATAGGTCTACGATATGCCAGCTCATGGCCCTAGTGCAAGTGGGAGATTGTTAGTGTATATGCCCTAGGGGCCATTATTGTATCATACTAGCTTGTATATTACTTAATGGATGCATGGGATATTCACAGTTATCTAACAGTCTTGCTAAACATGGTAGTATGCTACTTGGTTTTATCAATCTTAATATGTGAGTATACATATTGATAGAGCCCTTAGGATCTTGCTTGACTACCAGCGTTGTGATGGCAGTCACACTAGTGGGGGCTGGGTTGTCTACAAGCACATCCTTTTCCAGGTCCCTAGTCATAGGATTATCGAGACAGGGCATCGATACTCCGGAGTAGACTAGTGTGTACGCTTCTCATCCCGGTTGGGGAGATGGTCTGTCCACAGCCGTCAGTACGTCGTACTGGAGATAGTATATAGGTGCTCGTTGGGTTATGGGTACACCAGACAGGACTCGTAGGGAACTGTTCGTTGGTATTATACCCGTCGTCAGTTAACAGTTCCTGTAAGTCCACGTTGCAACCCCCGGTTCTTACGGGGAGGCGGAAACGGTATAAAATCAAAATTTTAACGCAAGAGGCAACATGGACTAAGCTAGGTCGGGATCTTTACCTAAACTAAAACTAGCATACTAAGCTAAAGATATTTAGCTACTCGGATGAAGATGGTTATACCTAAACTTGAACTCCTTCTCTTCAAGCTCCGATGGTGGTTCGATGGCTCCTTCTCGTTGTCTCCGTACGCCGAAGATAGATCCACCTGAAAGCTCCAACCTTTAGCTCCTTCTTCGTTCTTTGAAGAAACTAGTTCACTTGGTTTGCTAAACCTAGTGAACTAGAATGAGTAGAGATGATTTAGAATGGGATTTTATCTATGGTTCTTGATTCTCAACTCATGAGACAAGAGAACCATAGATCAAGAGAGGGAGCAAGAGGTTGAGGGTGAGAGCAAGAGGAGAGCTCAAGAACAAGAGAGAGAATGAGCAAGAAAGAATGAGCAACTCTTTTGTCTTTCACCCTCTCATAATCCAAAGTAATGATAACTCATCATATTAACAAAAGTCTTATGTGATGGTTAGAAGCAACCACAACCATATCATTTCATGCACTCATTTTACACAAATGAGCAAGTAAACAAAAGTCTTTGCCATGAAATGATGGCTATGGTTATCATGATGGTCAACTAGTCAAGCCTAGTCAACCGGTCAACAAGTCAACAAAAGTCAACAAGTCACCAAAGTCAACAAGTCAACAAAAGTCAACAAGTCAACAACCATATCACCATAATACTTAATTAATATAATAGTTAATCACATATCATATTCTCATTAGGGTTGAGCATAAAGTCAAATAGTCAACGGTCAACTGTCAACAACCCTAATGAGAATCCGCAGCCTCTGCCTCCCTGTCAACTGTGCATACACACCCGCATCCGCGTTCCGAGGAACACGAATGCAAACTGGATAAATCCAATCCCATAAGGTACACTAGGATCTGGCTTAAACCAAAGCCCGCTAGTGTAAACTGTCCGGACACTGTACGTGCACAAGTGCGCGGATGTGACCGAACCCTGTCGCAAAACCATGCGACCTGTCGCAATACCATGCGACCTCTACTCTTTTTCCTAAAGGCGAAAAGCTTTCTGTGTGGGACTCTAAAGACTCGACACTACGCTGGCAGTGGGTTTAACCACAGACCGCAAGCGGCACTAGCTGTGCGTAACGGTCCCCAGGTAATGCCGACAAGAAGACCGACGAGGCGAAACCCATCTGAACTCCTACTGAGCCTGAGTGTGACATTCTCCGTACAGTCCGGTCTGTTCGTCTGATACATCGCATGGCGGGCCTAGGGGGCGGTAAACGTCAGTCCCCCAATAGCGGTACAAGTCGTGCCGGAGTGAAGCCCAATACACCCTGAGATAACACTGGAAACCTACCAGTATATCTCGTTTGCCCTGGCCAGGGACTACTCGTGTAATGGCTCTCCTAGACACAGCGCGATGTCAACCCCCAATACCGGGAGAGACGAATCCTGTCTAACCGTCACTGCCTCCAAGTGCTTCGGGACTGCACCCAACTACCACCTGTTTGCACGACTCCTTTGAGCCGTGGTAGGGTAGTGATCAAAGTACAGTGGGAACACACCCGAGGCGAAGTGACAGTGTCAAGTCAGCGGACTAAGCTGTACTCATGTCACCTAGGAACTGATAACTGACGATAGGTATAATACCAACTAGTCAGTTCCCGACGAGTCCTGTCCAGTGTACCCGTAACCTAACGAGCACCCGCATACTATCTCAAGTACGACGTACTGACGGCTGTGGGACAGACCGTCTCCCACACTGGGATGAGAAGCGCATGCGCTGGTCTACTCCGGAGTATCGATGCCCTGTCTCGATAGTCCTGCGACCAGGGACCTGAATAAGGATGTGCTTATAGATTACCCAGCCCCCACTAGTGTGACTGCCATCACAACGCTGGTAATCAAGCAAAGATCCTAAGGGCTCCACTAATGCGTATAAGTGATATACTGAAATAAACACAAGTACACATTGAAGTAGAAACAAACCAAGTAGCATACTACTATTTTGAGCAAGATTGTATATACAAGGTGAATATCCCAAGCATCCATTAAGTAATATACAAACTAGTATGATACAGTAATGGCCTCTAGCGCATATACACTAACAATCTCCCACTTGCACTAAGGCCATGTACTGGCGTATCGAAGACCTATCATCTCGATCAGCCGCTCGAACTGAGTCTGGGGCAGGGCCTTGGTGAATGGATCAGCAGTGTTATCTTCTGAAGCGACTCTCCGAACCTCGATCTCCTGGCGATCTACGATCTCCCTGATCAGGTGATACCGCCTCAAGATGTGCCTGGATCTCTGATGGGACCTGGGTTCCTTCGCTAAAGCTATAGCCCCGTTGTTGTCGCAATACAGAGGTATTGGATCAACAATGGACGGAACCACCTGAAGTTCTTTCAAGAACTTCCTCATCCAGACAGCTTCTTTTGCGGCATCAGATGCAGCGATGTATTCCGCTTCCATCGTCGAGTCTGCAACGGTTTCTTGTTTGGAACTCTTCCAACACACCGCCCCTCCATTGAGGGTAAAGACAAAACCCGACATGGACTTGGAATCATCCTTGTCACTCTGGAAGCTGGAGTCAGCAAAGGCCTCGATCTGGAGGTCTTTTCCGCCATACACCAAGAACATCTCCTTAGTCCTTCTCAGGTACTTGAGAATGTTCTTTACCGCTATCCAGTGTTTCTCCCCAGGGTTTGACTGATACCGGCTTACCACACTCAGTGCATAAGCTACATCCGGTCTGGTACACAACATCGCATACATTATAGAGCCTACCGCAGAAGCGTAGGGTATAATAGACATGCGATCCCTCTCCAAATCAGTCTTGGGAGACATCTCTTTAGAGAGGGTGATCCCGTGACAAGCCGGTAGGTTACCGCGCTTGGAATCTTCCATACTGAATCTCTTCAGTATGGTGTCGATGTACCTGGACTGTGAAAGTCCTAATATCCTCTTGGATCTGTCACGGTAGATCCGGATACCCAGAATGTACGAGGCATCACCCAGGTCTTTCATGGAGAACCTGTGTGACAAGAACCCCTTGACAGATTGTAGCATAGGAATGTCATTTCCTATTAAGAGAATGTCATCCACGTATAAAACGAGGAATACTACAGTTCTCGCTACAAATCTACTATAGATGCATGGTTCATCTGGATTTTTGATAAAGCCAAATTCTTTGACCGTCTCATCAAAGCAGATGTTCCAACTCCGCGATGCCTGCTTTAGTCCATAGATGGACTTAAGCAACTTGCACACCTTTCCGCTGCTCCCACTCTGAATGAAACCCTCTGGCTGGTCCATATAGACACACTCCTCTAAATTTCCATTTAGAAAAGCTGTCTTTACGTCCATTTGCCAGATCTCATAATCGTGGAAGGCAGCAATGGCAAGAAGGATCCGAATGGATTTCAGCATGGCTACTGGAGAAAAGGTTTCGTCGTAGTCCAAGCCAGGTCTTTGACGAAAACCCTTTGCTACCAGCCTAGCTTTATAGGTCTCAACCTGTCCATCTACACCAATCTTCCTTTTGAAGATCCACTTGCATCCAACGGGTTTTACCCCGTCTGGAGCAATGTCCAACGTCCATACCTTGTTGGTGTACATGGACTCCATTTCGGTCCGCATTGCATCCAGCCATTTCACTGAGTCAACGCTCTGAACGGCCTGCTGGAAGCTAGTAGGCTCATCATAATCTATGATGCAATCCTCTCTATCCCCGTCTATGAGAAAACCGTAGTATCTCTCGGGCGGATGAGACTGCCTACTACTCCTGCGGAGTGGCGCAGGAATGTCCTGTTCTGTTGAACCCTCTGGTTCCACTAAGCTTTCAGTAACAGTCTGTGGTTCTGGAACTTCTTCCAGTTCTATTGCGTTCCCACTTATCTGGGTTTCTAAAAACTCAGTTTCCAAGAAGTAGGCATGACGAGAAACAAGGACTTTTTGTTCCTCTTCACAGTAGAAGAAATATCCTTTGGAATTCTTTGGATATCCTACAAACTTGCACTGTACTGAGCGTGCCTCGAGCTTGTCCGCATGCTGCTTTTTGACAAAAGCTGGACATCCCCATGTCTTAATATGCTTAAGATAGGGTCTCTTCCCACACCACATCTCATATGGTGTAGTAGGCACGGTCTTAGTAGGTACTCGGTTCAAAAGGTATGCGGCTGATTCTAGCGCATATCCCCAGAATGATCGCGGTAACTCAGCGTTACTCATCATGGACCGCACCATATCCAATAGGGTGCGGTTCCGTCTCTCCGATACACCGTTATGTTGCGGGGTGTATGGAGGAGTAAGCTGAGAGAGAATTCCGTTCTCTTTTAAATAGTCCAGGAACTCGGCACTTAAGTATTCTCCACCTCGATCCGATCTTAGAATCTTAATACTTTTGCCGGTCTGTTTCTCTACTTCATTCTTATACTCCTGGAATTTTCCAAAGGCCTCGGACTTATGTTTCATCAAGAAGACATAACCGTACCTTGAGAAGTCATCCGTAAAAGTAATGAAGTAAGAATGTCCGCTTCGGGCATGTGTAGACATTGGACCGCACACGTCACTGTGTATGAGTCCTAAGAGCTCGCTCGCTCTTACTCCTTGTCCAGTAAACGGAGTCTTTGTCATCTTTCCTTTGAGACAAGATTGACAAGTGGCATACGATTGATATTCGAACGCATTCAAATATCCTTCTGTATGTAACTTAGTCAACCTTCTCTCATTGATGTGACCCAATCTACAATGCCATAAGAAAGTTTGATTCATTTCCGGAGACTTTCTTTTGTGTGTATTCTGGACATTGAAAATCTGTGGTTGGTTTAACACGTATATACCATTACTCAATGTACCTGACCCAATCAGAACTTGATTAAGGTGAATGTTTACAACATTACTTACAAACGCAAATTCATAACCTTCTTTAGAAACTAAAGATACAGAAATGATATTACAAGTTGCGTTGGGTACAAAAAAGCAATTGCGCAAAACCAAAACATGTCCATCTGACATTCTCAGGTGATAGTCCCCCACGGCTTTAGCATCCATGCTAGCTCCGTTCGCAACTTTGAGGGTCATGTCACCTGCCTTCAAAACCCTACGGTTTCTCAACGCCTGCAAAGAATTACAGATATGAGATCCTGATCCGGTATCCAATACCCAGGAAGTAGAGTTTATTGAAAGACAATTTTCAATAACATACACACCTGAAGCTGAAGCTGCAACCTGCTTCAATTCCTGTGTTCTGGCCTTCCAGGCCCTGCAATCATTCTTCCAGTGTCCTTTCTTATGACAATAGAAGCATTCTTCCTTATCCACAAGCTTCCCCGCTATCTTTGTTGCTTTTGCTTTTCCCTTCGTATCCACTTTACTAACACCGCCCCTTGGTTTGGCGGGGGCCTTCTTCTTCTTTCCCTTGGCTTTCGCCTTGGACCTAGAAGAAGATGATCCTCCTACAAACAAAGTGGATGTATCCCTACCTTTCTGTAGGGTGCCCTCTGCGCTCCTCAGCATGTTGAGGAGCTCTGATAGTTCAACCTCTTTTTCTTGTAGGTTGAAGTTCAGTATAAACTGGGCGTAAGTGGAAGGAAGGGACTGGAGAACTATATCCGTATATAGCTCACTCTCCAATGTGATCCCTAGGTCAGCGAGCTCCTCAATGAAGCCGATCATCTTTAGCACATGCTCGGCTACTGATGATCCGACGGCCATTCTTGTCGAAAATAACTTTTTCGACGCTTCGTATCTTGCGATACGTGATTGCTCTCCATACAGTTCTTTTGTATGGAGCAATATGGACTCCATGTCCATATTCTCATGCCTCCTCTGATGTTCGTTGTCCATCGAGGCAAGCAGGAGGCACTTGGCCTTCGCGCTATCAATCTCCCAAGTCTTGCGGATTTCCTTATCCGCGACACTGGAAGTTGGACCAGGGACAGGGGGAGCTTTGGTGGTAAGAAGATACCCCAGCTTGTCATAAGTGATTGCTATCGTGACATTCCTGAGCCAATCTTTGTAGTTTGGCCCTGTCAGTTTGTTTTTATCTAGGAGTAACTTAAGTCCAGTCATGTTGATTGGTCGCTGCAATTAGGAGAGAGAAGAAGAAACACTCAGCATGATGCTCTTGCAAGTTTAGAGTGGTTTTTAGTTTGTCTAAACAGGATGGCTCCCACTGTTTCTCGAATCCCTCCTCAAACCATAAAGGAAGAATTAGTCAGGATCAATCCCACCGTACAATACTTGCTTAACCGTTCAGCCAGGCCGGTGTCGGTACTTCGAGGGAGGTTTTCCAACGCTTTCGCGAAGTTCCTTAATTAGAGAACCTCTTTTCCCTGGGGGCGTAGCCCCGCTAACACCTTTCTAGGCACCTACTAGGTTTATAGCATTGATCGTTAAGTGAGAAATTTCCCGAGGAGTAGCATATACTCACAGTAGGATCGGGATCCAAATATCATCGCGTGACGAAACTGAAGGAATCCTACCAGAATCTTCACACTCCAAATGGTATGCAAATCTAGCAAGTTTCAGTACTTATGAAACTCCCGATGTGGATTTTTGCCCCATGCTCTTATGACCTTGACTTTGGCCAACAAATCATAAGTCACATGTCAAGTTCTGCCCGTCGTTCTCCAGGTTAATTTGAATCCACCCGCACCTACCCTTGACTTTGGCCAACAAGGCAGTACGACTGTTCCAAACCAACGCATCTATCTATGCTGCACATGAATACCCAATAGCTACCAATCACTGTGCCTTGACTTTGGCCAACAAACACAGCTTGAATACTATTGACTATTCATGTGAAACGACGGAGGGCTACGGATGGTTTTGGCAAAACCGTGAACGTAGTGAACTTGATTTAGTCGATGGAACGAGATAGCTTTTAAAAGGAGTGGCTCAAGCTCCGCATTTAAAAGTTGGTTTTGAAAAGAACCGAGTGGTTTTTCGAAAGTGTTCCAACGACTTTAGCTTGGTTTATTATCTTGCATTAGTTCTTTTAATGCGTGATATTCTTGCATTAGTTCTTTTAATGCGTCCCATCATTTAAACCTACCATTGCAGAAAACAACCAAAATATGACGTACGCTTATGCCATTCGCATTCGCCACGGGGCCCCGTCATTACCCGTTAGGTTACTTAACTAACGACAGAGCGGGGGCTGGGCTAGCGCGTCTGTAAAACATAAGCAACGCCTAAATAATATCATATATAGATATACTGCAATGATAAACATTTCAGATCACAGATAAATACATTGGATATACTAGGAATCTGTAATTTGTACGAGCCTGTAACAAAAACAGATTACACGGTCGCGGTGAATAGCCAAAACCCCACCCAAGACCCCTACGGGTGCGGCAAACTACCCGCCAAGTACCCGAAGCGTAGCAACCTCCCTCATCTCCATGAGTAGGCCACTCGACACTTCGGCATACCCGGTAGTTTGTGCACCCCTCCATGGGTCTATCCTAGGAGCAAAAACAGTAAAAAGAAATTATACAATGACGGCTACAACCCCGACCCGGTTGTGCGGCCATACAAATAATTATTACATCAATTTACAAATTTACATGAATTGCAAGAAAAGAAAACTCTCGTCTCACAACCCCGGCTATTCACCCGCGACAATCCAATATATTTATATACACATTCCAGCACATTACAGATCATGTATAACCCCGACCAATCGACTTATAGCGATTGGCCGACGTTCAATACATGCAAACATTACAGATATAACCATCATAGTCAAAGTGCAGCGAAGTTCGGAAAAAAATACGGAATTATAGGACCCCAAAAGGAAATTTCTTTTCTGGAAAATCTGGGCACATATAATACATTCCAAAAATCCCAAAACCAACACAGACACACACTGCACGAAAAACGATGCAGAGAAGACGACAAACCGCGGCGCTTCCGCGGCAAATGCCTACCTCGTGCGCCGGAAGCGCGGCGGTTTGAACGAATTAGGGCAACGTTTTTCTTGGGTGTTCACACAAAACCCTGAGCCGAATTTAGGAGTATAAAGTTTTTCAATTTGACGAGAAAAAATTTCAACAGAAACTCAGGTTTTGTAAAAGTTAGGTTTTTGGATTTTTTTTCGGTTCCGAACTTCGTTACACTTTACTACCAAGCTAGTTTAAGTTTAGTTAGGCTCTGATACCACTGTAAGTCCACGTTGCGACCCCCGGTTCTTACGGGGAGGCGGAAACGGTATAAAATCAAAATTTTAACGCAAGAGGCAACATGGACTAAGCTAGGTCGGGATCTTTACCTAAACTAAAACTAGCATACTAAGCTAAAGATATTTAGCTACTCGGATGAAGATGGTTATACCTAAACTTGAACTCCTTCTCTTCAAGCTCCGATGGTGGTTCGATGGCTTCTTCTCGTTGTCTCCGTACGCCGAAGATAGATCCACCTGAAAGCTCCAACCTTTAGCTCCTTCTTCGTTCTTTGAAGAAACTAGTTCACTTGGTTTGCTAAACCTAGTGAACTAGAATGAGTAGAGATGATTTAGAATGGGATTTTATCTATGGTTCTTGATTCTCAACTCATGAGACAAGAGAACCATAGATCAAGAGAGGGAGCAAGAGGTTGAGGGTGAGAGCAAGAGGAGAGCTCAAGAACAAGAGAGAGAATGAGCAAGAAAGAATGAGCAACTCTTTTGTCTTTCACCCTCTCATAATCCAAAGTAATGATAACTCATCATATTAACAAAAGTCTTATGTGATGGTTAGAAGCAACCACAACCATATCATTTCATGCACTCATTTTACACAAATGAGCAAGTAAACAAAAGTCTTTGCCATGAAATGATGGCTATGGTTATCATGATGGTCAACTAGTCAAGCCTAGTCAACCGGTCAACAAGTCAACAAAAGACAACAAGTCACCAAAGTCAACAAGTCAACAAAAGTCAACAAGTCAACAACCATATCACCATAATACTTAATTAATATAATAGTTAATCACATATCATATTCTCATTAGGGTTGAGCATAAAGTCAAATAGTCAACGGTCAACTGTCAACAACCCTAATGAGAATCCGCAGCCTCTGCCTCCCTGTCAACTGTGCATACACACCCGCATCCGCGTTCCGAGGAACACGAATGCAAACTGGATAAATCCAATCCCATAAGGTACACTAGGATCTGGCTTAAACCAAAGCCCGCTAGTGTAAACTGTCCGGACACTGTACGTGCACAAGTGCACGGATGTGACCGAACCCTGTCGCAAAACCATGCGACCTGTCGCAATACCATGCGACCTCTACTCTTTTGCCTAAAGGCAAAAAGCTTTCTGTGTGGGACTCTAAAGACTCGACACTACGCTGGCAGTGGGTTTAACCACAGACCGCAAGCGGCACTAGCTGTGCGTAACGGTCCCCAGGTAATGCCGACAAGAAGACCGACGAGGCGAAACCCATCTGAACTCCTACTGAGCCTGAGTGTGACATTCTCCGTACAGTCCGGTCTGTTCGTCTGATACATCGCATGGCGGGCCTAGGGGGCGGTAAACGTCAGTCCCCCAATAGCGGTACAAGTCGTGCCGGAGTGAAGCCCAATACACCCTGAGATAACACTGGAAACCTACCAGTATATCTCGTTTGCCCTGGCCAGGGACTACTCATGTAATGGCTCTCCTAGACACAGCGCGATGTCAACCCCCAATACCGGGAGAGATGAATCCTGTCTAACCGTCACTGCCTCCAAGTGCTTCGGGACTGCACCCAACTACCACCTGTTTGCACGACTCCTTTGAGCCGTGGTAGGGTAGTGATCAAAGTACAGTGGGAACACACCCGAGGCGAAGTGACAGTGTCAAGTCAGCGGACTAAGCTGTACTCATGTCACCTGGGAACTGATAACTGACGATAGGTATAATACCAACTAGTCAGTTCCCGACGAGTCCTGTCCAGTGTACCCGTAACCTAACGAGCACCCGCATACTATCTCAAGTACGACGTACTGACGGCTGTGGGACAGACCGTCTCCCACACTGGGATGAGAAGCGCATGCGCTGGTCTACTCCGGAGTATCGATGCCCTGTCTCGATAGTCCTGCGACCAGGGACCTGAATAAGGATGTGCTTATAGATTACCCAGCCCCCACTAGTGTGACTGCCATCACAACGCTGGTAATCAAGCAAAGATCCTAAGGGCTCCACTAATGCGTATAAGTGATATACTGAAATAAACACAAGTACACATTGAAGTAGAAACAAACCAAGTAGCATACTACTATTTTGAGCAAGATTGTATATACAAGGTGAATATCCCAAGCATCCATTAAGTAATATACAAACTAGTATGATACAGTAATGGCCTCTAGGGCATATACACTAACAGTTCCCAGGTGACATGAGTACAGCATTGTCCGCAGACTTGACACTGCTACTTCGCCTCGAGTGTGTCCTACTGTTCTTAGATTGCTACCTTACCACGGCTCAAAGGAGTCGTGCAAACAGGTAGAAGTTGGGTGCAATCCCGAGCACTTGGAGGCAGTTGCAGTTAGACAGGATTCGTCTCTCCCAGTATTGGGAGTCGATATCGCGCTGTGTCAGAGAGCCATTACGCAAAGTCCTTGGCCAGGGCAAGCGAGATTTAATGGTAGGTTCCAGTAGTTTCTCAAGGTATAAAGGGCTTCACTCTGACACGACTTATACCTCTTTTAGGGGACTGACGCTTGCTGCCCCCCTAGGCCCGATATGCGATAGTGTTAGACGAATAGACCGGACTGTACGGAGATTGTCACATCAGGCTCAGTAGGAGTTTGGATGGGTTTCCTCATCGGCCTTCTTATCGACATCTACCTGGGGACCGTTACGTACAGCTAGTGCCGCTTGCGGTCTGTGGTTAAACCCACTGCCAGCGTAGTAGTCGAGTCTTTAGAGTCCCACACAGAGAGTTTCCCTGCTCCAGGAGAAACGATATAGAGGTCGTATGGTTCTACGACAAAGGTTCAGACGCATACGTGTGTTTACGCACGTATGACGTTCGGACAGTTTTTACTAGCCGGCTTTGCTTTGAGCCACATTCTAGTATCGGATTATTGGATTTATACAGTCTAAAGTTTTTCCGTGTTTTCACGGATAGGAGGGGAATTCTCGTAATTTGGCGGGAAGCTTCTAGAAGGATGATGACTTGGGGGTTTATGTGTCATTTGCATTTATTGTTTTAATGACTCATATGTGTGATTCATCCTTGGAGTTAATGCTTCATTTATTGAACTAATGACTCATGAGATGAATCACTCATATGAATAAATGAAGGATAATGATTAATCATTTTATTTATTTATTTTGATAAATCATTATGCTTCATATATTCAAGAGAGATCATTATCTCATTCTCATTCTCTTGCTCACCTTCTCTCTCCTCAAGCTCTCTCTCTTCAAACCCAAATCCTCCCCTCTCATGTGTTGAGATCAAGAATTAGATAGACTAATTAATCCATAACCTCACTCTATATAACTTAGGTACCTTTGATTAGCAACTAAAGAAACCTTGTTACCTCAAGATTAGAGGTGAAGCTTGGAATAGAAGCTCTCGGGTGGATCGTCTATTACAGAGAGGAGGCCGAGGAGGAGGTGGAGAACGAAAAGACGAAGGACTAGGTTCACTAGGTATAATCTCTTTTTATAGCAGTTAACAACTCCTATGTATATATTTGTTATAGTTTAGCAAAGATTCTTTAGTTAGTCGATGTTAACTTAAAGAACAAGACTGTTTTTCATTATTCCGCCTCCCCGCAACTCGTGGGGTGTTTTACATCGACTTACATGTTCGATCTTATACGTGCGGTATTGCACGGATCATGATCGGACGGATCATACTAGTGGGCTTTGGTTTAAGCCGGATCCTAGTATTAGATTTGTTGGATTACTTTAGTCTCGTCGCATTCGCATTCAGTCGGAATGCTGGTGCAGGTATGTATATACAGGTGAGGGTATCCTTGTGATCCATCACGAGTTTACTTTAGATGTTGCCGGATTTTCTTGTTGGACCAAACATTTGGATTAATGTTTGGATGGTGGAAATAATGAGCTGGATTTCATCATGAGATGCATTAATGTGACTAGACATATATAGTAACTCATGGTCTCTTTTTTAGGAAATATGTCACATTAGTGGATTGAGTGGTATTGATATGATAAGAAGAGAGAGAGAGAGGGGAGCTTCCTTAGGGTGAGCTTGGACTTGTATTATTTCTCTCTTGCTCTCATTTTATCATACAAGAACAACAAAAGAAAAAAAAACCTCTTCTTCTTCTTCTTCCTCTAGCTCATTATATCCATTAGTGGCAACACTTTCAACCTCCATCCAAAGCCATGGATGCAAGAGACAAAGTGATCACGAACATCCTATACAACACCTTGGACACGTCGGCTAGCACACTTCGTGTCCGAGTTTCTTCGGATGAAGCGGGAGCCCGTAAAAAGACTCGTAGATGTGGTGCCCTTTCCGATGAGGAGATCGAGACCGGAGTTGCCGCGGGGAGCTTGGGATGGTGACCAAAGACCGAAGGACAAGGATCGATCGGTATAGCTTTCCAACCCTCTCTCTAGATAGCTAGTTGTAGGTTAATGGTTCGATCCGGGTTTTAAGCATACGATAGCGCCGGTTTTCAAGTTAAGAAAAAATTTCGTTTCCGCATTTTGGCCTCGGAAAGATGGCCGGGGCGCTACCATAGTCTTACATTATCAAGCTACTGGGGTCTGACGTTTACCACCCCTAGGCAAGATATGCGACATATCAGACGAAGAGACCGGACTGTACGGGAGTGTTACTGACTGGATTCACAGGAGAAAGTACAGGCTTACTTGTTGATCTTCTGATCGCTCAATACCTGGGTGGCTGTTACGTTTAGCTGACCGCTTGCAGCTTGTGGGTGTTTGATATGATCATCACCTTCTGCCGGTGTATTGACGATTCTTTAGAGTCCTACACAGAGGTTTCTTGACTCAGGCAAAATGGAGAAGGAGCACATATATGATATGTGCGGGACCGAGAACAATACATGTGTGTGATACCGTATTAGATTCTTATGATATGAGATATCAGCCGGGTATATATGATATAGCCGAGTCATCGGATCAAGTGTTGATTCGATGAACTGATACAGATTATATTAGTCGGTTATTTATGAAATAGCCGGATTATCGGATCAAGTGTTGATTCGATAATTTAATGTATAATTATATATTTGATATATTAAATTATATTAACTAATATAAGCTCACTAAAAGATTCTTTTTCTTACTCGGGTAATACATTGATATATATGCGATATATTTTAATTGTGTTATTTTATTTTGTTACAATAAATATTGTATATGTGATATATAATATTGTAAATTGTTAGGGTTATTAATGTAACATGATTAGTGGAGATTAAACATGATTAAGGTTTGATTTGGGTTAATTTTTCTAGAAGCTTCTAGAAGCTTTTTGTTTTGTTTTTGCAAAGATATTTTGTAAAGATATTTTGGATGATATTTATTAACCCAACTCAACCCTTGACCATGGTTGATTCTCTACATGGGTTAAGTTATCATACTTAACCCATGGTTGCATTTCTAACCTGATGACAATTCATTATTCATCACAAAAGAAATGGTACTTCTTCTTCCTTCTTCTTTCATGGAAAAGCTTACTAGCTTTTTCATTAGTGATGATTTTGAGTGAGATTAAGAAAACAAATGAGAGCTAAAATCCTACTTCATTATCCTAATCTATCCTAACCATTTAGATTAGGGTGTTCACTTCATTTATAAGTGAGAGCTTGAGTTAAAGTTTCTTCAAGGTAGATCATCTTTGTTATCGAAGATCGGAAGCAAGCATGCATCTTTCTCTTCGTGGAACCTCTCTAGAGTCCGGATTCTTGATGATCGCAGCGAAGGGACCTCAACACAGAGCTTATGGAGTGAAGGACCGGACTACAAAGGTTGTAATCCCAAACTCTTACATGTTAAAGTGTTTAACATGCTTTGTTTCGCCTAATCTCTAGTTTAATGATCTTGGTTAGGGTTGTTCGGCATGTCTAAATTTTAAATTGGGCATGGTTGATGCCTAATAGACCCTTATGAGAGTGCCTAGTAACCCTACACACGCTGCTCCCACTCTGAATGAAACCCTCTGGCTGGTACATATAGACACACTCCTCTAAATTTCCATTTAGAAAAGCGGTTTTTACATCAATTTGCTAAATCTCATAATCGTGGATGGCACCAATGGCAAGAAGGATCCGAATGGATTTGAGCATAGCTACTGGAGAAAAAGTTTCGTCATAGTCCAAGTCAGGTCTTTGACGAAAACCCTTTGCAACAAGTCTAGCCTTATAGGTTTCAACCTGTCCATCTACACCAATCTTTCTTTTGAAGATCCATCTACAGCCTATGGGTTTTACCCCTTCTGGTGCAACGTCTAAAGTCCATACTTTGTTGGTGTACATGGACTCCATCTCGGTCCGCATTGCATCCAGCCATTTTACCGAGTCAGCGCTCTGAATGGCCTGCTGGAAGCTAGTCGGCTCATCATTATCAATGATGCAATCCTCTCTATCCCCGTCTATGAAAAAACCGTAATATCTCTCGGGCAGATGAGACTGCCTACTACTCCTGCGGAGTGGCGTAGGAATGTCCGGTCCTTTCGAACCTTCTGGTTCTACTAAGCTTTCAGTAATAGCTCGTGGTTCTGGAATTTCTTCCAGTTCTATTGCGCTCCCACTTATCTGATTTTCTAAAAATTCATTTTCCAAGAAGCAAGCATGACGAGAAACAAATACCTTTTGTTCCTCTGCGCAATAGAAGAAATATCCCTTGGAGTTCTTTGGATATCCTACAAACTTGCACTGTACTGAGTGTGCCTCGTGTTTGTCCGCATGCTGCTTTTTTACAAAAGCTGGACATCCCCATGTCTTAATGTGTTTAAGATAGGGTTTCTTCCCACTCCACATCTAATATGGTGTGGTAGGCACTGACTTAGTTGGAACTCGGTTCAAAAGATATGCAGCTGATTCTAGTGCATATCCCCAGAAAGATCATGGTAACTCAGCGTTACTCATCATGGAACGTACTATATCCAATAGGGTTCAGTTCCGTCTCTCCGATACACCGTTATGTTGTGGGGTGTATGGAGGAGTATGTTGAGAGAGAATTCCATTCTCTTTTAGGTAACCCAGGAACTCGGCACTCAAGTATTCACCACCTCGATCAGATCTCAGTGTCTTGATAATTTTGCCTGTTTGTTTTTCTACCTCATTCTTGTATTCCTAGAATTTTTCAAAGGCTTCATATTTATGCTTCATTAAGAAAACATGTCCATACCTCGAAAAATCATCCGTGAAAGTAATGAAGTAAGAATAACCACTTCGCGCATGCGTAGACATTGGACCACATACATCGCTGTGTATGAGTCCCAAGAGCGAGCTCGCTCTTACTCCATATCTAGTGAACGGAGTCTTTGTCATCTTTCCTTTGAGACATGATTGACAAGTTGCATATAATTGATATTCGAACGGATCCAAATATCCTGCTTTATGCAACTTAGTTAACCTTGTCTCATTGATGTGGCCCAGTCTACAATGCCATAAGAAAGCATGATTTATTTCTGAAGACTTTCTTTTGTGTGTATTCTGGATATTGAAAATATGTGGTTGGTTCAATACGTATATACCGCTGCTTAATGTACCCGACCCAATCAGAACATAATTAAGGTGAATGTTTACAACATTGCTTACAAATGCAAAATCATAACCTTCTTTAGACATTAAAGATACAGATATGATATTACAAGTCGAACTGGGTACAAAATAACAGTCAAGCAAAACCAAAACATGTCTATCTGACAATCCCAAGTGATAGTCCCCCATGGACTCAGCATCCATGCTAGCTCCGTTTGCAATTCTGAGGGTCATATCACCTGCCTTCAAAATCCTACGCTTTCTCAGTGCCTGCAAAGAGATACAGATATGAGATCCCTATCCAGTATCCAATAACCAGGAAGTAGAGTTTATTGATAGACAGTTTTCAATAACATACACACCTGAAGCCGAAGCCACAACTTGCTTCGGGTCCTGGTTCTTGGCCTTCCAAGCCCTGCAATCTTTCTTCCAGTGTCCTTTCTTATGACAATAAAAGCACTCTTCCTTCCCCACAAGCTGTCCCGCAACCTTTGCTACCTTTTCCTTTCCCTTGGCTTCCACTTTACTAACACCCCCCCTTGGTTTGGTGGGGGCCTTCTTCTTCTTTCCTTTGGCTTTCGCTTTGGACTTAGAAGAGGAAGCTCCTCCAATAAACAAAGCGGGTGTTTCCCTGACTTTCTATAGGGTGCCCTCTGCATTCCTCAACATGCTGAGGAGTTCAGGAAGTTCAACTTCTTTTCCTTGCATGTTGAAGTTCATGATAAACTGGGCGTAAGTGGAAGGAAGGGACTGGAGAATCAAGTCATTGTAGAGCTCATTCTCTAACTTGGTCCCGAGGTCCGCGAGCTCCTCAATGTAGCCAATCATCTTAAGCACGTGTTCCGCTACAGATGATCCGACGGCCAATCTCGCTGAAAACAACTTTTTCGAGACTTCGTATCTGGCGATATGGGATTGCTCTCCATATAGTTCCTTAGTATGGAGAAATGTGGATTCAAGGTCCATATTCTCATGCCTCCTTTGATGTTCATTGTCCATAGAGGCAAGCACGAGACACTTAGCCTTAGTGCAGTCAATCTCCCAGGTCTTACGGATTTCCTTATTCACGACGCTGGATTGAGGACCTGGGACAGCGGGGGATTTGGTGGTAAGGAGATACCCCAACTTTGTAAGTCCATGTCACGCACCCCACGAACTTGCTGGGAGGCGGAATATATGAAAAACGATTATCAAAGCTTTGTAACACGGACTTGAGCTCATGAATCGTTATCTAAACCATTGCTAACAAACAACTAGAGGTTTAACTACTCGGATTCAAAGTTATACCTCACGTTACATGTCCTTCAGATCTTCATCGCTGTCCTCCACTCCTCATGGGCTCCTTGGAACATCGGCACCTCAACGGCCTCCTCGAATCAATGACGATCCACCCGAAAGCTCCTACGCCAAGCTTAATCTCAAACTTGAGATAACTAGGTTGCTTAAAGTGCTAATCTAAGCTACCTAGGGGATATAGAGTGAGCTTATGGATGTATTAGTCTAGCTAACCCTTGATCTCAACTCATGAGAGGTTAGGGTTAGGGTTTGAAGAGAGAGTGAGCTTGAGGAGAGAGAAGGTGAAGATGATAATGAAATGAGCTAATGTTCTATCATAATATATATGAAGCATTATTTCTTTATCTAAAAATGAAATAAAAGAATTAACAACCATGCTTCATAAATATCTATGAGTGATTCATCTCCATGAGTCATTAAGCATTTATGATGCATTAATGACATGGATGAATCACACAAATGAGTCACTAATCTCATTTAATGCAATGCCACCTTACCCCCCAAGTCACCATGCTTCTAGAAGCTTCCCGACAAATTACGAGAACGCCCCACCAATTCGTAAAAACACGGAAAAACTTTAGACTGTATAAATCCAATAACCCAATAGTAGAATCTGGTTTAAACCAAAGCCGGTTAGTAAAAACTGTCCGAAAAGTCGTACGTGCGTAAACACACGTACGCGTCCGACCCTTGTCGTAAAACCATACGACCTCTATATCGTTTCGCCTGGAGCAGGGAAACTCTCTGTGTGGGACTCTAAAGACTCGACACTACGCTAGCAGTGGGTTTAACCACAGACCGCAAGCGGCACTACCTGTACGTAACAGTCCCCAGGTAGATGTATGATAAGAAGGCCGATGAGGAAACTCATCCGAACTCCCACTGAGCCTGATGTGACAATCTCCGTACAGTCCGGTCTGTTCGTCTAAGACTATCGCATATCAAGCCTAGGGGGCAGAAAGCGTCAGTCCCCTAATAGCTGTATAAGTCGTGTCGGAGCGAAGTCCATTACACCCTGAGAAACTACTGGAACCTACCAGTAAATCTCGCTTGCCCTGGCCAGGGACTTTGCGTAATGGCTCTCTAACACAGCGCGATATCATCTCCCAATACCGGGAGAGACGAATCCTGTCTAACCACTACTGCCTCCAAGTGCTCGGGACTGCACCCAACTGCTACCTGTTTTCACGACTCCTTTGAGCCGCGGTAGGGTAGCAATCTAAGAACAGTGGGACACACTCGAGGCGAAGTAGCAGTGTCAAGTCTGCGAACTATGCTGTACTCATGTCATCTGGGAACTGTTAACTGACGACAGGTTTAATACTAACCAATAGTTCCCCTGCGAGTCCTGTCCGGTGTACCCGTAACCAAACGAGCACCTGTATACTATCTCCAGTACGACGTACTGATGGCTATGGGACAGACCATCTCCCCAACTGGGATGAGAAGCGTACACACTAGTCTACTCTGGAGTATCGATGCCCTGTCTCGATAATCCTACGACTAAGGACCTGTATAGGATGTTGCTTATAGACTACCCAGCCCCCACTAGTGTGATTGCCATCACAACGCTGGTAATCAAGCAAAGAACCTATGGGATCTACTAATATGTATAAGTGATACGTTACAAGAAACATATGCACATATTAAAGTAGACACAAACCAAGTAGCATACTACCATTTTTAGTAAGACTGTATATCCAACTGTGAATATCCCAAGCTTCCATTAAGTAATATACAATCTAGTATGATACAATAATGGCCCCTAGGGCATATACACTAACAATCTCCCACTTGCACTAGGGCCATGAGCTGGCATATCGTAGACCTATCATCTCGAATAGCCTCTCAAACTGCGTCTGAGGAATGGCCTTTGTGAATGGATCAGTAATGTCATTCTCCGTCTCTACTCTTTTCACCTCGATCTCCCGGCGATCTACGATCTCCCGGCGATCTATGATCTCCCTGATCAGTTGATACCACCTTAAGATGTGTCTGGACTTCTGATGGGACCTGGGTTCCTTCGCTAAAGATATAGCGCCGTTGTTGTCACAATACGGAGGTATTGGACCAACACTGGAAGGAACCACCTGAAGTTCTGTAAAGAACTTCTTCATCCAGACAGCTTTTTTTGCGGCATCGCAAGCAGCTATGTACTCCGCATCCATCGTTGAGTAAGCAACGGTCTCCTGTTTGGAACTCTTCCAACAGACCGTCCCTCCATTGAGGGTAAAGACATAACTCGACATGGACTTGGAGTCATCTTTGTCACTTTGGAAGCCGGAGTCGGCAAAGGCCTCCATCTGGAGGTCTTTTCCGCCATACACTAAGAACATCTCCTTAGTCCTCCTCAGATACTTCAGAATGTTCTTTACTGCTATCCAGTGATTCTCCCCTGGGTTTGCTTGATACCGGCTTAATACGCTCAATGCGTATGCTACATCTGGTCTGGTACATAACATCGCATACATTATAGAGCCTACCGCTGAAGCATAGGGTATAATCGACATGCGATCCCTTTCCAAATCAGTCTTGGGAGACATATCTTTGGAGAGGGTGATTCCGTAACAAGCCGGTAGGTTACCGCGCTTAGAATCTTCCATACTGAATCTTTTCAATATGGTGTCTATGTACCTGGACTGCGAAAGTCCCAACATCCTCTTTGATCTATCACGATAGATCTGGATCCCCAGAATGTAGGTGGCATCACCCAAGTCTTTCATGGAGAATTTATGTGACAAGAATCTTTTGACTGACTGTAACATAGGAATATCATTTCCTATTAAGAGAATGTCATCCACGTATAATACAAGAAATACTACAGCTCTCCCTACAATCTTACTGTATATGCATGGTTCATCTGGATTTTTGACAAAGTCAAATTCCTTGACAGTATCATCAAAACAGATGTTCCAACTCCGCGATGCCTGCTTTAGTCCATAAATGGACTTAAGCAGCTTGCATACTTTACCGCTGCTCCCACTCTGAATGAATCCCTCTGGCTGATCCATATAGACGCTCTCTTCCAAATTTCCATTCAGAAAGGCCGTCTTTACGTCCATCTGCCAGATCTCATAATCGTGGAAGGCGGCAATAGCAAGAAGGACCCGAAGGGATTTGAGCATAGCCACTGGAGAAAAGGTTTAGCCATAGTCCAAATCAGGTCTTTGACGGAAACCCTTTGCAACAAGTCTAGCCTTATAGGTCTCAACCTGTCTATCTACACCAATCTTGTTTTTGAAGATCCATATGCATCCTACTGGTTTTACCCCATCTGGAGCAATGTCCAAAGTCCATACTTTGTTAATGTACATGGACTCCATTTCGGTCCGCATTGCATCCAGCCATTTTACCGAGTCGCCGCTCTGAATGGCTTGCTGGAAGCTAGTAGGGTCATCATCATCAATGACGCAATCCTCTCTATCCCCATCTATGAGAAAACCGTAGTATCTCTTAGGCGGATGAGATTGCCTACTACTTCTGCGAATAGGCGCCGGTATGTCCCTTTCTTCTGAAACTTCTGGTTCTACCATACTTTTAGTTGTAGTTTGTGGTTCTGGAATTTCTTCCAGTTCTATTTTGCTCCCACTTGTTTCCTTTTCTAAAAACTGATGTTCTAGAAAATAGGCATTACGAGAAACAAAAACCTTTTGTTCCTCTGCGTAATAGAAAAAATACACCCCTGGAGTTCTTTGGGTATCCCACAAACTTACACAGTACTGAGTGTGCCTCGAGCTTGTCCGTATGCTGCTTTTTAACAAAAGCTAGACATCCCCATATCTTCAGGTACTGAAGACAGGGTTTCTTTCCACTCCACATCTGATATGGTGTGGTAGGCACAGTCTTGGTAGGAACCTTGTTTAAGAGATATGCAGCAGATTCTAGTGCATAACCCCAGAAAGATCATGATAACTCAGCCATACTCATCATGGAACGAACTATATCCAATAGGGTTCGATTCCTCCTTTCCGATACGCCGTTATGTTGTGGTGTGTATGGAGGAGTAAGCTGAGATAGAATTCCATTCTCTTTTAAGTAGTCCAGAAACTCGGCACTCAAGTATTCACCACCTCGATCAAATCTCAGTGTCTTGATACTTTTTCCTGTTTGTTTTTCAACTTCATTCTTGTATTCCCGAAATTTCTCAAAGGCCTCGGATTTATGCTTCATCAGGAAGACATGTCCATACCTAGAGAAATCATCTGTGAAAGTAATGAAGTATGAATAACCATTTCGCGGATGTGTAGACATTGGACCACACATGTCACTGTGTATGAGTCCCAAGAGCTCGCTTTCTTTTACTCCGTGTCCAATAAACGGAGTCTTTGTCATCTTTCCCATGAGACAGGATTGACATATTGCATATGTTTGATATTCGAACGGATCCAAATATCCTTCTTTATGTAGCTTAGTCAACCTTCTCTCATTGATGTGACCCAGTCTACAATGCCATAAGAAAGCCTGATTTAAATCTGGAGACTTTCTTTTAAGTGTGTTCTGGACACTGAAAATTTGAGCTTGATTTAATACGTATATTCCGCTTTCTAATGTACCTGACCCAATCAGAACTTGATTTAGGTGGATGTGTACCACATCGGTTATAAAAGTAAAATCATATCCTTCTTTAGAAAGTAAGGATACAGATATGATATTACAAGTTGTACCTGGTACATAAAAACAGTTACGCAGAATCAATATCTGCCCAGTTGTCATTCCAAGATGATATTCCCCTGCGGATTCAGCATTCATGCTCATTCCTTTAGCAACCGTGAGGGTCATATCACCCATCCCGATAACCCTACGGTTTCTCAAAGCCTGTAATGAATTACTGATGTGAGATCCTGATCTGGTATCCAATACCCAGGAAGTAGGGTTAACTGACATACAGTTCTCTATCATAAACACACCCGAAGTCGAAGCCACAACATGCTTCGAATCCTGGCTACTGGCTTCCAAAGCCCTGCAATCATTCTGCCAATGCCCAATCCTATAACAATAGGAAAGTTTCTCTTTTACTATATTTGGTCTCGAAACTTTTGCCTTTCTCTTTCCATCTACTTCCCTAGTTTCCTTCAGGGTAGAAGGTAGAGACTGTAGAATCAAGTCAGTACCTGATTCATTCTCCAACGTGGTCTCCAGGTCCTGGAGCTTATCAATATAGCTAGTCATTGTAAGAACGTTTTCCCCTACAGATGACCCGACAGCCATCCTCGCTTGAATTAAATCGGTCGAGGTCTCATATCTTGCGATATGAGAATGCTCTCCATATAAATCTTTGTTATGGAGAAAGATGATAACTAAGTCCATCTTCTCGTGCTGCTTCTGGTATACACCATCAACTGAAGCTGACACGAAGCACTTGGCTTTCGTTTTATCCTTTTCCCTTGTCTGACGGATATCCATATCCGCTACGGTGGAAACTGGACCTGGGACGGCGGGATCTTGAGTAGAAATAGGGTGTTCCAGCTTGTCATAGGCAATGGACATCTGGACAGACCTTTGTCAGTCATATAAGTCAGATTCAGTCAAATTGTTATCTAGATGTAACCTATGTGTGGTCACAAGGTCGCTGCAATTAAGAGAGAGAGAAGAAAACACGATTAGCAAGATGCTCTTGCAAGTTTAGAGTGGTTATTAATTTATCTAAACAGGATGGCTCCCACTGTTTCTCGAATCCTTCCTCAAACCATAAAAGAAGAATTAGTCAGGACTATTCTTACCGTACAATACTTGCTTAACCGTTCAGCCTGGCCAGTGTCGATACTTCGAGGGAGGTTTTCCAACGCTTTCGCGAAGTTCCTTAATTAAATAACCTCTTTTCTCTGGGGGCGTAACCCCGCTGACAACTTTCTAAGCACCTACTTGGTTTAGAGCATTGATCATTAAGTGACGAATCTCCTGATAAGTAGTATATACTCACAGTAGGATCGGGATCCAAAATATCATCGTATGATAATGTTGAAGGAATCCTACCAACATTCATCAAACTCCAAAATGGTATGCTCTCTCTACAAATTTCAGTTTCTTTAGAAATTCCTGATATAGATTTTTGCCCCATGCTCTTATGACCTTGACGAAGGCCAACATATCATAAGTCACATGTCAAGTTCTACCCGTCATTATCCAGGTTAATTTGAACCCATCCGCACATACCCTTGACGAAGGCCAAAATAGTAGTACGACTGTCCCAAACCAACGCATCTATCTATGCTACAGATAAACATTCAGCAGCTACCAATCACTATGCCTTGGAGAAGGTCAAAATACATAGCTTGAATACTACTGAATATTTAACTGAAATGACGGAGGGCTACGACTAGTTTTGGCAAAACCGTGAACGTAGTGAACTTGATATAATCGAAAGAACCTGATGCTTTTTAAAAGGAGTGGTTAAAGCTCCGCAATTAAAAATTCTGATCTTTTAAAATAACCGAGTGGTTTCTTTTAAATTTGTTCTAACGATTTAACTTTGGTTTATTTTCTTCGCATTATTATAATGCGTCCCATCATTTATCTTATCATTGCAGAAAACAACGAAAATACCGTGTCCTTCTTATGCCATCCGCATTCGCCACTGGGTCCCGTCATCACCCGTTAGGTTACTTAACTAACGACAGAGCAGGGGCTGGGCTAGCGCGGGTGTAAAACATAAGTGGCGTCTAATAGCTATCATATATAGATATTGTACATTCGTCAGACGCAATAATAAGCATTCCAGATCACAGATGAACTTTATTGGATATACAAGCAATCCGCGTTTGCTTTGAGCCTGCTGTTAGTTATATGTATGCCCTAGAGGCCATTACTGTACATAGGATGTATATTGTAGTGGATGCTGGGACATATATAGGTAGGACTTTCTTGCTCGACATGATAGTACACTATCTGGTTGCTCTTTATCTTAACATGTATACTTATTGTCTCTCTGTTACATGTTGATAAAGCCCTTAGGATATGTGCTCGACTTCCAGGACTGTGATGCAGATCATACTAGTGGGGCCTGGATAGTCAGTGAGTACATCCTTCAATGTTCCTAGTCGTGGGAATATCGGGACGGGGCATCGATATTCCAGAGTAGACTGGCGTATATCTTCTCGACCCATGTGATTGTTAGTGTATATGCCCTAGAGGCCATTACTGTATCATACTAGCTTGTATACTACTTAATTGAAGCTTAGGATATTCACAGTTGTATAGACAATCTTGCTCAAAATGGTAGTATGCTACTTGGTTTGTCTCTACTTCAATATATGCATGTGTTTCTTTTAGCATATCGCTTATATACATATTAGTGGAGCCCTTAGGATCTTTGCTTGATTACCAACGCTGTGATGGCAGTCACACTTGTGGGGGCTGGGTAATCTATAAGCACATCCTTATACAGGTCCCTAGTCGTTGGACTATCGAGGCAGGGCATCGATACTCCGGAGTAGACTAGCGTATGCGTTTCTCATCCCAGCAGGGGAGATGGTCTGTCCTACAGCCATCGGTACGTCGTACTGGAGATAGTATGCGGGTGCTCGTTGGGTTACGAGTACACTGGACAGGACTCGTCGGGGACTGTTGGTTGGTATTATACCTATCGTCAGTTATCAGTTCCCAGGTGACATGAGTACAGCTTAGTCCGCTGACTTGACACTGTCACTTCGCCTCGAGTGTGTTCCCACTGTACTTAGATTACTACCTGATTCGATTCGAAAAGAGTGTTTTTGTAGTAGTTAACCGCAATCAGAACGGTGTCGCGCGTAGCTAGACCGAGGTGAGTACGGGTCGTCCTCAGGGAAACGTGGAACCTTTTACTCTTACTTTAGATGTGTTGAAAAGGAGAGGAGTGATAAGAATGTTGAGGAATGGTTTCTAGATCTACGTTAAGAAAGAATGCAAAAATATAGATCTGGATTATTTTAAAGATTTAGATAATATAATAAGAAGGCTTGTAGGGTTCGTTAGGATTTAGTAGTCATGGACGATTAATTAAAAGTTACCCTTTTATCCATTAATAGATTTAAAACTAGAACGACGGTGATGCGTGTAGATTAGGGTTTCTGGAGGGAAAAGAAATCCCACTTGTAAGTCCACGTTGCCCACCCCGGTGCTTGCGGGGAGGCGGAAAACGAAATAAAAATCGGATTTTTATCGAACTAGGCAACATGGACTAGCTTAAGGAGGATCTTTGCTAAACAAAAACTAACTAAAAGCTAACTAGAATTAGCTACATGGAAGAAAGGTTATACCTTGGGCTTTATGTCCTTCTCTCATTGCTCCTTGGAGTGGAAGAAAGAGATCACCTTGTCGCCTTCTCTAGTCGAAGAAGGATCCACCCGAGAGCCGCAACCTTTGGCTTCAACTTCGAGCTAGAAGTAACTAAGGTGCTAGAAGTGCTAATCCTAGAACCTTAGATGAGAGTAGAGATTACTTTGGAGAGGTTTAACTCAAGCTCAAGTGTTTCTCAACACATGAGAGGGGAGAGCTTGAGGAAGAGGAAGAGGAAGAGCAAGAGAGAGAAAGCATATGATAGAATGAGAGAATAATAGAACCATTCTCACATATATGTGTGAATTAAGTAAATTGATAATTAGCAAGATAATTTTCATGGGTTAATCAAGACATAACCATTATCATTTCATATTTAATGCAAATTGCAAGGATCAAAGAGCATCTTTTATATGGAATGATGATGGTCAAAGTGTCAACCTAGGTCAACAAGTCAAGATAGTCAAATGGTCAACAACCCTAACCATGCACAATTATATTTAACTAATATCAATTAATCATAATACACACATAAGCATTAGGGTTAATAAAATGACAATGGTCATTAACCCTAATCAAAGTCCTCTCCCTCTGTCTCAGTCAACTGTGCATACGCACCCGTATTTGTGATCCGAGGAACACGAATACAAAGAGATAAAACCAATCCTAAATCATATACTAGGATCTGGCTTAAACCAAAGCCCGCTAGTATAAGCTGTCCGGACAGCAAACGTGCACAAGTGCGCGAATGTGAACGAACCCTGTCGCAAAACCATCCGACCTCTACTCATTTTGCCTAAAGGCGAATAGCTCTCTGTGTGGGACTCTAAAGACTCGACACTACGCTGGCAGTGGGTTTAACCACAGACCGCAAGCGTCACTAGCTGTATGTAATGGTCCCCAGGTAGATGCCGATAAGAAGACTGACGAGGTGACCCCATCTGAACTCCTACTAAGCCTGTATGTGACAGTCTCCGTACTGTCCGGTCTGTTCGTCTGATACATCGCATGGCGGGCCTAGGGGGCGGTAAACGTCAGTCCCCTAATAGCGGTACAAGTCATGTCGGAGTGTAGCCCAGAACACCCTGAGATAACACTGGAAACCTATCAGTATATCTCGCTTGCCCTGGCCAGGGACTACTTGTGTAATGGCTCTCCTGGACACAGCACGATGTCAACCCCCAATACCGGGAGAGACGAATCCTGTCTAACCGTCACTGCCTCCAAGTGCTTCGGGACTGCACCCAAAAACTACCTGTTTGCATGACTCCTTTGAGCCGTGGTAGGGTAATAATCAAAGTATAGTGGGAACACACTCGAGGCGAAGTGACGGTGTCAAGTCAGCGGACTAAGCTGTACTCATGTCATCTGGGAACTGATAACTGACGATAGGTATAATACCAACCAACAGTTCCCGACGAGTCCTGTCCAGTGTACTCGTAACCTAACGAGCACCCGCATACTATCTCAAGTACGACGTACTGACGGCTGTGGGACAGACCGTCTCCCACGCTGGGATGAGAAGCGCATACGCTAGTCTACTCCGGAGTATCGTTGCCATGTCTCGATAGTCCAACGACTAGGGACCTGTATAAGGATGTGCTTATGGATTACCCAGCCCCCACGAGTGTGAGCGCCATCACAACGCTGGTAATCAAGCAAAAACCCTAAGGGCTCTACTAATATGTATATAAGCGATATGCTAAAAGAAACACATGCACATATTGAAGTAGAGACAAACCAAGTAGCATACTACCATTTCGAGCAAGATTGTATATACAACTGTGAATATCCTAAGCTTCCATCAAGTAATATACATACTAGTATGATAAAGTAATGGCCTCTAGGGCATATACACTAACAATCTCCCACTTGCACTAAGGCCATGTACTGGCGTATCGAAGACCTATCATCTCGATCAGCCGCTCGAACTGAGTCTGGGGTAAGGCCTTCGTGAATGGATCTGCAGTGTTATCTTCTGAAGCAACCCTCCGAACCTCGATCTCCTGGCGATCCACGATCTCCCTGATCAGGTGATACCGCCTTAAGATGTGTCTGGATTTCTGATGGGACCTGGGTTCCTTCGCTAAAGCTATAGCCCCGTTGTTTTCGCAAGACAGAGGTATTGGATCAACAATGGACAGAACCACCTGAAGTTCTTTCAAGAACTTCCTCATCCAGACAGCTTCTTTTGCGGCATCAGATGCAGCGATGTATTCCGCTTCCATAGTCGAGTCAGCAACGGTTTCCTGTTTGGAGCTCTTCCAACACACCACCCCTCCATTGAGGGTAAAGATAAAACCCGACATGGACTTGGAATCATCCTTGTCACTCTGGAAGCTGGAGTCAGCAAAGGCCTCAATCTGGAGGTCTTTTCCGCCATACACCAAGAACATCTCCTTAGTCTTTCTTAGGTACTTGAGAATGTTCTTTACCGCTATCCAATGTTTCTCCCCAGGGTTTGACTGATACCTTCTTACCACACTCAGTGCATAAGCCACATCTGGTCTGGTACACAACATCGCATACATTATAGAGCCTACCGCAGAAGCGCAGGGTATAATAGACATGCGATCCCTCTCCAAATCAGTCTTGGGAGACATCTCTTTGGAGAGGGTGATCCCGTGACAAGCCGGTAGATTACCGCGTTTGGAATCTTCCATACTGAATCTTTTCAGTATGGTGTCAATGTACCTGGACTGTGAGAGTCCTAAAATCCTCTTGGCTCTGCCACGGTAGATCCGGATCCCCAGAATGTATGAGGCATCACCCAGGTCTTTCATGGAGAACCTGTGTGACAAGAACCCCTTGACAGATTGTAGCATAGGAATGTCATTTCCTATTAAGAGAATGTCATCCACGTATAAAACGAGGAATACTACAGTTCTCGCTACAAATCTACAATAGATGCATGGTTCATCTGGATTTTTGATAAAGCCAAATTCCTTGACCGTCTCATCAAAACAGATGTTCCAACTCTGCGATGCCTGCTTTAGTCCATAAATGGACTTAAGCAACTTGCACACCTTTCCACTGCTCCCACTCTGAATGAAACCCTCTGGCTGGTCCATATAGACACACTCCTCTAAATTTCCATTTAGAAAAGCGGTCTTTACGTCCATCTGCCAAATCTCATAATCGTGGAAGGCAGCAATGGCAAGAAGGATCCGAATGGATTTCAGCATAGCCAATGGAGAAAAGGTTTCGTCATAGTCCAAACCAGGTCTCTGACGAAAACCCTTTGCAACCAGTCTAGCTTTATAGGTCTCAACCTGTCCATCTACACCAATCTTCCTTTTAAAGATCCACTTGCATCCTACGGGTTTTACCCCATCTGGAGCAATGTCCAACGTCCATACTTTGTTGGTGTACATGGACTCCATTTCGGCCCGCATTGCATCCAGCCATTTTACCGAGTCAACGCTCTGAATGGCTTGCTAGAAGCTAGTAGGCTCATCAAAATCTATGATGCAATCCTCTCTATCCCCGTCTATGAGAAAACCGTAGTATCGGAAAAAATAGGATTCAAAACTGGGGCTTCGGGCGGATGAGACTGCCTACTACTCCTGCGGAGTGGCGTGGGAATGTCCTGATCTTTCGAACCCTCTGGTTCTACTAAGCTTTCAGTAATAGCTCGTGGTTCTGGAATTTCTTTCAGTTCTATTGCGCTCCCACTTATTTCTTTTTCTAAGAACTGGTGTTCTAGAAAGTGGGCATGGCGAGAAACAAAAACCTTTTGTTCCTCTTCGCAATAGAAGAAATATCCCTTAGAGTTCTTTGGATATCCCACAAACTTGCACTGTACTGAGCGTGCCTCGAGCTTGTCCGCATGCAGCTTTTTTACAAAAGCTGGACATCCCCATGTCTTAATGTGATTAAGATAGGGTCTCTTCCCACACCACATCTGATATGGTGTAGTAGGCACAGTCTTAGTTGGAACTTGGTTCAAAAGGTCTGCAGCTGATTCTAGCGCATATGCCCAGAACGATCGCGGCAACTCAGCGTTACTCATCATGGACCGTACCATATCCAATAGGGTTCCGTTCCGTCTCTCCGATACACCATTATGTTGCGGAGTGTATGGAGGAATAAGCTGAGAGAGAATTCCATTCTCTTTAAGTAACCCAGGAACTCGGCACTCAAGTATTCACCACCTCGATCAGATTTCACTGCCTTAATACTTTTGCCTGTTTGTTTTTCTACTTCATTCTTATATTCCTGGAATTTTTCAAAGGCCTCGGATTTATGTTTCATTAAGAAGACATATCCGTACCTTGAAAAGTCATCCGTAAAAGTAATGAAGTAAGAATAACCGCTTCGTGCATGCGTAGACATTGGACCGCACACGTCGCTGTGTACAGTCCCAAGAGCTCGCTTGCCCTTACTCCGTGTCCAGTGAACGGAGTCTTTGTCATTTTTCCTTTGAGACAGGATTGACAAGTTGCATACGATTGATATTCGAACGGATCCAAATACCCTTCTGTATGTAACTTAGTCAACCTTCTCTCATTGATGTGACCCAGTCTACAATGCCATAAGAAAGTTTTATTGATTTCTAGAGACTTTCTTTTGTGTGTATTCTGGACATTGAAAATCTGTGGTTGGTTTAATACGTATATACCGTTGTTTAATGTACCTGACCCAATCAAAACTTGATTAAGGTGAATGTTCACTACATTACTTACAAATGCAAATTCATAACCTTCTTTAGATAATAAAGATACAGAAATGATATTACAGGTTGCATTTGGTACAAAATAACAACTACGCAAAACCAAAAAGTGTCCATCTGACAATCCCAGGTGATAGTCCCCCACGGCCTCAGCATCTATGCTAGCTCCGTTTGCAACTCTGAGGGTCATGTCACCTGCCTTCAAAACTCTACGCTTTCTCAACGCCTGCAAAGAATTACAGATATGAGATCCTGATCCGGTATCCAATACCCAGGATGTAGAGTTTATTCATAGACAGTTTTCAATAACATACACACCTGAAGCTGAAGCCGCAACTCGCTTCAAATCCTGGGTTCTGGCCTTCCAAGCCTTGCAATTCTGTTTCCAGTGTCCACTTTTGTGACAGTAGAAGCATTCTTCCTTCCCCACCAGCTTTCCCGCTACCTTCGTTGCCTTTCCCTTTCCCTTCGTATCCATTTTACTGACACCGCCCCTTGGTTTGACGGGGGCTTTCTTCTTCTTTCCCTTGGCTTTCGCCTTAGACCTAGAAGAGGAAGATCCTCCTACAATTAAAGTGGATGTCTCCCTACCTTTTTGTAGGGTGCCCTCAGCAGTCCTCAACATGTTCAGAAGCTCGGAAAGTTCAACCTCCTTTCCTTGCATGTTGAAGTTTAGGATGAACTAGGCGTAAGTGGAAGGAAGGGACTGGAGAATCAAGTCCGTATAGAGTTCATTCTCCAACGTGGTCCCAAGGTCCGCGAGCTCCTCTATGTAGCCAATCATCTTAAGCATGTGTTCCTCTACCGATGATCCGACGTCCAATCTTACCGAAAATAGCTTCTTCGACACTTCGTATCTGGCGATACGAGACTGCTCTCAATACAGTTCTTTTGTATGAAGAAATATGGACTCTAGGTCCATATTCTCGTGCCTCCTCTGATGTTCGTTGTCCATCGAGGCAAGCACGAGGCATTTGGCCTTCGTACAATCTATCTCCCATGTCTTACGGATTTCTTTATCCGCGACGCTGGAGGTGGGACCTGGGACAGGGGGAGCTTTGATGGTAAGAACATACCCCAACTTGTCGTAAGTGATTGCCATCTTGACATTCCTGAGCCAATCTTTGTAGTTTGGCCCTGTCGGTATGTTTTTATCTAGTAATAATTTAATTCCGGTCATGTTGAACGGTCGCTGCAATTAGGAGAGAGAAAAGAAACACTTTAGCATGATGCTCTTGCAAGTTTAGAGTGGTTTTTAGTTTGTCTAAACAGGATGTCTCCCACTGTCTCTCGAATCCCTTCTCAAACCATAAAGAAAGAATTAGTCGGGATCAATCTCACCGTACAATACTTGCTTAACCATTAAGCCAGGCCAGTGTCGGTATTTCGAGGGTGGTTTTCCAACGCTTTCGCGAAGTTCCTTAATTAAGTAACCTCTTTTTCTTGTGGGCGTAGCCCCGCTAACACCTTTCTAGACACCTAGTAGGTTTATAGCATTGATCGTTAAGTGAGAATTTTCCCGAGGAGTAGCATATACTCACAGTAGGATCGGGATCCAAATATCATCGCGTGATAAAACCGAAGGAATCCTACCAGAATCATCACACTCCAAATGGTATGCAGCGCTAGCAAGTTTCAGTACTTATGAAACTCCCGATGTGGATTTTTGCCCCATGCTCTTATGACCTTGACTTTGGCCAAAATATCATAAGTCACATGTCAAGTTCTACCCGTCATTCTCCTGGTTAATTTGGACCCACCCGTACCTACCCTTGACTTTGGCCAAAATGGCAGCACGACTGTCCCAAACCAACGCATCTATCTATGCTGCATATGAATACCCAATAGCTACCAATCACTATGCCTTGACTTTGGCCAAAATACATAGCTTGAATACTTTTGACCATTCATGTGGAATGACGGAGGGCTACGAATGGTTTTGGCGAAACCGTGAACGTAGTGAACTTGATATAATCGATGGAACGAGATAGCTTTTAAAAGGAGTGGTTCAAGCTCCGCGTTTAAAAGTTTAGTTTTGAAAAGAACCGAGTGGTTTTCAAAGTGTCCAATCGACTTTTACTTGGTTTTTTTTCTTGCATTAGTTCTTTTAATGCGTCCCATCATTTAATCCTACCATTGCAGAAAACAACCAAAATATGACATACGCTTATGCCATTCGCATTCGCCACGGGGCCCCGTCATCACCCGTTAGGTTACTTAACTAACGACAGAGCGGGGGCTGGGCTAGCACGGCTGTAAAACATAAGCAACGCCTAAATAGTTATAGTATATAGATATATAGTAATGATAGACATTACAGATCATAGATGAATACATTGGATATACTAGGAATCCGCAATCCGTTCGAGCCTGCAACGAAAAGCGGATTACACGGTCGCGGTGAATAGCCAATACCCCACCCAAGACCCCTACGGGTGCGGAAAACTACCCGCCAAGTACCCGAAGCGAAGCAACCTCCCTCAACACCGTGAGTAGGCCACTCGGCACTTCAAGATACCCGGTAGTTTGAGCACCCCCTCCATAGGTCTATCCTAGGAGCAAAAACAGTAAAAAGAATTATACAATGACGGCTACAACCCCGACCCGGTTGTGCGGCCCTACAAATAATATTACATCAATTTACATATTACATGAATTGAAAGAAAAGAAAACTCTCGTTTCACAAAACCCCCGGCTATTCACCCGCGACAATCCAACGCATTCATATACATATACCATCAACAAACACAGATCACAGATATGTATAACCCCCACTAATCGACGTATAGCGATTAGCAGACGTTCAATACATATAAACATCACAGATATAACCCAATAGTCAAAGTATAGTGAAGTTCGATCAAAAAATACGGATTTATAGGCCCCCAAATACAAATTTCTTTTCTGGAAAATCTGGGCACAAATAAACCATCTTAAAAATCCCAAAACCTTACCAGAAGAATACTGCACCAAACCCGGTTCAGAACAGAGTCAAAACGGCCGCGGTTCCGCGGCAATAGGCATGCTTTTGCCGCGGAACCGCCGCGCTTTGAACTGTTCACTGGACCGTTTTTGGTGTCCTTCTTTAAAAAACCCTGAGCCGATTTTTGAAGTATGATTTTTTATTTTTTAAGCAGAAAAAAATTCAACAGAAAGTTAGGGTTTTGATGTTTTGGTTTTGCGATTTTTCCGATCAAACTTCCATACACTTTACTACCTAGCTAGTTTAAGTTTAGTTAGGCTCTGATACCACTGTAAGTCCACGTTGCCCACCTCGGTGCTTGCGAGGAGGCGGAAAACGGAATAAAAATCGGATTTTTATCGAACTAGGCAACATGGACTAGCTTAAGGAGGATCTTTGCTAAACAAAAACTAACTAAAAGCTAACTAGAATTAGCTACATGGAAGAAAGGTTATACCTTGGGCTTTATGTCCTTCTCTCCTTGCTCCATGGAGTGGAAGAAAGAGATCACCTTGTCGCCTTCTCTAGTCGAAGAAGGATCCACCCGAGAGCCGCAACCTTTGGCTTCAACTTCAAGCTAGAAGTAACTAAGGTGCTAGAAGTGCTAATCCTAGAACCTTAGATGAAAGTAGAGATTACTTTGGAGAGGTTTAACTCAAGCTCAAGTGTTTCTCAACACATTGTTAGTTATATGTATGCCCTAGAGGCCATTGCTATACATAGGATGTATATTGTAGTGGATGCTGAGACATATATAGGGAGGACTTTCTTGCTCGACATGATAGTATGCTATCTGGTTAATCTTTACCTTAACGTGTATACTGATTGTCTCTCTGTTACATGTTGGTAAAGCCCTTAGGGTGTGTACTTGACTACCTGGACTATGATGCGGATCATACTAGTGGGGACATGGTAGTCCATAAGTACATCCTTCAAGGTCCCTAGTCGTGGGTGTATCGAGACGGGGCATCGATATACCAGAGTAGACTAGCGTATATCTTCTCGACCCATACAGATGGGCGATGGATGATCCTATATCCATTGGTGTTTGACATCAGAGATGATATACGGGTGCTCAGTGGAGACTGGGTACACTAGACGGACTCGTAGAGAACTCCCAGATGGTATTATACCTTACGTCAGATGGCAGTTCTCTGGTGACACTGGTACAGAGTAGTCTGTTGACCCGAGATCGTCATAGAGTCTTGTGTGATTCCCACTGTGCTTTGATTTCCACCTTACCACGTCCAAGAGGGCGTGCAAAACTGTGGCTTTTGGGTACAGTCCCGAATCATATGGAGGCAATGAGCGATAGGAGGGGATTCGTCTCTCCCGGTATAGGGAGTTGATATTGCGCTGTGTTCGATTGGCTATAACCGGAAATCCCTGGCCAGGGTTGCTGAGATTTACTGGTAAGTGTTACCAGTAGTTTCTCGAACTGTTATAGACCTCATATCGACACGACTTATCGAGCTATTGGGGTCTGACGTTTACCACCCCTAGGCAAGATATGCGACATATCAGACGACAAGACCGGACTGTACGGTAAGTGTTACTGGTTGGATTCACTGGAGTGTGAGCGGGCTTGCTCGTCGATCTTCTGATCGTTCAATACCCGGGTGGCCGTTACGTTTAGTAGACCGCTTGCGGCTTGTGGGTGTTTGATTTGATCATCACCTGCTGCCTGCGTATTGACGAGTCTTTACAGTCCTACACAGAGGTTTCCTGGCTCGAACGAAACGAAATAGGAGCACATATGAGATATGTGCGGGACCGAGAATAATGCGTATATGTGATACCGTATTCTATTCTCGCGATGAATGTATCGATTGGTTGTATGCGATATAACCTAGTTATCGAATCGAGGATTGATTCGATAAGTCGATACATTGGATATTAGTCGGTCATATGCGATATGACCGGATCGTTAAATCAAGTGTTGATTTAATGATTTAATGTATAATTCTATATTTGATATATTACTTTACATTAACTAGTATTTGTTCACTTAAGATGGAGTTTCTCACTTGTTGTGCACATTGTATATGTGATATATTTTTTGTGCACTTGATTGTATCATGTTTAATGATACATGCAAACTTGGGTGTGTATGATTAAACCATGGTTATGTTAATGGTTAGGGTTTTGATTTATTTGTTTATTTATTTATTTATTCTTTTTGGAAAAGATGAAATGGTGGCTTTATTTTTCTTTCGTTGCTTGAAGCTTCTTGAAGCTTCAAAGCATCTTTGAAAGTCCACCACTTTGTCTTCATCCTAAACCTAACCTTTATACCTAACCCTAGTTTATTCTCTACACTTAACCAAGGTTGCATTATGATAACTTCACTTGATTTATCATTTGAATTATTATTCTTATCATTTTTCTTTTTCTTCTTCTTCATCTTCTTCAAGAAAAAAGAAGCTTGCTAGCTTCAATGGTGAATTGAGAAAAAGAGTGAGAAATCCAATTCTAAAGTGAACCGACTTCCTATTTCTTCATCCTCTACTACTTGCCAAGTAGTATAGGGTGTTTTCTTTACAAGTTTCATGGCTTGGTGAAGTTGGAGCTTGATCTTGTGTTGCCTCGACGTAGATCATCTTCGGCATCGAAGTCGGCGACCTAGCCCGATCATTTCTTCGATGAAACCACCGCGAGAGTCCGGGATCCGATGGGTATAGCGGAGGGACGTCATCATGGAGCTAAGGAAGTGGAGGACCAGATCTACAAAGGTTGTAGTCACTTCCCTTTTAGCAGTAAAGTTGTTTACTACTTGTAGTTTCGCCTAATATCTAGTTAACGATCTGTATTAGGGTTTCTCGGCACCGGAAAATTTTGAAATTGGCATGGTTGATGCCTTGTGAGACCTCATTAGCGTGCCTAGGAACCCTACAGTGGTATCAGAGCCTAGCTAGAGCCTTAGGCGATATGTAGACGGAGTTAGAAGTCCGATCGAACCGAAACCCTAATGCAAAATCCACTCTCTGTACATTTTTGAAAATTGTGGATTTTTGTGAATTAAAAATATGCAGAAAAATCAGCAGGCGTTTCTAGGAGTTACTGTGAAATTCGAGTGGCTAATTCATCTAAAGAGCGGCGGAACCGCGGCACGAGCATGCCTCTTGCGGCGGTTCCGCGGCCATTCTGTCGCATCACGTTTTGAAATTTGCACAGTAAAAACTATATTGTAGTGCTGTATTTTCTGGGAATTTTTAAATTCTACTCAAGAGTTGAGTTTTGTGGGTTGTATTGGAGACTCTGTGTTTCGATCGGGAAGTTTAACTCCGTCTATGTGTTTTCCGGATAATTTTTCAATATGTTAAAAAGTTCGACCGGATATAAATACCCACTTTTTCCCCTGCCGGGAAATTTCCAAGTGTTGGATTTTTCCGTGGTTTAAAAACGTTCTTGGTAGTGCAAGTAACGCGATGGTCCCTGTAGAAGACAACAAACCTTAACTCAATTATGTGACCATCTTGAACTGCCCTTTGAACCTTAGGGTTTGGGGTAGTACGGCGTGCCACATGTGAGGCGTTGGCTTGACCCTTCTACAGCTGGACTGCTGGTAGTGAGCCATGAACTGGATGCTTTTAAACTTGTTTCATGTGATGAGTTGTTTTGGGAAAACTTGGGTGTTTGAATGTTCGATCGGAAAGTTTAACATTTTCTATTTATCTGGAATGGGATACAATACTTGGAATCCACAAGCAGTTATGAGATAACTGATTTGAATGTTATAAACATAGCACTTTAGTCTCATTTGATCGGTTGCCACGGAATTTTGATGCGATCAAATGTCCGTCGCAATCACGTAGCATATGCGGATACTCGCCGGTAAACTTAATAGACAGCCACGCCCCATAGCCCCGACCAAGTGACTGTAGGAGAACCCCGTCGCCGAAAGCATCCGTTCGGGTGCTCGCGGCAGCGGTGTTCCGCCTTGGTGCACTTCGTCGACGGCGTCGGGGGTGCGGCCGCCTACTAAAGTTTGCGACGAGCATTCGATCAGGATGTCGGGAATCTTGTTGAATTGCCCGACTTGATATTGAAAAGTGTTTTCGATAATGAGACTAAAATGCGGGGTTTATAATTGTTAGGCATGCGATGTCTAAGGAATTCATTTGATTAGGCATGCGATGTCTATGCAGGTTGCGGATTCCAACTGTTGTAGTTTTACACTTTCTTTTCTGTGACCGTAAGTGTAATATGTGATATCACTGGTTTCGTTGCTATATGTCAACGACAATTGGAATACGCATGTTTACTTACGTTGATGACATGTGATGTTATGTGTTGCTGGATATGTTATATTGGATCGTCGTGTTCGAATAGCCGGGGGGTTTTTATGTGAGATGAGTGTTTTTTCATTTTCATTCATGTAAAAACTTGTATGTAATATTCTTTTATTGGGGCACTTCCAGGTTGCGGAAGATGTCACCTTTTGTATATTATTTACTTTTCCGCACTAGGATAGACCCAAGGAGGAGGGCATAAGTAACCGGGTTCTGGAGTCCAGTGGGAGACCAACTCGAGGAGTCGAGTCCGGGCCTCCTAACTCTAGAATTGGTAGGGTTGCTTGCCGCTCTCGTAGGGGTCTAGGGGTGTGGTTTGGCTATTCATCGCGACCGTGGAATCCGTGTTTTATACTGGCTCGTATTGAAAATACGGACGTCCTAGTATATCCAATATTTCATATGTTTCTTCTGCTGCGATATCAGTGATGTGATCATGTGATATTCTGTGATAAATACTTTATATAGTATATATATGATATATTATATAGGCGTTACTTAAGTTTTACACCCGCGCTAGCCCTGCCCCGCTCTGCCATTAGTTACCTAACCTAACGGTACACGAGGGGACATCGAGGCGAATGCGGATGGTATAAGTGTACGTCGTATTTATCTGTGATGTTTAGGTGATTTAAATGATGGGACTTCATTAATGTCATTAATGAAAGAAAAGAAACCTAAAGATGTTGTAGAATCGAATTTCAAAAATAAAACAGGTAGCTACAGTTCTTGCTTTGCACAGCGGTATATATGATATATCCTGCACCTTATTCGATGAGGAAAGGGCTGATGATCCCTTCACCGGGAGTGACCCCTTTAGAAATAACTGGCAGATGCTACACACTCGGTTTGTCTTTTGATTGCTTCTATAGTTTCTACTTTGCACAGTGATATATATGATATATCCCGCACCTCATTCGACGAGGAAAGGGCCGACGATCCCTTCACCGGGAGTGACCCCTTTAGCAAAACTAGAAAAGCTTCAAAAACACTCCATTTCAAAATCATTTGATTCTACAACGATATCAAGTTCATTACGCAATAGGTTTTCAGAAAAACCTGTCGTATCCCTTCGTCATTTCAGATAAGTACTAGTTAGTTTTCGTGCTGCGGTAGTTTAGCATTCGTCAAGGCGTAGTGTACGGTAGCTAACTAGTATTTATCTGCTTATGCATATGATGCAGATTGGATTAGGGTATTCGTACGACGTTGTTTGGCATTTGTCAAGGGTCGTGCGGGTGGGTTTAATTCAATCAAGAAATGTGCGGGTTGAACTTGACTAGTGGACTATGGGTTGTTTGGCATTCGTCAAGGTCATAGAACACTAGGGGCAAAATATTATCGGGAATTTCAAGTGTTGAAATTTGCAATGAGATTGCATAACTTCAATGAGATAGTTGGATCCCGATACCCGCTACGAGTAAGAGTTACTCCTGGGAGAATTTTACACATTACAATTAGCCGATCAAGTAGGTGTCTAGAAAGGTGTCAACGGGGTTACGCCTCTGGGAAAACGAGGTTTACATTAATTAGGTTCGTGCGAAAGCACGAGGGACCTCCCTCAAAGTACCGACACTGGCCTGGCTGAAAGATTGGCGAACTTGTAGCGTGTAATTAATCCCGGCTAGTCTTTCCTTTTACGGTTTGAAGGAAGATTTGATAAAAACAGTGGGAGCCATCCTGATTAGATAAAATAATAACCAATCTGATCTTGCAAGAGCATACGCTGAGTGTTTTCTTCTCTCTCTCTCCAGGTAGCGACCAAATCACGCCTTAATCAAGATAATAATACAGATATTGACCGAACCCACTTGTTATACTGAGCTGGGGAACGTTGGTCCCGCTCCAACTTATAATTGTTATAAGACAGAGCAGGAAATAGGGATTACCAGAATTCCCGTGCCACCCAAACGTAGAAAGTGCATATGATGCATCTCCTTCGGGTTTGTTCATTACAAAGAACTGTTTCTCAAATGTCCTCTACGTCCTGGGTATTTGATACCGGATCAGGATCCCAGATATGTAATCTGTTACATAGGGCTACAGATAGGTAGAGAACTGAGAACGGGTGATAAGTTTCATGAGACAGAAAATGGGACAAGTGTTGCAGCCAAGTCTGCTGGTCACTGTCACCCTGTATTACCAATACATTGATTCTGAACGAATGTTATTAGATAACGAACCTGATATACAAAATCATATCAGTCTCTTTATTAGTAAAGAAATCATAAAATTTTGTATTGTTGGATAATGTTTTGAACATTTCCTATATCAAAAGTTGATCGGTTCAGGCACGTTATCTAAAAGCATTGATGTTCTAAATCAAATTATAGTTCTTAGTATACAGAACACACACAAGAGGAAGAGTTCAGAAATGAACGAATCCTTCTTGAGGTATTGTAGACTAGGTCATATCAATGCGACCCGACTAGCTGAAGTTACATATAGATGCATATTTAAATCAGTTTGAATTTACATCTTGTGAAACTTGCCACTTATGTCACAAAGATAAGATGACCATAGCTCCGTTTAATGGAAACAGAGAAAGAGTTAGTGAACTCTTGGGATGATACATGTTGATGTATAAAGGTCCCTGTCTACGCATGCCAAGACCGGTTCTTTGTACTTCATTACAATCTCTGATGATCTCTCAAGATTCAGACATATGTTCCTGTTGAAACACAAGTCCGAACCTTTTGAGATATTCACAGAATATAAGTTAGAAATAGAGAACCAAAATACGGGTATAAGTATTATGTCCTATGATGAGATCAGGGAGGAGAATACTTGTGCATGGAATTCCTGGACTATTCTAAAGGAGAATGAGATTCTCTCTCAGCATTACTCCTCCGTATACACCATAGTACGATGGTATATCGGGGCGGAGCAATTGCACCCTATTCGATATGGTGCGCTCTATGATGAGTACTACTGAGTTACCTGTTTCCTTTTGGGGGTTATGCACTTGAGAAGCTGCATACTTATTGAAATTAGGTTCGAATCAGATCACAGCCTACCACTTCATATGTGATATGGAAAGGGAAGAGCCCATATCTTAAGTTGGTTAAGATTTGGGGTTGTCCGGGCTATGTCTAAAAGCAAAATCCGGACAAGCTCGAGGCAAGATCTGTTATGTAGAACTGGAAATGTTCCAGCTATACAAACTGCAGCTGATAATTTGGCAGAACCAAAGGATTCAATAGCTACCAACGAACCTCAGCCTCTCCGCCGATCTAGTAGGGTTCCTCACCCACCTGAGAGTTACTTCGGTTTCTCTATAACAGTGGGAGCGAGGATTGCATCATGAGATGATGACCCAACTAGTTTCAAGCTGGCCATCAGGAGTGAGACTCTGTAAGAATGGCTGGATGTTTATCGATCTGAGATGGAATCCTTATACACCAACAAAGTATGGACTTTGGTTGCTATATATGAAGGGTTAAATCCCCATCAGGAGCAAGTATATCTTGAGAAGATTACTTAGTGTAGATGGAAAAGTTGAGACTTTCAAAGCTAGACTTGTTAAAGGTTTTTAGTCATCGACCAGGCGTGGATAATGATGAAACCTTTTCCAGTAGCTATGCTTAAGTCCATCCAGATCCTACTTGCCACGGCTACATACCATGACTACGACATCTGGCGGTTGGGTGCCATGACTGCTTTTTTAAATGATGTTTTAGAAGAGTGCGTCTATAAGTACACAGTCAGAGGGCTTCGTAGACAGTGGGAGCAGCGGAAATGTATGTAAGATGTTTTATGTAATAAAGCAGGCATCGCGGAGTTGGAACGTCTGTTTTGATGTGGAAGTCAAAGAGTTTGACATCATCAAAATGGTAGATGAACCTTGTATAAACAAAAGGGTAGTAGGGAGTATGGTAGTGATCCTCGTAGAGTACGTGGATGACATACTCTTGATAAGAAAGGAGTTTCCTATGCTACGCTCGGTCAATCTCCGCTCATCACAAGGATTCTCCATATAAGATCATAGTGATACCTCCTAAATCCTGGGTTCTGAATCTATGAGATAGATCTAATTGGATGTTAGGATACTCACTAGTTGTAGTGAGATGGTATCAATCGATCCTAGGGAGAATCACTGGAAGTGTTCCAGGGTGATAAGGACGACTGAATGTCAGTCACAGGCATTGTCTTTACCCTTAGTAAAGGGACGGTATGTTGGAAGAGTTCAAGGCTAGATACCGTGGCATACTAGACGATAAAGGCTGGATACATCGCTACTTAAGATGCTACCAAAGAAGCAGTCTGGATGTATATTTGTTCATGAGATGAACTTAGTTCCTCCCATTGTGTGACAATGGAGTTGTGGCTTATGCCAAGGAACGTCCGTCCCATCAGTGATCCAGACATATTCTGAGGCAGCATCACCTGATCATGGAGATGGTTGATCTCCAAGGAGATCGAGGTTAGGAGAGTAGACTCAGAGGACAACACGGCGGATCCACTAACAAAGGCCTTTTCCTAGAGAGAGACTTTTATGGGATGGTTGAGTATGAGATACTACAACCACTGCTATCAGATGGCCCTAGTGCAAGTGGGAGATTGTTAGTTATATGTATGCCCTAGAGGCCATTGCTATACATAGGATGTATATTGTAGTGGATGCTGGGACATATATAGGGAGGACTTTCTTGCTCGACATGATAGTATGCTATCTGGTTACTCTTTATCTTAACGTGTATACTGATTGTCTCTCTGTTACATGTTGGTAAAGCCCTTAGGGTGTGTACTTGACTACCTGGACTAAGATGCGGATCATACTAGTGGGGACATGGTAGTCCATAAGTACATCCTTCAAGGTCCCAAGTCGTGGGTGTATCGAGACGGGGCATCGATATACCAGAGTAGACTAGCGTATATCTTCTCGACCCATACAGATGGGCGATGGATGATCCCATATCCATTGGTGTTTGACATCAGAGATGATATACGGGTGCTCAGTGGAGACTGGGTACACTGGACGGACTCGCCGAGAACTCCCAGATGGTATTATACCTTACGTCAGATGGCAGTTCTCTGGTGACACTGGTACAGAGTAGTCTGTAGACCCGAGATCGTCATAGAGTCTTGTGTGATTCCCACTGTGCTTTGATTTCCACCTTACCACGTCCAAGAGGGCATGCAAAACGGTGGCTTTTGGGTACATTCCCGAATCACATGGAGGCAATGAGCGATAGGAAGAGATTCGTCTCTCCCGGTATAGGGAGTTGATGTTGCGCTGTGTTCGATTGGCTATAACCGGAAATCCTTGGCCAGGGTTACTGAGATTTACTGGTAAGTGTTACCAGTAGTTTCTCGAACTGTTATAGACCTCATATTGACACGACTTATCGAGCTATTGGGGTCTGACGTTTACCACCCCTAGGCAAGATATGCGACATATCAGACGAAGAGACCGGACTGTACGGTAAGTGTTACTGGTTGGATTCATAGGAGTGTGAGCGGGCTTGCTCGTCGATCATCTGATCGTTCAATACCCGGGTGGCCGTTACGTTTAGCAGACCGCTTGCGGCTTATGGGTGTTTGATTTGATCATCACCTGCTGCCGGCGTATTGACGAGTCTTTAGAGTCCTACACAGAGGTTTCCTGGCTCAAGCGAAACAAAATAGGAGCGCATATGAGATATGTGCGGGACCGAGAATAATGCGTGTATGTGATACCGTATTCTATTCTCGCGATGAATGTATCGATTGGTTGTATGCGATATAACCTAGTTATCGAATCGAGGATTGATTCGATAAGTCGATAAATTGGATATTAGTCGGTCCTATGCGATATGACCGGATCGTTAAATTAAGTGTTGATTTAATGATTTAATGTATAATTATATATTTGATATATTACTTTACATTAACTAGTATTTGTTCACTTAAGATGGATTTTCTCACTTGTTGTGCACATTGTATATGTGATATATTTTTTGTACACTTGACTGTATCATGTTTGATGATACATGCAAACTTGGGTGTGTATGATTAAACCATGGTTATGTTAATGGTTAGGGTTTTGATTTAATTATTTATTTATTTATTTATTTATTCTTTTTGGTGAAGATGAAATGGTGGCTTTATTTTTCTTTCTTTGCTTGAAGCTTCTTGAAGCTTCAAAGCATCTTTGAAAGTCCACCACTTTGTCTTCATCCTAAACCTAACCATTATACTTAACCCTAGTTTATTCTCTACACTTTACCAAGGTTGCATTATGATAACTTCATTTGATTAATCATTTGAATTATTATTCTTATATTTTTCTTTTTCTTCTTCTTCTTCTTCTTCAAGAAGAAAGAAGCTTGCTAGTTTCAATGGTGAATTGAGAAAAAGAGTGAGAAATCCAATTCTAAAGTGAACCCACTTCCTATTTCTTCATCCTCTACCACTTGCCAAGTAGTATAGGGTGTTTTCTTCACAAGTTTCATGGCTTGGTGAAGTTGGAGCTTGATATTGTGTTGCCTCGACGTAGATCATCTTCGGCATCGAAGTCGACGACCTAGCCCGATCATTTCTTCGATGAAACCACCGCGAGAGTCCGGGATCCGATGGGTACAGCGGAGGGACGTCATCACGGAGCTAAGGAAGTGGAGGACCGGATCTACAAAAATTGTAGTCACTTCCCTTTTAGAAGTAAAGTTGTTTACTACTTGTAGTTTCGCCTAATATCTAGTTAACGATCCGTATTAGGGTTTCTCGGCACCGGAAAAATTTGAAATTGGTATGGTTGATGCCTTGTGAGACCTCATTAGTGTGCCTAGGAACCCTACACACATGAGAGGGGAGAGCTTGAGGAAGAGGAAGAGCAAGAGAGAGAAAGCATATGATAGAATGAGAGAATAATAGAACCATTCTCACATATATGTGTGAATTAAGTAAATTGATAATTAGCAAGATAATTGTCATGGCTTAATCAAGACATGACCATTATCATTTCATATTTAATGCAAATTGCAAGGATCAAAGAGCATCTTTTATAGGGAATGATGATGGTCAAAGTGTCAACCTAGGTCAACAAGTCAAGATAGTCAAATGGTCAACAACCCTAACCATGCACAATTATATTTAACTAATATCAATTAATCATAATACACACATAAGCATTAGGGTTAATAAAATGACAATGGTCATTAACTCTAATCAAAGTGCTCTCCCTCTGTCTCAGTCAACTGTGCATACGCACCCGTATTCGTGATCCGAGGAACACGAATACAAAGAGATAAAACCAATCCCAAATCATATACTAGGATCTGGCTTAAACCAAAGCCCGCTAGTATAAGCTGTCCGGACAGCAAACGTGCACAAGTGCACGGATGTGAACGAACCCTGTCGCAAAACCATGCGACCTCTACTCATTTTGCCTAAAGGCGAATACCTCTCTGTGTGGGACTCTAAAGACTCGACACTACGCTGGCAGTGGGTTTAACCACAGACCGCAAGCGGCACTAGCTGTACATAACGGTCCCCAGGTAGATGCCAATAAGAAGACTGACGAGGTGACCCCATCTGAACTCCTACCGAGCCTGTATGTGACAGTCTCCGTACAGTCCGGTCTGTTCGTCTGATACATCGCATGGCGGGCCTGGGGGGAGCGGTAAACGTCAGTCCCCTAATAGCGGTACAAGTCGTGTCGGAGTGTAGCCCAGAACACCCTGAGATAACACTGGAAACCTACCGGTATATCTCGCTTGCTTTGGCCAGGGACTACTTGTGTAATGGCTCTCCTGGACACAGCGCGATGTCAACCCCCAATACCGGGAGAGACGAATCCTGTCTAACCGTCACTACCTCCAAGTGCTTCTGGACTGCACCCAACTACTACCTGTTTGCACGACTCCTTTGAGCCATGGTAGGGTAGTAATCAAAGTACAGTGGGAACACACTCGAGGCGAAGTGACAGTAACAAGTTAGCGGACTAAGCTGTACTCATGTCACCTGGGAACTGATAACTGACGATAGATATAATACCAACCAACAGTTCCCGATGAGTCCTGTCCAGTGTACTCGTAACCTAACGAGCACCCGCATACTATCTCAAGTACGACGTACTGACGGCTGTGGGACAGACCGTCTCCCACGCTGGGATGAGAAGCGCATACGCTAGTCTACTCCGGAGTATCGATGCCCTATCTCGATAGTCCAACGACTAGGGACCTATATAAGGATGTGCTTATGGATTACCCAGCCCCCACGAGTGTGAGCGCCATCACAACGCTGGTAATCAAGCAAAAATCCTAAGGGCTCTACTAATATGTATATAAGCGATATGCTAAAAGAAACACATGCACATATTGAAGTAGAGACAAACCAAGTAGCATACTACCATTTTGAGCAAGATTGTATATACAACTGTGAATATCCCAAGCTTCCATCAAGTAATATACATACTAGTATGATACAGTAATGGCCTCTAGGGTATATACACTAACACCACTCTTTACCCTTATCTCGACACGGAACTCCGTTCATTATCTAGCCTTTTCCAAAAGAATCATTAATCTAATTTCTAATCGCGGTCGGAACTAGCAAAGAATTTCTAGCGCGCCCGATTAGGATGTTAATGATTCTTTTGATAAAGTTCATAAACTTTATAGGACTTAAAAAGGGTTTAGGGATGTTCATCTTCCATTAGCCTACCCTAATCCTACAAACCCTAACAAGCGGAGAATTACTCGCGCATGTTGGGTGAAGAAGATGAAAAGACAGAGATGGAAAACATAATGCAAAAGAATTAAATAAAATAACTACCTTTATTAATCAACTTGATCAAGTACACTTTGATTCCTTAGAAAATGATTACAAAAACCTAGTTTGCTTCTCGATCTCTTCTAAGGAGGTAGATGAACCGTTGATGATCAGCTTGGATGCGTGAGCCGTCTTGGACTTCGTGATCTCGTCGGCTTGATGAATTTTCCAAGAGGCTCTCGGTGCTTTTTTATAATGCAAAGCCAGAATAATTTGCTTCCATATTAGGTAAAATGTATAAAAGATTTTCCCCAAAAATCCTCAACTCCCAACTCACTATTCCAGCGGCGGATCCGCGGAATAAAGGGGCTATTGCCGCGAATCTGCGGCTTGATGATCACGGCCGTCCATCATTTTTCAGGAGCTGTCTCTATGTGACATTTGGCGATCCTTGGCACCTTTAGAATTTGGAAATCTTTTCTCGGTTGCTTCCAGATTTGGTCTCCAAGTTTTGCTTCTTTAATTAGGCAAGTCTTCTTCAACAACTTGATTTGCTTGATTCTAGTCTTTGAAAAATTCTGCACACTTAGAAATCTTTTGCACAACAACTCAAATAATCTTTTAGTAGACTTTGTTCTACTAGGATTAGGTCAATAATATTATTTGCATACATTTTCCTACCAAATGCTAATTACAATATATAAACACATGGAAAATAGTATTTTTACACATAAACCCTCATATGTATGATGTATTATAATAAAGTCCTTTTTAATATGAAAATGGTAGGAAAAATGTAATAACTAATGTGCAGTTTTATCAACTGAACAAATACCCCAAACTTATCTTTGATCGTCCCGACCAAATTAGTTTATTCAAGAGAAGGAGAAAAAAGAAAGGAGAAAACTAAGCACATTTTCGTAGGCAAACACGATTGCACTTAGCACGTGCAACAAGCCGTTAAACCTCTAGGTGTCCCTAGTAGGAGGAGTGTTGTCTCCTGAGGGTTTTAAGCGGATTACACCCACAAAATCCTATAACAAAAGAGAGATGGTGAAATTTACATATAAAGATAAGAACCATAAAAGAAAGACTTTGAAAATAAGAGTTTTCAACTACACTAGCTTTTCAGTTGTCATGAGCCCTATCTTAATAGTCATGAAAAGATGTTAGAAATCACATTATCCCTCAATAAAACATCGTCTTTATTCTTCATTCCTACCTTTCATCTAAACACCGATCATATAACCCTACGTGTGTGTAAAGGACATCCCTACACCCGGACAATTCAATTCAAGCTATCATACTCTTGTCCATCTGCCTCAGTACTTTTTAATTTTATGAATATTTAGATTTGCTCACACATTTTCATGCGACCGTTAATACTTCTTGAGGTACTAACCGACCGATTACTCATGTGCTTGCTGATTAGGTGATAATATTTTCCTCGTCTTGCACCACCTAAGGCTTAGCAGTGACTCCCAGACCAGTTGGCCTTAGGGCACTAGGTGAAGAGGCACCCTCGCTATATTTTTTTTAATGCTGCCTTGGCGATAACAAAACCAGTGTTCATTTTTTTTCTTTTCACCATTTTTATATTTTCTTCATTTTTTTTTTCATTTTCTTCATACTTTGGCTTTTAGACAAGAGCATTTCAAGGTATTCTCTACTATCCCGAGTTTCAAGACGTGTGTAAGTGCATATAGTAGGGTATCAACATTCAAATGTTTGGCTTTCAGAATAGAAATTATTTTTCAGACTTATTTTTATCCTCAGATTAGTGACTTCCTTCATCTTACTAACCCTTGGGACAACAGCTCATAACTACTTATTACCAGTTCGTTTAAAAAAACTTCTAATTTTCTTGGTTTTCTTAAACTATTCCTATCTTTTGGATGTAATTTTTCACTTTCTACTCTTTTGTTATCAAAAAAAAAATTTTGTGCTTATATATAGTATAATGCAAAGTATGTGTCAATAAGCACAAACCTCCCCCAAACTTGTTTTCAACAGTGTCCTCACTGTTGCTATCTGCTGGATCATAAAAACCTGTAAGCTTGGAAGGACATTATTAATAGGGGCAAGAATATATGAAAGTGAAAATCCTCCCCCAAACTTATTTTTGGCTCACAATTTTATAAAAATCATTTTCTTTCAAGAGCCCAAAATATACCACCCCCCCAAACTTGAGTTAAACAATTTTAATCTTTTAAAATCACTCGAGGGGGTCAAGGTTATTGGTCAATGCCAAGCTTTGCAAAGACCGAAGGTCAACACCAACCATTCAAAAATTTTATCGATGAAGCACCAAGGTTGGTGGAAGAACATGTCACCTTTCGACGTGAAGAAGTGGGGAGGTGATAAGAGGTGTAATGGAAAAGAATTGCGTCTCAATTTGGAGAGACGACACAGTGATAGTAATGATGGATTTCTCATATTATCATGATTATCCAAAAGAAGGGGTGGAGGTCCAATTTCTTCATCTTGGATTTGATTCATCTCAACACCCGTGTCTTGTAAAAATGCGAGCTCATCAGCGAAAATTTCCTCAAATCTTTCATCGATACCTCGAAGAATAATGTCATCAGAAAAAATGGGGGGGTCGTCTGACTCTATAAAAAGTTCCTCATCAGCGTTAGATGTTGATCCGGAAAACTCGGTGGAAGAGTCAGTGTCAAACAACGACATATGAAAAGAGTCAGAATTATGAGGTTGATCAAATTCGCTACTGTCGACTTCCATTAATTCGACAGAACACACATGAGCATAGGGTTCGGAGGGTTCACTTCCCAACTTGTAAATGTTAAGCTCAATTGACTTCTTTCCAAAGGATAGGGTCATAGAGCCGTTTCTACAATTAATTACTGCGTTCGAAGTGGCCAAAAAGGGTCGACCGAGTATCACCGGAATTTGATTGTGTGGGTTTGCCACAGGTTGTGTATCTATAACGATAAAGTCCACAGGGAATATGAATTCCTCGACTTTGATTAACACATCCTCTACCTCACCCCTGGGTTGGTTGATAGATCGATCGTCCATCTGAAGAGTGCAATGCGCAGGTTTTAACTCTCCGATCCCTAATTACTCATAAACAGAATACGGAAGCAAGTTAACACTAGCACCTAAATCGAGTAGAGCACGATTGATATTTTTACCCCCAATAGAAATTGAAATTGTAGGACTTCCGGGGTCCTTTCGTTTCTTGGGTAGTTATTGTGTAAAAGTTGTGCTCACATTACTCGCAAGGAAAACTTTTTTAGGTACTTGAACTTTTCTCTTCCTAGTGCACAAGTCCTTTAGGATTTTCGCATATGACGGAACTTGTTGAATAGCATCTAGGAGAGGAATGTTTATGTTAACTTGCTTAAAAATTTCCACAATCTTCTCCATTTGTGGACTTGGTCTGTTGCCCCTTAACCTGTTTGGATAAGGTGCTTGATCAATAAGTTTTGGGTCCAACGTTTGTGGAGAAGACTGTGGGGACGGATTCGATCCCAAAATTGGAGTGGGAATCGACTTAGATAGATTCGGCGAAATGTTCGAGCCTTGGGGAAAACGGAGAATAGGCTCCGGTGAAGGTGGGAGATTAGACGAATTAGGGGAAGAAGAAGAAGCTGGGGTATCATTGGTGTCACTATCATCACATTGCTCACCCACTCGGTTATTCAGCACTTTTCCCGATCTCAACGTGGTAACAGCACTCACATTATAACTTTGTGAGTGGCCAGGATTAGGTATGGGTTGAGATGGGAGTTTCCCTTTCTCTCTCGCACTCATTGCAGCGTTTAACTATGCGATTTGGTTTTCTAATGATTTAATACTCTCACCATGGGAGGCGGAGTTTTTCGTTATGGGATCAATAGAAGACGTCATCTCAGCCGAAATTTGCATGGATTGTTGCATGAACATATCTAAAGTTTGTGCAAGTGAGTTGTCAGTACCGGCCACTTGTGGTGTAGAAATGTTGGCCGGATTTTGGAAATTCTGTGACTGAAAGGGGGGCTGATTCTGTGGTTGTGGTTGCTGTGGATGAAGTCTTTGATAATTGCTTTGTTGGTTTTGATTCCAAGCAAAATTAGGATGATTCCTCCATCCTTGATTGTACGTGGAAGAATAAGGGTCGTTTCTAGGTCGCTGTTGAAAAGCAGCATTAGCTTGAAACGATGCATGCATGGGACATTCTTCCGTTAAGTGTGAAGGATCCGAACAGCAACCACAGACGGTCTTAGGAAGCGTAACCTGATTTAGGGAGAATGATGAGAACTTGTTTTCAATAGCATCGAGTTTCTTCTGTATCGCTGCCATTTCAGCTTTTACTGCGATAGAAACATCGAGCTGGTGAACACCTCCCCTAGATGAAGGTGGTCTTATGCTTTCCCACTGCAAAGTGTGTTCAGCGAGGTCTTCCAGATACTTCCAAGATTCACCGTCATCTTTAGACATGAAATTGCATTGACACATTGTTTCAAGCATCTGCTTTGTCGCTGGATTAATGCCCTCATATATAATCCGACATAAATCCCATCTATTGATTCCATGATGGGGGCATTGGACAAGCAGATCTTTGAAACGTTCAAAGCACTTCCAAAATGGTTCATTGGGAAGCTGGGTGAACTGGTTGATCTCGCTCCTAACACGGGCAGTCTTATGGTTTGGGTAAAACTTCTTAAGAAATGCTATGACGAATTCATCCCAATTAGTGATAGAGTGTGCGGCAGTATTGTAAAGCCATTTTTCTGCCAAGTCGCACAGTGTGAATGGGAGAAGACGTAAGCGTATAGCATCTAAAGTCAATTGTGAAGTACCCATCATTGAGCATACGTTTTCGAATTTGGTGATGAAAACGTACGCGTCTTCTGACTCAAGCCCGTGAAATTTGGGCAGCAGATTGATGTAGTAGGGTTTAATTTCGAAATTATCCCCGTTAGGTGGTGGAAGAGATAGACAAGTGGGAAGAGGACCACGGATAGGATAGCATCTCTCTTGGAGAGAGATGCGCGGTGGATTCTGCGCACTTACGGGCGGTGACAGCGTGGTGTTATAATCTGATGGAGTACCGTCCATCTCGGTCGTGGTGTGTGGTGGGGGAGAAGAAGATGAAGAAGTACCGACTTCGGCGTCGATAGCAGGAACGCGGACAAGACGGGCACTAGGATCCCGTGTCCAGCCGAGCATGCACTAAGCGGGTTTAGTGCAAGTGGCAGCGTGTGTGTGATTTTAAAATTGGTTTGTTTTTGAAAAAGTGTGACTCAAGACAAATCACCCTAAGATGCACAAGCAACCCTAGACCTAAGGTCACCTAGGTCCAGTCTCTAGACCGCTCCTAGACTTCCAAAGGACAAGCCGCAGGATCAATCCTCTACCGCCTCCGTACTACCCTTGTAGCTAGGTAAGTGCCAGGTAAGTGGGAAGGAACCACAGTAGTGGGCCTTATTAAAAACCACTAGCCTTTGACACACTTGCCTAGGCACTACAAAAGTAATGCGGATAAACGATAGATTACCCACAACCATCCTCTGTCCTTAATGAGCGCGACGGTCCTTAGAGTCTGGTCTAGATATTTTTTTAAATTAATGAAGGGTTGATCTATATGCTCGGTTTGTGATTTGTGGGGCTTAGGAAGGGTGATGAAATCCTCACCTAATCTGGATTTAGTCTTTTCCCCTTAGAGTCCGTATTAAAATATGCAAAACAAAACCAATCACAAAACTTTTGCAAAAAGATTTTTGAGCGGCGCTATTTTGCAAAGAATCCTGCAGAAGATAGATTTTATTGGATTTGAGGGGAGAGAGAAGGAGTTGAGAATCTTACTAGAGGAGTTTGAACCCTAGATCCCCTTGTCAAGCAGCGGTTCCGCCGCAGGAAGCCCCTTTGCACCGCGGTTCCGCCGCGCTGTGGAGAGAACGGTTGATGAAAATTTTCCTGTGGCCTCCTTTGCTCCTCTGGATCTCTAAGAATTCTCTGTCTTCTGTTTTCCTCAATTCTGTGACTCCAGATTTCCTCGCAAAATTCACGCACAAATCGTTAAATATGCAATTTGCAGTTTTGTGTTAATAATGATATGAATCGTCTAAGAATTCAACACAAATAGTAGAAATAAAAAATTACGCACGTATCCCCGGCAACGGCGCCATTTGATTCGATTCGAAAAGAGTGTTTTTGTAGTAGTTAACCGCAATCAGAACGGTGTCGCGCGTAGCTAGACCGAGGTGAGTACGGGTCGTGCTCAGGGAAACGTGGAACCTTTTACTCTTACTTTAGATGTGTTTAAAAGGAAAGGAGTGATAAGAATGTTGAGGAATGGTTTCTAGATCTACGTTAAGCAAGAATGCAAAAATATAGATCTAGATTATTTTAAAGATTTAGATAATATAATAAGAAAGCTTGTAGGGTTCGTTAAGATTTAGTAGTCATGGACGATTAATTAAAAGTTACCCTTTTTATCCATTAATAAATTTAAAACTAGAACGACGGTGATGCGTGTAGATTAGGGTTTCTGGAGGGAAAAGGAATCCCACTCTTAACACTTATCTCGACACGGAACTCCGTTCATTATCTAGCCTTTACCAAAACAATCATTAATCTAATCTCTAATCGCGGTCGGAACTAGCAAAGAATTGCTAGCGCGCCCGATTAGGATGTTAATGATTCTTTTGATAAAGTTCATAAACTTTATAGGACTTCAAAAGGGTTTAGGGATGTTCATCATCCATTAGCCTACCCTAATCCTACGAACCCTAACAAGCGGAGAATTACTCGCGCATGTTGGGAGAAGAAGATGAAAAGACAGAGAGGGAAAACATAATGCAAAAGAATTAAATAAAATAACTACCTTTATTAATCAACTTGATCAAGTACACTTTGATTCCTTAGAAAATGATTACAAAAACCTAGTTTGCTTCTCGATCTCTTCTAAGGGGGTAGATGAACCGTTGATGATCAGCCTGGATGCGTGAGCCGTCTTGGACTTCTTGATGTCGTCGGCTTGATGAATTTTCCAAGAGGCTTATAGTGCAAAGCCAGAATAATTTGCTTCCATATTAGGTAAAATGTATAAAAGATTTTCCACAAAAATCCTCAACTCCCAACTCACTATTCCTGCGGCGGATCCGCGGCATAAAGGGGTTATTGTCGCGGATCCGCGGCTTGATGATCATGGCCGTCCATCATTTTTCAGGAGCTGTCTCTATGTGACATTTGGAGATCCTTGGCACCTTTAGAATTTGGAAATCTTTTCTCGGTTGCTTTCAGACTTGGTCTCCAAGTTTTGCTTCTTTAATTAGGCAAGTCTTCTTCAACAACTTGATTTGCTTGATTCTAGTCTTTGAAAAATTCTGCACACTTGGAAATCTTTTGCACAACAACTCAAATAATCGTTTAGTAGACTTTGTTCTACTAGGATTAGGTCAATAATATTATTTGCATACATTTTCCTACCAAATGCTAATTACAATATATCAACACATGGAAAATAGTATTTTTACACATAAACCCTCATATGTATGATATATTATAATAAAGTCCTTTTTAATATGAAAATGGTAGGAAAAATGTAATAACAAATGTGCAGTTTTATCAACTGAGCACTACCCTACCACGGCTCAAAGGAGTCGTGCAAACAGGTAGTAGTTGGGTGCAGTCCAGAAGCACTTGGAGGCAGTGACGGTTAGACAGGATTCGTCTCTCCCGGTATTAGGGGTTGACATCGCGCTGTGTCTAGGAGAGCCATTACATGAGTAGTCCCTGGCCAGGGCAAGTAAGATATACTGGTAGGTTTCCAGTGTTATCTCAGGGTGTTCTGGGCTACACTCCGACATGACTTGTACCGCTATTAGGGGACTGACGTTCACCACCCCCTAGGCCCGCCATGCGATGTATCAGACGAACGGACCGGACTGTACGGAGATTGTCACATACAGGCTCAGTAGGAGTTCGGATGGGTTTACCTCATCGGCCTTCTAATCGACATCTACCTGGGGACCGTTACGTACAGCTAGTGCCACTTGTGGTCTGTGGTTAAACCCACTGCCAGCGTAGTGTCGAGTGTTTAGAGTCCCACATAGAGAGTTTCCCTGCACTGACCGAAACGTGTAGAGGCCGTATGGTTTTACGGCAGGGCTGTGATCACTTACGTGCACTTGTGTGCGTATGCTGTTCGGGCAGGCAATACTAGTGGGCTTTGGTTTAAGCCGGATCCTAGTATTGCACAGATGGATTTGTTTTGTCTTCTGTGCATTCGCATTCTACGGAATGCGGATGCGGGTGTGTATGCACAGTTTTGAGGAGCGATGAAGGAGGATGTGCCTCATTAGGGTTTTGGCAGTTGGTTCGGCCAAAACTGTTATGTGGCAAGCTCATTAGGGTTTTGGCAATTCGTTCGGTCAAAACCATTATGAGCCGGAGATATTGTTTACTAATCCTTTTAGTGATAATTTTGTGATGGATAATTGCATTGACCATTTGACCACCATGATCTCTTTTGACTTTGTTGACCCGTTGACCAGAGTTGACCATTGACCTTCATGAGAGGTTTACACTCTTCTTTGGATTTTCTTTTTCTTTTTGATTATGAAAATGGTCAATTCAATGTAGCATCAACTTTATCATGATAGGATTTGTAATGATGATAGTTTTTCATTATTGCAACCATGGTTCATTTCTTTAGCCAATAATTCATTTCTCATTCTCTCTCTTGCTCTTGCTCATGAGAAGAAAAGAAATGTTCCATGGTTGCTAGCTCCTCCTTCTTCCTCCTCTTGATTTCTTCTTTTGATCTCATGTGTTGAGAGAAAAAGATCCCACATTGACAAACACTTTCATATATCTCTACTACACATCCTAGGGCATCTTGACTAGCAATCTTGTTGCCCTAGTTGCCTCGGCTCGAGGTGGAGCTCGGTGTACATCTCTCGGGTGGATCGCCTTCGACTCAAGAAGGCCGCGGAGGTGACCAAGATCCGGATCAACACTCGGAGCTTGGATGGACGAGCGGGACAGCGGAATGAAGACCCGAAGGACCGGTTTCGTGAGGCATAATTTCTACGGCATAGTAGTTAAAGCCTCTAGTAGTTTGCTAGTTTCTAGTTTAGCAAAGATCCGGCTTTTAGTCCATGTTGCCTTTGTGCTAAATTATTGTTTTTCGCCGTTTCCGCCTCCCCGTAAGAACTGGGGTGAGCAACGTGGACTTACAGTGCTATCAGAGCCTAGCTAAATATAAACTAGTAAGTTAGCAAAGTGTTTAGAATATCGATCGGAAAAAAGTCGCAAAACACGCCCGGAAAAAACCAAGTTTCTGTCGATTTTTTATACTGCTCAAAAAGTGATTTATTATATATGAAAAATCGTCTCAGGGTTTTGTAAAAACACTGCAGAAAAACGATCCAGTGACTCGATCAAACCACCGCGGTTCCACGGCAATAACATGCTTATTGCCGCGGTTCCGCGGCCGATTTGACTCGGCAGTGGACCGGGTTTTGTGCAGTGTTTTAGTTTGGCTGTTTTGGGATTTTTAATACATGTTTTTTCTACCCAGATTTTCCAGAGAGCAAATTGACTTTTGGGGTGGTTAAAAATCCGTATTTTGATCGATATTCCCTAAACTTTGGCTAATGGATATTATCTGTGATGTGATATATGTATTGAACGTCTACTAATCGCTATAAGTCGATTAGTGGGGGTTATATATATATGTGATCTGTAATGTTGATGGTTTGTGTATATGAACTCGGTGGATTGTCGCGGATGAATAGCCGGGGTGGATGTGAGATGAGAGTTTCTTTTTCTTTCATTTATTGTAAAAATTTGTAAATTGATATAATATTATTTATTTGGCCGCACAACCGGGTCAGGGTTGTAGCCGTCATTGTATAATTTCTTTTTACTGTTTTTGCTCCTAGGATAGACCCAAGGTGGGGTGCACAAACTACCGGGTATCTCGAAGTGCCCAGTGGCCTACTCACGGGTTGAGGGAGGTTGCTTCGCTTCGGGTACTTGGCGGGTAGTTTGCCGCACCCGTAGGGGTCTAGGGTGGGGTATTGGCTATTCGTCGCGACCGTGTAATCCGCTTTTCGTTGCAGACTCGAACGAATCGCGGGTTCCTAGTATATCCAAAGTGTTCATCTGTGATCTGGAATGGCTATCATTGCTTTATATCTATATATGATATCTATTTAGGTGTTGCTTATGTTTTGCATCCGCACTAGTCCAGCCCCCGCTCTGTCATTAGTTAAGTAACCTAACGGGTGATGACGGGACCCCGTGGCGAATGCGGATGGCATAAGTGTATGCCATATTTTGGTTGTTTTCTGCAATGGTAGGATTAAATGATGGGACGCAATGGAATTAATGCAAGAAAATAAACCAAGTAAAAGTCGTTGGAACACTTTCAAAACCACTCGGTTCTTTTCAAAAACCAACTTTTAAATGCGGAGCTTGAACCACTCCTTTTAAAAGCTATCTCGTTCCATCGATTATATCAAGTTCACTACGTTCACGGTTTCGCCAAAACCATTCGTAGCCCTCCGTCATTTCAGTTAAATATTCAGTAGTATTCAAGCTACGTATTTTGACCTTCGCCAAGGCATAGTGATTGGTAGCTGCTGAATATTTATCTGTAGCATAGATAGATGCGTTGGTTTGGGACAGTCGTACTACTATTTTGGCCTTCATCAAGGGTATGTACGGGTGGGTTCAAATTAACCTGGACAATGACAGGTAGAACTTGACATATGACTTATGATATGTTGGCCTTCGTCAAGGTCATAAGAGCATGGGGCAAAAATCCATATCGGGAGTTTCAAAAGTACTGAAACTTGCTAGTGTTGCATACCATTTGGAGTGTGATGATTTTGGTAGGATTCCTTCAGTTTTGTCATGCGATGATATTTGGATCCCGATCCTACTGTAAGTATATGCTACTCCTCGGGAACTTTCTCGCTTAACGATCAATGCTATAAACCAAGTAGGTGTCTAGAAATGTGTTAGCGGGGCTACGCCCACAGGTAAAGAGGTTACTTAATTAAGGAACTTTGTGAAAGTGTTGGAAAACCTCCCTCGAAGTACCGACACTGGCCTGGCTGAACGGTTAAGCAAGTATTGTACGGTGAGATTGATCCCCACTAATTCTTCCTTTATGGTTTGAGGAGGGATTCGAGAGACAGTGGGAGCCATCCTGTTTAGATAAATTAAAAACCAATCTAAACTTGCAAGAGCATCATGCTGAGTGTTTTCTTCTCTCTCTCTTAATTGCAGTTACCCAGTGACCGCACCTAGGTTACATCTAGATAATAAAATGACTGAATCTGACTGTTATGACTGGCAAAGGTCTGTCCAGATGTCCGTTGCCCATAACAATCTGGGACACCTCTTAACTAATCCAACCCCTGACGTCTCAGGTCCAGTTTCCCCTGTCACGGATATTATTATCCGTAGGACATCGGAAGAAGACTGTGCGAAAGCCAAGTGCCTCGTGTTAGCCTCAGTTGATGGTGTAAACCAGAGGCTGCACGAGAAGATGGACTTAGTTTCTATCTTCCTCCATAACAAAGATTTATATGGAGAGCAATCTCGTATCGCAAGATATGAGACCTCGAACGAATTGCTTCCAGCGAGGTTGGCTATCGGGTCATCTGTAGGGGGCAATGTCCTTACAGAGACCAGCTCTTTTGAGCTCTCGGACCAGAAGACCACGTTGAAGAACGGGTCAGATGCTGACTTAGTTCAACAGTCTCTACCTACTACCCTGAAGGAAACCAGGGAAGTAGAAAGAAAGGGAAGGGCAGAAGTTTCGGGAATGGATGTAGTAAAAGAGGGATGTTCCTATTGTTACGGGAATGAACATGGGCAGAAGGATTGCAGGGCTTGCAAAGCCAGTAGCCAGAATTCGAAGCATGTTGTGGCTTCGGCTTCGGGTGTGTTTGTAATAGAGAACTGTATGTCAGTTAACCCTACTTCCTGGGTATTGGATACCGGATCAGGATCTCATATCTGTAATTCGTTACAGGCTCTGAGAAACCATAGGGTTATCAAGAAAGGTGATATGACTCTCAGGGTTGCTAACGGAATGAGCATGTATGCTGAATCCGTAGGGGAATATCATCTAGGACTGACAACTGGGCAGATATTGATTCTGCGTGACTGTTTTTATGTACCAGGTGCGACTTGTAATATCATATCTGTATCCTTACTTTCTAAGGAAGGGTATGATTTTACTTTTGTAAGCGATGTAGTAAACATCCACCTAAATCAAGTTCTGATTGGGTCAGGTGCATTGAAAAACGGTATATACGTTTTAAATCAAGCTCAGGTCTTCAGTGTCCAGAACACACTTAAAAGAAAGTCTCCGGAATTAAATCAGGCTTTCTTATGGCATTGTAGACTGGGTTACATTAATGAGAAACGGTTGACAAAGTTACATAAAGAAGGATATTTGGATCCGTTCGAGTATCAGTCTTATGCCACTTGTGAATCTTGTCTCATGTGAAAGATGACAAAGACTCCGTTCACTGGACACGAAGAAAGAGCAAGTGAGCTCTTGGGACTCATACACAGTGATGTGTGTGGTCCAATGTCTACACATGTGCGAAGTGGTTATTCATACTTCATTACTTTCACAGATGATTTCTCTAGGTATGGGCATGTCTTCTTGATGAAGCATAAATCCGAGGCCTTTGAGAAATTTCGGGAATACAAGAATGAAGTTGAAAAACAAATAGGCAAAAGTATCAAGACACTGAGATCTGATCGAGGTGGTGAATACTTGAGTGTCGAGTTTCTGGACTTCTTAAAAGAGAATGGAATTCTCTCTCAGCTTACTTCTCCATTCACAGCACAACACAACGGTGTATCGGAAAGGAGGAATCGAACCCTATTGGATATGGTTCGTTCCATGATGAGTAAGGCTGAGTTGCCGCGATCTTTCTGGGGTTATGCACTAGAATCAGCTGCATATCTTTTGAACAAGGTTCCCTCCAAGACTGTGGCTACCACACCATATCAGATGTGGTGTGGGAAGAAACTCCAACTTCAATATTTGAAGATATGGGGATGTCCAGCTTTTGTAAAATAGCAGCATGCGAACAAGCTCGAGGCACGCTCAGTACTGTGTAAGTTTATGGGATACCCAAAGAACTCCAGGGGGGATTTTTTCTATTACGCAGAGGAACAAAAGGTTTTTGTTTCTCGTCATACCCACTTTCTGGAACATCAGTTTTTAGAAAAAGAAACTAGCGGGAGCGTAGTAGAACTGGAAGAAATTCCAGAACCATAAGCTATTATTGAAAGCTTGGAAGAACCAGAAGGTTCAAGAGAACCGGACATCCCAGCGCCACTCCGCAGGAGTAGTAGGCAGTCTCATCCGCCCGAGAGATACTACGGTTTTCTCATAGACGGGGATAGAGAGGATTGCACTATGGATTATGGTGAGCCTACTAGCTTCCAGCAAGCCATTCAGAGCGGTGACTCGGTAAAATGGCTGGATGCAATGCGGACCGAGATGGAGTCCATGTACACCAACAATGTTTGGACTTTGGACTTTGCTCCAGTAGGGGTATAACCCATAGGATGCAAATGGATCTTCAGAAAGAAGATTGGTGTAGATGGGCAGGTTGAAACCTATAAAGCTAGACTTGTTGCAAAGGGTTTTCGTCAAAGACCTGGTTTGGACTATGACGAGACTTTTTCTCCAGTGGCTATGCTGAAATCCATTCGGATCCTTCTTGCCATTGCTGCTTTCCACGATTATGAAATCTGGCAGATGGACGTAAAGACGGCTTTCCTAAATGGAAATTTAGAAGAATACATTTATATGGATCAGCCGGAGGGATTCATTCAGAGTGGGAGCAGCGGTAGAGTGTGCAAGTTGCTAAAGTCCATCTACGGACTGAAGCAGGCATCGCGGAGTTGGAATATCTGCTTCGATGATACTGTCAAAGAATTCGACTTTATCAAAAACCCAGATGAACCATGCATTTACAGTAAGATTGTAGGGAGAACTGTGGTATTCCTCGTCTTATACGTGGATAACATTCTCCTAATAGGAAATGATATTCCTATGCTACAGTCAGTCAAAGGATTCTTGTCGCATAGGTTCTCCATGAAGGACCTGGGCGATGCCAACTACATTCTGGGGATCCAGATCTATCGTGATAGATCTAAGAGGATATTGGGACTTTCACATTCCAGGTACATTGACACCATACTGAAAAGATTCAGTATGGAAGATTCAAAGCGCGGTAATTTACCGGCTTGTCACGGAATCACCCTCTCCAAAGAGATGTCTCCCAAGACTGATTTGGAAAGGGATCGCATGTCAATTATACCCTACGCTTCTGCGGTAGGCTCTATAATGTATGCGATGTTATGTACCAGACCAGATGTAGCATACGCTTTGAGCGTTGTAAGCCGGTATCAGTCGGACCGAAGGGAGAAACACTGGATAGCGGTAAAGAACATTCTCAAGTACCTGAGAAGAACTAAGGAGATGTTCTTGGTGTATGGCGGAAAAGACCTCCAGATCGAGGCCTTTGCTGACTCCAGCTTCCAGAGTGACAAGGATGACTCCAAGTCCATGTCGGGTTATGTCTTTACCCTCAATGGAGGGGCGGTTTGCTGGAAGAGTTCCAAGCAGGAGACCGTTGCTGACTCAACTATGGAAGCGGAGTACATAGCTGCTTGCGATGCCGCAAAGGAAGCTGTCTGGATGAAGAAGTTCCTCATGGAGCTTCAGGTGGTTCCTACCATTGTTGATCCAATACCGCTGTATTGCGACAACAACGGAGCTATAGCTTTAGCGAAGGAACCCAGGTCCCATCAGAAGTCCAGGCACATTTTGAGGCGGTACCACCTGATCAGGGAGATCGTAGATCGCCGGGAGATCGAGGTGAAGAGAGTAAATTCGGAGAACAACACTACAGATCCACTCACGAAGGCCCTACCCCAGACTCAGTTCGAGCAGCTGATCGAGATGATAGGTCTTCGATACGCCAGTACATGGCCTTAGTGCAAGTGGGAGATTGTTAGTGTATATGCCCTAGAGGCCATTACTGTATCATACTAGCTTGTATATTACTTAATGGAAGCTTGGGATATTCACAGTTGTATAGACAATCTTGCTCAAAATGGTAGTATGCAACTTGGTTTGTCTGTACTTCAATATGTGCATGTGTTTCTTTTAGCATATCGCTTATATACATATTAGTGGAGCCCTTAGGATCTTTGCTTGATTACCAGCGTTGGCAGTCACACTTGTGGGGGCTGGGTAATCTATAAGCACATCCTTATACAGGTCCCTAGTCATTGGACTATCGAGACAGGGCATCGATACTACGGAGTAGACTAGCGTATGCGCTTCTCATCCCAGCAGGGGAGATGGTCTGTCCCACAGCCATCAGTACGTCTTACTGGAGATAGTATGCGGGTGCTCGTTGGGTTACGAGTACACTGGACAGGACTCGTCGGGGACTGTTGGTTGGTATTATACCTATCGTCAGTTATCAGTTCCCATGTGACATGAGTACAGCTTAGTCCGCTGACTTGATACTGTCACTTCGCCTCGAGTGTGTTCCCACTGTACTTAGATTACTACCCTACCACGGCTCAAAGGAGTAGTGCAAACAGGCAGTAGTTGGGTGCAGTCCCGAAGCACTTGGAGGCAGTGACGGTTAGATAGGATTCGTCTCTCCCGATATTGGGGGTGACATCGCGCTATGTCTAGGAGAGCCATTACACGAGTAGTCCTTGGCCAGGGCAAGCAAGATATACTGGTAGGTTTCCAGTATTATCTCAGGGTGTTCTGGGCTACACTCCGACATGACTTGTATCGCTATTAGGGGACTGACGTTCACCACCCCCTAGGCCCGCATGCGATGTATCAGACGAACAGACTGGACTGTACGGAGATTGTCACATACAGGCTCAGTAGGAGTTCAGATGGGTTTACCTCATCGGCCTTCTTATCGACATCTACCTGGGGACCGTTACGTACAGCTAGTGCCGCTTGCGGTCTGTGGTTAAACCCACTGCCAGCGTAGTGTCGAGTCTTTAGAGTCCCATACCGAGAGTTTCCCTGCACTGAGCGAAACGTGTAGATGCCGTATAGTTTTACGGCAGGGCTGCGATCACTTACGTGCACTTGTGTGCGTATGCTGTTTGGGCAGGCAATACTTGTGGGCTTTGGTTTAAGCCAGATCCTAGTATTGCACAGATGGATTTATTTTGTCTTCTGTGCATTCGCATTCTACGGAATGCGGATGCGGGTGTATATGCAAAGTTTTGAGGAGCGATGAAGGAGGAGGTGCCTCATTAGGGTTTTGGCAGTTGGTTTGGCCAAAACCGTTATGTGGCAGGCTCATTAGGGTTTTGGCAATTCGTTCGGTCAAAACCATTATGAGACGGAGACATTGTTTACTAATCCATTTAGTGATAATTTTGTGATGGCTAATTGCATTGACCATTTGACCACCATGACCTCTCTTGACTTGGTTGACCCGTTGACCGGAGTTGACCATTGACCTTCATGAGAGGTCTACACACTTCTTTGGATTTTCTTTTTCTTTTTGATTATGAAAATGGTCAATTCAATGTAGCATCAACTTTATCATGATAGGATTTGTAATGATGATAGTTTTGCATTATTGCAACCATGGTTCATTTCTTTAGCCAATAATTCATTTCTCATTCTCTCCCTTGCTCTTGCTCATGAGAAGAAAAGAAATGTTCCATGGTTGCTAGCTCCTCCTTCTTCCTCCTCTTGATTTCTTCTTTTGATCTCATGTGTTGAGAGAAAAAGATCCCACAAAGACAAACACTTCCATATATCTCTACTACACATCCTAGGGCATCTAGACTAGCGATCTTGTCGCCCTAGTTGCCTCGGCTCGAGGTGGAGCTCGGTGTACATCTCTCGGGTGGATCGTCTTCGACTCAAGAAAGCCGCGGAGGTGGCCATGATCCAGATCGACACTCGGAGCTTGGATGGACGAGCGGGATAGCGGAATGAAGGCCCGAAGGACCGGTTTCGTGAGGTATAATTTCTACGGCATAGTAGTTAAAGCCTCTAGTAGTTTGCTAGTTTCTAGTTTAGCAAAGATCCTGCTTTTAGTCCATGTTGCCTTTGTGCTAAATTATTGTTTTTTGCCGTTTCCGCCTCCCCGTAAGAACCGGGGTGAGCAACGTGGACTTACAGTGATGGGCGATGGATGATTCCATATCTATTGGTGTTTGACATCAAAGATGGTATGCGGGTGCTCAGTGGAGACTGGGTACACTGAATGAACTCACCGAGAACTCCCGGATGGTATTATACCTCACGTCAGATGGCAGTTCTCTGGTGACACTGGTACAGCTTAGTCAGTTGACCCGATATCGTCATAGTGTCTTGTGTGCACTGTGCTTTGATTTCCACCCTACCATGGCTCTACTGAGTCATGCAAACAGGTGGTTTTTGGGTGCAGTCCCGATTCACATGGAGGCAATGAGCGATAGGAGGGGATTCGTCTCTCCGGGTGTTGGGGGTTGATGTTGCGCTATGCTCGACTGGCCATAACTGGAAATCCCTGGCCAGGGTTGCACTGATTTACTGGTAAATGTTATCAGTAGTTTCATGCTTGTTATGGACCTTACATCGGCATGACTTATCAAGCTACTGGGGTCTGACGTTTACCACCCCTAGGCGAGATATGCGACATATCAGACGAACAGACCGGACTGTACGGTATGTGTTGCTGGTTGGATTTAGAGGAGTGTGAGCAGGCTTGCTCGTTGATCTTCTGATCGCTCAATACCCAGATGGCCGTTACGTTTAGCAGACCGCTTACAGCTTGTGGGTGTTTGATATGATCATCACCTACTGCCGGCGTATTGACGAGTCTTTAGAGTCCTGCACAGAGGTTTCCTGGCTCAAGAGAAACGAAATAGGAGCGCATATGAGATATGTGCAGGACCGAGAATAATACCAGTATGTGATACTGAATTCTATTCTCGCGATTTGTATCATCGGACGGTTATATAAGATATAGCCGGGTTACCGAATCAAATGTTGATTCGATATATTGATACACTTGCTATTAGTCGGTTATATGCAGTATGACCGAATCATTAAATCAAGTGTTGATTTAATAATTTAATGTATAATTATATATTTGATATATTATTTTACATTAACTAGTATTTGTTCACTTAAGATGGATTTTCTCACTTGATGTGCACAAGTTGTATATGTGATATATGTTTTGTGCACTTGTTTGTATCATGTTTGATGATACATGCAAACATGGGTGGGTGTGTGACTTACACCATTGTTTAGGTTAATGGTTAGGGTTTTATTCTTTTTATTTATTTTGGTAAAAAACTAAATAGTGGCTTTTTGTTGCTTTGCTAGAAGCTTCATGATTCTTCATGCATCTTTGAAAAGGTCTTAACCATTTTGTTTTGTTCCTTAACCTAACCATTTACCTAAACCCTAGTTTATTCTCTACAAAAGAAACACTCACCCATGGTTACAATATGATAAGGCTTCACTTGATTTTCTATTATTCATTATTCATTCTTTTCTTTCTTCTTCTTCATGAAATGAAGAAAGCTTTTCTAGAAAATTTCAAGTGATGAAACCAAGTGAGAAAACCAAATCCAAAGTGAACCCACTTCCTATTTCTTCATCCTCTACCACTTGCCATGTTGTATAGGGTGTTTTCTTCACAAGTTTCATTACCTAGTGAAGATGGAGCTTGAGTTAGAGTCGCCTCGACGTAGATCATCTTCGGTACCGAAGTCAACGACCTAGCCCGATCATTTCTCCGATGAAACCAACGCTAGAGTCCGGGATCCCGATGATCGCAGCGGAGGGACGTCATCACGGAGCTAAAGAAGTGCAGGACCGGATCTACAAAGGTTGTAATCCCTTTCACTTAAGTTAAGTTGTTAACTTGTTGTATTTCGCCTTACCTCTAGTACCGATCTTGCTTTAGGTTTCTTTGGCACATGGAAAAATTTGATTTTGGCATGGTTGATCAGTTGTAGAACCTCATGGGTGTGCCTAGGAACCCTACAGTGGTATCAGAGCCTAGCTAGAGCTTTAGGCGAAGTGTAGACGATATTAGAAATCCGATCGAACCCCGAAACCCTAAACTTGACCCCTCTCTGTACATTTTCTGAAATTGTGGATTTTTGTGGATTAAAAATTCTCAAAAAATTAAGCAGGGTTTTCTAGGAATTACTGTGGAGCACGTGACCCTAACTCAACCAATGCGCCGCGGAACCGCGGCCCCACCGTGGCTTGTGCGGCGGTTCCGCGGCCATAAAGGTGACTCTGGGCAGGTGCTTTGCACAGTAATGCCCGTCTGTAATTCCTTTGTTTTCTGGGAATTTTTGATCTATACTCAACAGTTGAGTTTTCTGGGTTGTTTTGGGGACTCGATGATTCGATCGGATTGTTTAACTTTGTCTATGTGTTTTTCCGGGTAATTTTCGAACATGTTAAAAAGTTCGAACGGATATAAATACCCACTTTTTCCTCTGCCGGGAAATTTCCAAGTGTTGGATTTTTCCGTGGTTTAAGGACGTTCTAAGTAGTGCAAGTAACGCGATGGACTCTCTAGAAGACAACAAACCCTAACTCGATTATGTGACCGTCTTGAACTGCCCTTTGAACCTTAGGGTTTTGGGCAGTACGGCGTGCCACATATGAGGCGTTGGCTTGACCCTTCTACGGCTGGACCGTTGGTACATGAAGTGAATGTTTTTAAACTTATTTCATGTGTTGAGCTTTTCGGGAAAACTTGGGTGTTTGATTGTTCGATTGGAATGTTTAACATTGTCTATTTATCCGGAATGTGATACAATATTTGGAATCCACAAATAGTTATGAGATAACTGATTTGAATGTTATAAATCTAGCAGTTTAGTCTCACTTGATTGGTTGCCACGGGATTTTGATGCTATCAAAAGTCCGTTGCAATCACGTAGCGTAGGCGGATACTCACCGGGTAAACTTAATAGACAGCTACACCCCATAGCCCCGACCAAGTGACTGTAGGAGAACCCCGTCGCCGAAAGCATCCGTTCGGGTGCTCGCGGCAGCGGTGTTCCGCCTTAGTGCATTTCGTCGACGGTATCAGGGGTGCGGCCGTCTACTAAAGTTTGTGACGAGCATTCGTTCAGGATGCCGGGAATCTTGTTGAATTGCCCGACTTCATATTGAAAAGTGTTTTTGATTTTGAGACTAAAATGCGGGGTTTATAATTGTTAGGCATGTGATGTCTAAGGAATTCATTTGTTTAGGCATGCGATGTCTAAAGAGGTTGCGGATTCCAACTGTTGTAGTTTTACACTTTCTTTTCTGCGACCGTAAGTGTAATATGTGATATCGCCGGTTTCGTTGCTATATGTCAACGACAATTGGGATGGGCATATTTACTTACGTTGATGACATGTGATGTTATATGTTGCTGGATATGTTATATTGGATCGTCGTGTTTGAATAGCCGGGGGTTTTTATGTGAGATGAGTGTTTTTCCATTTTCATTCATATAAAAACTTGTATGTAATATTTTTTATTGGGGCACATCCAGGTTGCGGAAGATGTCACCGTTGATGTATATTATTTACTTTTCCGCATTAAGATAGACCCAAGGAGGGGGGCACAAGTAACCGGGTTCTAGGGTCCAGTGGAAGACCATCTCGAGGAGTCGAGTCCGGGTCTCCTAACCCTAGAATTGGTAGGGTTGCTTACCGCTCTCGTAAGGGTCTAGGGGTGTGTGATTTTCTATTCATCACGACCGTGGAATCCGTGTTTTATACAGCCTAAAAATAAAACACGGACGTCCTAGTATATCCAATATTTCATATGATATTTTCTGCTGCGTTATCTGTGATGTGATCATGTGATATGTTCAGATAGATATTGCCTATAGTATATATGATATATTTTATAGACGTTGCTTATGTTTTACACCCGCGCTAGCCCTGCCTCGCTCTGGCGTTAGTTACCTAACCTAACGGTGCAGACGGGACATCGAGGCGAATGCGGATGGCATAAGCGTACGTTATATTTATCTGTGATGTTTAGGTGGGCTTAAATGATGGGACATTCATTAATGAGATTAATGAAAGAAAATAAACCTAAAAGAAGTTGTGGAATCGAATTTCAAAAGAATCAGGTAGCTCTAGTTGTTGCTTTGCATCGCGGTGTTCCTTGTAGAACATCCTGCACCTTATTCGATAAGGAAAGGGCCGACAATCCCTTCACCGGGAGTGACCCCTTTAGCAATAACTGGCAGATGCTACAATCCTCGGTTTGTCTTTTGATTGCTTCTATAGTTTCTGCTTTGCACAGAGGTATATATGGTATATCATGCACCTTATTCGATGAGGAAAGGGCCGACGATCCCTTCACCGGGAGTGACCCCTTTAGCAAAACTAGAAAAGACTCAAAAAACACTCCATTTAAAAACCATTTGATTCCGCAACGAGATCAAGTTCAAAGCGTTTAAGGTTTTCTTAAAAACCATCCGCAACCCTCCGTCATTTTAGGAAGTAGGGTACTTAGTATTCGTGCTGTGTTTGTTGACCATAGTCAAGGCACAGTGTACGGTAGCTAAGTGATGTCTTCCTATACCGCATATGATGCGATTAGTTAGGACAGTCGCGTGACTTTGTTGACCTTAGTTAAGGGTCATGTGGGTGGGTCTAATTAATCACGAAATGACGGGTAGAACTTGGCTAGTGCTTATGATTTGTTGACCATAGTTAAAGTCATAAGCGCTAGGGGTAAAAACCTTTATCGGGAGTTTCAAGTGTTGAAATTTGCAATGAGATTGCATACCTTCTATATGATAATTGGATCCCGATACCCACTGCGAGTAATTGTTACTCCTGGGAGAGTTTTACACTTTAAAATTAGCCAGTTAAGTAGATGTCTAGAAAGGTGTCAACGGGGTTACGCCCCTGGGAAAACGAAGTTTATTTTAATTAGGTCCGTGCGTAAGCACGGGGAACCTCCCTCAAAGTACCGACACTGGCCTGGCTGAAAGATTGGCGAACTTGTAGAGTGTAATTAATCCCGGCTAGTCTTTCCTTTTAAGGTTTGAAGGAAGATTTGATAAAAACAGTGGGAGCCATCCTGATTAGATAAAATAAATAACTAATCTAATCTTGCAAGATCGCACGCAGAGTGTTTTCTTTTCTCACTCTCCAGGTAGCGACCATATCACGCCTTAATCAAGATAATAATATGGATGAATTGACCGAACCCGCTTGTTATACTGAGCTGGGGAACGTTGGTCCCGCTCCAACTTATAATTGTTATAAGACAGAGCAGGAAATAGGGGAATGCCAGGATTCCCATGCCGCCCAAACGAAGAAAGTGCATGCTGATGCATCATTTTCGGGTGTGTTCATTACATAGAACTGTTTCTCAATATCCTTTACGTCCTGGGTATTTGATACCGAATCAGGATCCCGCATATGTAATTTGTTACATGGGCTACAGAAAGGTAGAGAACTGAGAACGGGTGATAAGTTTCATGAGACAGAAAACGGTGCAAGTGTTGCAGCCAAGTCTGTTGGTCACTGTCACCCCGTATTACCAATACACTGATTCTGAACAAATGCCATTAGATACCGAACCTGATATACAAAATCATATCAGTCTCTTTATTAGTAAAGAAAGGATATAATTTTGTATCGTTGAATATTGTTTTGAACATTTCAAAAGTTGATCGGTTCAGGCACGTTATCTAAAAGCATTGACTTTCTTAATCAAACTACAGTTCCTAGTATACAGAACACACATAAGAGGAAGAGTTCAGAAATGAACGAATCCTTCTTGAGGTATTGTAGACTAGGTCATATCAATGTGACCCGACTAGCTTAAGTTACATTTTTAGATGCATATTTAAATCAGTTTGAATTTACATCTTATGAAACTTGCCAGTCATGTCACAAAGATAAGATGACCATAGCTCTGTTTACTGGAAACAGAGAAAGAGTTAATGAACTCTTGGGACTGATACATAGTGATGTATATAAGGTCCCCTGTCTACACATGCCAGGACCGGTTCTTTGTACTTCATTACATTCTCTGATGATCTCTCAAGATTCAGTCATATGTTCCTGTTGAAACATAAGTCTGAAGCTTTTGAGATATTCACAGAATATAAGTTAGAAGTAGAGAACCAAAAACCGGGTATAAGTATTTTGTCCTATGATAAGATCAGGGAGGAGAATACTTGTGCATAGAATTCCTGGACTATTCTAAAGGAGAATGAGATTCTCTCTCAGTATTACTCCTCTGAATATACCACAGCACAACGGTATATCAGGGTGGAGCAATCACACCCTATGAGATATGGTGTGCTTTATGATGAGTATTACCGAGTTACCTGTTTCTTTTTGGGAGTTATGCACTTGAGAAGCTGCATACCTATTGAATTAGGTTCGAATCAAATCAGTACCTACCACTCCATATGAGATATGGTATGGGAAGAGCCTATCTCTTAAGTAAGTTAAGATTTGGGATTGTCCGGCCTATGTCAAAAGCAAAATCTGGACAAGATCGAGGCAAAGTCAGTTCTGTAGAACTGGAAAGGTTCCAGCTATACAAACCGCACCTGATGATTTGACAGAACCAAGGGATTCGATAGTCTCCGACGAACCACAGCCTCTCCGCCGATCTAGCAGGGTTCCTCATCCGCCTGAGAGATATTTCGGTTTCTCAATGACAGTAGGAGCAAGGATTGCATCATGAGATGATTGCCCAACTAGTTTCGAACAGGCCATCAAGAGTGGGGACTCTGTAAGAATGGCTGGATGCTTAGCGATCTGAGATGGAATCCATGTACACCAACAAAGTATGGACTTTGGTTGCTATATCTGAAGGGTTAAATCCCCATCAGGAGCAAGTATATCTTGAGAAGATTACTTGGTGTAGATGGAAAAGTTGAGACTTTCAAAGCTAGACTTGTTAAAGGTTTTCGTCATCGACCAGGCGTGGATAATGATGAAACCTTTTCCAGTAGCTATGCTTGAGTCCATCCGGATCCTACTTGCCATTGCAACATACCATGACTACGATATCTAGTGGTTGGGTGCCATGACTACTTTTCTAAATAATGATTTAGAAGAGAACGTCTATAAGAACATAGCCAGAGGGCTTCGTAAACAGTGGGAGCAGCGGAAACGTATGCAAGTTGCTTTACAGAATAAAGCAGGCATCGCGGAGTTGGAACATCTGTTTTGATGTGGTAGTCAAAGAGTTTGACTTCATCAAAATGGTAGATGAACCTTGTATATACAAAAAGGGAGTAGGGAGTATGATAGTGATCCTCGTATTGTATGTGGACAACGTACTCTTGATAGGAAAAGAGTTTCTTATACTACACACGGTCAATCTCCTCTTATCACAAGGATTCTCTAAATAGGATAAAGGTGATACCTCCTAAATCCTGGGATTTGGATCTATGAGATAGATCTAAATGGATATTAGGGTTCTCACTAGGTTTAGTGAGATGGTATCAATCGATCCTGGTGAGAATCACTGGAAAAGTTCCAGAGTGATAAGGAAGACTGAATGTCAGTCGCAGGCATTGACTTTACCCTCAGTGAAGGGACGGTATGTTGGAAGAGTTCCAAGCTAGATACCGTAACAAACTAGACAATAAAGGCTGGTAACATCGCTATCAAAGATACTACCAAAGGTGAAGTTTGGGTGTATATTGGTTCATGAGATGAACTAGGTTCCTACCATTGTGTGACAATGGAAGTGTGGTTTTGGCCCATGAACCCTGGTCCCATCAGTGACCCAGACATATTCTGAGGCAGCATCACCTGATCATGGAGATAGTAGATCTCCAGGGTGATCGAGGTTAGGAGAGTAGACTCAAAGGACAACACGGCGGATCCACTCACAAAGGCCTTTTCCCAGAGAGGGACTTTTATGGGATGGTTGAGTATGAGATACTACAACTACTGCTACAGATGGCCCTAGTGCAAGTGAGAGATTGTTAGTTATATGTATGCCCTAGAGGCCATTACTGTACATAGGATGTATATTGTAGTGGATGCTGGGACATATATAGGTAGGACTTTCTTGCTCGACATGATAGTACGCTATCTGGTTGCTCTTTATCTTAACATGTATACTTATTGTCTCTCTGTTATATGTTGATAAAGCCCTTAGGATATGTGCTCGACTTCCAGGACTGTGATGCAGATCATACTAGTAGAGCCTGGATAGTCAGTGAGTACATCCTTCAATGTTCCTAGTCGTGGGAATATCGAGACGGGGCATCGATATTCCAGAGTAGACTAGCGTATATCTTCTCGACCCATGTGATGGGCGATGGATGATCCTATATCCATTGGTGTTTGACATCAGAGATGGTATGCGGGTGCTCAGTGGAGACTGGGTACACTGAACGGACTCGCCGAGAACTCCCAGATGGTATTATACCTCACGTCAGATGGCAGTTCTCCGGTGACACTGGTACAGCTTAGTCTGTTGACCCGAGATCGTCATAGAGTCTTGTGTGTCTCCCACTGTGCTTTGATTTCACCCTACCACGGCTCTACTGAGTCGAGCAAACAGGTGGTTTTTGGGTACAGTCCCGATTCACAAGGAGGCAATGAGCGATAGGAGGGGATTCGTCTCTCCCGGTATTGAGGGTTGATGTTGCGCTATGCTCGACTGGACATAACTGGAAATCCCTGGCCTGGCTTGCACTTATTTACTGGTAAGTGTTATCAGTAGTTTCATGCTTGTTATGGACCTTACATCGGCATGACATATCAAGCTACTGGGGTCTGACGTTTACCACCCCTAGGCGAGATATGCGACATATCAGACGAACAGACCGGACTGTACGGTATGTGTTGCTGGTTGGATTCAGAGGAGTGTGAGTAGGCTTGCTCGTTGATCTTCTGATCGCTCAATACCCGGGTGGCCGTTACGTTTAGCAGACCGCTTGTGGCTTGTGTGTGTTTGATATGATCATCACCTACTGCCGGCGTATTGACGAGTCTTTAGAGTCCTACACAGAGGTTTCCTGCCTCAAGCGAAACGAAATAGGAGCGCATATGAGATATGTGCGGGACCAAGAATAATACCAGTATGTGATACTGAATTCTATTCTCACGATTTGTATCATCGGACGGTTATATAAGATATAGCCGGGTTACCGAATCAAATGTTGATTCGATATATTGATACACTTGATATTAGTCGGTTATATGCAGTATGACCGGATTATTAAATCAAGTGTTGATTTAATGATTTAATGTATAATTATATATTTGATATATTCCTTTACATTAACTAGTATTTGTTCACTTAAGATGGAATTTCTGACTTGATGTGCACAAGTTGTATATGTGATATATGTTTTGTGCACTTGTTTGTATCATGTTTGATGATACATGCAAACATGGGTGGGTGTGTGACTTACACCATTGTTTTGGTTAATGGTTAGGGTTTTATTCTTTTTATTTATTTTGGTAAAAAACTAAATGGTGGCTTTTTGTTGCTTTGCTAGAAGCTTCATGATGCTTCATGCATCTTTGAAAAAGTCTTAACCATTTTGTTTTGTTTCTTAACCTAACCATTTACCTAAACCCTAGTTTGTTATCTACAAAAGAAACACTCACCTATGGTTACAATATGATAAGGCTTCACTTGATTTTCTATTATTCATTATTCATTCTTTTCTTTCTTCTTCTTCTTCTTCATGAAATGAAGAAAGCTTTTCTAGAAAATTTCAAGTGATGAAACCAAGTGAGAAAACCAAATCCAAAGTGAACCCACTTCCTATTTTTTCATCCTCTACCACTTGCCATGTTGTATAGGGTGTTTTCTTCACAAGTTTCATGACCTAGTGAAGATGGAGCTTGAGTTAGAGTCGCCTCAACGTAGATCATCTTCGGCCCCGAAGTCAACGACCTAGCCCGATCATTTCTCCGATTAAACCAACGCTAGAGTCCAGGATCCCGATGATTGCAGCGGAGGGACATCATCATGGAGCTAAAGAAGTGGAGGACCGGATCTACAAAGGTTGCAATCCCTTTCACTTAAGTTAAGTTGTTAACTTGTTGTATTTCACCTTACCTCTAGTAACGATCTTGCTTAGGGTTTCTTTGGCACATGGAAAAATTTGATTTTGGCATGGTTGATCAGTTGTAGAACCTCATCGGTGTGCCTAGGAACTCTACAGTGGTATCAGAGTCTAGCTAGAGCTTTAGGCGAAGTGTAGACGATGTTAGAAATCCGATCGAACCCTGAAACCCTAAACTTGACCCCTCTCTGTACATTTTCTGAAATTATGGATTTTTGTGGATTAAAAATTCTCAAAAAATTAAGCAGGGTTTTCTCGGAATTACTGTGCAGCACGTGACCCTAACTCAACCAATGCGCCGCGGAACCGCGGCCCCACCCTGGCTTGTGCGGTGGTTCCGCGGCCATAAAGGTGACTCTGGGCACGTGCTTTGCACAGTAATGCCCGTCTGTAATTCCTCTGTTTTCTGGGAATTTTTGATCTATACTCAACAGTTGAGTTTTCTGAGTTGTTTTGGGGACTCGATGATTCGATCGGATTGTTTAATTTTGTCTATGTGTTTTTCCGGGTAATTTTCGAACATGTTAAAAAGTTCGACCGGATATAAATACCCACTTTTTTCTCTGCCGGGAAATTTCCAAGTGTTGGATTTTTCCGTGTTTAAGGACGTTCTAAGTAGTAGGGATCAATCTCACCGTACAATACTTGCTTAACCGTTCAGCCAGGCCAGTGTCGGTACTTCGAAGGAGGTTTTATGATGCTTTTGCGAAGTTCCTTAATTAAGTAACCTCTTTTCCCTGTGGGCGTAGCCCCGCTAACACCTTTCTAGACACCTACTTGGTTTATAACATTGATCGTTAAGTGAGAAAGTTTCGCGAGGAGTAGCATATACTCACAGTAGGATCGGGATCCAAATATCATCGTGTGATAAAACTGAAGGAATCCTACCAAAATCATCACACACCAAATGGTATGCAACACTAGCAAGTTTCAGTTTCTTTAGAAACTCCCGATGTGGAGTTTTGCCCCATGCTATTATGACCTTGACTTTGGCCAACAAATCTTAAGTCATATGTCAAGTTCTACCTATTATTATCCAGGTTAGTTTGAACGCACCCGTACCTACCCTTGACTTTGGCCGACAAGGCAGTGCGACTGTCCCAAACCAACGCATCAATCTATGCTACATATGAATATCTTATAGCTAGCAATCACTATGCCTTGACTTTGGCCAACAAACATAGCTTGAATATTATTGACTATCCATACGAAATGACGGAGGGCTACGAATGGTTTTGGCGAAACCGTGAACGTGGTGAACTTGATATAATCGAAGGAACCTGATAGCTTTTAAAAGGAGTGGTTTAAGCTCCGCGTTTTTAAAAGTTTTCTGTTTTGGAAAAAAAACCGAGTGGTTTTGAAATTGTTCCAACGATTTAACTTTGGTTTGTTTTCTTTGCAATAATTTAATGTGTCCCATCAATTAATCCTACCATTGTAGAAAACAACGAAAATATGACGTACACTTATGCCATCCACATTCGCTACTGGGCCTCATCATCACCCGTTAGGTTACTTAACTAGTGACAGAGTAGGGGCTGGACTAGCGCGGATGCAAAACATAAGCAACGCCTACTAGATATCATATATAGATATATATACATTCGTCAGATGCAATGATAGCCATTCCACATCACAGATGAACACATTGGATATGCTAGGAATCCGCGTTTCGTTCGGGCATGCAATGAAAGACGGATTACACGGTCGCGATGAATAGCCAAAACCCCACCTAAGACCCCTACGGGTGCGGCAAACTATCCGCCAAATACCCGAAGTGAAGCAACCTCCCTCAACAACGTGAGTAGGCCACTCGGCACTTCAAAGTACCCGGTAGTTTGTGCACCCCTCCTTGGGTCTATCCTAGGAGTAAAAACAGTAAAAGAAATAATATACAATGGCGGCAACAACCTCATCCCGGATGTGCGACCATAAAAATAATATCACATCAATTTACAATTTACATCAAATGAAAGATAAAGAAACTCTCATCTCACAAACCCCGGCTATTCATCCGCGACAATCCAACAAGTTCATATACACAATCCAAAATTACAGATCACAAATATGTACAACTCCAACTAATCGACGTATAGCGATTAGTCGACGTTCAGCACGTATATCACATTATAGATATAACCAATTAGCTAAAGTTTATAGAATTTCGATCAATATTCCAATTTGAAACTACCCCAAAAACAATACTGTTCTCTGAAGAATCTGGGCAGAAACAAATCATCTTAAAAATCACAAAACATCAGTCTGAACACACTGCTGGAAAAACGAGTCGCGGCCGAGTCGACTCGGACGCGGATCCGCGGCAAAACGCTTGGTTTCACCGCGCTTCCGCTGCAGTCTGACCGAGTTATGGGCTCATTTTTATTGGGTGTTCATAAAAAACCCTGCACATAATTTTCAGGTGTGTGGAAATATTTTTAGACCTGTTTTTAAAAACGGCAGAAAGCACAAGATTTTAACGTATTTTGCGATTTTTTTCAGGATCGAAGTTCTAAACACTTTGCTAACATGTTAGTTGTTGTTTAGCTAGGCTTTGATACCACTGTAAGTCCACGTTACACACACCGATGCTTACGGGGAGGCGGAATAGGTAAAAACGGATTTTTAACAAAAGGTAACATGGACTAAAAGTAGAGGATCTTTGCTAAACAAAAACTAACCAACTAACTACAAGACTTAGCTACTAGGTAAGATGGTTATACCTAGTTCTTGAACTCCTTCTCTTCTTGTTGTGGTCCTCCTTGTTGCTAGCTCCTTGGAGTGGTGTAGACGGCTCCTCCTCGTCGTCTTCTCTTTGCCAAAGAAAGATCCACCCGAAGGCCTCTACCTTGAGCTCCTACCTCAACCAAGAGGTAACTAGAGTGCTTGGCTTGCTAAACTAAGAACCCTAGAATGAGTAGAGAGATGTCTTGATGGTTTTATCTCACAAAGCTCATGGTTTTCAACACTTGAAAGAAGAGAGCTTTGAAAGAGGAAGAGGGAGAGCTTACCATGAGAGAGAAAGAGCAAGAGAGAAAATGAGCAAGAAAAAAATAACCATGCTCTCATATGAGAATAATAATAATAATAATAATAATAATAACTAAAGAAAATTGTGATGGTTAGTTGAAATGACCATTATCATTTCACATTTAATGCAATTTGCAAGAATCAAGAAGCATCTTGCAAAAGAAATGATCATGGTCAAATGGTCAACAAAAGTCAAATGGTCAACCAAAGTCAAATAGTCAACCTAACCAAAGCACAATTATCCTTAATTAATATTATTAATCATATTTCTCATTCTCATTAGGGTTTAGAAAAAGTCAACTGTCAAAAACCCTAATGAGATTCCTCTGCCTTTATCAACTGTGCATACACACCCGCATCCGTGTTCCGAGGAACACGAATACAATGAGACAAAACTAATCCCAAAACAAATACTAGAATCTGGCTTAAGCTATGCCCGCTAGTAATAACTGCCCAGACACCGAACGTGCACAAGTGCGTGGATGTGAACGAACCCCGTCGCAAAACCATGCGACCTCTTCTCTGTTTTTCCCAAAGGCGAACAACGCTCTGTGTGGGACTCTAAAGACTCGACACTACGCTGGGAGTGGGTTTAACCACAGGCCGCAAGCGGTACTAGCTGTACGTAACGGTCCCTAGGTAGATGCCGATAAGAAGACCGATGAGGTGAACCCATCCGAACTCCTACTGAGACTGAATGTGACAATCTCCGTACAGTCCGGTCTGTTCGTCTATAAGTATCGCATGCCGGGCCTAGGGGGCGATAAACGTCAGACCCCTAATAGCAGTACAAGTCATGCCGGAGTGTAGCCCAGAATACCCTGAGAAACTACTGGAAACACAACCAGTAATTCTCGCTTGCCCTGGCCAGGGACTTTGTGTAATGGCTCTCCTAGACACAGCGTGATATCAACCCCCAATACCGGGAGAGACGAATCCTATCTAATCGCTACTGCCTCCAAGTGCTTCGGGACTGCACCCAACTACTACCTGTTTGCACGACTCTTTTGAGCCGTGGTAGGATATTAATCAAAGTACAGTGGGAACACACTCGAGGCGAAGTAACAGTGTCAAGTCGACGGACTAAGCTGTACTCCTGTCACCTGGGAACTGTTATCCGACGATAGGTATAGTACCAACCAACAGTTCCCGACGAGTCCTGTCCAGTGTACTCATAACCTAATTAGCACTCGCATACTATCTCCAGTACGACATACTAATGGCTGTGGGATAGACCATCTCCCTTGCTGGGATGAGAAGCGCATACGCTAGTCTACTCCGGAGTATCGATGCCCCGTCTCGATAATCCTATGACTAGGGACCTGTATAAGGATGTGCTTGTAGATTACCCAGCCCCCACTAGTGTGACTGCCATCACAACGCTGGTAATAAAGCAAAGATCCTAAGGGCTCCACTAATATGTATAGGCGATATGCTAAAAGAAACACATGCACATATTAAAGTAGAAACAAATCAAGTAGCATACTACCATTTTGAGCATGATTGTCTATACAACTGTGAATATCCCAAGCTTCCATTAAGTAATATACAAACTAATATGATACAGTAATGGCCTCTAGGGCATATACACTAACAAGGACTCCACCTGGAGTTCTCCATTACCATACACCAAGAACATCTCTTTAGTCCTTCTCAAGAACTTGAGAATGTTCTTCACGGCTGTCCAGTGACTCTCTCCTGGATCTGCTTGATACCTACTCACTACACTTAGGGAGTATGCTACATCGGGTCTGGTACATAGCATTGCGTACATGATAGAGCCTTCTGCAGAAGCATTGGGTATCCCTTGCATGCGAGCTCTCTCCAAATCAGTCTTAGGAGACATCTCTTTGGAGAGAGTGAGTCCAGAGATCGTGGGTAAATTCCCACGCTTGGATTCTTCCATACTAAACCTCTTTAGTATGGTGTCAATGTACTTGGATTGGGACAATCCCAGTATCCATTTAGGTCTATCTCTATAGATCTTAATCCCCAAGATGCTGGAGGCATCACCTAGATCTTTCATTGAGAATCTATGTTATAACAAGAGCTTGACCGAGTGCAGCATAGGAACATCATTTCCTATCAAGAGTATGTCATCCACGTACAATACGAGGAAGACAACCTTACTCTCTGCCACCTTCTTGTATATACAAGGTTCATCTACGTTCTTGATGAAGTCAAACTCTTTGACTACCACATCAAAACAGATGTTCCAACTCCGCGATGCTTGCTTTAACCCGTAGACGGATTTAAGCAGCTTGCACACCTTTCCACTGCTCCCACTGTCTACGAAGCGCTCTGGCTGAGTCATGTATATGCACTCCTCTAAATCGCCATTTAGAAAGGCGGTCTTAACATCCATTTGCCAGATTTCGTAGTCATGGTATGCAGCAATGGCAAGTAGGATCCGGATGGACTTAAGCATAGCCACTGGAGAAAAGGTTTTGTCATAATCCACACCTGGTCATTGACGAAACCCCTTAGCAACAATTCTAGCTTTGAAAGTCTCAACTTTTCCATCTACACCAAGTTTCTTCTTAAAGATCCATTTGCTCCCAATGGGTTTTACCCCTTTAGGAGAAACTTCCAAAGTCCATACTTTGTTCGTGTACATAGATTCCATCTCAGATCGCATTGCATCCAGCCAATTCATAGAGTCACCACTCGTGATGGCATGCTCGAAGCTAGTCGGGTAATCATCTTCCATGTTGCAATCATCGCTCCCACCATCAATGAGAAAACCGCAGTATCTCTCAGGTGGATGAGGAACCCTACTAGATCGGCGGAGAGGCTGGGGTTCGTTGGAAACTACTGAATCATCTGGTTCCACCAAATCTTCTGTTGCATTTTGTGTAGCTAGAACTTCTTTCAGTTCTACCTCATTACCACTAATTTCTTTTTCAAGAAATTCCTTTTCTAAAAAGGTGGCATGTCAAGAAACAAACACCTTTTGTTCCTCACGATGGTAAAAGATATTCCCTCGCGAATGCTCGGGATATCCTATAAACTTACACAGAATCGACCTTGCCTCGAGTTTGTCCGGAATTTTCTTTTTAACATAAGCCGGGCAACCCCATATCTTAACAAAATTAAGACACGGTCTCTTCCCCTCCCATATCTCATATGGAGTGGTAGGCACTGATTTGGTTGGAACTCTATTCAATAGGTATGCTGCTGTCTTAAGCGCATAACCCTAAAAGGAAATAGGAAACTTAGCGATGCTCATCATAGAGCGCACCATATCTAATAGGGTGCGATTCCTCCGCTCCGATACACCGTTATGTTGTGGTGTATATAGTGGAGGAAGCTGAGAGAGAATCACATTCTCTTTTAGATAGTCCAGGAACTCATTGCTCAAGTATTCTCCTCCTCGATCAGATCAAAGGATCTTAATACTTTTACCCGTTTGGTTCTCTACTTCGTGCTTATATTCTTTGAATTTCTCAAAAGCTTCAAACTTGTGTTTCAACAGGAACACATATCTATATCTTGAGAGATCGTCAGTGAATGTAATGAAGTACGAGGAACTATTCCTGGCATGTGTAGACATGGGACCGCATACATCACTATGTATCAGTCCCAAGAGTTCCGTAACTATTTCTCCATGTCCACTAAACGGAATTTTGGTCATTTTGCCTTTGAGACATGAATAGCAAGTTTCATAAGATGATAATTCGAACGGATTCAAATATCCATCCTTATGTAACTTAGCTAGTCATGTCGCATTGATATGACCTAGTCTACAATGCCACAAGAAGGATTCGTTCATTTCTGAACTCCTCCTCTTGTGTGTGTTCTGTACATTACGAACTGTAGTTTGATTCAGAATGTATATGCCATTATTTAACGAGCCTGATCCAATCAACTTTTGATTCAGGAAGATGTTCATAACATTATCCTGTACTACAAAATTATATTCTTCTTTACTCAATAAAGAAACTGATATAAGATTGCATATCAGGGTCGGAATGTAATAGCATTCATTCAGAATCAATGTATTACCATTTGGTAATACAAGGTGATATTCGCTAACTGCTTTGGCTGCAACATTTGCACCATTTTCTACTTTTATGGAATGATCACCCTCTCCCAGTTCCCTACCTTTCTTTAGCCTATGAAACATATTACATATATGGGATCCCGATCCGGTATCTAATACCCAGGACGTAGAGTACACTGAGAAACAGTTCTCGATAACTAACACACCCGAAGAAGATGCATCAACATGCTTATTCTTCGATTGGGTGGCATGGGAACCCGGATATTCCCCTATTTCCTGCTCTGTCTTATAACATTTATAAGAAAGAACGTAACCAACGTTCCCCTTCTCAGTATAACAAGCGGGTTCGGTCAATACATCCATATTATTATCTTGATTAAGGCCTGACACGGTCGCTACCTGGAGAGAGGGAGAAGAAAACACTTTAGTATATGCTCTTGCAAAATTAGATTGGTTATTATCTTATCTAATCAGTATGGCTCACACTGCTTTTATCAAATCTTCCTTCGAACCCAAAAAGGTTAGACTAGCCGGGATTAATTACACCTTACAAGTTCGCTAATCTTTCGGCCAGGCCAGTGTTGGTACTTTGAGGGAGGCTCCTCGTGCTTTCGCACGGACCTAATTAGAATAAAGCTCATTTTCCCAGAGGCATAACCCCGTTAACACCTTTCTAGGCACCTACTTGATTGGCTAATTGTCATGTATAAAACTCTCCCAGGAGTAACTCTTACCCGCAGTGGGTATCAGGATCCAACTATCTCATAGAAGGTATGCAATCTCATTGCAAATTTCAACACTTGAAATTCCCTATAATACTTTTACCCCTAGCGTCTTATGACCTTGATGGAGGCCAACAAACCATAGGCGGCTAGTCAAGTTCAACCCGTACATTTCATGATTGAATTAAACCCACCCGCATGACCCTTGACGGAGGCCAACAAAGTCGTACGACTACCCTAATCCATTCTCATCTTATGTTGCAGATAAACACTAGTTTGCTACCGAACACTACACCTTAACGGAGGCCAACAAACGTAGCACAAATACTAAGTAGCCCTTATCTGAAATGACGGAGGGCTACGCAAGTTTTTATGAAAACCTTTTGCATAATGAACTTGATATCGTTGTAGAAACAAGTGATTTTTAAAAAGGAGTGTTTTTTAGGATTTTACTAGTTTGCCTAAAGAGATCACTCCCGGTGAAGGGATCTCGGCTCTTTCCTTATCGAATAAGGTGCAGGATATTTCATAAATACCGCTATGCAAAGCAAGAACTATAGAAGCAATCAAAAACAAAACCGAGTGAGTTATAGCATCTGCTAGTTTCGCTAAAGAGGTCACTCCCGGTGAAGGGATCTCGACTCTTTCCTTATCAAATAAGGTGCTGGATATTCTACAAGGAATACCTCTATGCAAAGCAAAAACTAGAGCTACCCTTTTTTTATAAATTTGATTCTACAACATCTTTTAGGTTTCTTTTCTTTCATTAATCTCATTAATGAAGTCCCATCATTTAGGCTTCCTAAGCATCACAGAAGAAATGAAAATACAACGTACACTTATGCCATCCGCATTCGCCACAGTGTCTCGTTATGCACTGTTAGGTTACTTAACTAACGGCATACCGGGGCGGGACTAGCGCGGGTGCAAAACATAGGCAACGTTTATTATATATCATATTTACAATAATAAAGCATTCGTCTCACGCATATAAAATGATCACATCACAGAATATCAGCAGCAGAAGATAACATATGAAATATTGGATATACAAGGAGGTCCGTGTTTTATTTTGAGCCTCTATACAACACGGATTCCATGGTCGTGATGAATAGCCAAACCCACATCCCTAGACCCTTACGAGAGCGGCAAGTAACCCTCCTAATTCTAGGGTTAGGAGACCCGGTCTCGACTCCTCGAGATGGCCTTCTACTGGACCCTAGAACCCGGTTACTTATGCTCCCCTCCTTGCGTCTATCCTAATGCGGAAAAGTAAATAATATACAATGGTGACATTATCCTCAACCCGGAAGTGCCCCAACAAAAGAATATTACATACAAAAGAATTTTACATGAATGAAAATGAAAAACTCTCATCTCACATAAAACCCCCGGCTATTCAAATCACGACGATCCAATATAACATATCACAACAACACATAACATCACATGTCATCAACGTAAGTAAATATGCGTATCCCAATTTTCGTTGACATATAGCACCGAAATTGGCGATACACCACATATTACACTTACGGTCACATAAAAGAAAATGTCAAACTGCAACATTTGGAATTCACAATCACTTTAGATATCGTAAACCCGAAATATCACATACTTCGCATTTCATGCCTAACTATATGAATTCCACATATTGTATCACATTCTAGAAATAGCTAGACGACGTTAAATATTCCGATCGAATCAACAAACACCCAAAATTTCCCAAAAGCTCAACACTTGAGCGTAGTTTAAAATATTCAGTACATGCCACAGTAGCTATGAACCAGCCGTAGAAGGGCAAACCAATGCCTCACCCGTGGCACCGCTGAACTACCATAAAGCTTAGGGTTTAGTGGCTGTTCTGACGGTCACAAAATCGAGTTAAGGTTTCATTCTTCTAGATGGTCCACCGCATCACTTGCACGATATTTGAATGTTCTTTAACTATGAAAAAGATCTAACTCTTGAAAAATTTCCGGCAAAGGTTAAAGTGGGTATTTGATATCCGATCGAACTTTTTAATATCGTATAAAATAACCCGAAACAAAACTAGAATTACGAATACGAAACAGTTCGAGTTGCCTATGCAGAAAATTAACATCACATTCAATTTTAGTAAAAACAAACAACACCTAAAACCCTAAAACCCAGAGACTAGAACACCCTGAAAATTTGAAGCCTAAATTCAAAAATTGGACCGAGGAGCTCGGTTTTTCATGCATTGTGGCCAGCCACTTCATGGCCAAAAAGCTTCAAATTTTGACGGTGTTCATGTTATATCACATATAACATTCTGCAGTTGTTTAAAAAAAAATTTGACGCCATTTGAAAATCCACAGAAACTAGGTTATATGGTTTTAAGTTTTGAATTCGTTTCGTTTTCGTAATCTAACTATATCCGTTTAATTCTCTAGCTAGGCTCTAATACCACTGTAGGTTTCCTAAGCACAACAGCATGGTTACGAGTGGCATCATCTATGCCAAATTAAAATTTTGCCATGCTTAAACAACACTTAAAAAGATCTTTAACTAGAAAATCATGCGGAATCTTAAAGCAAACATCTTTACTACTAAGAGGTTAGGGATTACAACCATTGTAGTCCGTTCTTTCGCTTCATAAGCTCCGAGTTGATGTCCCTTCGCTGCGATCATCAAGCTCCCGGACTCTTGAGAGGCTCCATGAAGTGAATGATGCATCCTTGCTCGAATTCTTCACTATCCAAGATGATCTACCGTGAGGAGTCACAAACCCAAGCTATCTCTTCGCTAATTAAGGATTAGTGAAGCTAACACACTAATCTATATGGCTATTATTGAAGAGGATGATGAAGTAGGAATTTTTCTCTCTTTTGTTTTCTTTTTCTCACAATCTTTCATCACCAAGGAAAAAATCTAGCAAGCTTTTTGAGAGCAAGAAGAAGATGAAGCAAGTGATGAAATGAAAAATTGTTGAGGTTAGAAATGCAACCAAGGGTTAAGCATGTCATGCTTAACCCTTGTAGAGAATTGACCATAGCAAAGTGGTTAGGGTTAGGTTAACAAATATCTTAGAAATATCAAGAGAGTGGACTAACTCGACCAGAAAAATATCTCAATATTAATCCACAATTTTGAATTATCTAAAACAAATAAAAACCTAACCCTAATTACAAAACATGGTGTAGTTCTCATAAACCCTAGTTTCATATATAACCTAACATGTTATAATTATACATATCACATATATATATAATTTTGTAACAAATGAATAGAATACATTTAACATATATCACATACATATCAATGTATCCTAAGTGAGAAAAAAAATTGCTTAAGTGAGCTTATATTAGTTAATGTAATGTAATATATTACATATATAATTATACATTAAATTATTAAATCAATACTTGATTTAATAATCTGGCTATATTACATATAACAGACTAATATAATATGTATCAATTTATCGAATCAACACTTGATCCGATAACCCGGCTATATCACATATACCCGGCCGATATCACATATCGCGAGAATAGAATACGGTATCACATATCGTATTAATCTCGGTCCCGCACATATCACATATGTTCTCCTACTCCGTTTCGCCTGACCCAGGAAACCTCTGTGTAGGACTTTAAAGACTCGTCAATACTCCGACAGTAGGTGATGATCATATCAAACACCAACAAGCTGCAAGCGGTCAGCTAAACGTAACAGCCACCTGGGTATTGAGCGATAAGAAGATCAACAAGCAAGCCTGCACACACTCCCGTGAATCCAATCAGTAACACTGCCGTACAGTCCGGTCTCTTCGGCTGATATGTTGCATATCCAGTCTAGGGGTGGTAAACGTCATACCCCAGTAACCGATAAGTCGTGTCGATGTGAGGCTCATAACAGGTCGAGAAACTACTGATAACACTTACCAGTAGATCTCCATATCATCCCTGGCCAGGGACTTCCAGTTATAGCCAATCGAGCACAGCGTAACATCAACCCCCAATACCGGGAGATACGAAACCCCTCCTATCGCTCATTGCCTCCATGTGATTCAGGACTGCACCCAAAAGCCACCATTTTGCACGTTCTCATTAACGTGGTAAGGTGGAAATCAAAGTACAGTGGGAATCATTCAAGACTCTATGTCGATCTCGGGTCTACAGAATAACCTGTACCAGTATCACTAGAGAACTGCTATCTGACGATAGGTATAATACCATCTAGGAGTTCTCGGCTAGTCCGTTCAGTGTACCCAGTCTCCACTGAGCACCTGTACACCATTTTTGATGTCAAACACCAATGAATGTGGGATCATCCATCGCCCATCATATGGGTCAAGATGCGTGTACGCTAGTCTACTCTGGAGTATCGATGCCCTGTCTCGATACACCCTCGACTAGGAAAAATTATAGGATGTACTTTTGGACTACCCTGGCCCCACTAGTATGATCTACATCATAGTCCTAGCAGTCAAGTACATATCCTAAGGGCTTTATCAACATGTGAAAGCAAGACAGTAATACAATACAAATCAACATGTTAAGATAAAGAGCAACCAGATAGCATACTATCATATTGAGCAAGAAAGTCCTCTATATATATATCCAAGCATCCACTATAATATATATCATATGTACAACAATGGCCTCTAAGGCATATATATAACTAACAGAATCCCCAACAATCGCTCATTGCCTCTATGTGGCTCGGGACTGTACCAAACTAAAACCTGTTTGCACGACTCAGTAGAGCCGTGGTAGGGTAGTAATCAAAGCACAGTGGGAACTCACACGGAACAAAAGACGACCTCAGGTCTACAAACTATTTGTACTCATGTCACCTAAGAACTGCTATCTGACGATAGGTATAATACCATCTAGCTAGTTGTCGGCGAGTCCGTCCAGTGTACTCACCCCCAGTGAGCACCTGTATACAATCATAGGTGCATCACACCAATGGCTGCGGGGCCAACCATCACCCCTCGTCAGGGTCTAGAAATATACACACTAGTCTACTCTGGAGTATCGATGCCCAGTCTCGATACTCCCACGACTAGGGACATTTAAGGATGTGCTTATCGACTACCCAGCTCCCACAAGTATGATTGTCATAATAACGCTGGTAGTCAAGCAAGGATCCTAAGAGCTTTATCAACATATATGAGAGATATGAAATAACTAATAAAACATATCACATGTTAAGATAAAGGCAAACCAAATAGCATACTATCATAATGAGCAAGATTGTCTAGTACATACATATCCCTAGCATCCTATACAATAAAGGCCTCTAGGGCATACATATCCAACAGATCCAACTGGCGGAAGCGACGTCTCATAATTCGCCACCCAATTATGGCCACGTGGCATGAAATCGATGGCCTGAACAAGAGAAAGGATGTCTCCATTATGACACCACCATTTCGTTGATCCGCTGGCGTCATCGAGGATACGCGTGAAAATTAAAGCGCACTGTAAAAATCCAGTAGATCCGGAGATCGAAGAGACACGGCCGCCAAACGCCACGTCGTTCCCGGATAATCGACTGCGAAGAATCTTCGGTACCAAGATGAACAGAGAAGACCGTGCAGACCACTCTCGACCAGATCCATAAATAGGTCAGAACGAGAGTGGCGGGCTAATGATGATTCTCGTAAGTTGGAATTCCCCAGATCACGACACAAAGAAGATGACGTGCCATCCACGTAAGCCCGCTAGATTCCAGAGGGCTGCAGAGCTGGAATAAGTAGGATGCATGGGGACATTCCTCGGTGCCTCGCCTCCGAGGTTGCATTCGACCTTTTAGAAGACCTCACCGAAGTATGTTCATCCTTAAGTTGACCGCCAGCCAATAGCTCGTCTCCGAGTTATCCTATAGCTGAGATTTCTCAGCGTCCCTGTTTGCTCGAGAGCAAGGATGTCGAGCGCCCCCATGACAGCTCCGTGTATCTTTCCATGACGAGATCTTTGCCTCTCCATGTCTTGCATCCCATGCTAGCATATCTCTCTATTAATGAGCGTATCTCACCATTAATGGGCGTATCCCGCCATCAACGCAAACGTGACGCAGGGGCATAACAGACGGCGGGAATCCCGCATCGGCTCGCTCTAGGCGACCGCTATATAAACCCCTCTTCCAGACGACTCAGGTGACTCGAACTCATTCCAATACGCTGCTACTCTGCCCTAATATTCCTCGGTACTTACTTGATCGTCGGAGGGTCCTACGATAGTTTCCCACCCGGGACTTCCCTTGCAGGTAGATCGGCGTCAACAACAACCAACAACCCATTGAGATCCACACGATCAACCCTCACCTCAAATCTCAATCGCTCAGTACCGCTGGCAGCAAGATCGACGGAGGACAACATCTGAGGGAGATTCAGACCTTCATCAACAGGTCAAGTCATCTTACTCAATAAAACAAATTAGAATAAAATAAAATATTTACAAGACAAAACACACGATGCGTCGAGGTAAACAATTAGGGTTTGAGCTAATATCATATGATTTTATTTGTGGAAGGATCATTGTTATTATCCTTCACACAAATGCAACCAAAAAATATAAGCTCTACACTTTACAATAAAAATGCTCGATACATTATACAAAAATACAAACAAAAAATAAAATGTGCTACAGTTTATTTCGAAACGTTGGCGCCTGCTACATTGAAAGTATTGCAGATTCTGGCTTTGAAGACAATCAAGATCCTCCCTCACTTCTGTTCTTATCTGATAGAAAAATACTATATATCAATGAGCATTAGCTCAGTTGGTATAAGCACTTCCCCTCTTGGGGAGAGTGTGGGGTTCGAACCCCAGAAACCCCAAAGGGGAAATGGCTACAAATTAATGCTTTCGGGGCAAATTCTTGGATCACTGGTTGTGTGTGTGTTGCATGGTTGTGTGTGGTGTGTGTGTAGGTGTGTTGTGTGTGTTGTGTGCTTAGGTTAGGGCTTACGTGGAAGTGCCAAAAAAATACTATTAAAAGTATTTCCATCCTTAAGAATAACACCAGAAGAAGTAGTAACATTCATGATATCATTATCTGTAAGTGGATTTTGCGCACTTTACAGGGTTTGTAGAGAGCCGGAATTAACAAAAAACAATTTTTGAATAAGCAACATCAACTTAACTTCCACAAGATCTACCATAAGCCCTAGCTAACAAAACTACATAGAGGTTCTAACTACTATGAAGAAAGTTATACCTCCAGGTATCAAGTCCTTCGGTTCTTGTTCACCTCCTCCCTTTCTTAAGCTCCTAGATGAGTGAACGGATCGTGCTCGATCGTCAGTCTCCCATGCCAAAGATGATCCGCCCGAGAGTGTCGACTTTGAGCTCCTACCTCTTAATTGAGGTAACTGAGGTACTTAGTGTGCTAGTCTAAGTAACCTAGAAGATGTAGAGAGTGATAAGGGATTAATTAGTCTCTTGAACCCTATGTTTCTCAACTCATGAGACAAATTAGGGTTTTGAAAGAAGAAAAGAGCTTGGAGGAAAGAGAGTGTTAATAATAGAATGAATGAAGATGGCTCATTTGTGATAACTATTAAGCAAGATTTTTTTCACAAAATATCTTCATGCCACCTTGCCTAAATAGTAATTCATAAGTCACTAAGTGAGTCATCAAGTAGCCATGCTTCATTTATTGTAATATAACACCTCATCCTCCACCTCATTAACCATTTAACATAAATGGTTATATAACAAATAAGGTGTCTTCTTCTAGAAGCACTCTTGCTAAATTACAAGAATACCCCTCACCATATACAAATACCCGTATCCGTATTCCGAAAAATACGAAAACAAAGACACAAAATAATCAGATAATCTAATATTAGGATCCGGCTTAAACCAAAGCCCACTAGTATTATCAGTCCGAATCATGATCTATGCACAAGTACACGTATATGATCGAACCCTGCCGTAAAACCATACGGCCTCCACATCGTTTCGGCCGAAGCAGAGATACCCTCTGTGTGGGACTGTAAAGACTCGACAGTACGCTGGCAGTGGGTTTAACCATAAGCTCGTCAGCGGTACTAGCTGCATGTAACGGCTAACCAGGTATCTGTCGAAAAAGAAGGCCGACGAGCGAACTCATCCGAACCCCTACTGAACCTATCCGTGACAATCTCCGTGCCGGTCTAGTCGTTTAAGAGTATCTCATGTAAGGTCTATGGGGTGGAAAACGTCAGACCCCTAATAACCAAACAAGTTGTGTCAGTGTGGCTCAAGACCATCCGAGAATCTACTGGTCTAATCACCAGTAATTCTCAATCTTCCCTGGCCAGGGACTTATGGTGTTGACCAATCAATCACTGCGCGACATCGACTCCCTATACCGGGAGTGACAAATCCCGAACAGTCGCTCACTGCTCCATGTGGCTCGGGACTGTACCCAACTAAAATCTGTTTGCACGACTCAGAGAGCCGTGGTAGGGCAATAATCAAAGTACGGTAGGAAATCACACGAGACAAATGATGACTTCAAGTCGACAGACTATCTGCACACATGTCACTAGAGAACTACTATCTGACGCTAGGTATAATACCATCTAGTCAGTCCTCAGCGAGTCCTGTCCGGTGTACTCACACCCAGTGAGCATCTGTATACAATCTTAGGTGAACCTCACCAATGGTTACGGGACCAACCCATCGCCCCTCGTTAAGGTCTAGATATGTATACACTAGTCTACTCAAGAGTATTTATGCCCAAGCTCGATACTCCATCGACTAGGGAGGATGTGCCTATCGACTATCCAGCCCCCAGAAGTTTGATTGCCATCACAACGCTGGTAGTCAAGAAAATATCCTGCAGGCTTTATCAACATGTATATAAGATATTAAATACAAAGTAAAACACATCAAATGTTAAGATAAAGACAAACCAAATAGCGTACTATCATATCAAGCAAGATTGTCCTGTACATACATATCTCTAGCATCCTATACAATGAAGGCCTCTAGGGAATATATATCCAACGATCTCATACTTGCACTAAGGCCTGTAATTAGTGCAATAAGTGTTAGTGATATATGCCCTAGAGGCCATTATTGTATTATACTGGTTTGTATATTACTTAATGGAATCTTAGGATATACATGGATATAGTAACAGTCTTTCTCGAAATGGTAGTATGTTACCTGGTTTGTTTCTACCTCAATATGTGCATGTTTTTTCTTAGCATATCGCTTCTACATATTGGTAGAGCCCTTAGGATCTTTGCTTGATTACCAGAGTTGTGATGGCAGTCAAACTAGTGGAGGCTGGGTAGTCTATAAGCATATCCTATATAGGTCCCTAGTCATAGGATTATCGAGACGGGGCATCGATACTCCAGAGTAGACCAGTGTATACATTTCTCATCCCAGCAAGGGAGATGGTCTGTCCCACAGCCATTAGTACGTCGTACTGGAGATAGTATGCAGGTGCTCATTAGGTTATGAGTACACTGGACAGGACTCGTCGGGAACTGTTGGAGGGTATTATACCTATCGTCGGGTAGCAGTTCCTAGGTGACATGAGTACAGCTTAGTCCGTTGACTTGACACTGCTACTTCGCCTTGAGTGTGTTCCCACTGTACTTTGATAACTACCCTACCATGGCTCAAAGTAGTCGTGCAAACAGGTAATAGTTGGGTGCAGTCCCGAAGCACTTTGAGGCAGTGGTGGTTAGATAGGATTCGTCTCTTCCGGTGTTGAGGTTGATATCGCGTTATGTTCGAAAGGCCATTACACAATGTCCTTGGCCAAGGCAAGCGAGATTTACTGGTAGGTATTCCAGTAGTTTCTCATGGTGTTCTGGGCTATACTTCGACATGACTTATTGCACTATTAGGGGTCTGATGATTACCTTCCCCCTAGGCCTGATATGCGATACTCTTAGACGAACAGACCGGACTATACGGAGATTGTCACAGATAGGCTCATTAGGAGTTCGAATGAGTTAGCTCATCGGCCTTCTTATCGACACATACCTGGGTAGCCGTTACGGGTAGCTAGTACCGCTTGAGGCTTGTGGTTAAACCCACTGCCAGCATAGTATCGAGTCTTTAGAGTCCCACACAGAGGGTTTCCCAGCACCGGGAAAAAGGTGTAGAGGCCGTATGGTTTTATGGCAGGGTTTCCATCACTTACGTGTACTTGTGCGTGTATGATGATCGGGCGGATAATATTAGTGGGCTTTGGTTTAAGCTGGATCCTAGTATTATATTGATGGATTATTTTCGTCTCTTTGTATTCGTATTTGTTAGTTATATGTATGCCCTAGAGGCCATTACGGTACATAGGATGTATATTGTATTGGATGCTGGAACATATATTGGTAGGACTTTCTTGCTCGACATGATAGTACGCTATCTGGTTACTCTTTATCTTAACATGTAAACTTTCTGTCTCCATGTTACATGTTGACAAAGCCCTTAGGATGTGTACTCGACTTGTATGACAATGATGTAGATCATACTAGTGGGGCCTGCGTAGTCCATGAGTACATCCTTCAATGTTCCTAGTCGTGGGAATATCGAGACGGGGCATCGATATTCCTGAGTAGACTAGCGTATATCTTCTCAACCCATGTGATGGGCGATGGATGATCCCATATCCATTAGTGTTTGACATCAGAGATGGTATGCGGGTGCTCAGTGGAGACTAGGTACACTGAACGGACTCGCCGAGAACTCCCAGATGGTATTATAGCTTACGTCAGATGGCAGTTCTCTGGTGACACTGGTACAGCTTAGTCTGTTGACCCGAGATCGTCATAGAGTCTTGTGTGTCTCGCACTGTGCTTTGATTTCCACCCTACCACGTGTTAGTTATATGTATGCCCTAGAGGCCATTACTGTACATAAGATGTATATTGTAGTGGATGCTGGGACATATATAAGGAGGACTTTCTTGCTCGACATGATAGTATGCTATCTGGTTGCTCTTTACCTTAACGTATATACTGATTGTCTCTCTGTTACATGTTGGTAAAGCCTTTAGGATGTGTACTTGACTACCTGGACTATGATGAAGATCATACTAGTGGGGACAGATAGTCTATAAGTACATCCTTCAAAGTCCCTAGTCGTGGGTGTATCGAGACGGGGCATCGATATACCAGAGTAGACTAGCGTATACCTTCTCGACCCATACAGATGGGCGATGGATGATCCCATATCCATTGGTTTTTGACATCAGAGATGATATACGGGTGCTCAGTGGAGACTGGGTACACTGGACGGACTCGCCGAGAACTCCCAGATGGTATTATACCGTACGTCAGATGGCAGTTCTCTGGTGACACTGGTACAGAGTAGTCTGTTGACCCGAGATCGTCATAGAGTCTTGTGTGGTTCCCACTGTGCTTTGATTTCCACCTTACCACGTCCAAGAGGGCGTGCAAAATGGTGGTTTTTGGGTACAGTCCCGAGTCACATGGAGGCAATGAGCGATAGGAGGGGATTCGTCTCTCCCGGTATAAGGGGTTGATGTTGCGCTGTGTTCGATTGGCTATAACCGGAAATCCCTGGCCAGGATTGCTGAGATTTACTGGTAAGTATTACCAGTAGTTTCTCGAACTGTTATAGTCCTCATATCGACACGACTTATGGAGCTAATGGGGTCTGACGTTTACCACCCCTAGGCGAGATATGCGACATATCAGACGACGAGACCGGACTGTACGGTAAGTGTTACTGGTTGGATTCACAGGAGTATGAGCGGGCTTGCTCATCGATCTTCAGATCGCTCAATACCCGGGTGGCCGTTACGTTTAGCAGACCGCTTGCGGCTTGTGGGTGTTTGATATGATCATCACCTGCTGCCGGAGTATTGACGAGTCTTTAGAGTCCTACACAGAAGTTTCCTGGCTCAAGCGAAACGAAATAGGAGCGCATATGAGATATGTGCGGGACCGAGAATATTGCGTGTATGTGATACCGTATTTCATTCTCGCGATGAATGTATCGAATGGTTGTATGCGATATAACCTAGTTATCGAATCAAGGATTGATTCGATAAGCCGATACATTGAATATTAGTCGGTTATATGCGATATGACCGGATCGTTAAATCAAGCGTTGATTTGATGATTTAATGCATAATTATATATTTGATATATTACTTTGCATTAACTAGTATTGGTTCACTTTAAATGGATTTTCTCACCCGGGTGTGCACATTGTATATGTGATATATTTTTGTGCACTTGATTGTATTATGTTTGATAATACATGATTGCTAGTGTTTGTGTAAAGAGTTAAACCATGTTTAAGTAAATGGTTAGGGTTTTTATTCATTTATTCATTCATTTATCTTTTAATTTGGATTAAAAGAAAAAGTGAAAAAGAAAATAAAAAGGTTGCTTTCTTACATGAAGCTTCTTGAAGCTTCATGCAACTTTGACTCATGTAACCTTTTTGTCTTCTTCTTCAAACCCTAACCATTCATCTAACTTGAGTTAACTCTCTACATCAAACCATGGTTCAAGTTATGATAAGAATAATTCTTTTTCAATTATTCTACAAGACTTATCATAATATCTTCTTCTTCTTCTTCTTCTTAAAAGAAGAAAAGCTAGACTTCATCAATGGCAACTTGATGAAATGAGTGAGAAATCCAATTCTAAAGTGAACCCACTTCCTATTTCTTCATCCTCTACCTCTTGCCAAGTAGTATAGGGTGTTTCCTTCACAAGTTTTCATGGCTTGATGAAGGTGGAGCTTGATCTAGTGATGCCTCGACGTAGATCATCTTCGGCATCGTCGTCGATGACCTAGCCCGCTTTTTCTCCGTTGAAGCCGATGCTAGAGTCATGGTTCGATTTGGACAGCGGAGAGGACATTATCATGGAGCTATAGAGGTGGAGAAACGGATCTACAAAGGTTGTATTTCCGTTCACTTAGTTAATTTGTTAACTAGTTGCTTTTGTCGCCTAAATATCTAGTTAACGATCCGTATTAGGGTTTCTCGGCACCCGTAAAATTTGAAATTGACATGGTTGATGCCTTGTGAGACCTCTTGAGAGTGCCTAGGAACCCTACAGTGGTATCAGAGCCTAGCTAGAGCCTTAGGCGATGCGTAGACGGAGTTTAAAGTCCGATTAAACCGAAACCCTAACACAAATTTGCTCTCTGGACTTTTTCCAAAAATTGGGTTTTTTCCAGATTAAAAATATGCAGAAAATTCAGCAGGAAATTCTAAGAATTACGGTGCAAAAATTACCTAATGATCTTTCTAAAGTGCGGCGGAACCGCGGCATTAGCGTGCTAATGCGGCTGTTCCGCGGCCATTTTGTCTCTTCTCCCATTGAATTTTGCACAGTAATTCCTATTTTGCAGTGCTGGTTTTCCTGGGATATTTTTTTCTGAACTCAAGAGTTGAGTTTTCTGGGTTGTATTGGGGACTCGGTGTTTCGATCGGATTGTCTAATTTTGTCTATGTGGCTTTCCGGATATTTTAGAATATGTTAAAAAGTTCGACCGGATATAAATACCCAACTTTTCCCCTGTCGGGAAATTTCCAAGTGTTGGTTCTTTCCGTGGTTTAAAGACGTTCTAAGTAGTGCAAGTAACGCGATGGTCCCTCTAGAAGACAACAAACCTCAACTCGATTATGTGACCGTCTTCAACTGTCCTTTGAACCTTCGGGTTTGGGGCAGTACGGCGTGCCACATGTGAGGCGTTGGCTTGACCCTTCTACGGCTGGACCATTGGTACTAAGGCATGAAGTGAATGTCTTTGAACTTATTTCATGTGTTGAGTTGTTTCGGGAAAACTTGGGTGTTCGATTGTTCGATCGGAAAGTTTAGTATTTTCTATCTTATCTGGAATGGGATACAATAATTGGAATTCACAAAAAGTTATGAGATAACTGAATGAATGTTATAAACATAGCAGTTTAGTCTCACTTGATCGGTTGCCACGGAATTTTGATGTGATCAAAAGTCCGTCGCAATCACGTAGCGTACGCGGATACTCGCCGGGTAAACTTAATAGACAGCCTCACTCCATAGACCCGACCAAGTGACTGTAGGAGAACCCTGATTGTTAGAATTTGAGTTAACCGCAATCAAGACGGTGTCGCTATGCAGCTAGCCGGTTGAGCATGGGTCGGTCCACAGGGAGATGGTGATATTTTACCTTGTTGTCTTAGACGAGTCAATAAAGAATTTGTGTATGATTGTTTGGACTAACCTATGTGTATTATCTGCAAGTATAAAGTTGTTAAGAAAAGATACGAGATTATAAGCTAAAGAAATCCGTACTCAAAACCTTTGAGCCGAGTCTTGACCAATTGAAGCTAAGCAATTGGCAACAACGTGGATTAGGGGATTTAAGCGCGGTATTCGTGGAATCCGGCTTATTTACCCTTGTCCTTCCATTCTTGTCTCTTGCTTTCGCCTCCGGCCAAACCGAACGCAACCGGTAGCGGTTAGGAATCACCGTTACCTTGTCAGGGTACGGTGCCAAACAGAGCGCTTGCGTATGGTTTGGGCGAAGTTTAAATGGAAAATAACGGGAAAAGGAATTGGCAAAGAAACATTAACTTATAATACCGTATTAATTCTTAACAACAACAATAATTACAACATTCACAAAATGAACAAAAAGAGAACAAAAAGAAAAGAACAAAGAAAAGAAAAGATACAAGTATTTAAAGTGCATGAATGTAAATTGCAAGTAATTAAAGAGCATGGAAATAAATTGCAAGTAATTAAAGACAAGAATGAAAAATGCAAGAAAGTAATTACAAGAACCATAGAACTCAAAACAAGCATGGGATCAATAGCCAACCCTTAAACTTGCAATCTCAATGAAGAGGTTGCAAGATCAAGGGAAGGGTAGAGAACGCATGTGAATTGAAGCGCTAAGGCGAGAACGAAATGATACAACCCCTTGAGACCAATGACCAAAACTTAAACTTGCAAGCTCACTTAAGAGGTTGCAAGATCAAGTTAAGGTAGAGAGCTCAAGGGGGAAGCTTAAACAAAAAGAATAATACAAAAAACCTTCATCTTTATTCACATCCACAAAAAAGCTTCTCACTTACAATTTCATGGAAGAGGAATGAAGAAGAAGAAGAAGAAGAAGAACTAAATCCTACAAAAGAATGGAGAACAAAGAATGACCCTTAGCTTTGGCAAGTTCTGCTGTATTTATAGGCAGGGAGTTGAAGATCTAGGGCAACCATCAGATATAAAATGAAACACCCAAAATACCCCCAAAAACCCATCAGATGAGGCGCCGTAATGGCCGCGCTTCCGCGGCCAATACCCCCTATTGGCCGCGGAAACGCGGCCATGCAGTGGAGTTGTGATGTGAGGTTTTGTCGTTTTCCCTGGTTTTTTGTCCCCTGTTGTCTAGTACATGTAATTTCTGAAAATACTTTCTCGTTTCTTGCAGAATTTCTGTTGAGGAAAGGTGGACTTTTGTGGATGCTTTTGTCATGATTGCCTCGAGCTCCGCGTAGATTTCTTGGAATTTGTTGTTGCCATTGAGCCTTGTGCATGAAGGTGACATTGATTTGACATTCTGTCTTCCTAAACTGGTATCTGGCAACATACGGATGACGAGCGGAGACCGTGTTTTCTCAGTGGTTGGCAGGAACCCGGATATTGTCGTGTTTTACATGAATTTCACCGTTTTAGAACCGAGACCCTGTATCCTGCAAATATGTAACAAACACGGATTAAAAGCACCTACCTATAAACACACGAGCATAAGAATGGGCGGTATAAAATGCAGTATTCTGTTATGAACAAATACCCCCAGACTTAACTTTTGCTCGTCCCGAGCAAAACCAATTATTCACTAACATAAAATGATAACCGCACTTTCGCAGGGAACGCTATTGCACTGAGCGCGTGCAACAAGCCGTTAAACCTCTAGGTGTCCCTAGTAGGAGGAGTGTTGTCTTCTGAGGGTTTTCAGCGGATACTACCCACAAAATCCCGTCAAGCTAGTGTCATAAGTTAACATAGATTTTACTCCTACAGTTTAGTTATTACGTTAGAAACTCTATTATCCTAAGTCAGAAATATCCAACCCTTATTTTTCACACCTCCTATCTATTTAACCTTGGATCTCCTGAGTTTTCCTTCTAAAGCGCGGCCTCAAATCAGGGATTTTTATCAACTTTACAGAAAACACAAGTCTTATTCTTTATTTCTATCTTTTATCCAAACATCGATTGTATACCCCTACGTGTGTGTATATTTGCACCCCTACACTCAAGAATTCAATTCAAGCTATAATACCCTTGCCCTAATACCTAATACTACTTCTTTTCATTAAGGATGGACGGATTTGCTCACACACCTTTCATGCGACTATTAATGCTTCTTGAGGCACTAACGGCCGATTACTGAATGTGTGAACTTTAAAGCGTAAATAGCAGTTTCCAGGTCTTGACTTTATTCTATTTTTTCTTTTTTCTTTTTCTTTTTCTTTTTCAAGACCGGATATATTTTTCTATATGCTCTTTTTGGTGTTTAGCTTTAAATACCGTTTTTTCATTCATACTAGGCTTTCAGGCAAGAGTATTTCTAGGTATCCTCTACTATCCCAAGTTTCAAGGTGCGTGTAAGTGCAGTTTGTAGGATATATACTTTCTAAATTTGAACTCAAGAAAAGAAACTATTTTTCAGACTTATCTTTCAGTAAAGCATCAATACTTTCCCTTCATCTTGACTTAACTCAAGAACTGAACTCAAAAATTGTAAGGACGTATACTTACCAAAGTTAGACAGAATGAGGGCTATTTTTAGGGTTTTCAATTCCTAAGTCTAGAATTTAGTTATTTCTAACATATCAACTAAACTTTCGGAATAAAGATCTAAGTTACCCTATTAGCTAACTTGACGACAAAGTTTTTATATTTTTTGGAAATTTTTTTTAATTTTTGTGGGTTTTTAAATAGGGTATGCAAATGCAAAATATACATATGAATGCGAAGGAAGAAAGCTTACCGAGCACACCCCCAAACTTAAACTTGACAGTGCCCTCACTGTCAGGCTATACCAAGAGGGTCAAAATTGCCGGCGCTTCCTGAAAACAAATTATATACAAAACCAAAAAAGGAAAACCAAAAAAATATATATACAAAAAAAGGAGCCCCCCCAAACTTAAGTTAAACAGTGTTTCCACTGTTTAAGCGTTGGAATTCAGGATTAGGGGGGGAAAGAGAAGTATCCATCTATACAAGGCCTTACACAGGCCAAAAGTTAACACCAACCATTCAAAGATTTTATCATGGTAAAGCAGTGGTTGGTGAAAGAAGGTGAAGAGGAAAGAGATGGAAAATACGCGAGACCGCTTGTGGAGAGAAGTGGAATGCGGTCTCGGTAGATGAGAAGAAGAAGAATGGCGGAAGGGAAAAAGAAGTGGAGTACGAACTTGAGGGTGCAAATGGAATAAATAGATTAGCACAATTTGTGATGAGCGATGTGTAAAAAGCGATTGTGCTAATATATTTACCCGTCGAGAGATTGGGTCAAATCCCTCAAGGTTCGTGAGAAACCATGGGTACGCCGAACTTGGTAAACCAGACATATGAAGTGAAAATGATACGGGTTCTTGCAAGGTCGGAACGATGGAAAGGATAGAGGGAAGTGGTTGAGGAAGGGTATCGGTTAAGATTTCGGGAGGGTGTACACAGTCAGTGGAAGGGATAGGATGAATTGGAAAATCCGACTCATCAATTATAACTGGTTCATCCTCAAATCTATCCTCAGAGTTCTCCTCAAAGTTAAGCTCATCCATGCCTATTTCATCAAAATCCAGATGCATATGGAGTTCGGGAAAAACAGTTAAAGACTCGGGATGATGATCTGAAGAGACAAACTCAGCCAAATCTACAGGGTTCGTCATCCAAAATGTTCCCAGCGTCAATATCCTCAATCAAGTGAAAATCAAAATTCTCCGACACCTCAACAAAAGCATGGATATCAATCAATTCAGGTTCTAGAGTGGAGGTGTAGAGGTCAAGAGGATTGGGTATGGTTTCACTCAAAAGGGACCCTTCACAATCGGGCAAATCAAACACTACAAAGTCGCACAACTCATTAAACATTCTATCTTCAACTGATAATTCATTTGGGACATTTGATAGACTTTCAACACAGGAGTTGTGGGATTCAATTTGGGACGGGTAGGTTTGATTTGGAAGGGGGTACAGCTCACTCTCTCCACTCAAATTCACAGCCTGTCCTACCGCCTCTTCATACATTGGAAAATTTGGAGCTAGTTGAAAACTAGCTACCGGGTCACTAGGTTGTATGAGGGCGGCCAAGGACGCATTCAAATCCATCATCTGTTGGCTTGACGCTACCCTAAAGTCTTCCAACGACTGTTCCAGACTAGACATAGGTTGTGAAGGGGTTTCAGTAAAAGATTCAAAGTTGTTTGGATACTGAAAACTCCCAAATGGCGGTTCTGAAGTAATGTCTAGGGAAGGTGCAAAAGTAGGGTAGGATTGGTAGGAATTGAATGGCTGGACAGGAGTGGGATCAATATTTGGATAAGAAGGTGAATGAAATTGTTGATCCCAAAAATTTGAAGTGGTGACAGGAGTGAATGATCGGCTACGGGATTGTTCAATACGTTCAGCAATAGACATAGGTCTTGGGGTTACAACTGGATTTTCAAAAGGTGTATCAACGTAAGAAGGGGTGAATGTTTGAAACGGTTGATACGAAGTGGATTGCGGGGTCCAGTTGTTCGTCCTAGACGCGTCTATCCGATCTTTCAATGAAATTTTTGGCATGGAGGGGTCGTTCGAAGTTCGACCAAAACAAGAACCGTAGGATGTAATGTCTGGTTGTGGGTACCAAAGTTCGGCAAGAGTTTTGCGAGGTGGAGTACCCATGATATGAAGAGAGAAAGAGAGAAAGGCAGAGAAAAGGAGGGGAAAAAGAATGTGATTTTTTTTTTTTTTTAAATTTTTTTTTTTGTTAGTTGTTAGCAAAAGAATGAAATATACACAAAAAATATGGACAAAAATAATCACGACACAATAAAATACCACACACCAAATCGTTCTAGGGTTCACCTAGGTCAACTAGACCTGCTCGAGAACTTGATTGTCGAAGTAAAAACTGTGTCGAGAAACAGGCTCAAGATACACTGATCACGAGGCCAGGTAAGTGCAGAGATAAGGGGAGGTTTTCCAACGCTTTCGTGAAGTTCCTTAATTAAATAACCCTTTCTCTTTTGGCGGTTTCGCCGTTAACACTTTCCTAGACACCCCGTAAACAATATACCGTTAAGCAAGGTTCTAAATACAGTTAACTTCTCCTAGTGAGCGCGAAGTCCTTAAGGCTTAAAGTCTAGTTTCTTTTAAAATTTGTGCGGGTAATCGTTATGCTCAAGTTCGTGATTTGTGGGCCACGGGAAAGGTGATGAAATCCTTTACCGTATGTTGTGGGGTTCGCTTGCCCTTAAGTCCGTATTAATGTATGCAATGCGCAATTCAATAAAAATTCTATAAAGAATAAAACAATCGTTTTTTAGTTTAAGCGCGGCGCTGCAACAAATACGGGTTAGTCAAGTTTTAGCGTTTGCTAGCGAACTTGCAAAGAATCCTGCAAAAGAATAGTATATTGGAAGCGTCGGATTTGAGAAGAAGGTGTTAGTAAAGTACGTACCGTTAAGTTTTGGGTTAGTAAACCCCCGTTGAATCAAATCCGGTAAGCTTGAAAGGTTCGCTTGCGCGGGTCAAACTACCCGGATCTTTGGCACTGTACTCCGTAATCACCTTTTCCTTGAATGCACACTTTGCTCCCCACAATTGCAGTTTGCAAATACGCAAAAATCTGCACTCTTGCCCACAAAAATGATAAAAAAAAAAAAGAATTTTTTTTTTTATTTTTATAAATATATATAAAAAGAATATTAACCCGAATAACAAGAAAGAAAATACGCTACCGTCTCCCCGGCAACGGCGCCATTTGATTGTTAGAATTTGAGTTAACCGCAATCAAGACGGTGTCGCTATGCAGCTAGCCGGTTGAGCACGGGTCGGTCCACAGGGAGATGGTGATATTTTACCTTTTTGTCTTAGACGAGTCAATAAAGAATTTGTGTATGATTGTTTGGACTAACCTATGTGTATTATCTGCAGGTATAAAGTTGTTAAGAAAAGATACGAGATTATAAGCTAAAGAAATCCGTACTCAAAACCTTTGAGCCGAGTCTTGACCAATTGAAGCTAAGCAATTGGCAACAACGTGGATTAGGGGATTTAAGCGCGGTATTCGTGGAATCCGGCTTATTTACCCTTGTCCTTCCGTTCTTGTCTCTTGCTTTCGCCTCCGGCCAAACCGAACGCAACCGGTCGCGGTTAGGAATCACCGTTACCTTGTCAGGGTACGGTGCCTAACGGAGCGCTTGCGTATGGTTTGGGCGAAGTTCAAATGGAAAATAACGGGAAAAGGAATTGGCAAAGAAACATTAACTTATAATACCGTATTAATTCTTAACAACAACAATAATTACAACATTCACAAAATGAACAAAAAGAGAACAAAAAGAAAAGAACAAAGAAAAGAAAAGATACAAGTATTTAAAGTGCATGAATGTAAATTGCAAGTAATTAAAGAGCATGGAAATAAATTGCAAGTAATTAAAGACAAGAATGAAAAATGCAAGAAAGTAATTACAAGAACCATAGAACTCAAAACAAGCATGGGATCAATAGCCAACCCTTAAACTTGCAATCTCAATGAAGAGGTTGCAAGATCAAGGGAAGGGTAGAGAACGCATGTGAATTGAAGCGCTAAGGCGAGAACGAAATGATACAACCCCTTGAGACCAATGACCAAAACTTAAACTTGCAAGCTCACTTAAGAGGTTGCAAGATCAAGTTAAGGTAGAGAGCTCAAGGGGGAAGCTTAAACAAAAAGAATAATACAAAAAACCTTCATCTTTATTCACATCCACAAAAAAGCTTCTCACTTACAATTTCATGGAAGAGGAATGAAGAAGAAGAAGAAAAAGAACTAAATCCTACAAAAGAATGGAGAACAAAGAATGACCCTTAGCTTTGGCAAGTTCTGCTGTATTTATAGGCAGGGAGTTGAAGATCTAGGGCAACCATCAGATATAAAATGAAACACCCAAAATACCCCCAAAAACCCATCAGATGAGGCGCCGTAATGGCCGCGCTTCCGCGGCCAATACCCCCTATTGGCCGCGGAAACGCGGCCATGTAGTGGAGTTGTGATGTGAGGTTTTGTCGTTTTCCCTGGTTTTTTGTCCCCTGTTGTCTGGTACATGTAATTTCTGAAAATACTTTCTCGTTTCTTGCAGAATTTCTGTTGAGGAAAGGTGGACTTTTGTGGATGCTTTTGTCATGATTGCCTCGAGCTCCGCGTAGATTTCTTGGAATTTGTTGTTGCCATTGAGCCTTGTGCATGAAGGTGATATTGATTTGACATTTTGTCTTCCTAAACTGGTATCTGGCAACATACGGATGACGAGCGGAGACCGTGTTTTCTCAGTGGTTGGCAGGAACCCGGATATTGTCGTGTTTTACATGAATTTCACCGTTTTAGAACCGAGACCCTGTATCCTGCAAATATGTAACAAACACGGATTAAAAGCACCTACCTATAAACACACGAGCATAAGAATGGGCGGTATAAAATGCAGTATTCTGTTATGAACAAACCCCGTCACCGAAAGCATCCGTCCGGATGCTCGCGGTAGCGGTGTTCCGCCTTGGTGCACTTCGTCGACGGCATCGGGGGTGCGGCCGCCTACTAAAGTTTGCGACGAGCATTCGATCAGGATGTCGGGAATCCTGTTGAATTGCCCGACTTGATATTGAAAAGTGTTTTCGATTTTGAGACTAAAATGCGGGGTTTATAATTGTTAGGCATGTGATGTCTAAGAAATTCATTTGATTAGGCATGCGATGTCTAAAGAGATTGCGGATTCCAACTGTTGTAGTTTTACACTTTCTTTTCTGTGACCGTGAGTGTAATATGTGATATCGCCGGTTTCGTTGCTATATGTCAACGACAATTGGGATGCGCATATTTACTTACGTTGATGGCATGTGATGTTATGTGTTGCTGGATATGTTATATTGGATCGTCGTGTTTGAATAGCCGGGGTGTTTTTTGTGTGAGATGCGTGTTTTTCTTTTTCATTCATGTAAAAAACTTGTATGTAATATTCTTTTATTGGGACACTTCCAGGTTGCGGAAGATGTCACCCTTTGTATATTATTTACTTTTCCGCACTAGGATAGACCCAAGGAAGGGAGCACAAGTAACCGGGTTCTGGAGTCCAGTGGGAGACCAACTCGAGGAGTCGAGTCCAGGTCTCCTAACTCCAGAATTGGTAGGGTTGCTTGCCGCTCTCGTAGGGGTCTAGGGGTGTGGGTTTGGCTATTCATCACGACCGTGGAATCCGTGTTTTATACTGGCTCGTATTGAAAACACGGACGTCCTAGTATATCCAATATTTCATATGTTTCTTCTGCTGCGATATCTGTGATGTGATCATGTGATGTTCTGTGATGGATACTGTATATAGTATATATGATATATTATATAGGCGTTACTTATGTTTTACACCCGCGCTAGCCCTGCCCCGCTCTGCCGTTAGTCACCTAACCTGACGGTCCACGAGGGGACATCGAGGCGAATGCAGATGGCATAAGTGTACGTCGTATTTATCTGTGATGTTTAGGTGATTTAAATGATGGGACTTCATTAATTTGATTAATGAAATAAAAAGAAACCTAAGATGTTGTAGAATCGAATTTCTAAAAATAAAACAGGTAGCTACAGTTCTTGCTTTGCACAGCGGTATATATGATATATCCTGCACCTTATTCGATGAGGAAAGGACCGAGATCCCTTCACCGGGAGTGACTCCTTTAGCAATAACTGGCAGATGCTACACACTCGGTTTGTCTTTTGATTGCTTTTAAGAGTTCTGCTTTCCACCGAGATATATATGATATATCCAGCACCTCATTCGACGAGGAAAGGACCGACGATCCATTCACCGGGAGTGACTGTTAGTGTATATGCCCTAGAGGCCATTACTGTATCATACTGGTTTGTATATTACTTAATGGATGCTTGGGATATTCACCTTGTATATACAATCTTGCTCAAAATAGTAGTATGCTACTTGGTTTGTTTCTACTTCAATGTGTACATGTGTTTATTTTTTGTATATCGCCTATACACATTAGTAGAGCCCTTAGGATCTTTGCTTGATTACCAGCGATGTGATGGCCGTCACACTAGTGGGGCTGGGTAATCTATAAGCACATCCTTATGCAGGTCCCTGGTCGCAGGACTATCGAGACAGGGCATCGATACTCCGGAGTAGACCAGCGCATGCGCTTCTCATCCCAGTGTGGGAGACGGTCTGTCCCACAGCCGTCAGTACGTCGTACTTGAGATAGTATGCGGGTGCTCGTTAGGTTACGGGTACACTTGACAGGACTCGTCGGGAACTGACTAGTTGGTATTATACCTATCGTCAGTTATCAGTTCCCAGGTGACATGAGTACAGCTTAGTCCGCTGACTTGATACTGTCACTTCGCCTCGGGTGTGTTCCCACTGTACTTTGATCACTACCCTACCACGGCTCAAAGGAGTCGTGCAAACAGGTGGTGGTTGGGTGCAGTCCCGAAGCACTTGGAGGCAGTGACGGTTAGACAGGATTCGTCTCTCCCGGTATTGGGGGTTGACATCGCGCTGTGTCTAGGAGAGCCATTACACGAGTAGTCCCTGGCCAGGGCAAACGAGATATACTGGTAGGTTTCCAGTGTTATCTCAGGGTGTTTTGGGCTTCGCTCCGGCACGACTTGTACCGCTATTGGGGGACTGACGTTTACCGCCCCCTAGGCCCGCCATGCGATGTATCAGACGAACAGACCGGACTGTACGGAGAATGTCACACTCAGGCTCAGTAGGAGTTCAGATGGGTTTCGCCTCGTCGGTCTTCTTGTCGGCATTACCTGGGGACCGTTACGCACAGCTAGTGCCGCTTGCGGTCTGTGGTTAAACCCACTGCCAGCGTAGTGTCGAGTCTTTAGAGTCCCACACAGAAAGCTTTTCGCCTTTAGGCAAAAGAGTAGAGGTCGCATGGTATTGCGACAGGTCGCATGGTTTTGCGACAGGGTTCGGTCACGTCCGTGCACTTGTGCACGTACAGTGTCCGGACAGTTTACACTAGCGGGCTTTGGTTTAAGCCAGATCCTAGTGTACCTTATGGGATTGGATTTATCCAGTTTGCATTCGTATTCCTCGGAACGCGGATGCGGGTGTGTATGCACAGTTGACAGGGAGGCAGAGGCAGCGGATTCTCATTAGGGTTGTTGACAGTTGACCGTTGACTTTTTGACTTTATGCTCAACCCTAATGAGAATATGATATGTGATTAACTATTATATTAATTAAGTATTATGGTGATATGGTTGTTGACTTGTTGACTTTTGTTGACTCGTTGACTTTGGTGACTTGTTGACTTTTGTTGACTTGTTGACCGGTTGACTAGGCTTGACTAGTTGACCATCATGATAACCATGGTTATCATTTCATGCCAAAGACTTTTACTTGCTTGTTCATTTGAGTAAAATGAGTGCATGACATGATAAGGTTGTGGTTGCTTCTAACCATCACATAAGACTTTTTTGATATGATGAGTTATGATCACTTTGGATTATGAGAGGGTGAGAGACAAAATACTTGCTCATTCTTTCTTGCTCATTCTCTCTCTTGTTCTTGAGCTCTCCACTTGCTCTCACCCTCAACCTCTTGCTCCCTCTCTTGATCTATGGTTCTCTTGTCTCATGAGTTGAGAATCAAGAACCATAGATAAAATCCCATTCTATTTCCTCTCTACTCATTCTAGTTCACTAGGTTTAGCAAACCAAGTGAACTAGTTTCTTCAAAGACCGAAGAAGGAGCTAAAGGTTGGAGCTTTCAAGTGGATCTATCTTCGGCGTACGGAGACGACGAGAAGGAGCCATCGGACCACCACCGGAGCTTGAAGACGAAGGAGTTCAAGACAAGCTAGGTATAACCATCTTCATCCGAGTAGCTAAATATCTTTAGCTAAGTATGCTAGTTTTAGTTTAGGTAAAGATCCCGACCTAGCTTAGTCCATGTTGCCTCTTGCGTTAAAATTTTGATTTTATACCGTTTCCGCCTCCCCGTAAGAACCGGGGGTCGCAACGTGGACTTACAGTGGTATCAGAGCCTAACTAAACTTAAACTAGCTTGGTAGTGAAGTGTAACGAAGTTCGGAACCGGAAAAATCCAAAAACCTAACTTTTACAAAACCTGAGTTTCTGTTGAATTTTTTTCTGGTCAAAATGAAAAACTTTACACTTGTAAATTCGGCTCAGGGTTTTGTGTGAACACCCAAGAAAAACGATACAGTAATTCGTCCAAACCGCCGCCCTTCCGCCGCGTGAGCTAGGCATCCGCCGCGGAA